>JAWNPQ010000136.1:1680000-2337500 GCA_035047465.1 Drosophila sordidula | reverse complement strand
TTCGCGTAATTATAAATAGTCTTGACTGGGCCTGGATAGAGCTTGGGACTCATTCATTCAACATTTAACGGCAGTTCCCTTCAATATTTCACACACCCAACATTCACGTGCCTGTTTAAATTTGTGTTTTCTCTTTGTGACAACCTCTTGACCAGCTTATTGCCCGCAAACGTTAATATATGTCTATACACATCTCATACATACATCATCCAAGCTTCGCTAACAATGTTGCTGTTGTGTTAGTTCTTCCTGCTGTTTGTAAACATCTTCAATTTCATTACACTCGCAAGCTCTCCTCCTTAGATAACTATCTCTATCGCTCTCTCTCTCTCTCTTTCTCTCTCTCTCCCTCTTTCTCATGTACACTTGTCATTAGTTGTTGTTGATGTCGTTTTTGTTGTTGTTGTTGTTGCTTAACGAATATGAGAAAACAAGCGAATACGCTGCAGATAAGGGTGATAAGGATAACGCGCATCGTTTTGTCATGTTTCTTAAAATCCACACACACACACACACTCGGACAGCCACAACAAATGTAATGCATAAATTGTTCGTTTTTTTTTTTTATCGCGCATCTCTTTATGGCTTTGTTTGCTGCCGTTGCCGTTGCTGTTGCTCTTACTGCTGCTGCTGCTGGTGTTGTTGTTGTTGCCGTTGTTCTTGCTGCTGCACCACCACGCCCCCATCGCTCATGTTCACACATATACATAAACATAAACATATGTACCTATATAACAAACGTCGCCCGTTGCCGTCGCCGTCGCTGTTGTTTAAACTAACCCAGAAACATCGCCTCTCTCGCTCGTTCGATCGCTCGCTCACTCGCACTCACCAGACACTCACAATGAACCAAAAAAAAAAAAAAAAAAAAAAAAGAACACAAGCGTCGAAATTGTCTTTTCTTATAATTTTTATTGTTTGTTTTTTTGTTTTTTTCTTTTTGACTGCCCGCGAAAATGCCACAAATATCAAATTCAAAAATCCAATAAATCTCGCATCGATAATCCAATGACAACAACAACAACTACAACAACAACCCCCCCACCCCCAAAACCATATCCTATAAATATAATTCAAAACCGCAAAAAAAAAACCTTGATACCGTAACCCGAAAACATCCTGGTGATGCAGCGGGCGGAGGACTGCAATTGCCGGACGGCAGCGTTCTCAGCTCACAGCTGGGTATCGGGGCGGGGGGCGGCGGCGGCGGCAACACATCGGGCAGTCCACAGCTGCACTTGGCGGGAGACCCGGCCATGTTTATATCCAATCGGATACCCTACAATACCAGTAATTGCAAAGCCAGCGACAAACAGAAAACAAAAACAATACTAATTCAAATCTTTTTCGCTCTCTCCCACTCTCTCTTTCTCTTCCCCATTATGCGGAACATATATAGACAACTCCGGGATTGCGGAGGATCAGACACGCAAGCGAGAGATTCGGCTGCAAAAGAATCGGGAAGCGGCGCGCGAGTGCCGGCGCAAAAAGAAGGAGTACATCAAGTGCCTGGAGAATCGTGTGGCGGTGCTAGAGAACCAAAACAAAGCGCTCATCGAGGAGCTCAAGTCGCTCAAGGAGCTCTACTGCCAGACCAAGAACGATTGAACGTGGCGCCGACGCTGGGATGGGCAACGGCGCTTGGTTCTGGCAGCAACAGCAGCAGCAGCAGCAGCAGCGGCAGCAGCAGCAGCGGCGGCGGCGGCGGCGGCAGCCGCAGCGGTGGCAGCAGCATCAGCAGCTTTAAGTCAACAATGGCGGCCTGGCAACGACGACGATGACGAAGACTTCAACAGTGGGCAGTGGACGAGGACGAGGACGCGGACGAGGACGCGGACGAGGACGAGGACGAGGACGAGGACGAGGACGAGGACGGAGACGGGGACAAGCACGTGGACTGGGAGAGGGACAGAAACAGAGACATTTACGGTGACAATTACAGCCGGCCGCATATCATGGTTTACATACATATAAAGCGATATATGTAGTATAATTTATATATTAAATGATCACGTTGTTGTTGTTGCCATAATACACACTACACTAACACAGACACACTCACACACACAGACACCGAGTACTGGTCATGTGTGCTGCTAAATTGTTGGCCAAATGTTGTCACCAACATTCGCGACACAACAATAAGCAGCTGCAAAAAGGACACTCTACACCCACACCCACACCCACACCCACACACACACACGGACTCCGACACACACAAAAAACATAGACAGACAAAACACAATGTAATTATGTTTATAATTTAAATGTGTAATATTATTTTAAAGCTTATGTTTATGCTTTAGTTGTATTTGCTAATTAAATTATACTACACAGTAATTTTTACTGTTTATTAATTATTATTATTTGTATTTTACATATTTTTTTTTGTTTTTTGCTATTTACTACTTTGTTATGTATTAAGCAGAAATCTGGAATTTAGTGCATTGTGCAAAAGCAGCAAAAGAAACATCCACATATTAAATGTGTTTAGCTAAATTTAAAAACAGCGTCTAGCGAAATTCTCTCACCAGCCTTCAACTTATACCACACACACACAAACACACACACAAAACAAGCATAATTAAAATTAAGTTTTTAAATTTGTAATTTGTAGAAAAAGAAACATTATCGCTATATGTATATATATATATATATATATATACATAGTTGTGTATGTATTTATGAAATTATTTAAATTTTTGTTACATAATTTTAGATACGGCCGTTTCTTTTAACAAAGCAGAAAACCTGTCTACAACCAACCCCTCTCCATGCTGAGGCATAGGCTACACAATTTTTTTCTCTGTGTGCGCACGCCACAAAAACAATTATGTATAAATCTATATATATATAACGGATATATATATATATATAGATATATAATATGTAGTTAGCGAATATTTGTACACTATTTGTATTTTAACTGACTTTGCGTTATAAAAACTAAGATGAAATTTAAATGAAAATGGAATACTGAAACACAATTGTTCTACACTTATTTCGACAGCTTCTGGCGGGCAAAAGCCGCAAAACAAAGCAAAATCAAATATGAATATAAAAACCAACCACAGAAAACAAAATCATCGAAAGCCTCGTCATATTTTGTAAATGTAAAAAGAAGTGCAAAATAAGCAAATATTAAATTGTAAAGAAAACGTAAACAAAAAGCATACATATAAAGCAAAAACTCTCGTTATCTCTTGTGATCAACTCAGTTGTTGTTATGAATGAAAAATTACAAAACAAAACCAAGGCAAACAAAAATATTCAAAACAAAAAAAAAAAATAAAAAATAAAAAATAAACAAAATATAGGCGGGCAGCATGAATTATTGCATGCAACCATTTTTTTATATGAATAAAAACTATGTAGAGATGCGAAAGAAATGTCGAACACAGTAAAAATTATATATATATATGTGAATATATATATATATATATATATATGGACACTTTATATAGTATATGTATATACAATATATACACGAATCGATATACACACATTCATACACACACAAATATATATGTATATGTATATATATATCTATTTTTTATGTCAAAATGAAATGAGCAAATTTCTGAAACAAAAGAAAACAAAGGAAATCTTAAAATAAAAGAGAACAGAAAAAACAAAGCGTAACTTTTTTAGCAGTTCATAAACGCGGTGTAACAACCAGGCAAGAGTTGAATAAACAAATATTTTTATTGTCATTGCATAATTTTTAAGGTAGTAATTTTAATGTTTAAAACATAAGCAACAAAACAAATAAAACTGACAACCGAAAACAACAAATGCAAATAAGAAAAGAAAAAAAAACAATACAAAAAAAAAACAAAGTAGAAATTACAATATTGTTATAAATATTTGTCTCAATGAGAAAAAACAACAAAAACAAACAACAAACAAACAAAGAAAATCTACATAAAAAACCAATAAAAAATAAAAAAAAATACAATTTGACTTGGCCTTTTATTCCTTATACTTACGTGTGTGATGTACTTGTAAATTATTATTATATAAATAGTCTTAATAGAAAACTAATCTCCAAATATTTCTTCAGCTTAAATGTTTCTTCAAGTGTAAATATATTTTTATATATATAAATGCTTATTTTTTAAATTTTCCAAGACGGTTCACATTGTTCGGTTAGGAATTCTGTTGGGGTTGGAAACTATTCCGACAGATGCAAAAAAAGATATTTGGGTGCTTAATGTGCAGCTTTATTTAAAATGTGCTTACATTTATTAAGTACAAACGTAGATATACAAATATTACAAAAGTGCTAAAATAGAGGCCAATTGGTCACAACTACGTGGTAAGAATACAAATACAGTTTATATCGAGATTCACAGTTGTCAGATCAGTTCCGGTTTTTATCGCCCGCTCCAGAATACACGCCCAGAAAGCGTGGGAGCTGGCTCGTTCACATACCACATGTACAGAGATATATATATATATATAAATTACGTTAAAAGATCACATGGAGCGGCTGGCGTCGCCGCCGGAGCGAGGGGCGCCCACCTGGGCGCAGTCTCTCTGAGGCAGTCTTGACGTGGCCGGGCCACGGCCTACGATAAGAACAGATACAGCACGAACATGCCGAAGCCGACGTAGTGGCTGAGGTAGCCCGCCGCCGCCCAGTGGTACATGAAGGGCAGCTCGTGCTCCGACTCCATGACGAGCGTCTCATTGAGCAGGACGACGCCCAGGTAGGCCAGGTGGCAGATGGCCAGCAGCGTGAAGGCCAAATTGGTGAGCCCGGCCAGGCACGAGCGCCAGCAGCCCCAGCCGCGCCGCCGCGGACAGTGGACATAGCGACAGCGCTCGGCGCCAGGGCAGGGATTGGCCGTGACGCAGGCATTGCAGAGCGTGGCCAGGTGGCGGCGCAGCATGGTCTCGCCCTCGGCGAAGGTGGCCAGCGAGAGCAGCACCAGGTAGATGCGCAAGTCCATGCCGTGCAGCAGCGCCGAGACGACGTACGTGCAGAACACGGCCACCATGGTGGTGTGGCGGGTTCGCTGGCCCAGCTTGGAGCTGCCGTAGACGTACCGCTTGAGCCACTCGTGCATGGGCACGTTCCAGCTGCGCACCAGGGCGCTCAGCGAATGCGGCCACTCGATCTGCCACGGACGCACGACCAGCTCGCCGAGCAGCGTGTGGCCGCCGCCGTGCGGCGTCGCCGTCGCGTCCAGCCGCTGGCCGGCGGCCGCCAGCTGGGCTTGGCTGAGGAAGCTCACAAAATAGTGGCTCGTCCGGACGCTCATCGCGCCCGTGTACATGAGCAGCCAGTGGACGAGGCCGCCGCTGCGCGCCGCATGCTCCTCCTGCGGCAGATGCAGCTCGCCCAGCGCGGGCGCAATGCAGTTGGAGATGACCAGCGCGGCCAGTGCGAACAGCACGTTGGCCACCATCTGGCACAGGCTGCGCCGCAGCGGGGGCTTGTTGTGCAGCGCGTCCAGGTAGCGCCCGTAGCTCAGCCAGGGTCCCAGCGTGCAGCTCGCCGGCTGCAGAATGTAGCCCAGATAGGCGACGATGTTCGGCATGCGCAGGCCCGGCGCGCCGCTCGCCGTCAGGTCGTAGCCCAGCGAGATCACCTTCATGTTGGTCACCATCTGGAGGCCGCGCAGCTGCGGCCAATCGTCCCGCCGCTGCCAAATGGCCAGCTCGTAGAGGAACTGGCTGCCGATGCTGAGCACAGCGATGGCAACGGCGCCGCGCCGCCCCTTGCCCAGCCGCACCAGCTGCAGCAGCGCGTAGCTAATCCCGTTGAGCAGCATCAGCAGCAGTATCCGCTGGCCGAGCGTCGCATAGAGGACGCCCAGGCCGCACAGCGCATTGATGACGTGCAGCGGCGCCAGCTGCAGGCTGTTCGCCTCCTGCCAGCCGCAGCCGGTGGCGGCGCCGGTGCCGGGCACCGCAAGCCGCCGCCGCTGGCGCCGTGCGTAGAGCGCGCTGAGCAGCCGGCAGAGCAAACAGCCGAGCAGCAGCGGCACTATGTAGCCCATCACCTGGGCCACCGAGGGCAGGACGCAGTGCTCGCAGCTGTCCCACAAACGCGCCGTCACGCTGTCCAGGCGGTCGTTGCTGTAATCGTCGGGCTGCTCTCTGAAGCCCTGGTCGGGGTAGGCATCCTCGCTGATGCTGTTGCCCACGTCCTCATCGGCATAGTCCGGCTCGTCGTAGTAGTGATAATCCATCTCGCTAGCTGTTGCGCTCTCCTCGATTCGTGGGGCCACGTACTTGCCCAATTACACCTGCTTGCAGCAGCTGCGCAACTAAATAGATTGGTTCTCGGTTCAGCTTTTCAAATTCGGTCTCATCTTAATGCTCTCAAACCCATTCGATGGAACGATTTCGTTCTTTGCGAACCAGTCGTTCCAGCGGCCGCGATAGTTCAATGTGCCGGTACCATGGTCTGCTGGCTGCCAGTGTTGCCAGACTGTCTGTTTTTCGTTATGAGCGTGTAGTTTGAGTGTACCCTATTTATTTTTGAAACAACAATTAACAATTCTATAAACTTTTTGAAAATGTAAATTAAACGAATTTCTTTTATTAAAAAAAAACAATATAAAGTTAACCTAGAAAATAATCATATGTTATGGTAAAAATGGTATATGTCAATATTGAAATTTTGGCCAATATTGGGGCTCTGCCAAAAATCGATTGTATTTATTTAATTTTTGGTAATCTATTCTATTTATCATGATTATTTACAGAACGACCCTTTTAATATTTGATAAAGCCAAAGAAGAGCGCGATTTATATGTATGTAAACTCAGGTTTTTTTTTTTGTTTACATATCAGTTTTCAAATAACGTATGTATGCCACAGAAATCAGAATTATCTGGACTGTATATTTACATAGTGATTACGGTGGCAGGATCATTATTCTAGTTGTTTATTGTTTAAGATATTCCCATAAGTTGCGAAAGAAAAAATATTGAATAAAAGTCTTCAATGAACTACAACATTTCCATTATAATTGAAATAAGTCTAAAAACTTGTCGGTGAATAAATAATGTTTCTTAGATTAACTACTGTATTTGAATCCTACGCATGTATTGGAATTTTGGGATTGTAAAAAGTCGCTTTATCTTGAAGATATCACGTTGGATTACGACTCAATAGCGTGTAAAACCATTGCTATAGAGACCCACTATTATCTGCTTTATTCAGTTTATTGGGTTAGCAATATATGTACATATATTTAGCTCGTTTGGGCCTTTAGTTGTGGGCCTGTTTACCAATTCGTATAGTTCAAACGGGACAATTTCATTAGGCCAATATACTCACCAAATTCTCGCTTCATAAGCACACAAACGTAGCGGAACTAGACTTAAAGATACGATGGAATGCGGATACGATAGAAAACTACATATGTACTATGAGTCGACCAATTTCCAACTTTGGGCTTTGCACACCCAACGATAAGGCAAAAACCAAGTAAAGTGAGTTTAAAGCTGTTTTTCTTCTTTAGTGCATATTTAAATCTGTCGTGAATGCATTGACATATGTATGTATATGTGCATGTATGTGCATGTATGTATATGATGTATGTGATGCTTCGCACTATACTATTCTGCACACACACACTTGCACATTACGTTTGTATTTGAGAGTGCGTATTTATTTTTGCACTTAAGCAGTTTGTTGAACTTTGCCACCCATCGGAGAATTCTCTTGCATTGCAGTTGCGTGTGAGAAGCGTGTTAAATTAACCCATTGCTGCCCCAACGTACACGAATCGATATTTATCGATAATAAGCTAAGCCCAATGTGTGCGATGCTGATCAAAAATATATATACGTTCTGTCTGTCACATACGTACGCACAAAACCAGCATACCCTACAATGGGTTCAGGGTGCACCAATGAAATAAAATCGACGACGAAAGACCCAAATTCTAAATCGAAATTAGCGGGTTTTTTTGTTTGTGTTTTCGTTTTTTGTTGGCAGAATTGCTGGATTGTTCTGTTCGGTTCGGTTTCGTGCTTATCGCGTATGCTTTGAAATATGAATGCTCTTCCAGCTGAGGCTGTTGTTGTTGCTGTTTTTGTTGTCTGTGTACTGACCTTGAAAACTGATAAAAAGCAGCGCACGATCCGAGCAAACAACAAGAACAACGTCGAACAGCAGCAGGCAAACAAACAAGTCCCAAAAAAGTGTGCCGCTCAAGAAAACAAACCACGCACACATGCGTACACGTACTTACATGTGTGTGGATGCAAATGTGTCTGTGTTTGTGAAACAAACTCGTTTTTTAAATGCGTCGTGCGTTTTATTTGTGTTTTGTTTTTATTTAAAGCACATATAGTCTTTAAGTCTAGATATTCTGTGTATGTGTGTAGCAAAAACTTAGCTTAAGCATATCAGATGTGAAAATTATTAGATATATACATAGATATAGTATATAGCATATAGTATCATAGAGATTGGCACATGAAACAAAATGCGAGAGAAGCGACATATGGAAAATCGTGTAAAAACATAAAACAAATTCTTATTAGACCAGTTTCTAAGTGGCATTCATCGCGAACCCACTTGAAATTGGACGAACCCGCTGGACGGTTCCATTGTCGGTTCGAGTGGGCGTGTGTGTGTGTGTGTGTGAGTGTGTGTTCGAGTGGGTGAATAGTACGTGGAAATGGGTGGTGGTGAGTGGGAGTGCTGGCCATGTCAGCGCCAAGGTGAAATATGTGCTGCCTTCAATCCTTACTGATGTCGCTCACATCCTTGCCAGCTGCCTTGCACTGCACACAGTAGCGATAGGACACTGGCTCCGGGGGCTTGTTCACATTAGCGGCGCCATCGTTGTTGCTGCTGCTGCCAAATGGCGCAGGCTTGCTGTCCACCGGACTGATGGGGAAGTGCTGCCAGTGCGGGCACGGCATCTGCTTGGGTGGATGGATGGGGAACGGCATTCTCGCGCTGGCGCCTCGCCTTCGTCACTGACACTGCACTTGTGCGAATAATACAACAACAACAACAACAACAAAAAAACAAGCAATGTTCGCTGAAGTGCTGCGCTGGATGCAACGGCTACGTGCACTGATGGAGTTGCTGGCGCTACTGCTGCAGCGGACGACGCTCCGACTCGCTCGAAAACTCGCAGACAACTGTGCGGTTGCTTCGAGCGACGCCGCGCACGTCGGCGACCAAAACAAAAACACAAGGCGACGCTTCGTGGCATGTCAACGACTGTATACTCTTTCCCTTTTGCCGTTGTTTTTTAATCTCTACTTAAAAATGACAAAGAATAAAAGTACACTTATGAGACATATTAAAATCTTTATATCTTATATCATAATTTTACTTTAGTTTTTTATTTTTAATAATCGCATAATTTAACTATATATGCAGGGCAAATCAGTTTCTATTTCATTTAATAATTTAATGAAACTAGTTCCGGGACATTGTCTTTTTAGCAGGCGCATGTCCGAACTTGGTGTTCTGGTTCGCGTTCACTTGCAAAATGCAATGCAAAATACTTAAACTGTCGGCTGTTTCACATGGCATGCACAAGTCGTAGTGTTGCCTTTACGTTAGGGTATGAAAATAACAAAGAGCATGAAACTCAGTCGCTGCGACCGGCAAGCAAAGCAACTCAGCTGGTCTGGCGGGCTCGTCTAGTCAATAACGAAGAAGAAGCAGCAGGAGCTGTAGTGCGACCAACAGGCACACAAAGAGAGCACGAAAAGAGCGAATCGCGAGTGGTTCCGACTGCGGGCGCAGAGTTGCCTTTGTCTGCGCTCTGTGGGTGGAATGACTTCTGAATCTAAAGTCTTTTACACTCTTACTTTGCTTCTTTTTTTTCTATCGTGTTTGAGTGGGTGGCGGTTGGCGTCGGCGGCGCTTCTTCTTGTTCGCTTTATAGTTATGCTTTGTTTGCCCCGCGGTTTGCAGTCTTATGCTGTGCTTCGGACTTTGCCCGCTCGCAGTGCAAGCTGGAATTGCCGTTCCCGTTCCGGGTTGTTCGCCGGGCGTGAGTCTGGGTGGAAAATGTTGTTAACCTCTGGGCGCTTTGTTCGCCTTGTGCAACTACTTACTTACATATCTTTTTTATGGAGCTGCTCAATTGCTCGTCGTGCCAGTTAAGGAATTATAGCGACAACATATTCAATTTGTTGATCAGTAGTAAATTGGAATTTGTATGTAAACCTCATTAAAACCATACGTTTAGCCTAAAATGAAAATCAAACAAACGAAGCTTCTGGAAGATACACTGTATATAGCAACTTTGCGATATGTATGCATGTATATATTTTTATACTTTCAGAATTGGCCAGCCCATTGTTCCTATATAAGCTTTTGCTAACTTATACGAATCTTTAAATATCTCTGTTTTTCATACAAAAATTCTGTGCCCGACATAACTATTAGCAGTAAAAAGCTATATAACATACTGATTTATAAGAAACTTGGGCCTTCAATTGCTGAAAAAATTTGTTTTATAATACAAAAAGTCTGCTTTCGAACGAAAGTTTCTATCGAAGATAATATAGGTACTATATTTATATTATCTTATTATTTATAATAATAGATTTGCATTTGAATTTGAAATCTAGCGCTATTCATAAAAAAGAAACTATATCTATTATATTTAATAGAAATAATAATATTGCAAAGATTATTTGAATCACATTTAAGGACTTTTACTCAATTATCCTATTTACTTTTGTAAATTCCCAAAAGAAATGCACCTGTTCGTTAATGTTATTCATTAGATTTTTATTAAACTTATGGGTTAGTCCAATACAATTATGTTTAAGCATTCCTTAATATCCTCTTGCGTTTTCCATAGGGAAAGTTGCGCCTTACTTTCTTTGTCTATCATGCATTTACAATTTTAATTAGACTCGCAATTATACAACATTTACGCTCTGGCTTACAATTACTTCGATATAACGAAAAAAAATTACTTTAATGATAAAACTATGTGTTCACCTTAGAAAATGTATATTTTTTTTATGCTTTTCGGTATTCTTTTGTTTATGTGCATGTACGTATATTTCTAAAATGACTTCTCTCAGCGCTAGAGCTGATGCAAAGTGCTGGAGATTACAAAAATTTAACATTTTTGACTTTATTTTATTTATGCGGGTTTTATTTAATAATAATATCATTATATTCATATCATATCTTACGCTTACGATTACACAAAAAAAAACCCTTTACATTGATAAAAATTAAATTATTTTCTTGTATAATTGTATAAATATTTTGTTTAAACAATTGCCTACATATATTTGTTTTGTTTTTTTTTTTATATTTGTTTTTGTTTTTTTTTAGTAATATATGTTTAAGATTCGTTTCGCTTGATGCTGATGTAAAGTAATATGCGTTACATTTGTTTAAAGTAAGCTAGGTGCTATTACAATAATTTGTTTATTATATTTAGGCTACAACATAAACAATAACTAGACAATTATTTGATTTGTAAACCTTCTCATTAATGCCTTCATTTTGTCACTAGGGAAATATTTACAAAACAAAGCTCTTAAATATGTCGATCCCAGAATGTGCCACTGAATGTTGAGAGTTGTGTCATATTCATATTCAAAATGCTAGTTATTAAGTTATACAGGGTGCTCCACACAAATACAATATGTCGATAGACTAATGCTAGAGAAGGAAAGACATAGATAGTAGGATAGAAAGATATTGAGAATGCAATTTTCTGAAATTGCAAGTTGAATCTTAAAGCGTAAACAAAACCAGAAAACATAATTCGAACACCTGAGTTTACTTATATAAATCGTCTATGTGTGTGTGTTTGTCTATATAAATATATATGCATATGTATATATAGATATATATATAAATATATCATACAATTGGTTGTCTCTTATAGTTATTTCAAACTTGTCAAATGGTTGTGATGATCCAAGTGCGCCCAACTTGTTAAGAATTGTGTCCCCAATTTCTGTTATTTCAATTATCTTGATTGAAAACATTGTGCCGAGTGTATTGGATACATACGAGCTAGAGCATTAATAACTACTTGCGGCTCCTGTTGCTATTGTTAATTAAGTTGCATAAATATGTTACATAGAAAGTGGACGCTCGTTGAATGCTCGGCGAACTAAAGATCAAATTACATATTGCTTTATGTAGCTGTTGTCATTGCGCAATAAAATGCATACAGATTAAAACATAAACTAACTAAATTAATTGACAGATTTAAAAAAAAAAAAAAAAAAAAAAATATTATAGTCATAATCATAATCATAATAACGATGTAGAGTCAATTAGACTGACACGGGCTGCCACCAGCGCTTAGCCGCTTACGAGGCGTTCGATGCGGGCAGCGGCACCGCCGCCTTGCGGTAATAAATGTTGGCGCCCTTGATGGGCAACGGATGCGCCTCCGTGTTGAAGACCCATTCGTCCAGCGGTAGTACGGAGTCGTCTGAGAACAGCAAGTACAGGTACTAGAGAGAAGGGAAATGATCGGTCAACAAGGTTAGCAAGGAACAAGGACGCCGCGAGAGGACTCACCTTGAGCGTTTCAGCTAGGAAGAAGCTCTGCTGCACGTCGTCCTTTTGCGGCTCCTGCTGGTAGACATTGCGCAGGCCGCAGTAGCCGTGCGGGGTGCGACAATGCTTCTCCAGCGCCAGGACCGCCGCCCAGCCCCAGTCGCGATACTTCTGGTCGTGCGTGAGGCGCCAGAGCACGAAATAGCTCTCAAATGTCTCGGGCCTAAGTATATAGTACTTCTCCTGCGAACGCAGCGCACGGGCCTCCGCCGCATCGCTGAAACTGAAAGTACAATTTACAAAAGATGTTCAGCAAGAGCAAGTAAAAACGTTGCAGTCGGCTGTAACCGACTGCGCAATACTCGTTTACACTGTAATAACACATAAGAAATAATGGAAACAAGCAAGAAATCTCTGTCGGGGGGAATCAACTTGGAGGTTCCTTTTTATGATCTGCGCTTTACAAGAGCATAATAAACCCTATTTGGTTTTTTTTCTTGATATTAATGAAACTGTGCAAGATATCGAAAAAAAATGGTTAGGAGAACCTATAGTCAAAAAGTTTCGCTTTCTAGCATTTGTAGTTTACGAGATATAGATTCGACATACATTTTATAAAAAACAAAAATAAAAACACGGGAACCTTGACACAGAAACTGTTAGCCGTTATAGACAACAATCATTTAGATCTTCATGGGACAAAATGGAATTTAAGTTATCTAAGAACCTCACCCATCTAATAAGGTTAGTGACTTGGCTGGTGTCTAAACTAGACCGATTGTTGTCAATATTAATTGTTATTAAATTGTTGTCGTTAAGAGGAGGATCTGACGCGGGTATACACGACTATTATATATCTATTCTGTTAAAGTGCTAAAAGTGTAAACGCATTGGGTGGCCACCAACCGGAATGCCTCAGGTCCCAGCTGGGTGGGGGTGCGTATGTAGCTCTCGTGGCAGGTGTTGGTGATGCCCTTGCCCACCTCCATGTACTTGTCCGTGTACTCGTTTTGGCGCGTCGCAGCGCCCAGTGCGAAAAGGCCGCCTGACAGAGAGATTCATATTAGAAACATATATACGTATACATAAATAGGAAGAAAGCTCACCCGAGAAGCAGGCGAGATGATCCATTTTGTGCTCCAAGCGATCGAACTTGAGGTCGGACACATAGGTCAAGCCGTTCGGGCTGGTGCGCACCATTTTGTCCATAATGGCCACCATGGCCTCGTCGTACATTTCGCGGGCCTCCTCGTCCGTCTGGCCGGACTGCAGCCACGCCTTCAGCAGGTATTCGTAGTAGCTGTCGCCCAGGGCGCCCAGCGACATGTGCTCTGCAAGGAATACGCAAGATGTGAGCACCAAATAGGCAACAATTGAAGGTGGATCGACTTACGCTGGCCCCATTTGCCCGTCTTGGGGTTGAGGAAGTTCGGATAGAGGCCCTTCGGCTTGTCAATCTCCTTCAGCACCTGGCGAATGGTCTGCACGCGCTCCCGATAGAGGGGATTGCCCGTGATGTCGCTCAAGTAGGCAAACTCCAGATGGAGTGTGCCAAATTCGGAGAGAATCGAGCTGCCGCCGGAGGCCCAGCCATAGTTCTTGGCCATGCCGGTCTTGGTGTTGACCAGCGCATAGGGTATGCCGGTGGGCGTCTGGAAAGCGGGCAGCAGCTTGTCCGCAATATGCTGGGCCTTCTCCTTGTACAGCGGATCCCCGGTGAACGCGTACAGTGTGAGCATGCCGCCCACGAAGCGTATATTCGTCTCGAAGACGGACAGCTCGGCACTGATGTTGTCCAGCGTGAATCTTCGCTCGATCCAGTCGCGTCCCTCCTTGTACTCCTTCTCCAGGCCCATTATGTACAGCGTGTCCAGCCCATCCACAATTGTGGCGCCCAGATCGTACGATCCGAATATGCTCCCCGAGTGCGGGCGCTGCGACAACGGACGCAGCTCGTTCTTGCCCCAAGCATACAGTTTGTAGTTGTGCCAGGCGTGCTCCATCATCTGGAAATGGCAGATCGAAGGTGAAGCATTAAGTAATGAACGGGTACTCGCAATCAACTGAAGCATCGAAATATATATAATTATTTCGAATAAAATGTGTATTTATTTACAATACTAATTAACTTGAAGATTGTAAAATGCCTCGAAAAAACTGAATATGTTTTACAGTATATTTTCAAAAAAGTCTAACATAGTATTATAAAAACTCAAAATTGATTATTGTTAATTTCTAGAGGACATTATGAAACTGTCATTAGAAAACTGATTCCCATATTTGTGCCAAAAAGAATGTCCTAATCTTTAGAGTAATTTCGCTGTAAAAACGCAGGGAGATATATAAAATAAATCGATTTGCCACGAAGGAAAAAAAGCTTGTAATTTTCAAGTATAGTGGTCTGGGAGAAAAACTTCAGAGTTAGATTCTTCTACTTCTCGACTTCTGTTTAAAATTCACAGTTAACCAAAACAATAAAAAACGTATTTTTTTAAGGATCGCATTCCTTTTATGTAGCTGTACTTAATAATATTCGTAATGTCGTCATTGTCATTGGCTTGGATCAATCGCGACCCGGTGGTGAGCAGTCACTGCGGATTTCTCAACTTCCTGAGAGAAGTTCGGATGTTGCGTCCGGATCTGTGGGGCGCAAGGGCCGTGGACTTTGCTCTCAGTGCGTGGCACAAACTCAGTGAGCCCGAGCAGTTCATCTTCACTGAGGAGGTAAGTTGTCTAGCTTGTGTCGAATGCTCCACTAATGGCTCCAAATACGCAGGGCTCTTGGAACTATCAAAACGTGGCCGACTGCATGCAGAAAATGCTTTATACGATAACCAAACGCAAAAAACTATAAATGTACAAATTTAATAAGAGTCTTCAATGGATATCATATATCAAATCAATAAATCAAAGTACATACAATTGTCGACAACAATTTAGATACATGTTATAATTTGTTATGTGCACCAAATACACATTATTATTGTTGCATGTAGAAGCTTTAAGAAATGCAAATCTGTGTACTTTTGTTTATATTATGATTTTTTTATTTTTCTGTTATATCTAAATTTTGTATAATATATATTTTATTATGATTTTTACTTATTCATAGTAATCCTCATGAAAGATATCGACGTGTTCCTTCTAGGCAAGAGCTCACCAGATGCGGAAATATAAAGCAATTTTTATAAAAATTTTCCCGCATGGTGCCACTTAACAAACTTAACAAAAACGCAATTTCAACCTTAGTTTATAAAGAGTTGTCAACGAATGTACAAACATATGTATATGTAACGTGTTGAGCCCAGTCTTAATTATATATTGCATGTCGGCAGGCTCTGTAGCCTATTCGGTCTTTGTGTACCCTGAACCCATTAAATTGAAAACGGATAAGAAGGGTATAATTGTTTTGTGCAATATATATTCTTGGTCGGTTGTTATAAGAGCCAGAGAGTTGAAATTTGGATTTGTTTAGTTAGTCTGTACCCTAAGCATGTCAAATATATTTCATAGTTCAGAACTTAAAGGAGCTAAATTTGGTTTAATAATAAAACACAAAATCAAGTACTAGGTTTGGATGCTCCTTTAAATTCCCGAAAAATATAAGTTATTTATGAATGTAGTCATAGAGCTGCTGAGTAAAGTGCGCAGCTGGGTGGAGGGTATCTCCTAGTTGGGCGGCCCCGACTCTTAGCCTCTTAGCCTCTCAGCCTTTACCTTATTCAATTGAAATTGGACACACAAAGACACACTCTTAGCCCCACTCACACACACACACACACACACACACGCACACACGTGCAAAGCTTCGTTGCAAAATGTTAATAAAATGGCCAACGCGAATGTTTTGGCCGTCGCTTAGTTTTAGCGCCGACTTTTGCCTGGTATTGCATTACATTCCGGCTTTTCCACACGGCGGCACATCCTTGCACAACCGCCCACCTGCCCGTTCCCGTTCTGCACGCGGCAGCACCCAACCAGCAGCCCCAGGGCCAGTGTGCGGCGGCACCAGCATAACATAATTTGGCATTGCATACTTTCGAGCGCCTTTTTTGCGAAATTAAATTGCGACCAGCACGACCGAATATGGCGGAGAAAAAAAAATCGAAAATATGACAGGAATAATAGAGCAGAGAGTGCCCAACTCAGACATACCCTATGCATCTGAAACAAATGCTACAATTCTATACACTATGAACCCAACTATTTGCTTAAAAATCAGCCAAATCTAAAACCGAACACAATTATATTGCCTGCCAGAAAAGGGTTTATATATACCCATAAAATATAAAAGAGACCCTAAAGACATTAAAAAGTTGACATACAATTTTTAATTAAAAAAAGCAGAAACAAAACAATTAAAACATTATGTTCCACATTTCTTTTGATATCTTTACATTCAAAGCAAAATCTGAATCTTTTACTTTGGACAATCAGGCTCAAGCAAACCGTTTTTTCTTCTCTAGCGCCTAAATTAACATAACTCAACTTAACAACTTGATATCCCTAATGCCGTTTATTATGTTAACAGGGTATGAATACAAAAATATTCGTGTGCGCCCGCTGGGCTGCGACTGCGGGGCTTGGTGGGGCCCCGGGCCAGTTGGCGGGCCATTGGCGGGGCTTTGCGTTGCTTTGGGCCTCTTTGCGCTCTTTGTGTTTGCTCAGCAGCTCGCTTGTCGGTCGGCTGCGGCGCTTTGAAGGCAATGCAAATATTAACAGTTTTCCGGTAATTAATTAAAGTCGGACACGTTCGCACGCCTCGTTTCAGCTGGTTTGGGGATCCCAAAAAGGAGTCCAAGGCCCGCCGTCCATTGTCAGCGGGTTGTCCTGCGACGGCCCAGAGTCGCCAGATACGCGAATACGGACAGAACTCTTAGATAATGCCAGCCGTAAATATATGCGGCAACCCTTCTCCCCGCCAAGACGATTCAATTCACGGCCAGCACAGTGCAAATAGTACACAGGATTCGACGGCACTGTACATACAATTAACGTTGACAGCCTGGCGGATGGCCCAATGTCAACCTGAGCCCCAACCCTTAAGCCTTAAGCCCCAAAGGGTGCGAGGGGTTGGCAATGAATTAAAAGTCAAAACACTCAAAACGGTTTGCAAATACGCAGAGCACACTGTGCGAAAACTTAGCGAGCATTTGTGGACACTCAAATAGATATGAGAATTACAATTTCAATACTCGCTCACGAACTGAAAAGAGTATATTGGGTTTGTGCAATCTAGCAATCTAGACAGTTTTCTGAGGACCTCCAATTTTCCCAAAAAAAAAGCAATCATAATTAAGATCTTTTTCAACTGTTTTAAGCAGTCGGTTACACCCGACTTGTTATCAAACGTTATTAAAGATTTCATTAAATGATTATTCCAATTTCTAGAAAATTATAGATTTTGCAATTTTTTTTATTTTTTTATTATGAATATTTAAAAATGATAATCGATTATTATCGATACTCGATAGTTTGTAGCACATGTCTGTCAGTTACCAAAACTTTGAGTGTTGTGCATTTTTCGTCAAGCAGAAATAAAAGTTTGCTCAGGCATTTAGTTTAATAGCAAACATAGCCTAAGATTTCGCTCAGTGCAGCTTGTAGTGTGTTTTTTGTTTCGCTTAGGGTGTTTAATGAGCCGCATCTAATTACAGCTTGACAGAAACTAAGTTCGGAAAGTCTTTATGTTTATTTATCCAATTCGGCAGTTGAGCTAGCCACAATTACTGGCTATAATTGAGACGAGCAAAAGAGCCGGGTGATTGTGATGGGGGGGGGGGGGGGGGATGAGGGAGGAGGGGGCGCAGGCAGAAGTAGATTGCACGACCTCAACATGACCTGCCACATGAGGGCAGCAGTAAATCATCAGCTTGACTAATTTTACGGAAATTGCTTGATGGATTTGACTGATTGATTGAATATTTTTGCACAGTGGCAGCCAAACTGGGGTTAAACACACACACACACACACACATAGCAGGGTACGTTTGTGTATGCAGCTGTAGTTTCAGTTTGCACGTCTTCATTACGAATTAAGTTACATCCTTGAAATGTGCAAACGTCGCATGAAACGTGCCCCGCCAAATGCGTGTGTGCAAGTGTGTGTGTGTGTGTGTGTGTGTCTGGTGTGTGTTGTGTTGTATTTTGTTGTGTGTGCGCGTTGAACATCATTTCCGCAACGAAACGTGAACACGTGCAGACCAATGAGGCGCGCCTCGTCGGATGTCACACATGCCCCACATGCCCCAAATGCCCCAAATGCTCGAAATGCCCCACATGCCCCACATGCCCCGCATAGCCGTTGCATTGTTAGCAGCCTACTTTGCGGCCAGCCGCGCCGACGATCTCAGTTAGCGCTGGGAATTGTTTTTCGGCTTTTGGGCTGATTTTGCACTTGACCTGGCTAAGTCCGTGCGGCGTGCAGATGTGCCAACTAGGTGGCACGTGCCACGTGCCAGTGTCATTCATTTTGTCAGCCTTTTTATTGCCACTTCTAAACAGTCGAATGGCGCTCTGAGTTAAACGGAAAGTTCAAATTGCCCTCAAAGCGCAGCAGCAAAGCGGCTAGATGTGTCAGTGTATGTGTGTGTGTGTGTGTGTTTGTGTGTGTGTGGCATAGCTTAATTTAATGCAAATTTTAAATGCAACTTTAGCGGCGGCAAAAGTTTGACTCAAAAACTTTGCCGCTTAAATGCCGCAGGGCCGCAAAACAATGGAAATGGCAGCAAAGGAAATAAAAAGGGGGGGGGGGAGGAGGGGAAGGGGGAACGGGGTTTACAGAGAGAGGACAGAGCTGTAACTTAAACATTTTTGAGAAAAATATGCATACACACCAACAGCAACACCAAGCCACGCACACAAACCAACAAACACACACACACAAAACTTTTTGGCAAATTCTTTGGTCGAAGCTAAGGAAAATAATTTGCTTAAGGCTATAAAATAATGCGAAAGAAGACGTCGCGCCAGCGCGATGCTGTTGGATATCCTGCAGGAAAAAAGAAAGAAGAAGAACGAAAAAGACACACACACACACACATATATACAAACGCTAACTATTGCCTGGTTGTCGGAGTTTTGCATACTTTCTTTGCGCTAAGAAATGAAGTCAAACTTAACTGAAAAACTGAGCAGCGGCAACAACCACAAGTCGGCTGTAACCGACTGCGCAATACTCATTAAGTTTTAATTATGATTAACTTTTTCGGCTCGATCTTTACAGGGGCTGATCAGCAGAAAACTGCCATATTTGCTGACTCTAAATTTATCCAAACTGTCTGCAAATTTATATACCCAATATACCCTTTTCTCCTTGTGCATGAGAGTGAAAAGTGTGTGCGTGTGTGGGTGTGGCAGGAAGCAGAAAGAAACTGCCAAACTATTAAGAAAATATGAGATTGTATTGGAAGAACAACAGAGACAAAGTTTTCCTAATGGAATGCCAGCCAAGGAAGTCATGACATCGCGATGCAGGTGCTGCTGGAGGACGTGATTGCTATGCACGTTTTCAATTCTACAAAAAATGGCAAAAAGAAAACCTCGATGTGAGGGGGCAGCCTTAAAAGTCGTTCTTTTGAATGCATTTAAAGTTTGAGAAGCACTTAAAATTGTTGATAAAGTTTACGAAAGCTACTTTGATCAATAAAATAAAAAAAAAAAAAGAACAGAAAAATGTGAAGCCATTCAATACAATCATAGTACAAAAAGAAACCAACATGAAGATATGTCAATATATTAATTATAACTATTTAGACAAATGAACAACACGAAAGTAATAATAATAGTTTAAATAATACAACTTTGTTGTAAATTGAATAAAATACAATAATATCTACTGAATTAAATATATTTCCAAGCAGCGCGAAATTTACAAAAATTGAAGAAAATATTAAACAATTTTGTAGCCTCAAATTTGTTTAGTTTGAATTAACAATAACTTAATATTAACAATTGTTATCCATGGGCAGCTCAATTATATATTTAACAGTAATAAATATAAATATCAAAGTCAAAGCAATTTAAATTTTCTTTTAAATACAAAAAGCATGATATAATGTAAAATAGCCACAATTATATTTGCGCATGCTTCTACGTTGAGGTCCCATATTTGGAGAACTATATGGGCTGTCATGTGCTGGCAGTTTAGTTAATACTATGGTTTACGCATTGACGCATTCCCAATCCTGTGGCAATGCCGAGCCAACAATAGCCGCATCGATGGCCGTTTCAGCCCACTCGGACTGGGACATGGCCCGTCCATTGACAATGAAACGGGCTAACGGTCAACAGCGTTGGCCAAACAAAAACAAACAACAACAACGGCCCGGCCCCAGCCCGGGCCAAAGTGGGTTAGTGTCAGCAGCGGCGACAGCCTCAACGTTAGCGTCAACGTCATCGTCAATGTTGCTTATACCCCGTTCGAGCACCAAAACAGAGTATATTGGTTTTATGCATATTTCATTTTCAAGCTGGAGTCCAACAAATAGCAAACATTTCAAAGTTTTTAACGTCAAAGTTTTGAGATACTGCGAACAGAGTATGGCGCAGTCGGGTGCAACCATCTGAACTGTTGTTGTTTGCTCTTGTTGCCGCTCCATGGGATTGCATTGAGAAATTCGACGCGGACTGCAGCACAGTGGTGCCAGCTTTTAGCTGCATGCTTCCAGCTGGAGCTCAAATTGAGCCGTTTCGAGTACACACAGACATTGTATACTCTACCCGACGCCGCCCCCAGTAACGAAATTGGGCTTCCCTCTTGTGCCTGCCCCCCTCTAGGTTCCTTTTGGTGGCTTCTCTTTACGCATTTGAACCATTTGTTGTTGCTGCTGCACTTTTTGACGGCCAGCTGAAGTGGTTGATTTTGGCCGGGCTGCTTGCTTTGGCTTTTTGGCTTGGCCGAGAACAATGCGCAGCATTGAGCAAAAAGTTGACATCAGTTGTTGTCGTTGAATGTAAAAGCGATTGCCCCAAAGGCTGTGCAATAAATCAACAAAACGGTGCAAAGGTTCGGTGGTGGCAAACTGAGCAGCCCAAGCACAGGTAGTGCGAATGAATGAAATTCGATTATTAGATTCGAGCAAGTGTCTAACGAAGCTTCAATTCAAACCCATTATCCATGTAAACCCCCATGACAAAGTGCTGATTAACTGCCTACATTTAAAGGTACACTCAGCGAAAACACACCTGTACACGTGATTCGAAATATATTGGCCAAATGATAAAAAAGTAGATTAGAAGTACAATAAACAATATTACAAAATTCTTGTGAGAGTTAAGCTGGGAAATTATTATTTTGTGCTTTCACACTTTTTAATTTATTAAATAAATTATAAGAAAAATGTTTTGATTTGGAAAACAAAATGTTATTTATTGCAAGTGTGTTTGTATAAGATTGTAATAAGAAAAATATAATACAAAGTTAAAATGCATAATTTGTGAGGAAAGAAACGATTTTCTTTTAGAACATACAAAAATGCATATAACAAATTTTAGAGAATATTTAAACAATTTCTTAACATGAAAAACATTTTCCTTGCATTACCAAAATGACCCAAATATAAGAATTTAAAAACAACTTTTAACGCCTTCTTGTTCGAGAATTTTGTTTGCATTAGAACAACATTCACAAAGTCGATTACAAAAACATGAATAATGCATTCATTTAAAAATATTTAAGAGCGAGCTATTCGTGCAGTTTAAGAAACAAAAGGGCACGAGTTCCAAATGTTTCAACTTTGACTTAGAGTGGCGTTTATCGCAGAGTGTATGTTGGAGTGTTTGGCAATTTCGTTTGCCATTTTAACTGGCCATTTGTGTACGTCCATACATCTTTATTGCTGACAACAACAACAGTCGTAGCTACGCACCTGAAGGTCCGCGAGGGGCGCCGCAAGGGTGCAAGGGACACGAAATGAGGCAAATTTAACATGCGGCAGGTGCCTGTGCGTTGCCTCGTGCTGCCCCACGTGCCACTTGGCTGACCGGAATGTGGCAAGCAAAATGTGAGGCGTACGCAATGTTTCAACATGAACATGAACATTCATGAATCTTGTACGTATACGCAATTGAATAAATGAATATACATATATTCGAAGGCTAGGCTACCTGCATTTAAATTTCGTTGTGTGTGTGCGCATTTATTTATTACAGCAGTCAATAAATGGAATTTCATTATGTTGATATTCAAGCATTGGAATTCTAAAATTCAAATTGATTTATGAATTTCACAGTTGAACTGGATAATTGGTTGAATTGCGCCCAAACTTCAAAGAGTAATTCAAACTTAATGCACAAGTTGTTTGTGTATTCTTTAATTTGTGTACCTTTGCAGACCTGCAAATTGATATAGCCATTTTACATATTACATATTACAGCACATCGAATTATTATATATAATATAGCCAAAGGAGCAATTCAATATATATAAGATGTAAGGGTATTTCAAGTTTACATTGTATTTAGCTTGTCCTTATCTAATATAATATAATAACATAGTAAGAAGTACATTTTGAACTAGCATAAAATATGCATTCGACTAGGGAAGCCAGAGTACATAAACAAAGTTCATGAGTTCGCAACTGTAAAGTATAAATTTTTAATGGCAACATCAATATCCATATTAGGTTTGCAAATAAGTAAAGGGTGTCTTCTAGTCGGACATGTTGTGGAAATAGTTTCCGTCGGTATTTTAAAAACAAACAAAAATTAATGAAAATCATTGGGCATGAATTAAAAACGAATTAAAGAAAAAATAACGCTTGATAATCAATTGCGAGCCAATTACACATACAGCGAGGGGGGGCGTGTGTGTGTGTGTGTGTGTGTGTGGGGCTGGCAAATGTTTGAAATTGTTTGTTGCGGTCATAAAAGCCAACAGCAAGACAGCAAATTAATCGCTTCGCGTATCCTGGCAATGCGGTTATTTATTGTTATTGCTATTGTTATTTTTATTGTTATTGTTGTTGGTTGCACGTTGCAGGTTGCCGGTTGCAGGTCGGCAGCTGCTCGTTGCAATTGCAGCTGGAATTTGCTTAGCGCCTCGTTTGCCAAGGTCTCGGCTCGGCACGGCACGGCACTCGAGCCGTGAAAGCGTAAAGCAATCGACGCCCTTCCGCAGCCCGGAGACCTCGCAATGCCAATTCCAATTGCAATTGGCCAACTGTGTCGGGGCACAGCTGCAGGCCTCTGCCGGCACCCGTTAGCCAAGTGAGCGTAATAAATGCCAAGATTTAGACCGCAAACTGGGGACAGTTTCGCACCGTTTGCCATGTTCCTGCTGATGTTGTCACGTGCGTGCTTTTAACCCGGCCAAGGCGTTGATGTGCGCCTAACAGGAACTCTTTGCCCGCCGCGTAGTCGGGCATTATCTCCCCTCTCTCTTTGTGAGCCAAATAGAGTAATAACAATAACAGCAATGGGCGAAACAAGAGGCAGTAACAGTTTGTTGAGTACATTGCCAGAATATATATATATACATAAAGTGTACACAGTCGTAGTTATAAAAGTGCTATATCGATTAAGATCAACAGTTTATCATTTTGCTTCGGCAATTGCGGTCAAATACGCCTCTGATAGTGTAACACTGTGTAACATGACTAAATTCAACTCAGCTGTACACATATGTTACTTATACAGAATTGCAATTGGAATTTGTGCATAGCGAATTGAAGCGAATTGAATATACACCTAATTCTAGTAGACTGAAATGAAAGTATGGATTCGAGAACTACTTGCCAAACAATTTTAAAGTTGCGTTTTAAGCTAATTTTGGTACTCGCATTCGATTAAAATTAAAATTTCGCGATTCCAAATTTCAAAAAAAAAATTTTTTTCAAATACAAATTTAATTTAAATGCAGAATTAATTCAGATATCAAACCATGATAAAAATGGTAAACATCATGAAAATCGGTTCAGTTTTGACGAAGTTATGGCACTTTAAAATCTCACAAGTATGGATTTCTGGAGCTTTACTTGTCAACATTTTTCTAAATTTTGGCATGATTTTTGGCAGAAAAATCGACCCTTCCAGAATCACTTTTAAAGTTGCGTTTTATACTAATTTGAGTACCCGCAATCGATTAAAAATAAAAGTTCGAGATTCGAAAATAAAAAAAAATTTTTTTTTTCAAAATAAATAAGGGGGGAGTAAAGGATATTTTTGGAAAAAATTTGAAAAAAAATTATTTTTAAATTCGACTTCATTTTAACAATAGAATTGATCTAGATGACAAACCATGATAAAAATGGTAAACATCATGAAAATCGGTTTAGTTTTGCCAAAGTTATGGGACTTTAAAATATAGCAAGTATGGATTTCTGGAATTTTACTTGTCAAAATTTTTGTAAATTTTGGCATGATTTTTGACAGAAAAATCAACCGTTCCAGAGTCACTTTTAAAGTTGCGTTTTATACTAATTTGAGTACCCGCAATCGATTAAAAATAAAAGTTCGAGATTCGAAAATAAAAAAAAATTTTTTTTTTCAAAATAAATAAGGGGGGAGTAAAGGATATTTTTGGAAAAAATTTGAAAAAAAATTATTTTTAAATTCGACTTCATTTTAAGAATATAATTGATCTAGATGACAAACCATGATAAAAATGGTAAACATCATGAAAATCGGTTCAGTATTGCCAAAGTTATAAGACTTTGAAATATAGCAAGTATGGATTTCTGGAACTTTACTTGTCAACATTTTTGTCAATTTGCTCTGCCCACTGGGGGCTTGGCAAATCGATAAAATCGATGCATCTTGGAGGAGAAAAATACAATTTGTCCACAATAAAAATAATATTTAAGACAGTTTTCGACTGTTTTTCTGCGTTGACGATTCAATTTGCTGATTTAATTTGTATTACTGGAACCTACTGGAACCTGGTTTTAATTGCCAGGGGCCGGGAGGACAAGCGACACGTTTGTGTCGGCCCGCGTGGCATCAACAGCTGCCACAACAGTTGGGGCCTTGGGGCCGTGACAGGCCCCCAAAGGTCAGACATTTGAAATTGATACGCACCCGGCGGCAGCCGCCGCACACGGTCCGCGTAACTCACCTTGACGATTTGGGCGCGCTTCTCGTAATCAATCAAGCTGTCCGGGGCGCTGGGCGTGGCCGGTGCACCGCCGAGGGGCAATGGCGGCGACTTTAACACGGGTTCGTCGAGTAATCGAGACTTTCGGCCATCTCGCCAGATGACCGCCGACAGCTTGGGCTCCGGCACAGCGGAGGACATCTCCTTGCGTATCTGCTCCAAGGTGCGGCCGTCGCCCGCCGTCTCGTCCGGATCGTGATTCGTGGCCGTGGCATTCAGCTGCTTGGCATTCAAGTTCTTCGGGTGATTGTTAACGTAGTTCAGCTCCTTGATCTGATTGTCGTTGGCGCTGACGCTGTCGCTGGCCACCTGCTCGTTCAGCCGTATAATGTTGGACAAATTGATGTTGTTGATCAGCGTGACGCCCGTGATGGCCACCAGTATGATCACGAACACAATGCCGCCGATCAGCAGCAGCGGCGTCGTTTTCGACGTCTTGGGGCACATCTCGTACGGCTTTGCAAATTTTACGATTTTTTTTTTTTTCTTTTTCAATTTTCACAGCTCCCTCTCGCTTTTATCGAGTTGTTTTTGTTTTTGTTTTTGTTTTTTTTTTTGGCGCTGCGGCCATCACATGGTAGCCGGTCCGGTCACTTCTATTGATTTATTTTGATGATTCCTTAATTGAACACAACGTCGCGGCACGAGCCCGAACACGCACACACACACACACGCACAGTCGCACATACAGTTCAATACGATTGGGCAAAACGAATTAGATACGGTTAGTGAGGCAGCTTAGTTGCTTTTAGCAGTTAGCACATTCTACCCAAAAATGAACTCTAATATTTGTAGACACACAAATGTTGCTTCAATTACCCCACAGCCTATTTGACAATCAACAAAACAATAATAAACCCACATCCGCTCAGCCAAAACCAACTGAATTTAAAGTCTTGATGCGTTTTTAATGTATTCTCATTGCCCAATTCCACTGTCAACATTTCGTACATTTTTGGCAAATGTTAAAAGTATGTTTGCCCACAAGAAACAACATATTTCACATACCGCACATATTTTAAATATAATTTTATTTTATATATTTATTTTTATTTATTTTAATTATCTCACAATTTGCAATATTTAAAGGAACAATTAAATGGCGCCCTATGTGGCTTGTTGGAAGAGAATTTAACTTCGCAAAGTCAAACCAAAAGAAAATATTAGCTGTTTTATTTCAGGCAAGTGCTAATTTTGCCATTCACATGTGAACGACACTGGACTCTTGCTAATGGAGCCGCGTAATGTGAAATATATAAATGTGAGATATGTGAAAGTAGGCTATAAGCCGACCAGTTAGCTGCCATCGGCATAAGCACGCCAAAAAACGGTTTTGGTTTTTCAACATTCGCAACATATCGGCGAAAGCCAATAAATATTGGATAATAGAGCATATAGCTCCCATGGAGAAGTTCCCAAAAATTACTAAATTAATAATTCAGACCATTTTCGGCTGTTTTCAGCTGTTACTATACTGTGAACGAGTATTGCAGAATCGGTTATACCCGACTGTAACGTCTTGCTTGTTTTCATTTTCCTATTCTTTAAATATTCTAATTTATATTTATTTATATAACTTATTAATACTTTTCAGTAGCATTTTTATTTAGCTTTCAAATTCGTGTATAATTAATAACTAAACTTTTAACGACATAAGCGTGAATTTTTAATTCGGCATCCCACAGATAACTGTGCTTTGTCTGTAATTGTGCCAGATAAATTAGCAACTTCTTGGCAATGAGTTGACAAGGCGTGTTAAGAAAAGTGGGCAGTCTGGTGTTACAACCGAAAACGAGATGTTAGCCAGGATGTCGCGCTTTCGCAGACGAGTCGGCGCACAGGACTTTAAGCCAAAGCAGCAGGATATACATATACCATGTTGTTATGTTGGCTACAATAATATTGAGCGACAGAAACTGTTTTTTAAATTGACAACATGTTGAAATGCGAGAAGTGTATTTAAAATAGCTGCAAAACTGGATATTAAATTTGAGCTTTTGAGATTTTCGGTTGTATTAGATATTTTCAAGTTTATCATGTCAAATTTATCATGCCGCATGTTAGCGGTGACAGCTGACTGGTGACTTCTGTCCTCTGAATTCAAAGCGCGCGTTTAGCGTTGACAAGTTGAAGGACACTTGATGCGACGCGGCTAAGCGCTAACGGTCGTAATGGCCAGCAGGTTAAAACCGCCCACTAGCGGACTGGACAAGTGTTGGCTGTAGATAAAATGTATAAAATATTACAGTGAGAAATATCGTGAAGAGCTAGCGAAAAGTCGAAAGACTGAATTTGTGTTCAATTGATGATGCTTGTCCCCATTTTTGATTATGTTCAAATTTCGCATTGATAAACTTTTGCGGCCATTTCCGTTATTGCACTTGCCAGAAAGTGCAATCGGCTGTAACCGACTGCGCAATACTCGTTCACAGTATACCAAAAACATAAAGCTTAACTATTATATTTATTTAAATTAAATTAAATTAAATTGTATTTCCACGCCCCAGTCTCTCTCAATTCGTATTTATTCCCAGATTTAAGTCTCAATGAACGGACAGGCATTTCCCAAACCCAATACACTCTTTACACTTCGTGAACGAGTGTTGCAAATCTTGGACGCACACACACACACACACAGGCGCCCAATACGAAGTTCAAGTTTTTATGAGTGCATGCGTTTGTTTGAGTGCAATTCGCACGACTGCGCTTCAATTCAAATAATCAATAGCTTAGAAGACGTCGTGTGGCAGATGCATAATATTTGATGTCACCATGAAACCAGCCCCCCCCCCACCCTGCCCTGCCCCTCTCTGTAATTGATGGAACGAGTAAAAAAAAAATAAAATGTCGCCATACACTGCGTATACGCAACGTTCTTGCAGCAGGGCTGCAATTTGCTGCCAATTGAGCTGAAGGCGCCATACGGCTTTATGGCTATATGATTATGGGAAGGGAGCTGATGAGACATATGTGAGTCATCAAGACCGCCAATATTTGGCTAATTAAAAGCAAGATCTGTCTGGGCACACAAAAGTTGGAGTCGCCGTGAGACACAAATGCATTTCATTTATGTGGCAAACAGTCGGCAAATGGCAATCGGCAATCGGCAATCGCCGCCAATCGTTTGCCTTAATTCAATTCACATCAATTCATATCAAAAAGTGGCACGCAACTCATAGACAGGGGCTGAGAACTGGGTGGGATGGGGGTGGGGGGAGGGGGGCGGTGTGCGGGGTGGGTGTCGCTGCTTGCGACATTGTTGTTTGCGCAAGCAGCTGAATTTAAAAGTAAATATATATGTGAATTCTGTGTGTGTGCTCTACTCATGAGCATTTTCTTATGTTAGATGACTTTGTTTTTGCTTTTTTTATTTTTTTATTTTCTCGCTTTTTTTTTTCGCTCAACTCTCGAGAGATGCGTTTAAATATAAACACTGGGCGAGATGCTGGCTAGAGGCTCAAGGACATGACTATGCGGCAATTAAAAGAAAAAAATATACAAAAAATAACGAAACGAAAATAAAATATAAACAGACTAGCACACACACGCACCCACACACCCATACACCCACACAGCAACTTGCCCAGGAGGCTCTGCGTCAACGGCAAATGCTTTGGGAATGCACAAGAAACGTGTCAAGCGGACCATGTACTTTTAACTGCACAGCCCAAACAACCCCTTTCTCCACACACCCCCACAACACACCATGTTTGCCAGCACCTAAGGGGCTCAAGCAAGTTATGAGTTTAGTGTTGTTGTTGATGTTACTGCTGCTGCTGTTGATTAGTTTGAGTTTTGCATAGTAAAAATTTGTGTGTATGGGATTTTATGCCGCATCGTTGAACTGTTGCGCGCACACACACAGAGAGAGAGACACACACACACACACTCAAGCACAAGCACACAAACATACCAAAGCTAACTTTCAAGTTGGCCTAAACAAGAGTGCTTGTTGGTATCACAGCTGTTTTAGACAATATAAATTATTCAACAAAATACCGCGAGATGCACGTGTTTACTTTTATTTTATTTGTGTATTTCTTATTATTGTTTCACTTTGCGTATGATTCTATGATTCTGTTTGTTTGTTGCTATTGTTGTTGTTGCTGTTGTTTTTGTTGTTGTTACGAGCAACGCGTGGCCGCAGCTGAGCAGACAACAGGCGAGTGCGGTAAGTGGAGCCAACTGCCCAACTGAGACGGAAACGATGGCAATGGAATTTGCCATTGAGAGGACAGAAAAAGCATAGAACGAAACGACACAGAATGAAACCGAATAAAGTGCTGAGCGTGCTGAGCGCACAGAAAGCGCGAATGCGGAACATATTGAAAACGGGCGGAACACCAAAACAGAGCAGCAACAAATAGGTAAACGAAACGGCGATTCTGTAAAAGCTCTCGACAGCGGCGTGGGAAACGTGGAATGCGTGTGTGTGTGTGTGTGTGTGTGTGTGTGTGGCTATCGCTGTATCCGGACCTAAGTCAAAGTTGCACTGGCTTTGGCCTTGAGGATATTCAAATGTGCAAGTGTGAAACAACAACAGGATCAGCACCGCGATCCCTTTGAAGAGCGAGAGAGAAGGGCAGAGCAGCGAAAAATTAAATGCGAAACAAATGAGTTTCAATTAATTATATGCCCATCGGTGTGCACAAATACCAACAACAACAATTAACACACGAATGCAAGTCAAGGAGCACCCCAACAAAGCAAAACAAAAAAAAAAAAGCGTGTGTGCGCCTGGTATTTTTTGCTGTTCCATTTACATTTTAATTATGTCTAATTTATGGCAGGCAGCAAAGGGCGACTTAAAAGGCAACGGTAAATGCGGCCCTTAGTATACGCCATGTGGCCACGTTAATGCATAAAGGAAGCCCGCCAGGCATCTAAGGGTTATGCCCTGCCAATTTGCAACTGCATCAAGTTCAGCTTTTGAAAGCTCCACTTTTAACGGAACTCAACAATTCCCGTAATTAAATACTTTGACCAGCGAACAATTAAAATAACTTTGGCATTTTTGAGTAGAGGTACAACAATATTTAATTACAAGTCCTTGATTATTTGAAGCCATTATTTTTTATTAATTTGTTCAACTTTATTTACATTTTAGCATGACTAGGACATAATTAAAATAAAATAAAAAATATATGTTTTTGAAACTGAAACTCTTTTTAATATGAACATGATAGATTTATGTAAGTTTAAGTTTAAATGTAAGATTACTTGTATTTTATTGTTGTTAAGCTTCGCATGGAAACGTCAAGTTAAACACGACACTTGAGCCCTTTAGATTGCGATGAATAAAATATACCTAAATCTCTTTAGGTAGATGGAATGTTTTCCCAAAAAAATGTTTACGTTGCAGTCGGACGTAACCGAGAGCGCAATACTCCTTCATGGCGTAGTAACAACTAAACCATCTACCCTAACTCGTAGACAAATAAATGATTCCCAAAAACGTCTATGCCGGATTTAAACCTAATTCAGAATCTCTGTGAGTGTTGCTTTTTGAACTAACTAAAAAAAAAAATTTGTACTTTTTACTAAAAAAAATACAAAGCCATTTTGTTTACAATAATGCGTATATTTCAAATGCAGAATTAATTAATGCCTAAAATGCCACAAATCATGATTTATAATCTAGACGGACGGGTCCAATATACTCTCTTCACTTCGTGAACGAGTTTAACAAATGAAATTAGACATTGTAAAGTCAAGTTTTTGTTTTTTTCTATCTGTTTTACGCGTTGTCTATCTCTACCTTCTATTGTTTGTAATGTTTCTAGTCGTGTTTCTTACATATTTGACATTCTTGCCGCCAGCGAAATCACTCCATTTGCATTCCGTAAAGCCCGAAACATTGCTAAAGCCTTCCGTTCAAAAAAAAAAAGGAAGGAAAAAAACAAGAAACCTTTTGGCATCATTTTCATATTAATTTTTTTTCCTTTGTGCACGCAGAACGAAGGCACAAAGGATGCCAACAGTTGTTATTGCGGCGCTTCGCTGCCGAAAATAAGCCCGGCCCGTTAAGTAAGTAAGTAAGTAAGTAAGTAAGTAAGTAAGAAGGATTCTTGCACTTGTCACTTGCTGTGCGTTTCGGTGCCTTTGAGCTGACAGCACACGAAGACATGACAAAGGCAAACACGGCACAAAGTAAGACAATAAACAACCATAACAATGGCAACAACACCAGTAGTAGTAGCAGCAGCAGCAGCAACAACAACAACAGCAAAAACAACGGAAAAAACTGTAGCTGCTTGCCCAGATAATATGCGAATCGTTATTGTTGTTGCGATATAAGTATTCTCACATACTTGCGGCTTATGGGGAGTTTGGGAGGCCAGACGAACTCAACAACAACACAGTTATTTCGTTTGTTGCCCCGTAGCCATTAAATGGTTAAAAAAGCAGGGTATAATAAAGCTGTGCAAATATTTATGCACACATGCCTATAATAGGCAAACCTATGCATAAGGTGCTTACATATGTTCGATTAGATTCAGAGATAAAAAAGCAGCTAACGAGCTTTTTATATAAACTCTTGCAAATTAAGACGAAATTGAAATTGAACTCAGGTGCATGTTTATTTTAATTAGCGCGTATTAAACACAGAATTCATTAGGAATCTATAAACATATTAGCAAAGTTCAGGAGGTCAGCTTTAAGCTGCTTATTGTGTATTGAGATTCCATAAAGATGTTCTGTCTTTGGAAACACGCCTCTTTGATGTCCCGTCAAAAGCGTACGTGACACGCTTAGCGACATGTCATCGGCGGCGTCATTAAGATTCGTCAGAGGTTATTCGGAAGCTACAAGTATAAAAGTAAAGTCCAGGAGCGCAACTTAAAGCGCGTCTTTATTGTGTATCGGGATCTTATATAGATGTTTTCTCTTTGGAACTCCGCATACGTGACGCGCCTAGCGACATGTCATCGACTGTGTCATCACCCAACGATTTAGCTATATGAAAAATCTTGATACAGGGCATATTCTTGTCCAGCACACTCGACTGGCGCTTTCTAACTTTGTTTTAGTTCGTTTTTTCCTCTTGTTTTTTGCCACTCTTGAGTTGTTGTCTCAGTTTTTTAATAAAAAAGGTAACGATGACAAAAGCAACAACGACAGCGACAACAACAGCAACAACATGCTCAACAACAACAAGTGTTTTATATAGTGAGAATAAAAGAACAGAACAAAACACAACTGAACGGAGGCTGCAACGTTAGATATTTGAGGGCGTAACGCGACCGACGATAACAAGAGGCGCAACAAAATGCGAGAGGGGGGGGGGGGGGGGGTTGTCAGTAGCAGTTACTATGTTAGGGCCAGTTTCCATCCTTTTGCAGGCATTGTTGCTGAGCCGTTACCGCAAACAAAGGGGCGCCAGAATAATAAAATAACAACAACAAACACAGTTAATTAGCTGGCGACGGCGGCGATTATGAAAAGGAAATGGCAATTTGTTGCTTGTGACGCATTGCGGTGAGCGGGCCACAATCCAATGCACTTTGAAGTCCACTCAAACGGCAATTGAAATACTTTGGCACTGACCTTAAAGCAGGGGAGCAAAGCCGAGCATTAAATGTTCTCATCAAATTTGATGAAATTAAATGTATTTTCAACGACCTTGCGTGCGGCATTAAAACATTATAAAATATATAAACATGTAATGGTAAGAGACATGAATTTTACAGCTCGCTGACTTCAATTATCTGCAAACAAAAACCACGAGCAAACTTTCGAAACAAACTTAAGTGCAAGTAAAAGGATTTTATTAGGCTTAGTGTCTATCAATTTATATGAAGGTAAACAATTTTAAAACACCCTACGGATATATAGATTTTACACATTAACAAATAAAGCTCATTATTATAAAGTTGTTGTCAGCTACGGAGATTAATTTATTAGCGATTTATATGGTTATTTTTAATACAGATGTGAAATTTACAATTGAAATTTTTTATTTTTGATTTTAATACTCATTCAATAGATTCATTTCAATATCAATATATAAAATAAATAATAAATTTAAATTTAAATTATATCTAAAATTGCAGCGTTCTCAGCTTCATGCGATCACTTTAGCTTGATTCTCTAAATATATTGAAATTACTGAAATGGCCAGATGTAATCTACTTCATTTAAATATAGATCAGTGCATTCATCAGAGGCAGCAAAATAACAAGCATTATTAATCAGAATTCTATTCTGAATGCACCCATTGTATACTTTCTGAATGTTTATGCACTCAAGCACTGAATCAATCTTTTCATTAAATGCCTTCTGTATGTAAATGTCGTTGAGAAAATTTCCATAGACCTAGTTATTGGATATTTACACATTATATTTTATAAAAACCAACAAATTTTACAGAAGTTGCTTAGAACAGGTTGAAATAATAATGAATTAATATTTCCGAATTGCACTTTTTAAGGAGATCAACCGTTTTCAAACTGTTGAATAAACATATATTGTATTTTCGGTCAAATACGATCATGTGAAGCACTGGACTTAAAAAATAAGTTTTATTTAAAGCTTATAAAATTATATGTAGATACCGATGTAGTAAAGTTTAGTAGAGTTTAAAAAGTTTTCATGGACATAGTAGTATTAAGTTAAGTTGACACCGTTTGGAAACTGTTTGGCACACATTTAAGGAATATTTTTCCAGCAATCGTATTTAGCTGCCTGCAATTCTCGAGATAAGCCGTATTCCAGCTGAAGTGGCTCGCAAATTTCCGCAAATGGTGCTGCAATTAAATACTGTGAAACAGGGCGTGGCTTTGCCTGCGGGCAAACCGCTGGAGCAGACAGCACTGCAGTTCAACTAACTGTGGAGCCCCACTGGGGAACCAGTCTGACACGCCCATGCCGTGGGGTCACGCCCGACCAGGGCCAGGTTCGCCAATAAGCAAATGAAATAATAAACTCGTGCTTAGCCTCAGAGCTAAACGTGGCGTATACGCAATATTGCAAAGGGCAACCCAGCATATTATGAAGGCGGCACGTGGCGGCATCTTTAAGTGATTTGCCCTGGCGTGCAAATAAATTTCTACATTTTATGAGGTCGCATTTCTTGGCAACGCCAACAAGCAACAACAATAATGACAACGACAACTGCCTTGGCACGCATGTATTGAAAGTATTTATGAATATTTAAATTTGTACATTATGGTCTTCATTGATAGCATGCAACACATCACAGTGCCTGCAAAATGCTATTGGCCAGGGAAGGGGGTGCACGATGGGCAACTTATGTGTTGATGGCATCTGAACTGTAAATACCAGGGACAAAGTTGGGTGTTACAAAATAAGCAAGTGCATAAAATATAAATACAAAGTAAATATCTTTTATTACGAATTGGGCCTTGGCAAGTTATTTCTGTATGTGGATTATTTCCACTTTACTCACTCTCCTATTAAAGAAAATGAGAACTGAAAATTCGTGTGTATCAGAGCAGAAGGACAAACGAAAGTGTTTCTTTTAATGGTCGGCATTATCGCATATTTTAAAAAAGATTTTTTAAATGAGAAATGAGAAAATGTATTGCAGAAAGTTTATTTTATATTAAGTATACATTTTTGTCTTTCTAATTTTTCTCTTCTAATTGAAATTCGCCCACCTGATTTGATTTAACACAATTTTAAATATTCAACGATATTTTTTTATATTCTTTAAATTTGGTTTATTCTCACCCCTCACCAATTTTACATTTTATTATCAACAATGCGAAATAGAGATAAAGGTAGAAAAATCATTTTAAATAATGACGAATAAAATAGACACGCAACGTATCGTTTTTCTTTTCATTTTTATAATATATTTAATGAGTTAAGAGATTTAAACTGGAATATTACAATCTCAACGTAACTCTAATAAGAATTTTGGAATACTGTTAAAAAATTAACAACAATTATTTGAAATATTTTGAATAAACCTCCTGTTTTTGCATCGCTCTCAATTATATTGAGTTCAAGAAGTTTTAAACATTTTTATTATTCGCCATAATAAACTATGTTATTAATTATGAATTCGTTGCGAACTGGCACTTCAATCTCCATTATAATTCTCAGCTCCACAGTTGGAATCCCTCAAGACCACTGTACAGGCCGGCACTGCAGTCGGGTACTCTGCCGTAGGTAGAACTCGCCCCCTTCCCCTCCCCGGCCTGTGTGCGTGCGTGTGTGTGTGTGTGTGTGTCTGCTGCAGCACATTACACACACATTAAATTTATGGCTCGAACAAAAAACTCTTTACAACAAAAAGCACTAAACATTATGCCCACTCCAGGCGCCATTTGGCCAGCTCGCCATTGCCACGCCCTTCGGCCGCAATGCTGTTGTGCGTGTGTGTGTGTGTGTGTGTGTGTGCTGGCATGCGAAATATGGCAAATGCAGTTCCTGGCTAACTGTTCCTCGGCTATGAAAACGTTAAGCGCGTTCGAGGCAAGCGTTAAGTTCAAAATAAAGGCCAAAATGTGATTTTATAAAAATTTACTGAAACCGAGTGCATTGCAAACTGAAGCGTTGTGTAAACTTTTTCCCAATCGCATTATATTGTGGACACAGCAAGTGCACTAAATGCGCGTGCAGGGGGCAGGTGGCAGGTGCCAGGGGGCAGAGGCAGGGGCAGGGAACAGTGGCAGGGGACACAGGACGCAGAACGCGACAAACGCGATAAGCATTTGATTAAATCAGGCAATAATAAAAATCAATTATTATACAATAAGCTCATTAAAAACCAGCAATTGTAATAGCATGCCAGCACATGGAGCATGGGGCATGGGGCATGGGGCATGGGGCTGCCCGGCGGAGGCGTGGCAGCATCCACTTTATTAGCCTCATTAAACGCACAGTCCTCGAACTGTGCAAAACTTGGCAGGCGAACAAAACTCTCGAATGAAATTGTGCTCATGATTGCGATTACGGTTATGACTGCCGAGAATTATTGCTCCGGCCTGGATTGTGCCAGATGGCAAGGACCAATGCCATGTGGGCGAGCACGGGGTGGCCGGGGTGTTTTTGGCATGTATTGGTTAAAGTTTTTCACAAGGTTCGTTAAACGCAACCGGGGGCATCCAAATCTAATTACCAGACTAGGCGAAAAGCCGAGCGAAGGAAGTCTGTTGCCACAGCGCTGGCCATGCAATTAGAGCAGCCAGACGAGAAATCATAGCTTTTACTCTTTCGCCAAGGTCTACTTGCTGCGCCCGCCCAGATCACCTCCCCCCCCCCCCAACCGCCCACCGCCTCCCTGGCATTTACACAATCATCGCACAGATAAGTGAGAAGCGTTTCAGCGAGCCCAGCTAATTGCCTCGCTTATTGATGCAATCCGGTACAGAAACTACGGCGTTCTGATTTTTCGCATTCGCTAATTGAACTCGCCAGCGAAGTATGCTTAAATAAGTGTTTACTGTGCGCACTAGCATGCATATAAAAATAAATGCACATTTATTTTTCAATAGCATATTCGCAGCTGTCGATTGACAGGGCAACATTATCAAATTTTAATGATTTATTTTTGGAAATGCACTTCCGCGAAATTTCCGCGCATTTTGTTGCAAACTTACTCCGGGTTTATAATGAACAAAACCACATTTGGTTAAATTTCGAAACAGTTGCCAACAGAAACGCATCCCATAAAAAGTAAAGCCCTTAAATTAAGAACATATTCAACCAATTAAATTTAAAATGTAATGTGATATTTCCGCGCATTTAATGAACAAACTCACATTAAAAGAGAAGGGTTCAATCAAATAAATTCAAAATGTTATATTTGCGATATATTTCAAGCAGGGACTGAAAATCATGCTACATTATTAAAAGGAAATTTCCCTATTAAAGGGGCAATAAAGGAACACAATAAAAAAATAAAAGAAATAATTACCCTATTATTCATCTAGCTCGCTAGCTAGCTTAAACTTCTCTCTCTGCATGCTTCATGCATACTCTATACAAATTAAATTTCAAAGAAATCTTTTAAAAATAAAATGATTCGACAGCTATAGAGTCAGCTCGAAGTGAATGCAGGTGTCAATTTGAATACTCGGCAAGATTGAATACGTATTTTTCTGTCAATTTGAATATGCGGAAAGAGTTAATATGTATTTCTAGTTAATAAATCCAGCCGCATGCAGCACGCAATTGACATTAGCATTCATTTAATAACACTCATAACTATTCAATTGAATGAGCTGAGAGGCTGTGTTTAAGTCGTTCTAGCGCCTATCGTCTATCGATTGAATTCCCATTTACATGTGTGTGCGACATTATTATCGCTGGGCCAGGCGGCCATAATTCATGGCCGAGTGGGCATTGTCGTGCAGCTTCCGGCAAAACTGCTCCCGCATGCTATTTGGGACATATACCGGGCCGCATTATCATTTGAATCATCATTATCATCAGCTTTATTATCATCTGTATCATTATTGCGGCTGTTGTTGTAGCGTGGCCGCCGCGTGTAAAACCAATTTTTCATTTTGTGCCCGGCGAGCCATAAACTTTTGCGTATTATTTTTTATGCGCTGTCATAAATAAAAATATGTTTTATTCTATGCATTGCTGGGTCTAGTCGAGGAGGGGGTTAAAGTGCCCAGACGGAGGGGAAGGCGGGGAAGGGGGGGCGGGGGGTACTTTGGCATCCCATTAAAGCGTGCTAATATGCGATTTAAAATAAATTGCCAAAAGAAAACAGATTTCACGCCCAGCGATTTTACAGGGCTGCCCACAGAGCCGCCACAAAATGTTTACTGCATACGCTGCGTATACGTAATTTGCACTTTAGCATTTGTCATATGTAATACGTCCCCCCGCCCTCCAACAGCAGGCACCCATGTCCACAGCTCGTATGCGTAATGTCTTTTATATGCTGGCATCAAACTCAAAGTCAAAGTTAATTTGTGCAAGAGATGGAGAGGCTGAGACAGCAAGAAAGCGGTTCGGTTGAGCAAGCGACAGGCAAATTCAATAAACTTATGTAGATACCGCGCATTAAATGTGACAGGATGAGTCACTGCGTCCTTGCCGCCCAGCCTGCGCCCAGGCCAGTCACAAAGGCGGCACTCGCAATCTGGCAACCTGTTGCCCGGTTCCTGCCTCTATTCTCGGCCTGCCGACTTCCCGGCTCCTGCAGCAACTGTTTCATGGCATTTGGAGAGATGTGAAAGGTTGGCGCGCTTCCGGCGGACTCTTCTTACAAGACTGCGAACTGCTGTCAACTAATTATGAAAATTAATCACATTACCCGATAATGCAGGCAGGCACAGAGCACGCAAACAAGTAAGAACCTTGCAGACGGGTGTAGCCAACCGCGCAATACTCGTTCACAGTATAACAACAACCTAAAACAGGCAAAAACAGTCGTAATTTGAAATTCTTTTTTGGCATCGACATTCCTGATTACCTCAGGAAACCGTCTGTCAAATTTGGCGAGTCTAGCCCTAAAATTTTGGCAGATATGGATTTTCTCGGGTTACCTGGATTTTATCAATTGGTCACGTATACAAACGATAAATTAATTTCAACGAATTGCCACGCACACAGAATGCGCAGCCTAAGAATTTTAATCAATTATCTGACGCGGATATACACGAGTATATATTCCAAATTTCAAGTCTTTAGCTTCAAAAGCGACGAAATAAATTGCGTTCATACGGACAGACGGACACTGCATAAACTCAATGTACGCTCTTCACTTTGTGCATGAGTACAACAACATAAAGTGAATCAAAAAATATTAGATAGTAAATTATCAATAGCCCTAAAGCATTTCTGCGCGCAATGTTATCGAACTTTTCAGTTTACTGCACTAGTTATATAGTTGAATCGCACTTTTTTTTTTTTATTTGTTTGCCATATATTTTTAGCGTCTCTGTCATTTTTACGACCACTGATTGTAGGTTGTAAAAACACAATAGAATAATAATAAAAATTAAAAAAAACCGAAACTATTATTTGTGCGACTGCCCTACAGCTATAATTAATTGAAAATACATGCCATTAATTCTATTAATTTACTGATTTATACAATACTAATTATTGTGATTTTGTAAATGTTTAATAACCTAACGGTTATTAGCAAGTATTTAACAAATGTTTTATATACACTTTTCACAGTTTTAATGTAAATAGCTCAACTTCTCTTAGTATACAGTATGGGGAGAAAATCAATTTATTTTGGGAAATAAATAAATAAATAAAATATTGCATACGCCCCGTGGTTTCAGCTGGTCTCTTATTTATGTCGATCGCCATTTCCGCAAAGCGAACGTTGAACATAAAAACTGATTTATTGTTACATTCTATGCACTTGCCTTCTCTCACTCCTCGCGTATATTTGGCATGTGGCAAGCGCTTGCCATGGCTAAAAATAGTTCAGCAACGTTAACTACGCAGGCTTGTGCAAAGGGCGCTCTAACATAAAATTCCCGTCCAAAGTGGCAGCCATTGACATTTACGACTTTAGCTGTTCAAGATCTTTGCACTTCAACAGCTGCACCGAGATGTCAGGCAAAAAAAGTTTTTTTTTTTTTAAAAAAAAAACCAATTCCAGTTGGATAACCTTGCTGCGCACAAATATTAATCATAACCTGTTAAAAATGTCTAAAAGCAAATGCAAAATACTTTTTTGTGCGCGCTCCTGCCTTTTGTATATATACTAGAGTTTTTATACTCGCTCACAAACCGAACGTTTGTGGGTCTGTCTATATGTTTGCCGCTATTGAAGCTAGAGACTTGGCAATTCCGAAAATCTGTATATATCCATCAATTTTAAATCTGGATAGACCAAATTATTATTTAATATATGCATTATTAAATATAGACTTTTTGTAAAATAAAAAAAAACTCATTTAAAAAAAAATAAATGAATAATAAAAAAATGTATAACTGCAAATATATATTTTTAATGAAATGACATTATTAAAAAAGGTTTTTACATTTTTATCTATTAATCTGTTGACTTGGAAGACTCTCATATCTCAATAGCTCGTATATTTCAAACATTCACTACTTTTTTTTGATTCTAGATTGAAAATACTATATGCTTAATTTACAAGAAATAAATGGCTTTGAAGCTAGGGATTTAAATCGTTGGGCGCGTGGCAAAGTAAGAAAATCCACATCTCCCTCAATATAACAACAACAAAAACTGCTTATTGTTGGTTTCAATTCATCTATTGTTTAACAGTCTGAATTGAACATTCGCACCAACTAGTTTATGTACCTGCTGTGTCTACTAATTGAATAGCTCCAAATGTAAATCAGCTCCGCTGCTCAAGCAGAAGCAGCATCAGCATCAGCATCAGCATCAGCATCAGCAGCAGCTGCAATTGCCTGTCATATGCGGGTTAGCATCCATGTAATTTTGGATGCTCGCTCGCCTGGAAAGCTATGAATATGATTTATTGCTCGGCGGCAGCTTCCCTTGTGCCGTAGGTAGTACATGCATTTGCATATGAAATTTCTAATTGCAGCGGGCAGTCCCGGCCAGCAGATGGCCCGAGGCGAACATTAATGAATAAATATCGCATGTTGAGGGGGCTCATTAAAGCGGAGCAGCGAAATTGGGAGATGCCCGTTGGAAGGGTGTCGAGCCGCGTCGCAATCATGACAACCAGCTGGCCGAGCAGCGATCCGACCTCCGTGCGCTTTATGGATAACTCCACGGCGAGCTGGTGCAGCCGGATATATAATTGAATTTATTTCATGGTCCTTGTTGCTTTTGCTGCCGTTTGGCCGGCCCAGCAATTACATTTAGCATTACATGCCAACCGTTTGGCCAAAATGGCCGTTACCCAACAGCATTACGGCTGTGATTGCAGGTGTCCTACGGTTGCCCCAAAGCCCCATTGCATGTAACTTATGGTCGGCAAATGAATTGCGATGCACTGCAGCGATTATGTAATCAATTATCAGAGAGATCGCATTACGACCACAATTCCAATTGGCTGTTATTCTGAATTCGAAAAAAAAAGAAGGAATATCTGATAGGTATTTCTGCTAGCATTTTTGCAGACTGCATTTTCTAATGATGAAAATGCGTGTCTGTGAACGAGTATTGCGCAGTCGGTTACACCCCACTGCAGCGTTCTGACTTGTTTTTACATAAGCTGAGGCATTTTATTATTAGAAGTTTTCTTTGGAAAACGTAATACAAGAAAGAAGAAAACAACGTGACTGCGTGTTCCTGTAGCAATAGTTTTGCAGTTCAAAACTAAAAATAACGTATGTTGCAGTCGCCTGCTTGCTGAACAAGATACTTTCATTTGAGGCCAATAAACGCAAAGTTTTCTTATCTATAGACTTGGGAGTTTCTCTGCTTCCCAACTCTAATTAACAGTTTGCTCTTGTGGAAACGTTTGAGCAAAGAAATGTTTAAACTCAGGCTAATGCATTCGAGACTCCTAGAAGATTCGATCGCTCTAGTACTGTAAGTGTGTGCACAGTCCATAAAATACAAGCCCACTTATAGGGATATATGATAAAGCGGCCCTAACGAACTCAATTCGTTATGTATTCAAATATTGCGCTTGTTGTCGCAGTTTCTTCGTTGCCTAATATAAACAATGTGTGTGTTGTTAATAACATCGTCAAGCCCAAATGTTTGTCAGCTAGTTTCTTGCTGTCTGTTGGGCTGTCAATCAAGTGATTGAGCACCGGGCCTCCACCCGCAAAGCAGGCAACACACGACACACACACACGCACACACACACGCACACACATATACGCACTCATGGGCACACTAACTAGCCCATGGTTAGCTCATCTTCTTCTTGCTGCTGCCACTGCGCTTCCTTCCGCTCATTGATTTGGCGTTTGAGCAGCCGGACGTAAGCAAAAAAGAAAGAAGATTCTCAGATAACACGCATCATCGTTCTTATCCCGGAACGTCCTGGTAAGCGCTTTCAACGATGCTGTCAGCACAAAATTTTCAAAGCAGCAACCTTTTGCGACGCGCCTCGTCTTGAGTCGACTCGACTCGAGGCGCCCCGCCCACGCTCATCATTCTGCTTATCATGCGGCAGCTGACCTTCGCAGCCGAAAATTATGCAACATAAACTAAAAATTAAACAGCCGCTCAACGCAAAACAAATATTTGCTTGATAGAGCAATTGGGCGGATGCGGGAGCTAGGCGGGGGGGTCAAAAGATTTTGTTGGTATTTTTCATTGACATGCGGGCGCTGTGGCCAGAACCCAAATGCTGATGATGTTGTTGTTGTTGCTGCTGCTGCTGCAGCAGCGGACAACCACAAAACCAGACATAAACACTTCACGGCCAGAACTTTTCGGCAGTACCAGACAACAACAACAACAACAACAACAACAACAACAACAACAAGCGAAACTTATGCTTGAACTGTTGTTTGAAATGCGTGGTATTTGTTGAGTAAAAACTTGAAAACTTCTCAGTTTCTCAATTGTTGTTGCCGACGACTATCTCAAACTTTTCAGCGCCAGCGACAGACAGAGAGAGAGAGAGAGACAGAGAAAGCGGCAAAAAGGGCGAAAGGCGGAGATGGAAAAAAGATTTCCCGAGTAGTAGCAGCAGCTGTTCAAGTGCCACAAGTAAACAGCATTTGAAAGCAATCAAACGAAGTCATTGAAGGGCGGGCGTGCGCGACTACCAAATACCCTATCCCAATTTGTAAGGTGTGAGTCTAATCTCTTAAACACTACCTCGGCTCTTGAGTCACAAAAACAATGCAGAAAAATTTATATACGTGCTGAAAGAAAGTCTGAATCGGGTGTAGTCGAACTTTAAGGATCCATTACCAAATTGTATATAAAATTGTGAGGAGTATATTGGTTTTCTGCAATATTTCATTTGTCCATGTGAAATAGCATTAAAACAGAGTCCCATAATTTTTGCAAAAACAGAACTGATTTATTTTTTAATGGTATTTTGGACAATGTTTGTCCTACAAATTAAAAAGTAAAATATGTGCTATATTGGAAATAAATTTGTTTTTTAATTTTTAAAAATTATAAACTGAATTCAATAACATATTTTGGTTTTTCTTCGGTTACACCCGACTGCAACGTTCTTACTTTTTATTTTTTTTACACGCTTACAAAGTGAAAAGACTTTTTTTCGACTGTTTAAATCTGTTGATACCTGTACATATACACCTATAAACCTATAAACCTTTAAACGCCTGAAGTTTGAGTTGATCAAATTTCTCACAATATTTTTTTACAAATATTTATATATAATACTAATAATAATGTATCATAATATCGGGTATTATTCGAAATCAAGTGGTAAATGTGAAAGCGAGCTTGATCGAGATGAGATGCCTGTTGTGCAGCTTTATGGCACACATTTTTATCCATTTTGATGAGGTTTGGGAAAAAATAGTTTACTCAACTTGTCAGCTTTCATGACTCTACTTGACCCGCACAGCCCCACCCCATCCCACCCCCACCCCCACCATCACACACACGCACACCCAGTGAGTTGTTAAATCAGACAAAATGGATTCGAATTGCGATGCTGATGCTGCGGTTACCCTCAAACCAACTGACCTGCCCACACCCCCCCCCCCCGCCGCCGCGCCTCGCCCCCCAGTGCTGACTCGCTTTTTCTCAGTCTCAGAGCCGGTGCTCGTGTCTCGCTCTGAGAACTCTCATCACATATTTATGAAGGCGACACGCTTTTTACGAGCGACCAGAGAGCTGCCTATGACAATGACTTCGAAACAGTTTGCGCGAGTGGGCGTGGCACAGTTTTATACACTCGCTTGCGACTTGCGTAATATTTGCACTGACTGTTATAAAAACAAGCAAGAATGTTGCAGTCGGGTGTAACCGACTGCGCAATAATCGTTCGCAGTATAACAGCCTTAAATCAGTCCAAAACGGACTAGGTTATTATTGCTATTTCTCGATCTATCGAGGAGGTCAGAGAACTGTCTGCCAAATTTTCTGATTGCAGTAGAGCTAGTTAGACTCTACCCGAGTCTAGTCCCAATACACTCTTTTCACTTCGCGAACGAGCATAAAAATATTGAGATGAAACCGAAGGAGCCCACAAAATCGCTGCAGATGCTCGCCTGGCCGCCAGATCTCAGTGTGGGCTTTAATTGGAAATTTTTGCTAGGCAATCGTGAGAAGTACTTGTCGAGCAGAGCTCAGCTGGTGCTCCGAATCTGTATTATTTTTGGCATCGACTTTGAAGTCGAGTTTAGCCAGAGCAGCGGGTGGCGAAACCATTTGGCGTCCTGCAGCTGCAAACGGAGGCAACGATGTGGAGGCTAGTGATGGGGAGCTGTGCACTTAGAATTTTTATAACTGAATTGAAATCATGGCACGGCGGCATATTCAAAGTTTCGGCACAAACCCAATTGATAGGCCTCGTCGCTGGGGCTTGGGCTTTAAGTGTGCGCCTTGGAAAGAAACTGGCTGACAGCCTTTCGGTTTTTATGGCCAATTCATAGGCATTTCTCACATGCCTAAGAGGTTCGCCGCGTCGTTTCTATGCCATACTCATTGGAACTGGAGACCATAAAACATTTCTTTTTATCGATGGCAATTTCCTTGTGCTAAACACGAACAGAACTCAAACTGTCCGATTCTCCCCCGGACCAATAATTTAAGTGCGAGCGCTTCGCTTGGCCTCCGTTTGCCGTTTACTTCAAGCCGTTAAGGGCGTAGGGCCTAGAGCTGAGCGTGTGTTCTGTTTTCTAGCGCGGCACGAACACGCACAGCTTTTGGATTTAATTCGTGCTCGCAACCGTATAAGAATTAAGTTTGCGGAGTGAACAGATGGAAATTTAAAAAACAATTGAAAAGCTATCAAAAGTCGGAAAAATAGCATATGGTTTACGAGTGCCCATTTATAAAATTATAATAAATAAATGCACTCTTTAATATGCATAAGCATATCGTGAAAAGTAACATTTAACATTAAAAGTTCATCTGCCTATTACATACATTTAATATAAGAGAGAGAGAGAGGGAGAAAGAGAGGGAGAGAGAGAGAGAGAGAGAGAGAGAGAGAGAGAGAGAGAGAGAGAGAGAGAGAGAGAGAGAGAGAGAGAGAAGAGAGAGAGAGAGAGAGAGAGAGAGAGAGAGAGAGAGAGAGAGAGAGAGAGAGCGACAGAGAGAGAGAACTAGAGAGGAGAACGAGAGAGAGAGCGAGTGAGAGAGCGAGTGAGAGAGCGAGTGAGAGTGAGAGCGAGTGAGAGAGAGAGCGAGTGAGAGAGAGAGCGAGTGATAAGGAGAGAGAGCGAGAGGGAGAGAGAGATAGGGAGAGAGAGAGAGGGAGAGAGGGAGAGAGAGAGAAAGGGAGAGAGAGCGTGAGAGAGAGAGGGAGAGAGAGAGAGGGAGAGAGAGAAAGAAGAGGGAGAGAGAGAGAGGGAGAGAGAGAAAGAAGAGAGAGAGGGAGAGAGAGAGAGAGAGAGAGAGAGAGAGAGAGAGAGAGAGAGAGAGAGAGAGAGAGAGCGAGAGCGAGAGCGAGTGAGAGAGCGAGACCGAGAGGGAGAGAGAGCGAGAGAGAGAGAGGGGAGAGAGAGATAGCGAGCGAGAGAGAGAGAGGGAGAAAGTGAGAGAGTGAAAAAGACAGTCAATAAAAATGAATGTAAGAAAAATTATGGGATGACAGTGCACTTTATAAACACTTGACTAAAAGAAATTCTAATATATATAAGGCTTACTTGAACTCTTGAAAATCGCATAGAAGGGCGTTTTAGCATTTGACCAGTACATCTTCTACAGCACAGAAACAACAACTTATAGGAGACAATTTGCTGATTTCCCGAGAGAATAAAGAAAGAGGGAGAGAGAGAGGGAGAGAAACATAGAGCGAGAGAGAGAGAGAGGGAGAGAAACATAGAGCGAGAGAGAGAGAGAGAGAGAGAGAGAGAGAGAGAGAGAGAGAGAGAGAGAGAGAGAGAGAGAGAGAGAGAGAGAGAGAGAGAGAGAGAGAGAGAGAGAGAGAGAGAGAGAGAGAGAGAGAGAGAGAGAGAGAGAGAGAGAGAGAGAGAGAGAGAGAGAGAGAGAGAGAGAGAGAGAGAGAGAGAGAGAAAGAGAGAACCAGAGAGAAAGAGATACCTGGACGTTATCCCTGACAGGAGACTCACGTTTAAAAACACGTCAGCGAGGTGGCAAAAAATATCTTAAACAATGTCAGCCGAATGACCTGGCTCTTAAGCCCAAACAACAAGCTGTCTCTCTTTGCAACAAGGTCCTTATCTACAAAGTCATCCTGGCCCCTGGGTGTATGGGATAGCTGCGAAGTCACGCCTCCATGAGATCCGCATCATCCAGGACAAAGGTTTCCGAAAAGCCACAGGGCCCGAACAAACCCTAATTTAAACTAAGTGCAAATAGACAATTCTCGTTACGCTGTGATTACTTTACACTCTGATAAAAGTTGCTATCTGACAGTAACAAAATAAATAACTAAATAAATATAAAAAAAAAAACATTTAAAGATGTTTTAATGTTATCACATAGAAAGGTTTTTATTTTTTATAATTAAATCAAATTATTTTGTACTAAAAACATTATTTGACACACATAATTTTAAAGTAATGGGTATTTAGTATAATAATATTTCAATATGACTGTTGTCAACGAAAAAACAAAAAACAAAAAAGTTGTGACCGAGTTGATCAAAAGTTTTTGTCGTGTTGAAAGTATCCAACACGCGCCCATCTCCGGCAAAAACATTGGGGCGAATGTTGCCGCACTTTCGACCAGCAGCGAGCAATTAGAAAGAGTCGTTAAACAAACGACTGCCAAATGTTGTTGTTCTTTTTTTTTGGTTGGTTTCTCTTTTTTTTTTTCTGCCATCAATTGCAGCGTAATTTGTAAGTAAAAGTCATAGGAAAGTTTCGGATATCTGGCTGAATGATGCATGCTTTGCGTTGCCCGAATGATCAATGGCGAGCGTGTGCTGGAAGTGAAATGAGAAATGGGGGAAATGTCTGAGATTGCACCTGAGTTGTACGACAAGGTAATCTACCAGCTGGCTAATTGAACAGCAAGTACATTTACTGATTCTTGGCCATTTTGAACAGCTTGCCAGGGATTCGAGGACACGAACGGCATACCATGTTGTCATCCAGGCACAAACTTAAGCATTCCATTCCAACGGCTGAGCGAAGCGACCGCGCTAGCTGCACTAAATAATTGAGTGAATGGGAGGGCAGTTGATTGATAGCCAAAAGCTTTTTATGCTATCAAATAGTTAACGAAGCGTAACAGGTAAGAAATACCTCAAGTCGCATATCCCTGCCATGTGAGTGCCAGTGTTTGTCTTTGTAAGAGTGTGTGTGTGTGTGTGTGTGCGCGCAACACAGTCACACAAAACTGCCGCAGCTGGTTCAGGAAAGACAACACACAGGTGTGTAAGTGCCTGATATGCTGCACTTCAAATCCCTGCACTAAGGACCTCTTCCTGGAGCAAAAGCAGCTAAAGAAATTGAGGAGTTCCTTGCACGTGCCTTCGCCCTGCAAGCACGAGCTTCAGTCCAAAAGTGGAAAATAGTGTTGCCAGTTCAGCAGTTTTCTGGCAAATATGGCGTTTTTTCTTTTCGTTTTTATTTAGATTGCGGCAAAAACTTTAAGGCAGCAGGTCTTTTATGTTTGACTAGAGACTTCAAACTTGAAATATATACTCGTGTATGCCCGCGTTAGATAAAGTCTTATGATTTTTTTGGATACGCCAAATGGGCCCTATATTTAATTATATATATTTATGCACAATTTTGAGCTAATGTCACCAAATTTGACAGACAGTTCTCGGATGACCTACTCTTAAGATAAGAATTCATATATTTCCAAAGGACCAATCATCATTAAGACCGTTTTCGTATGTTTAAATGTGTTTTTATGCGTTAAGCGAGTATCGCGCAGTCGGTTACGCCTGACTGCAACGTTGTTACTTGTTTTCTTTTATTGTTAATTTTAAAAACATATACGTTAATAGTATGCAATGCATTTCATTTAGTAAAATGCATTAAAATATTATCTCAATTATTTGTGTGCAAAATTTTCGGAATGTTTTAAAATATTCAATTAGCAACAAATGAAAAAATATTACTGTTGGAATGCGCAATTCTTTGTTGCATATATATTAACTACTGAAATGCTCACGACTGCTCGAATTAGAGATACTCTTTGCACACACATTTTGGATTGGTTATTTATTCATAAATCAATATTGGATTGTTCACAAAGCAACATTCCAAATTTTAGGTCTTTTAAAGAAAGTGCTCTAGAATAATAAAGTATTGCAAATAATTTATTAAAGAACAAGGCATGGCTTTAATATAAATAAATAAATGGAACATTTTGGCTTTCGGCTATTAAAATTTATTTTCTTCTCCTTCTGCTAAAAGTTGGACTTGATATTCAGGCCACAGGTCACTTTTAAAAACAAAATGTAGCCATTTTCCAGTCATGAAACAGGATTTTCCTTTTTTGCGCTACACAAAAGTTGACAACTCTGACGAGGTGTGAGTCAGCAATGTGTACAGCCACTGGCAAAAATCAAAGAGTGTGGGAAGCAGAGAAGTCCACAGAACCCAGGCCGCAGTTGCAACAAGCTGCAGCAGCCTGAACTGAGCTGCAGCTACTTTTCCTCTAATTGGATAAAGAACTTTCAGACGTAAAAGAGAGCAAGAGCACGAGCAAGAGAAAGAGAGAGAGGAAGCAGCTGCATTTTTTTTTTCTACTTGAATTTGTATTTGAAAAGATTCACAATGTCGGTACTCATTCAGAACATTTGCATGCGAAAAGTTCAATTAATTTGGCATTTGCTTCTGGAACCAGGTTTTCTTTTTTAGTAATGCGAGCAATTTGCATTCGTTTGTAGCTTAAATCTTTTGCGTTCTACTCTCCAGCTCTCAAAATGATGCTGCACTATTGCGATGTGCCTTTCAGCCCGTTCAAGCTAACCAAATCAGTGAAAAAATGCGTGCAGCAGCGAGAAACAGTAGAAAGCCACAGCCACAACACAACACTGTACTGCAGGTGACTGGCTTTTATCAGCGGTGAGAGAAGGGGGAGGGGGAGGGGGAGGGGGAGGGACGCCACAATCGAAGACAGCAGCTGCTAGGCTCGGTCCCCGTCTATTTCTCTTGTGTTGTCATCAACGTCCAATGTGCCATGTCCTTGTTCCCCATTCCCTGTCAGCCCGTCTCCAGGACATTTCGTGCTGGCTGTCTGTTTTCTGTTTTTGCTGTTCTCAGTCCGCTGGCCTGTTTTGTACACGCTTCATGTCATACGGATATTGAATAGTTTCCGGTATCGAACAATGATTACTTTCGGCCCCGAAATGTCCACCCACATCTGAGACAAGAGACGTAAGCGCCCACTTTGGCAGACAAGGCAACGAATTTGGTTGCTCTTCCATTAGAACTTTTCCAATGTCTGACGACCTTATAACATATATATATATAAATATATATGAGTTGTCTGTTTTTTCCAGTGCAGCTACGCAAATTGCAAACTGAGAAAATTGCTTTTTAACTTTGTTTTTTTTAGTTTCAAAATTTATCGATATTTTTATAGTTTCTACAGATAAGATAAAGATTGATTTTGTTGTACTTTATTTTAAATAAAAGCAGACCTTTCTTGACTAGGGCCCTGGTATTGGTTTTTATACAAGTTATTAATGGATATGGAAAGGGTATTATTGCTTCGGCTGCCCTAGAGTTACCCATTTTTCCTTTTTCACTTTCGTCTCTACTCAGTTGCTGGTCTCCGCTTTTCGTGTGAATCTTGTCTCAGTTCTTGTCATAAATTTACAAAAGTTTTTCTTTGGTATATTGCAAATGCCTGTCAAATACTTTAAAGGCCTTGTAAAAGGCATTTGCCTATTTTTGGTTTTTTTCTATCTCGTTTTTGTTGTTGTTGGCTGCACTTGTCGTTTGTGTACGTTGCTGTTGTTGTCATAAAAAGCCGGGCAGCAGCATAATTGAAAGCATTGGGGCGTTACATTACGCATTAGTCAGTGGCTAAAGGGAAACGTTTTTGTCTTTTGGTTGCCTAGGATGCCGTCTTTCGACACTGGATCTTCAATGTCCTTGCAATATCCGTTCGGCGCCAAATTGAAGCTTATTGTCCCAGCCATCCCACCGGCAGCGCCCCATCTTTCCACCTACCTGCCATGATATTGCACTAAAAGTGGCGCACGTTATCAAACTGAGGCCGTAACTTTCCGGACGGCTTTTACTTTTGCCACATGCCCCGCTTCAAAGGCCACAGTTGCAACTCACCTGTAAGAAGAGTAGAAAGAAAATAAGAATTTAGCTGGGTTCGGTTCGGTTTGGTTAGCAGGTGGAGCAAAAGCGCGTGTTTTTCATTTAAAGAGGCTGCTTTGCATCGCAGTTGTTGGTATAAGTTGTGCTCCGGCTTGACTGATGCGGATGAGTTTGGAGCGGAAGGGGCAAACAGAAGGGGGGGGAAATGGGGCAGGAAACATAAAACAACAAACGGGAAATTGGTTAAGAGTACAAGCAAGCGTCAGTTGCCTACATAATTTATATAGTAACAAACAAGTAAGAACATTGCCGACGGACATTGCACAGTGTGGATAAAGTATGAAATTAACATTTGTTTAGGGTTAAAGAGAAAGTGATCGATATTGTCGATAAAAACTTAATTGTTTTTGCCGCTATCGATTTATTAAATTCCAACAAATATTGATGGATTATCAGTGTTTAAGAAATGTAACGGAAAATGTTATGGAAAATACTTTATTTTAATTGTTGTTTGCGAGATTCAATCAATTAAAATTCCAAAACATATTTTCAGCTAGAGAAAAATGTATTTTCTAATCCTTACTTATTGCGCTTCTTTTGCAATTAAAATTATGCCGTAGACCAGCATGAGTTAATGCAATTATTTAAATACGAAATTTCGCAGTTGGAGGCACATCGTTAGTTCAAAAGCTCACTTTTCACAAGTACTTGAATAATAATTACGAATGAAAGAAGGAGAAAAAAAATGTTTCTTGAATTGGAGTGGAATGCCGAAGGGAGATGCTCAGAGATGCGGGCAATAATTTTAATTTTAATTTAAATAACAGGATCATCGTTTAGTTAATTTCCCTCCCCGCAGCACGTGACGAGCCGACGGCGTGTTGAGAGCGTTAAGGAGTGCCCCGTGAAGCTCTGAACAACACCCCCTTGGGGTACAATGTGATTTTGTTTACCAAAAAGTTAAGCAATTTATTATTAAGAAACTTTTACAAGCCCTCGCGGCATAGAGAAAGGCGGCCGCGCCCCGCATTCAGATGCGGGGCTAGGCAAAAAAAAAAAAAAAGAAAAACAAAATATATATATATACACAATATACTTTAATGGGGAGACCTGTGTATGATAAATGAGCATATTAAATAAAACATAACAAGAAACTCAGCACAAGTATGACCCATAGCCAGGGTGCTGCTAGCGGCAGAATTAAAAGTCTGCCAAGAGCCAAAAGGTCGTTAAGGCTAAATGTCAGCGAGTGTATGAGTGTATGCCAAAAATATAATATAGCCTTTAAACTGTGTTATCCTCTATATAGAAATTAACATTTTCTTTCTCATGACTCTGGCTAGTGTTTAACAAAACCCTTGCCGATGCCAGTAAAACGTAAGCAAAGGTCAAGGATGTATTGAAAACAGGTCTACTAAGCGTTTAATCCAGAAGTAATTAATAGATTTATATGACTGCTTTCAGACACAAGATAGAACAAAGAAAAATAAAAGATTATGATCAAACTCTATGCTTTCAGCTGCGATCTTGAATTAGTCTAAAAGATACGAGTAGGGAGAAGTTATAAGAGATAGAAAGTAAGACAGTTAAAGAGGGTTAAAATTAATGCGAGGTTTGGAGAGAATGATAAAATAAAGAAGACAATTACACAAGTAAGAAAGTTGCAGTAGGGTGTAACCAACTGCGCAATACTCGTTTATTGACAGCATAAAAACAAAAAACACTCTGTATTATTATTGTTGTTGTTTATTTGTTTATTTTAGAGAAGATTCGATTTTTCGACTCGATCTTTAGAGTCATCAAAAGACTTTCTGCAAAATTTAAATCAAATTGCCAAAATCCCAGTAGGGTAGCCAAAAGCGTTATCTGACCCGAATATACGAATATATATTCCAAGTTGCAAGCCTCTAGTTTAAATTTCAAATTGCACAAACCCAATTTACTCTTTGCACTTCATGAGCAACTATAAAAATATAATGAGCAAATAAATAGCATATAAAGCACTATAATAAAAATAATATAATCTTATTGAAATTACAAACTTGGTATATATATATTCTCGCATACTATATGCAAACCAAGCTTGTCTGTTTTTTCGATTTCTGGAAGCGTTTCCCAAATGTCGATAAATATAAATTTGTTGTTGTTGATGCTTACTTGAAATTGAATGCACCTCTTCCTATTATTATTATTATTATTATTATTATTATTGGACAGATACGTAATGTCACCTAGTAAAGGTATTCCAATGGCTTATATCTAGATATCGGACTTATGGAGCATAAGCCACTCAACTGTGTGTATTATAATTGGGGGCATGTAAATAAAGAAACGGAAGCGATTAAATTAGTGTTGTGCATTAATAAATAACGCATCAAAAATTCATCAGCTAAATTGGTTTGTGTATCTTTTCTCTCTCAACAGCAACAGCAAACTACAACAACAACATCGGCAACAACATCAACAACAACCGCGTAGCCATATATTAAAACAAAAATTCAAGTAATTAATTTCACACGGAATAAGTTTCCAAAGTTAATTGGCTTAGCGTTGGCTTCTGACTGACTGACTGCCTGGCTGCCAGTCGGATCGGCCAGAGGGTCGCGGGGTCGCCGGCAATAGCACTGGTCGCAGCGTTGAGCTTTTTAGCATTAAACATTCAACAGCATTCACTCTACGCCCGGTCCGCTCCTTCGCTCTCCTAAGCCCCTACCCCGTACGTTTTGGCGCACGCTGCACTTTGCTTTGCAAATTTGCAATTGCATTTGCAGCAGCAAAAGCTTCGGCCTGAACTTTGGCATGGTCCCAACGCAAAGAGAGCGAGAGAGAGACAGAGAGAGAGAGAGAGCGAACAGGAGAGAAAGGGCAACACAACTTCCTCGAAGCAGTCGCATTAGAGATTGGGGGCTTTGAAAAACGGTGCGATTTACGACAGATTTTGTGGTCGTCCGCCCATTAAGATGCGACGAGAATGCAATCGACGGCAAAAGTGGGCGTGGCGCAATCAGTATTTCATTTATTTTATTTTTTTTTTTTTTTTTTTGTCAAGTGCCATTAAAACTATGTTAATTATTGTAATCAGCGACAAAGATGCGGATGGCGAGAGGAGAGTCCAAGAGTCGGGGAATGCTCGTTTGTCATTTATAGAGAGTTAATTTATTTTTGCTGTTGGTTCAGTAATTGCCAACGCGAACTGCAATTGCGCTGTGCAAAAAAAAAAAAAAAAAAAAAAAAAACAAGCGATTCAAGTGAACTGGTTCTATCGGCGGAGGGGCGGGGTCGGAGCTGATGCTGAGCTGCTGTTTGATCCGTGATCACTTCTAAGCATTTCCCAACCGTTAGATGCAGTCTCAACTCGCAGCGTTCTGATTTTCATTAGAAATGTCTTATGTAATGAATTATGAATGAATAAATTATGCAAATTAAGCAAAATGATATTCTGCATTCTAACAAAGATTAAATGGATGAACACTAAATTAAATGTTGTCTTTTTCAATCCATTATTTTCAGGAACTTAATCTAGGTTTTTTTTTGTTTTGTGAACTAAATTATGTACTTAGCAACTATATATAAATGTACAAATATATATGGGATTAAATATATGTCCTTATAAATGTGTAACAACGAATCAAATTTCAACTTTTCTGGTTAAGAACTAAAAATAAAAACTCAAGAATTGCTCCTAAGCATGCCCGTTCACATAATGTAAATATATTGTTTTTATGGATTGTTCGTATGAACGCAATATTTTTCAAAAATTACATTTTCATTGTTTACATTTATGACAACGTATTGCGCAGTCGGTTACGCCCGACTGCAACGTTCTTACTTGCTTTCTGCTAAAATATTAATACATTTTTAAGCGATTTGCGGGTGCAGTTTTATATTGGCATATAACTTAATTTTTTAACGCTTAAAAAGTGCCCTCAATTCGTTACGCTATAATAACAGTACATTAGCAAAACCATAGATCGTACATCATACATCATGCCAGGCATCAACTGAGCGGCTGGACAACGAGGCGTATGAGAATATAATTTTGTTGTTTATCGTTGTTAATGTGCTTGTTGTTGTTGACATGACAATGCATTGCTGAAGATTAGCGATGCACAAAACAGCAACAGCAACAACAACAACAACAAAAACAACAACAAAAACAACAACAACAACCAATTACAATAACAAACAACTAACGTGAGTCAAACAAAAGGCACATCGCAAAAATTGAAAATTCTAAATTGAAAATTGCCGGCAAATGCGGCGAACAATGCTAAATGGTGGCGAGATAGTAAGTCTTGCCGGAGTCGTTGGGGCGTATCGTGTGGCGGAGACGGAGGCGGAGACTTTGACATTACCTGCTTGACATGTGCACGTCGCTCGAATTGAATGCCCGCCGGATTATGATCGGCAATGCCCACGACGCCAGGCCCATCATGTAAAGCACTCAAATCGGATGTTGTTCCTGTTGTTGTTGTTTTTGTTGGCTCCGTTGTTGTTGGCTCCTGCGTTGTGGGTGGCGCCGCCGCCGGCAGTGATATGGAATCAACGTTGCCCTCCAACAGTGCGTCCGCCGCCCGCAGCATATGCGGCATGGGCATTAAATTGACGACGCCGCTGGCACTCGATGTGGAGCCGCTGTCGTTGTTGCCGCTGCCGCTGCCGCTGCTTGGTCTTAAACCAATCTCGATAACAATTTTGTTGGGCTGCTGCTGCTGCTGCTGCTGCTGCTGCGGCTGTGCGGTGGCGAGCAAACGCTGCAAATTCTTTGGATGCGTTGCCGCCGATATGTAGTTGAGATCGCTCTTGGACAAATGATGCTGCTGCAGCGTCGAGTACTGCTGCTCGACGAGCGCGGCGCGGGTCTGGGCCGCCTGATGGCCGCCATTTGCCGCCGCCGAATCGCTGGCGACCTTTTCGCGCAGCTTCACGATGTTCGATATGTTGATGCTGTTGGTCAATGTGATGCCCGTGATGCAGACCAGGACGATGGTCAGCACCACGCCGCAGATGACTAACGTGGGCATGCGGAAACATTTCCGGCTGCACATTTTGTCTGCACGCTTTCTAGTTTTGTTTGTGGGAGTTGTTATCGTTTATCGATTTAGAATTATTGTTATCGCCGCAACACACACACACACACACACACTCGCCTTGTCTACTATTTCTTTCAAGTTTAGCACAGTATTTTGTTTTTTTCTTTTTGTGGTTGTTTTTTTTTGCGTTCACCACTTTGGCCCCGTCGCCTGCGATCGCGTTCGGCTCGGCTCGGCTGGGGCTCGAGTTCGAGTTCGGGTTAAGTTCGCTGCGTTTTGATTCGCTTTCGCTCTCTGCCGCCCGCCGTCGTCAACGTCTGCTGCGTTGCGCTGCTGAAACTCGAATGCAGCTGCAGCGACGCTACTGCACTCTGTGCATTGCTTTGACACCGTTTCGCTCTTCGCAGCTTTTTTTCTTTCTCTCTCTCTCTGTCTGTCTGTCTGCTGCTCGTTCACCTTGGCGCCGGCGCCGCTGCTGCTGCTGCCGGTGTCGTTGGCAGCGAATCCGTCGCAGCTGCGCTCTGCGCCAAGCGAATTTGCATGATGTTGTTGTTGTTGTTGTTGTTGTTGATATTGTTGTTATTGTTGCTGTTGCTTTAGTTTATATTTAGCGGTTGATATTGTTATTGCTTTTATTATTAGTTTAAATATGCTTTGCACAGTGGCGCATTCACTTTGTTTTTGGTTTATATTAGCATTTTGTTCTTGTTGCTGCTACTGCCAAATGCATTTGCTGACCCGCAAAACAAAGCGAAATGCGCAAAAATACATACAAAAAAAGAACGTAATAAAATAAACGCACATAAAAAATCAACAAGAAAAGGCCAAAAAATCGTTTGGCGTCTCCCAAATTTGGGGAGTGCCAAAAAAAGACAAAAAAAAATGAGTCAGATGCAAAATGCAAAATGTTGTTGGACGACATTTAAATGCCCTGCCATAAAAAGCTTTTATCTACGCCGACAGCAATTTGTGCTGTTTAGGTTTAGCTTTAAGCTTTGCGCTCTCAAAGCGCAAGTCAATCACAATTTAACAATCGCCTATTGCATGCAAACCAATTTCCCACTGATTACCATTAATTGAAATGCTTTAAACATGTTCAATTGAAATTGTAATCCTTTAGTTAATTCCCAAAATGCGCCATTCCTTGACTCAGGGGCGCCTCCCCCTCTACCAGGCACCTATTTCATGCGGAGTTGCGCAGCCGATTTCCGTACTCACAGCCCAACAAAAAAAAAACAAACGAACAAAAATTCTACGGAACCGGCCTAACACAAAGGGCACTCGACCAGCAGGTACCCTGTACCAAAGCCTATGCCCGAGCATGACTCAATTTGGTTTTGTTTAAGCCCACACATGTATTTATAAATAAATCTGTTTGTGCTTAATGATTTTCTACCTGACTGCTCTCAGCACAGAGCTTAACAGGTAACAGCCGATAAGCTGCATTATGTAAAGTACTTTCCTTTTTAGACATTGTTCTCTCAGTGAATAATTCAAGAAAAATGTTTCAATGATTTATCTTATCTGAACAACTTTAAACACACCATATTTTCAAGATTCGTTACGATATTAGACTCTTGGATGAAAGTTCAAATGTGTGTTAAACATTTTTAACGATATAAGCGTGATCTTTTGTGAACTAACTTGGTTACAGGGTATACAAACACTGTCTCTGCTAAAGGGTTCTTTCTTTCAAATTAATTAAACGACGAAGACGCAGCTTCATTAATTGAAATAAATAGAACAAAAAACAAAAAAAAAAATTGAAGATTGCGTCACAAGCCGAACGAGTGGAACCTGAGAATGCAGAGTGGATTGGAAGTGGGGCACGAGGGAGCTGCAAGAGCAATGTCGTTATTAGTTGTCGATGTCATTCGCCCGAAAATATTTCGCCTAGGCAACAGGCGTTAATATTCAATTAAGCGAATTTCTTGGCTTTATGTGTGTGCGTGTGCGTGCGTGTGTGCGTGTGTGCGCGTGTGTTGTGGTGTGTGAATGATACATACGTGCGTGTGCGAGCGTGTCAAAGCGCTCGCATGCCGCTCAATTAAATCCGCAAGTATGCCCCAACCACAAATATTGCCTAAAGCCAGACGAATCCGACTTCAATTCCGCAACCGAGACGCCGAGAAGAAAGCCCAAGCGCGTGTGCTGATCCCATGAAAATGAAATAAACGCTCAACCAGAACAAAGAAAAAAAGTTGGAAGAAGAAGGTGAAGGCCACCAATTTCCATGGTAGATTTAAGGGTATTACGTCTGAATCGAAACCAGCCTCTAAACACTTTTCTTTCCCCAGCACTATCACATACCATTCGTTATATAAACGTTGAATGGTATTTAAACATACTAAAAGCCATTTAACTTAATGTTAATTACGTTTGAAAAAAATGTGCATAATGAGAGTAGGTTAAAAATAAACCCATAAACTTTAGGCGCAAATCGATGTGATTATTAACTAGGGTGCATAAGCTGGCGAGGACAAATTTCATGTATTTATTTTTATATATTTGGTTCCACCAAATCAGGCTATCGGATCAATTTCACCCCATCTGACGAACCCATACAGCTTCACAATTCTTACGGCTTCACAATTCTTGTGCGTTGATCACTTATTGTAACAACAAATTGCACAAACAAATGTTATATACATATATAGAAATAACCCGTTTTGAATGCAGCAAAAGATTTACAAGAAAAATCGGAACATGTTTCGAATATTTATCCATATACACATATTTCTCTTTATACATGAAGATACGTTCTAAAAAAAAAAATCGTGTACAAAAAATGAGTTAAATCTCAAACAAAGGGCTTAAACATTTCAATTCATCAAATATTTAATAAAAAAAATAAATTATGATTTAAAAAAAAAGAAACTAACTATAAATTCATTACAATAGCACTGCTATCATTAGAATGATTTTTGGGAAATTTTTTCTCCATAATTATCATTCATACTCCTGTTTAACATATAATGCAAAATACCTGAAGAGGATGCGTGGAATATATTCAATCGTGTGAAAGCAAAACAAATCCTGTACAAAATTCAACATTTTTAAAAGGGAATTAGGCGTATATATACGTATGTATGTATATATGTAGACTCTAGTTACATATTGTGATTTGGCACAGTTGAGGACTGGGCACAACATTATATTTGCCTTAAGTACTCTCAAGATGCATTTATTTTATTTTCTTGCTATTCTCATACATTTATACATATAGGCAAGTACTTGTGCGAGATTCGACAATACATTCACCTTGACAACGCATGAAAGGGGGAGCTGAAAGGTTTTTTTTTATATTAGAATACACATTATATCATTGCTTTATATAGTGTGCGTATGCCGTGCAGAGTCGCTTGAGTCTCGGCTCTGCGCATTAGGCATAAAAATTGCGACTCAACTTTCGAGTAATTATTTTCAACAGCTTTTCGCTGGCGCAGCTCAAGGCGGCCGACAGATTGCAATACAAGGCACATACTTACAGGCAACCACATCCGAGCCATCCGCTGGCGCCGACTTGATGGCCGTGCAACAAGCGGAAAAGGAGAGGAATGCGACGGCGTTGTTGTGCATTCAAACAGTGGCCAAAGAGTTGGTTGCGGGGTGAGATTGGGTTGGAACATTACCCGTTGGCAACTTTATTAAATTTACGCAAGTAAATTGCAATTTTGCATAGCACAGTTTTGTGCGCCAGCCATTAAATTGCAGCGCTGCGTATACGTAATAAATGGATGAATAGCAATTTCTCAGTAAAATCCCAGCCCCGCCCTGCAGCGCAATAATCCACTGCAGCCTGTCGTTGGGTTGCCGTATGTCTGTCCATCGGGCAGACTGGCGCCCACGCCCATCCCCAGTGTCCGCGGGTCCTTTCCTTTGCTTTATAATTGGAAACACTTGCATATGAACAATTTGACGGTCACAGAAGCGACATACACACACACACACACACACACACACACAAAGACACAAAACACGCAGCCATGAGTAAATGGACATGGTCAAGGGACTTTAAAAATTAGTTTGCGACAAAACATATCGATTAGCAGTTCAGTGGACATTTCTCTTCGCTGGTGAGCAAAAAAAAATAAATTGGTGGGCACTTCGGTATTTTCTTCTTTTTTTTTTGGTGTCTCCCTGGAGTTGATTAAATTGAATTGATTTAATGATAGTTTCACATAATGGTCTTTTCATCTTAATTGATTTTATTAAGTTAGCCTTAGGATATATAATTTAGGTAAGATTTTTAGTCGCGAGACTATTGAAATGTAACTCTCAACTGGCTGATTTGTTAGGTTTTACTTAAATATTTTCACGTAATTCAACAATAAATTAATATATTAATCACGATATAAATATGCTTTTCATACATTTAAAGCTGCCCAGTTCAAAATTCTGTGCAGAAAAGTTGACATCTTTTTTTTACACTAATTCCCTTTAAGTTGGCACGATTGCAATTCCTAAGGTCAGTGTTCATTTCTAGGCTCGAGATACAAAAGAAAGTCAAACAGAAGAGCCCACGCTCCAGCCATCAAATAAATGTGCCCGCAGGCAAAGACAAACAGAAAGCGAAGCTCAATTTTGGTTGTTGGCCGACTGTCAACAGGGCTGACATATCACATGCACGCCAGATTATTATTAATTATTTAATAATTAACTAGCTGATGTCTTTTTCGCTGGCGGCCACAAAACAAACATATGTGCAAATACCATAATAGCAACAAACAAATTTTGCCAATAAATATTTATTAATCCTGTCCGCAAGTAAATGTCATTAATTATACGGAGGAGGGAGCACAAAGTAAAAAAAAATTGTAAATAAAAACCGAGTGAAAGAAACACTAATGATAGTTGAAAAGATTAGATACATCATTTTTTCTGCTCAGCGCATTTCAGCTTAGAAAAACTTAAGTGAGTAGTAAACTTTTTAAAGCCTAAAATGTCCAATGACAAGGGAAATTCAGTTTTTTAGTACTGTTAGAGATGTAGTTGTAGACTTAGTATAAATTGTATAATAAATTGTTCATTTTTGAGCTTAAAAGAATATCGCAAAATGTTGTTAAAAATGACAAATGAATTGAAAACAATCGAAAAGCATTTAAAGTTAATGGAAACTCAATTGCACTTTAAGCTTCCAACTACATTATTATTATTTTCATTAAAGTACTGTAATCCTTTATGTACGTTTATTAACTATATAAAAGCGAGCAGTTAGTTTAAATAACAATGCCACTTCAATTTAGTTGATTTTAATTACTTTGTTCGGCAGTAATTAGCGGCATTCAAGGAATACAATTCCGAATATATTTTGCGACAAATTTCCCGGAAATGAAGCTTTGCGAATTTCTATTGAATTCACTATTACAAAATCCATTCAATCTTTTAAGTAGATAATTGGTAAATTGATGCAAATAGTGAGCTTGAATTTCGAAATAAACTTTACCCGGGGCACCTGTTTTCAGTTTATCATCCGATACCAAGAATTTGCGAACTATTTCTGTCGTTAAGCAAGTGCATATATACTATTACGTAAGTATAACTACATAAGACGATGTTGTTTCTGGGAAATTGCTAGAAATGTTGTTGCCATCCTTGTTGCGCATATTGACATCATTTGAGGGCTCATTATAAATATCCACTCTGAGATGCGCAGCCCTTGAGAAACTGTGCCAGTCTAAGATTCCGGCTAAAAGGCAGACCCTAAGGGTTTTTATTTTTTTTTTATTTTCAGAGGCCACCAGCAGCTGCACTAATTAGCGATACGCTCCACTGTTGAAGCTTATTCCTAGAGCTTTGTTGTTTTCGCTGGCTTAAGAGAAATTGAATCGCGCGATAAAGTCGCATTTGTAGGTTCGCAATTGGATTCTCGAAATATACAGAGAGACTGCAAATAGTCAAGGACATGTCGTGAGAGTGCGTCCTTGCACGTAAATCAGCGGAACGCGATAGCGGCCCGTAAAGGGAAACATCTGCTAAACACAAGCCTAGGAGGAAGCGATGCAGCAGATACAGCTATAGCTACAAACGTGGCCAAAATAAAATGAGCATTTGAATGCCAGCGCATTTCCACGGCCAATGCAAAATGACAAAATAATGCGTTCAGGCAGCAAGTGCAGCGTAAAAAGAAAACGCAAGGAGCGAAGAAAAGTGGAAAAACAGGCAAAAGAAAAAAACAAAAGAAGAAAATCGTAAGAGCTATTTTTGGGGTCTCGATAATGCAGGCCCCAATTCACGTAAGCGTGTAAAACCGAGTCGGAGTGGGAAATTATTCTGCTGTACACTAAGTGCCTGCCAGAAATTTAACATCAACTTGTCACTTTTAAATGGAGTTGAGAAGTTTGTCGTGTGACAGACAATTAGTAAAAAATAAATTAATTGATAAATAAAACATATTTTGCCCTAAAAACTTTTGAATGAAATGTTAAAAAAAAAAACCTAATAAATTCTGCATTATAGTTATCTAGTCTTATCGTGAATGAATCTAAGCATGAATATGAATGAGTGAATATTAAAATATTCTTGTTGGAGCTCACTTGGTATACACATTTTAATTCATTAAATATTAAAAAAAAAATAAAATAATAAGGATTTGGAAAAAGAACATATCAGATTTTTTCTTTTTAACTTTTTAAACAACAACTAACGTCTTTTCTCTTCAATTGTCAAAACCAAACTAAATTGCGTTCAAAATGTGAAGTACAAAATATGGCTTTATGTATATTTCAGGGAATCGCATTCAAACAGAGAATATAATCGATTAATGCGAAAAATATAATGCGAATTTAATACAGTGTAGTATGTAGTATGTATGTATGTATGTATGTAATGTATGTTAATGTATGTATAAAATTTGAGAAGAGAGAAGAAAAGAAATCCAAAGAACATAGAAAAAAATTTCCTAAAATAAATACATAGGATATTTAACATCATGTTAAAACAAAATAATTCACGTGAAAGTAGGAAATTTTAAACTTTTGTCCGCGTATTCCTTTAAAATCGTATAAAAAGAAGATTGGGTGTAACTTGACCACAAAGATAATGGACGAAACAGGTCGCACCTAAAATTTACTTTTTTCCTACCTTGAACCGAGTGAGCTAATTAAACAACAGTAATATTTCAATAGAACTAATTGAAACAAAATTTTTGGCGAGCATTCGTGTAAATTTAATAATCTCTATACTTGAAAGTTTATTTGGATAGAAGTGAGAAGCCCAGATTCGAATCGAATCGAAACCTGATCTCATAATTATGGAAAGCAAGGTTCACATATGAAACTGTGTAACTGAAGGATTTAATCAAGATGATTTTTAAATCATTAGATACACTATGTTCAAACAGTGCTTGACCAACAGATACTCTGGAACCAGAGTGTTATCGACTAGAATAAAGCCTATATACCAACATGCTTCAATAGAAGATGTCACATAGCCAAACAGTGCTTGTCTCGCAGATACCCTTTTAACAGGAAACTGTAAAGGATCTGACGTGCAGCTATCACATACACCAAATACTGACCAACTAGAAGATACCCTAATATTTTACATAGCATTTTGACCCGTAAAATATAAATAGATTGTTGGACCTTAAGACACCATCTACGTTATGTAAAAGCGTATGTAAAAACAATACAAATGCAAATAAGGCATACATTTAGACATATGTATATATATCGAGTGTATCATAAACACAGATTTGCACACCCTTTTCACACATCCTCTGGCGTACAGGGTATTGAAAGCCTACAACAGCAGACCCCATTCTACTGACATGTTGACAGCTGCTCATATTGTCGAGCTTTAGGTACGTACGCTGCGTTTGACGAGGAAATGTTTTGCATGGCGTATACGTAATATGAGTGCATTCAGTGCGGTCGGTGTAAATGCTTGACAAAGGAACTTTTAGGACGACAGGGAGTAGTTAGGCAACTGGCAACTGGCAACTGGCAACTGGCAACTGGCAACTGGCAACTGGTAGCTAGCAGCTAGCTGGCAGCCAGCGGTCTATTGCAGCACTTTGAATTATTAAAACTGCAGCAGCAGCAGCACGTAACAATAAGAAGTAATAAGAACAACGAGCACAACAACAGCAGCAGCAGCAGCAGCAGCGGCAGCGGCAGCGGCAAAAATCCAAATGCAAGTCACTTTTGTGCATGTCCTGCTTTCAAGTGTCCGGCCTTCGTTGTCTCCTGCTGTGCTCCTGCTGCTGCTGTTGTCCTGATATCCTGCTGTGCGTTGCAGTGCTGTGCATCTGAGTTGTTCAGCATAAGCAAACACGATATTTTCGTTCAATCTAATTCGGCTTGCAGCGGCCTACCATCCCTTTCCACCCTACCGACAGCTACTGCAGGCCTTGCCCAAAGGTCAAAGTTGACAACAAAAGATGCGCGTCGTTGTAAGCCCAATCAAAATCAATACGAAAGCGAAATGGAAACCATACCAAATAAAACAGTAGTAGTCCTTAATTAGTTACTGCCAGGGACAAAGCTCAATGGCAACTGATGACAGTATCGAAGTACAAAAAACAATCGAGCTAAGCAAGTACTGTTGGGCCGCAGTGCCCGACTAGCAGATACCCTGTAGCTATTACTGCTAGCTGCAGTAAAATAAATTACACTTTCGTTGCATTCGTACATAAAAATCCAATGCACAAATTTCCTGGCTTCAGCTCTTATAATCTCCGAGGTAAATAAATAAACAAAAACCATGACTTAAAGTCGATATTTATCGGGTCTTAAGAAAGAAAGAAGAATGGGAAATGCTTTTCTTTATTTGCCACACCCCCGCAGACGTACCCAACAAAATGTTTTACCATTTTTAGAGTAGTATTAAATTGATTTGTCAGGACCTCACTTTATCTGCCGCTTGTATACATAAGTATATATTCAAATGCTCAATTCATACGTTCAGACAAACCCAATATACCCTTTTGACTTCGTGACCGAGCATTTAAAAAGGTAAATTTGTTCTGCTTATGTGGTAGAAAAGTATATATATTCCACATTCAAGTCTGTAGTTCATGGGCATGGCTAAATCGACTCGGCTAATGTAGTTTATGGTATCGGAGCGGAGATGCTCCTTTCTGCCTGTTTTACCCATTGTCAGTGGGAGCAGTGTATATGTAATTACTCGCTCCACGTCGATGGTTGGGCAAAGTGCCAGACATGTCTAACAGGCCTGCCAGTCTGTCTGTCTGCCAGTCCGGATGTCGGCCTGTCGCTGTCGGCCTGCACTGGTGTTGGCATCTTTATATTGCAGCAGCGTCTCTGTGCTTTCTTTTTCTCACACTCTAAACCCTTTGAGTGTCACATTTGCATTTCAGTTCGGGGAACAGGTGCATCCTGTTGCCTGCAACGAACCAGCTGAAGGCACAGGCTACAAATATTCGCAGCCAACAAACTTGGCATAGTTCTGTTGGCTCTGCGTCGCAAAATTCAATTTTATCCAGAAATAACATGCATGCCGCATTTTGCGTTACAAATTGTGCAGCATGCGAATGAAGAAACAACAAAATAAGAACCAAACACAAGTACGTGATTTTTCCAGTAGCTTGTTAAGGTTAAATAACAGCAAGGTCTCAATGAATAGATAACATAAGAGATAATATGGTGTATGTTGTCGGTACAGGGTCGTGCACCATAAATGCAATTTTAGCTATTCTGTATTTTCAGTATTTGCACAGCACAGCAAAGAATTGAAAGTATGATGTTTGCTGTGGGTTTAGCATGCTTGCATTTGCTGCTGGGTGTTGGGCTGTAAAGCGGTAACCAAAGTAAAATTGAATTACGGGTTACACAGCGACCGAAGGAAGGGGAAGAAGAAGAAGCAGCTGCACACACACACACACGCACACTACATATATGCACAGGTGTTTCTAATCATAAACGCTTCTATCTAGCTCGGTTTTTATTATTTATTATTGCAAAGAGATATGAACAGATATTGATTTAAATAAATTATTGCCATGACCAGAACTATGTGATAAGCATATGGACGGTTACAGATAATTTCGTTTGGTACATCAATATTATTTACGCAATTGCCTTCGAAGCTTGTTTGATAAATTCTAGTTAAATTTTACACTGCACACCTGGCGAAAAATGTATCTGATATTGCAAAACACAATGCTAGCCACTCTGTCTTTAAGCCTATTAATTTGTATCACTGAATTTAAAAAAAAAAAAAGAGGAGACAAAAAGCATATAGCAGTTTTTCTTCTGAGAAAATGTACCCATTTGGCTTCTATTTTCTTGCGAAACCACATAGAACACCAGACAGCCAAGTCCTTCCTTCTCCAACAGCAGGCAGCAAAATGGGCCAATCGGTCCGGGTTCGGGTGAACTTCACCCCCGGGTCGAATGGCCTGCATAATATTAGCTAAACTAACCTGAGTTAAACTATGTGTCATCTATTTGTTTATATACAAAATGTGGCTTCAAGGTTGTATATGCGAAAAACTTAAATGTTGCCATGGGAAATGTATAAGTGAATTTAATTTGCTTTAATGTAAGCACTTGTCACATCATTTAAGTTTTTGCGAGGAGCCAATTAATTTACATTCAATGTTCGTTTAAAATTTAATATCAAAAACAGTGTAAATATTTTAGTTGGCTACCTATCTTTCGATTGATCAATTTGGGTGACGAGCAAAGGGATTCTCTGGTTCTGGTTGTGGCTTTGGGGTTTCGTTTCAAGCGGCGACTGGCAGCCAGGAATCAGGACATGACAAAGGACATCGGCGAGCAGCCACCACAACATAGAATGGAAAACTGAACTTGGCAATTAATATGCAACGAGATACGTATTGGCAATAAAAATAAAGAAGCGAAAGACTGGCGCTGGCCAAAAAGTCAGAAACTCATTTTTACAATTTGTTGTCTGCCGCAGTAAAAAAAAATATAAATAAATCAACGAATTGCATGGCAAACAACAGAGGACAACAAAATTGGAAAAACAGAAAACCCAACATACACAAACATTCGAACAAAAGTTTGGCAGGCTGCAGGGAAAATAATAATATAAAAGTAAACGAAAAACAGGTAAAAAAAAGTTATAAAAGAATAAGTCTAGAATTTGTGTTCTAACAATGCGTTACAAATATTCGTAAAAAAAAAAATGATAAAATAAAAAAGGTATTGCAGTTTTGTCACAAACTGTGTAACACCTTACATATATTAAAACTTTGTACAATTTTGCATATTTAAAAGCTAGCACAGAATAGATTAAATATTGTTTTTTTTATACACATTGCAACATTTTATAGCATTTTTAAATATATCTCAAAGCTGTTACTTTTTTGCAAGGGTATTTCATCTTCGGCATCCCAAAGCTAAGCGTACACTCACGTTTTTATTTAAACTTTATTTTTTTTGCTGATTTTCCTTCTGTTTGTGCCCCCATTTTCATTGCATACTTTGAGGCGGAGCCGCAAGAATTATGACCCGGCGACAAAAAGGCGTGGAAAGCGCAATGAATTATTAATAACGTGACCAAAGTCGCAGTCAGAGTCACAGCCCGTTTCACGGGCAGAGACAGGGGCCGCTGCTCTCAGGCGATGGCCGCAAAATCCAAAGTCAATAAAATGTAAAAGGCTTGTAAAGTAAACCACACGAAAACCAAACAACAACAACAACAACAAACAACGATAAATGTAAATTTGTCTTGACATCAAATCAGACGTGTCAAACTGAGTCCCGTGTACTGAAACAAGTGGCCAGAAGCAGCTCGCATCGTATCCTCGTGCTCTGCCGGGGAATGGGTTTTTATTCTTACTTTTTTTTCTTTTCTTTTTTTGGTTTTGCGACCAGGTCAACGGCAGACAGCAGTCGACAGTTAGAAACACATGTGTGCTTATATAAATGGGTTGTCTTCAAAGTTCCAGGGAAAGCAATTTAAAACGAAACAATATATATATAAAAATAGAAGTAAGCGAAACGGAAGCTCTTTGTGTGAAGTCTTGCAGATTGCGAGAATTCGTGGTTTCGTGCCTGGGGGCTTGGCAGGAAATTTCTTAGCCTTGGCTAAAATAAGCGCAAACTTATGCCAAGGCATGAGAGATGTTTATAATAAAATTCTATAAATATACAAGGCAATCGGAAAAATTGAAACGCAGATTAACCCACGCGGGAGTCGTTATAATCGAATCAGAATCAAAGTTAAACAGCAAAGTAAATAAGCAGTAAGTGTAATGATAATAAGCTAGGGAAAACAAGAATCGATGAGTAAATATAAAAATATATCAACGTACAAATAATACGAAAATAAAATGAGGTAAAAGAAGCTAATAAGAGGAAAAATGTAAACAAATTTAAGCTCAATGTTATGAAAATGATTACCAACAATTTTTTTAATATTTTATCACAATGAAAAAATAATAATTTGCAAAAAATTATTATTCAAGTCATTAGAGCATTAATGAAATGTTCCTATTTGAGTTGCCCTTATTTGCCCTTATTACTTTTTTACGTTTTTTAAATATATAATTTGTTTGAAACTTCTGTTAAATAATATATGATATCCATTACATTTGAAATGTAGTATCTCGATCTCTAAGTTTTAATTTTACGAAATATTTTGCAAATATTATTTTTGTATTGATTTCTGATTTCTTTGAAGTTGATCAAACCCGAAGTCAATCTATTGATCAGGTTATAAAAGTCACCGAGCTGTATTTCACCTAAATTAATTTAAATATATAGCAAAGTGATCTGTCGAAAAGTGGTCGGGAGGAACTGGCCACAGAAAATGCAAAAATGTCAGGGTTTCAATAATTGACCTAATTGAATGGAGACAATAATCGATATCGATCAATACACATTGGCAACAAATCAAACAGCCCTCGTTTGGTAATTTTGTGCATGTTGGCGTTGTTGTTGCAACTGCTGATGGCGCACGTAGACAGATACTGAGCTGAGACGAGCCCTGCATTTGTTGCATGCCACTATCAAGTGGATGTGCCCCGGCCTGGCCCAGCCGGAGCAGCAGCAACAACAACATCAACATCATCGTCCCGCCATCGGCTTAGCCTGGCTTACTTCCAGCGCTTAAGTGCACTCGAGTTGCCTGTAAACACACACGCGCCTCTAAGCGCGAGGTGGTCATATAAAATTACACTCACTGTGTTGTGGGCGTTGCCACTAAGTGGAGGGCTGGGCGTGGTGTTTGGGATTGGCAGACATGATACGCTTTTGTCTAGGCTCAACAGGATGCGGCCAGGGGATGTGTGTGTGTGTGTGTGTGTGTGTGTGTGTGTGTGTGTGTGTGTGTGTGTGTGTGTGTGTGTGTGTGTGTGTGTGTGTGTGTGCGAGGCCGTAAGGCTGTTTGCTTCAGCTTTTCAACTTTGGCTTCGCTTTGAGCTTTGGTTTTAGCTTCAAATTTAGCATCAACTGTAGCTGCAGCCGCAGCAGGCCATACGAGGCATCTGTATTTATTATTATGTATTTATTATGTTGCTCAAGTGAAAAATGACGCATTATGCGGTACTTTTTTACAGCTCTCCATGTGTGTGTCTGTGTGTGTGCGAGTGTGTGTGTGTGACTGCGTGTTTGTGTGCGTTTATTTATATTAAGTCACATGTAACCCCTTGTAGCCATACAACACACATAACACACATACGTACGCACATACCCAAGAGCTGTCTATGGCACAGATTTTTCTGTAAAATTTCCAACGCTTTTTTTATGATTCTTTTTGTATACCCTGTACTCTTTACAAATGTTTCAAAACGGTATATAGTTGTGGAAAACTTATGAAAGACGCAAAAATTTTCTCAAACATTATATATGCTTATTCACTTATTTCACTTATTTTAATATTACTCGTATGCACAAAAAATATAATTTCTATTTGACAATAAGCCACTAAGTGCCATAAGAAGCCATTTCAAAGAGTAGGAAATATGTGTATTATATACAACATTTGATTATTGTAAATAAAACTTAGTACAGGATATCTCATAGTTCGACACTAGAACACATCTACTCGATTTTGTATATACAATTTTTTTTAATATTTGAAACAAAATTCGTGTGGAACATTTTTTTGCTTTCTTTATGCATGCTGTGCGCGAATTTGAATTTAGTTGATAGGTCTTGTGTCCCCAGGGGGCGTGGCAGTGCAGGGGAGTTGGGCATAATTTTCAAAATTGTTGCATGGCCTCTCTTCTTTTTGTGCTCATTATATATTTTATTTACTTATGCACGTTATATATTATTTTATTACTTTTATTTTTTATGTTGGCAACGCCGCTGTGAATTTGAATTTGAATGCCTAAATGACGTTTTGATGTTGCTTTTGCAGAATGATTTGCGATGTATTTATTTGCATTGAGAAATTTGAGTCGTATTTGTAATAATGCAAATTCGATAGAAAATATTCAATAATCATTTATGTTGAATTATACCAGATACTTGCCTATATTAAGATAAATTAGCTAAATGTCGTCAATTACGAAGAGTGCAATATTTACGGATTTATTATGAATGTAGGCTCAGTTCCAAAACAAAGCCATGAAAGGACAGTAAATATATGCGCGGGCATAAATCTAATGTTCAATTTATATTTTTTTCAAACTATTTTAAAAAGGTTTTTCAATCGTTTTCGATTGATTGTTCCTATGAAACTGTCCAATCCAAATACATATGACCTATCTATACAGAAGCTCAATAAATGAGAGAATAGTTAATAGACATCATCAATTGTTGTTGCTGATCAAGAATATTTAACATTATGAAATCGAGAATGTTTATCACAAATGCGCCAATTTCGTTCGGAATTTTACTAACACTTTTCAAGGAAAAACTTAAACCCAGGTAAATAACATCCCCTCAACAGAAAATCAGAAAAGAATATAAGTGCGGCAGCTATAAGAGTGTTATTTATAGCACACCATTACAACGTTTTTAACTGGCTTTCTTTTGCCATGGCTCGATGTGGGATCTTCCAATCCCATTTCCGCACGTAAAAAAAAAATAAGCAAACTATATAAAGCACGAAGTGCACTCATTTTATATACACATGTATCTGAAGAAAACATTCTGCTGCAACTTCAAGTAGGACTTGAAATATATATATAAATATAGGTTGGATATAAATGTATATGCAGTTGAAGTCTAGATGCTTCTGTTCACTGCTTGTTTTTTTTGTCATTCACTCATTAAAATGTTAACACCAAACACAAACAAGGAACAACAACAAAAATGAGAGAAAAAAAAGAAATGAACGCAAGGACTGCCCAAAATGGCGTCATCAACACATTGCACATCCGTTTCCGCCCGCAGCCTGGTGGCTGCAGAGTGGTGCATCCAGCTGCTGCACCACAGCTAACCACAATTAATACCAGCCAAACAATGGAGCCCGCGTTGCCACCCGCAGCGTCGGGCTGGGGCTCAATGCTCCTCAGCGCATTGTTTATTGTTTATTTACGCGCTTTTGGCCGGCCGAGTCGCCTCGAGTGGCGATTATCAGGCCGACGGTGTGGCCAGGCGGCTGGCTCGGTGTAAACGAACGCGTTAACAGCGGAAAGTCCGTCCAGGGGTTTCCTGGTTTCTGCGGCTGCGGATTCCCTGGCTTTGTTTCAGTTTCAGTTACAATAGCAGTTATTCATTTAGCACCTGGCCCCGTGCAGGAAGCAGCCGCTGCTGCAGGTAGCCTTGAGCACAGAACGGGCGCAGACAACGCCAGCGACAACGATAACAACGATGACGACGACGAAGAGATGGCGCACAAGCTGCCCGATTGACACAAAGTCGCGCGCGTGCAAACGTTGCGTGGAGTTAACGCTACCAGCGCAGGCGAGACATTAAACGCGCCAGAGCAAAACATCAACACAAGAAGCCAGCGAACCAAGCGGACGGACGGACCGGCCACGCAGCCACGCAGCCAGGCGGCCATACGGCGCCGTTGGGGCCAACGCCGGACGCCCAACAGCGCCACCCGAACGCCGCTCGGCTGGCACTCGTACGGCAAACGAATCGAATCGAATCGAATCGGGTCGGTTCGGTTCGCTTCGGTTCGGGTCGAGTCGAGAGGCGAGTCGCAACGAGTTGCTGCTGCGTCGAATGGGAAAGAAGCAACGGGTGCCCACCTCACTTCGAATACCCTTTCGCAGGGTGAATTTGAAATTACAATTTGTTTACCCCGACCACCCTTTGAGGCTGGGTGAAAGGAGCTTCTGCAAATGCATGCAACAGACGGAAGGTGGCATGTCCACACAGGCCGCAGATAGATTCCATCAATTCCTTTAATAATAGAAGAATCTATAGACAGGGCTAAATCAACGTTATCAACGTTATCAACTCCTTCTGCCTGGTTACATACATTTGCACAAAAACCATAATACCCTTTTCGCACTTTTTTAATGCGTTCAGGGTATAAAAAAGGTGGATTCATTAAAAATTTAATTGCATTTATGACAAATTAAGTTAAATGAAATTAATTTGTGTTGGGGAATTGGGGAATTGAACATTTTTCTCAGCTTATTTGACCAAAAGTTAATAATAAAATTGAAGTCATTTATATTTAAATAAACCCAAATGATTATAATATATTATAAAAAAAAAAGTTTTGTGTATTTAGCAGTTAGAAAAATCAATTTTGTGCTGAGTTCTCTATATATATATGGACGCATCAACTGCCTTCACACAGCTGATGAACCCTTTAAAGTTGAGTTTGTGCTTTCCCCAACCCAGCAAGTTAAGTTGGCAGCGCGCGAGTTTTTGGCGCCAAAAAATGCGCACTTGTTAAAGCTAACGCGAAGAGCTTTTTCAGTTCAGCTTTTATATTGCGCACGCTGGAACGGAACGATTTGGCAATGGAACCGGCGAATCTTCTCTTCAATGCAGAAGCTTCTTGTTCTTGTGTCAGTTGCCTCGTCGCCGTACTTCAGAGCGGTTGAAGTCGCTGGGCGGGCGGCTGGGTGCGAATTGTGGGGATGACAGCACACCACACACCAAATGCCTTGGGGCTAAATCTCTGAGTGTAGAGCTTGTGTCTGGGGCGGATTGCAGGTGTTCGCAGGTAGAAAGGGCTAACGCCAGCCAGGCAAAGGTCATGTGGCATGTGGAAAATGGCGTGGGCAAATTGTTAAGGGTCAGAGGCCACTTGGGGTTATTTGCAATATAAATGAAGGCGGTTAACGTGGCCATGCTAACATCGAAATAAATGTTCTTTATGGCCGAGTAGCTTTCTGATCCAAGTTGATTTACAAGCGATCATTTTTTGAGCTTTCTACTACAGGTCACACAGATGTTTTTTTAAATTGCATTTTCTGTCTACTCAAACTACTTGAAAATATTACAATCAAATACAACGCAGCCTCTATAAAGCAGACTCAAAATTTAAATCAATTTATAGCAGCATATTACAGCAAGTATGAAAATTATACATATTTACATATAAATACGTATTTTTAAATTTTTGGAATTTTTTGAAAACGATTTTTATTTAAATTTAAAGTGATTGACAAATACCCGTTTTTTATTTATTATAACCCTTACACATATACCTATCTTAAGTTAATTGTATTTTCATACACAAACGCAATTTTTGATCGATTGTTCCTAAAGAAAGCTGTATTGAATTTGTTTACGAAAGTTCAATGTTTGTCAAGAGCAAGAAATGTTGCACAATTCAAATAGCTTGCTGATCAATCAGTCAGCACAAACAGATGTGTGTGCACATCCATCTGCATCTATTTTGGATACCTATTTGGGCGAGTTTAGGTTCAATTACGCCACCCAAAAACTGTGTCGCACCCCAAAAACAAAGAAACATCCACCAACAATTAAACTTTGTAGACTCTCCCAAAATACATATAGACTGGTGTAGTATGTGTGTGTGTGTGTGTGCGTGTGTGTGTGTACAATTGAACAATGCAATCGTTTGTGGCAAGTGCTTCAATGATGTTGCCGCTGCTGCTGGTTATTGACACACATCGCTCGACTACGCCGGACAGTATTTGTCGCAGTTGTCGCTGTTGTTGTTCTAGGTTCGCTTTTTACATTTATCTGCATGCACAGCACGAATAACACACGAAATTGTTGTGCGCTGTTTGTGAAAGCCAAGCCCGCGCGCGTACTCGGCCAATTAAATGTCGCCAACAGCCCAAAGCCATTTCTATAGGGACCAAATGTAGTTGTTCTTCTTTGTGTGTGTGTGTGGGTGGGTGTATTAGTGTGAATGTACGCAATAACTAAGTTAACTACAAAAGACTCACAAAATACGACCCCGATGAGTCGTGCAAATAGAATCTCTCTGGTCAACCTTTTAGCTACGTGTAGTCAAGTATTATCTCCGATCCGTGGTCAATTATTGATTGAGTTCACAAAAAACTAAATTCGGGCTGCCCAATTATGGGCTGGGTAACGTGAGCAATCGCCATTATATATTTTAGTAACATTCAAACTCCCAGAGTTAGCAAAAAAAATTAGTAACAATGCAGTCGGGTGTAACCGACTGCACAATACTCGGCCGGAGTATATTTAATTATTAATTACTATTGCTAACCACGTCAGTAGTGGGCGTATAAAAAAAAAAAATTGTGTGAGATCTTTAGCGCAGTAATCTGTGCGAAAAATTTATATTTATTTGTGTATATTTTGTATTTGTGTACATTAACATATACTGTTCATACGATATAAACAGACGAACATTACACAAACCCAATATACTCTTTTCACTTCGTGAACGAGTATAAAATTAATATCTATAGAGTGCCTGACCGAAAAATACCTTGTACTCTGCATTGCCACCAATTTTTCTTTCTTTAGCCCACACAATTTGGATGTATTCTGTGTAATTAAAAAGGTCTTAAAGATATTAATTTTTGTTCAAATGTTATAAGTTTTGTTTAACGTTTGTTTAATTATGTTTCAATTAAACAACAATTTTCGAAAATCTAGAAATCAGAGACGTAAAACTAAGAAACGCAATTTTTAAATATACATTTAATATTAATAGGCGTAATTTCTTCTGTAACTCACTTTGCAATTATTTAACCACGCCCCCGTCACCCATTTTCAATGAATACAGGGTATACAAATAATTACAATGAATTGTTAATGAGCAGTCACGAACATTTTATGCTCAAGTTGGCCTGAAAATGTTTGTTAAAACTGTAATGGGCAGCCAAAAAGCACGGATGATGGTTTAACAACAATTCGCATAATATTCTGTTCGTTTGTTTGTTTTTAATGTTTATTTAAAAGGTACGTTGACTAATCTGCTGCCGTTGCCAGAAAATTTAGCATTTAGAACTAAAATAGTTTTATGGATGGAAATATTGCCAATTAAAACAGCACAAATCGCACACATCTTTTAGTTTACAGTAAAAACGAATAAACAGGGGTATAACGGTTTTCTAAAAATGTTTGTCATATATACTATTTTATACTGTACTCAAAAATAAAAAAAAAATAAATGTCAGGCTTAAATTAAGTTGTTTTATGAATTACAAATTTATGTAATTAAGATAAGAACTAGATTCCACATCTGATTTATGTCGAAAAGCGTATTCAATCTGCGACACTATACATACATCTAACTCAATAATTGTAAGCGTGATAAGTTTCAGCACGCCACAAATATGTACATATATATATATATATATATATTATATATATTTATTTATTTAAGTTTATTGTGCATTGGTGTGGAAAATTTATAATTTAACACTCTATAAATAAATGAATCATTGCAATAATTGTTAAGCAGAGTTTGTTTAGTATATTTACAAAATACATATATATATTAAATTAATAAACCCATGAGTTTTAAGCATCTAATTTGGTATTGAAATGTCCAATGTAAGGGATAAACTGAATATTAATTGGCATATTTGAATTGATACCTGCACGGAAATTGATATTTTTTAACACAAATAATTGAAAAGCTTGAAACGAGAAGTTTAAACTGAACTTAACATTTAACTTAACTAATTTCCATGAGCTCCTGCTGACAAACTCGGCAAAAGGCAATGAGCGTAAATAAATTAGTTTGCTTTCGAAACTTTCAAGTGAGTATTGAATAATTAGGAATTTTCTATTCGAAATGGAAACAATTGTTGGGTTATTCACACATACGTGCACACACATATGCATATGCACACCAGACAAACGAATCTCTCTCTAGCGGTTTTTTCCGATCAGATCTGAGCAAAAATAAAATAATTTTTCACTTGCTAACAATAAATTTCCTGATCGTGATTAAAAGCCGACAAACTGGTTTAACTTTATTTTGCTCACATTCACAAGATTCAAAAACAAGAGAGCGACAAATTAAGCCAATTGAAAACTGTGACGTGACAAGCCTGAGACAAACTGAGGCAAACGGAGACTTCAATCCGAAATGGGGAAATAGGCTGAACCATACAAATTGACGTAAACGCTTGCGAACGTCGCAAAGTGGAACGAATTACCCCTCATGACATGTTATTACACATATTCAATAAATATTTAGTTAAAATTGTTATTTTGGTTAGTTAGTTTAGTAGTTAATCAGATACAAAAAATTTGATTTTGATTAGAGAGCATAGACAAACAAAATTGCCCTCATTTTGTAATATTTTTATAATAAAAAATTAACATATTGAATTTCCTAGTTCAACCCATTAAATTGCGTAATAAAAAATTGTCAAATTATCGATAACTAATATCGTTTACCTTTTATCGATATTTACCGGCTTTTTGATCCGGTTTTTTTTTAGCCTATCTGGGAAACTCTAATATCTAAAGCAGCAGCTGCATAATGTGCACAGTGTGCAGTGTGCATTTGTATGCGTTTGTGTGCAAAGGGATTTAAATGTATGTCACGACAGGGTTCAGAGTATTCCCTAGTCGGGCGTTCCCGACTTAACACTTGTTAAATGTTAATTTAAAAAAAACTATAATATTAAAACTGTTTTTAACAGTTCAGAGATCAATGGGTAAATTAGAAACCAGCCAGCAGAATGCTTTCAATATATTTAAGAATATTATTCCCAAAGAAAACACTAATTATATGAATAAAATTAAACAAATATTTCACACATTGATTACGTACAGTTTATGGGACTTTAATAAACCAAAAAAACCGCACACAATTAATAAGCCAGGTAGATAGAACAAGAGAGACAGGGAGCGAAAGATAGAGACCCGCAATCAATAGCCCGGAGCAAGGGGTCATTAACTGGCTTTGTTGGCGGCCACGTTCATGAGACGAAAGTGAAACCAAAGCAAAGTGGTTGCGGAAATAGTTCAATGTACGAGATCATAGGGTATCGGAGATATGGCTCGTATTTCCCATCGCGATTTCGATCTTCGGAGTAACAAAGAATAATGGAAGAAAACAAAGAAAAACACATGCCGAAGAGCTCTTAATTAATACCTTTTGATAAATCACGAAAAGAATTCAATTTCTATAGAAGCGCTGCGATGTGTGCTGAGCTACGAAACGAAGGCGAGAGCAAAACAAAGAACAGCAAATGAGAGTGCGAGTGAGCCGACTAGAAGATACCCCGCCTAGAGCTTTTAATTATCATTACCATTTCTTACTTTTTAGACAGACAAACTCAAGCTGAAGTGGCCCCTAATTCACAATTTGATGGCCTAAAATCCAGGACTGCAAACCAAAAAAAAACAATTGTGGTTCAAACCAAAGTCGCACATGGTTTTTTACATCTATAAACCTTGCTTTTATTTGGAACATTATTCATTTTTTTAAATGGTTACGTTTGGTTCATGTTCGACTTAATTTTTGGGGAACTGAAATTCTTGGTTTGGATCTGGTTCGATTTAAAACCGATAATGTATTTATTTTTCAATCCTATAAAAATGTTTTATACCAGAAATTCCAACGACATGTGCACTTGATCAGCATATTATAATCGGGATCCAAACTTTGCTGTATTTGATCTTTACACTCTCCCAATCAAAATGTCTCGATGTTAGAAAAAAAAAAAAAAATTCATTTGAAATAAACTTGATCCACATATGGTTCTCTTAGCACTTTTTGCTGATCAAGTATGTATACAATTGTATATATATATATAATTAATAATATGTATATAATTAATAATAATACAAATAGAGCTGACATTGTTTATTTCTGCCCGTTACGGAAGGAAATACTCGTTTTATTGGTTGCAGGGTATAAAAACAGTGTCCACGTCAACGTGCTTTTGTTGCTAAGTTCGCGATCTTTGCGGCTGCCGTCGTCATTGTTGTTGTTGTTGTTTGTGCTAGTGTATTTGTCGTTTTTTGTTGTTGTTGTCGTTGCTTAGATTGCTGAATCTGTTCGTAATGATTAAGACTTTTTTCTTACTTAACAAAGTTTAGCGCCCCGAAATTCTAGGTCAGTAGAATACACATAACGAAAAGAAGACAACAAAAAACAAAAAAAAAAAGTGGAAAAGAACAAAGTGGTAAGAGGTAAGAGGTGAGCAATAAAACTGAGTAACAAAGTGAAAGCACATCAGAATTTAATATGCAGGCCACTCGGCAAAGAACACCGAGATTGATGTACACGATGTACACAGATGCACACACACATGCACGTATCTACCTACATATGTGTGTACATGTGTTGTCTGTAAATGTGCTGTTTATCAGCAACTATATATATTTTGATTTTGTTTCACTTGAATTGCCAGCATATGTAAGCTACACGAGTACACATCTATTTCCCATGAATTAAGCATTCCATTAAGTATCAACATTTCATTTTAGGGCTACAGTTGGAGCCTCAGGCGTTGGTAACCTTGCATTTGTTGAAGGTATAATGGATCGCTTCCAATACAAGACCATATTGGAACACAATTTGAAGCCATCCGTTGAAAAGTTAGGCCTAGGAACCAGCTGGATCTTCCAACAGGATAATGATCCCAAGCATACGGCTTAAAAATAGTGAAGGACTGGCTACTGTATTATGCTCCACGGCAACTGCATTCACCTCCGCAAAGCCTGGACTTAAATATCATAGAGCACGTATGGGAAATTTTGGAGCGAAAGATCCGACAACACGCTGTTAGTGGTGCTCCAACACTTAAAGAAAAGCTGCAGGAGGAATGGCAGAATATTTCGCGGGAGGAGGTCGAAAATTTAGTAGCTTCAATGCCTAAACGCTTACAAGCGGTCATTGATGCTGGTGGTGGCTCAACAAAATATTAAACTTACGTATTTATTATTATTTTTCATATTATTTTTAATTTCTTAAGTTCGTACGTACACTTTTGTCAGTGCCTTTTTTAAGTTTTAAGTGAATAACTTTAAAAGTTAATATTGGAGATATATATTTTTTTGTTATTTTTTATACAATAATAAGATTTAAAACAAACCTGCATCATTACTTTTTTTTCAAATCCTTTAGAACTTTCTAAACTTAAGAAAAAGGGGTCGTATGTAGAGTTTTGTCCGCCACTGTATGTCGCTCGGTATCAATACCAAATTCAAAACGATTAAAACGTTGCAGTCGGACGTAACCGACTGCGTAATACTCGTTCACAGAACACATTGAATTGTTATTTTGGAAAAATATCGAAATTTTATATTTCGTAAATGCGGAGGTGGGCGTGACCAACATTTTTCGGCTCGATCTTACGAGGAGGTCAAACATTGTCTCCAAATTTGGTAGCTATAGCTCTAAAATTGTGGGAAATACAGATTTACGGGGGCGTGAAATTTACCTTTATTTTATTAACTCCAACCAATATGATCTTTTCACCTTGTGAACGAGTATAAAAACCATGACACTAAAGGGCAGGAAATTATTATTTGGGGCTATCTTTAGATTTTTTTTTTTTTGTCACTATTTGAATACCTATCCCAACTCGCCAACAAACCATAAACTCCACCTTGCATAACCTAACCTAAAAGCGATCTCAGTAACAGCGCACACATCCATGCGAAATATAAATTGGGCTACCTGAAGCAGAGCTGCCAACACATACATACATATGTATATGTATATAGGAGTCGCAACTTGCGAATGTTTTTGTGATCTGTGGCTTTTGTTGTTGCTGGCAGTGTTGAACTTATTTATAATGCAGATGCGCTCGCTCTTCCGGCTAGCACACGAGCATCGCTTCGGCAGCGCTCGGCTCGTGCCGCGAAAGCCGAAGTGTGACCTGAGAGATATATGCTGAGGCATTCGCAGATGCCATCGCATTTACCGCAATGGCTGCCCACGCCGTTCGGCCGAATAAGCGGCAGTCAACGAAACAAAAAACGAAATTTGCAATTCGCATTAACGAGTTATCGGACGTCTGCGTCGGCGTTTTTAGCAACGTTAGCGTCGCCGTCGCTGTCGCCGCAGCGCGGAAGTGCACAGCTGTACGAAAAAGAACAAGCGTGGACGGCACGAGGCCGCTGATTGAGCAACACGGGCACACAAATTGAAAGCGAGACAGAAAATGGATGTGACGTACGAGCAACAGAGAGAGCTGCGTAATTTGCGCTTATCAGCGATGCTCAGAAAGTTAGGAAAAAGGGGACGGCGCGCGCCGCACACAAGCTGTTTTCGATACTCGCTCACGGAGCGCATAGAGTATATTGGGTTTGTGCAATGGCGCTTGGCAAAAACCTAACCTAAAGTTTCATGTTTTACATCGCTATGATCTAGATATTTGCCCCAGTTTTACAGTTTACCGTTTACAGTTTATTATTAGCATTTGTTTGCCGTGTTTAACGGTCGCTTATCGTAATTGTTGGATAGCCTAAATTGAATTCCGTCACACCAGAAATTGACTAGGAGATGGCTACGTGGTTTTTTTTTTTTCGAACCCATGTGCCCCCTCTGAGTTCGGTTTATGAACCTTTTTTTAAACAAATTTAAAAATTGTTGTTCCAAGTTTGAACCGATTCGGTTCAAACCCGGTTCGCAGCCTTGATTACGACATTCACCTACCTGTTTGACTTTAAGACGCTTCTCCTCCATGGCGCCGTCCGCCGCCAGCTCCTTGCCCATGCCCATGGGCAGCTTCAGCTGATGGCCGCCATAGGCCGGGTTGTTGTTGTTGTTGTTGTTGTGCGTTGTGTGGTCCAGTGCGGGCATGGAGACACGATTAGCAGCCGCATCCTGCGCGGCGGGCTGCTCCGCCTGCTGTGCATCCGGCACTGGCGCCGGCGCCTGGGCGTCCGCATCGCCAAGCCCAGCAGCCGCTGCGGCGGCTGCCTGCGGCTCGTCGAGAATGTCGCCCAGCTCGGCAATGATCTTTTGTTGCAGGCGCTGGCGATCGCCATTGAAGTGGGGATCCTCGGCGCGCGGCGCATGCGCGGCCAGCGGGGGTGCCGGTATGAATATCTCGGGTCCGGCCTTCTGGAAGTGCTTGTAGACGCGCAGGACGCGCTCGCTGCCAAAGTTGTCCGGCAGCAGGAAGATGCCGCCGAAGCAGAGGAAGCACAGAGTTGCCAGCACGAGTCCAATCAGACATTTCTCGCGCGAGTGGAAGTTGGATTTGCGTCCAATTGGACCGATTCGATACATTTTCGCTGTTGTTGTTGTTGTTGTTGTTCTTCTTGTTACTGTTGTTGTTTGTGTGCTGCAGCTGCGTCTCAGCTGTTTGAACGAACTACCGTTATGCCGGCTTCAACACACATTCACGCACATTAACACCGTTACACACACAAACACACACAGAATGACGCAGGCGCAGGCAGAGCTTTTTTCTCAGTGCTGCAACAGCAGCTGGCGCTGCATTGTTTGTTGTTGCTTATTTTAAATTTTCACTACTTTGTTGTTATTACTTGGCTATTTTTAGCATATTATTTGACACGTAAGCGCAGACGTGTGTGGTACTAATACTTAGAAAAAAATCAAATAAAACGAACTAGCAAATAAATCGAACGGAGTGTCAAAATTAAGCGCAGTTACAAACTGCAACAGCGGCTCGCAAGAGAGAGAGAGAGAGAGAAAGCGCGTGCGAGTGAAGTTGCTAGGCAGACGCACGCAATTTGCAATCAGCAATAGCAGCAGCAGCGTTAGCGGCTCCAGTTATTACAGAATACCGTTAGCGCGAAAGTACCGTATGGAGAGCGCCAAAGATGCGAAAAGTTCACCCAAGCAACGGGGCGTGTGAGCTGACGACAAATGTTACAGCTGTGCCGAATCCGAATTCGAATGCGAATGAGGGTGGCTGCCGCTGCTGCTGCTGCTAAAACTGTCTGGACGCTGACTGAGGCGTACCCGCCGCTGTCGCTGCCTCTGCCGCAGCCGCTGTCACCGTCAGCGTTGTTGTCTGCTTTGATTTTTTGCAAATGACTTTCGTTGTTGTTGTCGCCACAGTTATTGTTGCTGTGTCGGCAGCACTTTCTATTTGTACAAAAAGGTGGCCGCAGATTTTTGTCCTAACCTGCCGCTAATAATGTATTGTTGTTTAAAAAATTGCACACACACATACACTCCAATTGAATAAACACAGCGCGTCTTTGTCTTAAATCACTGTTTAGCGCATATTCGCAAAATATTTACTTTATTATACATTAGATCACAGACGGAGAAGCAACATAACACGAACGAGAGCGGTAGAGCGTTTAAAATGTGTCCATTCCTTTCACGAACATTTATTGTATTTTGTTTTATACTTGCATTTCGCATATTTTTGTTGTTATAGCGTTGCCAGACTTACGCATTGCCATCTGGCCGTATTGACGCTGTGCAGCACTGTTCCGTCCCAGGGACTAATGTCAACATTCATTTAACAGACTCTTCAGCTAGTGACGTCACGCATGAATAAATTGTTTGAAATTTAAATTAAATTTGACAGATATTTTATTTTTGCTAGTGCTTTGCGTTATGCAATTACAGTCAGGCTGAATCTATTAAAAATTAAGGTTTTTATTTAGATAAATGTGTTCAGAAAGCTCATTTAAAAAAACTTCTTATTGGAAATACCTTTCTTTTCAATAACACACAAGTTTAGAAAACAGCATGGCCACACTTGTGCAGTTACCATCGCTATTTCATTTTATATATTTTAGCTCATAAATACGATGAGGTTAAATTGACAAAGTCAGTTAATCTTTTATCATTATATTATATGAATTTCGAATGTTGCTTCTTACTTAAACGATTACGCTGCCTATCGATCTACCGATAGACGTAATACAAAAGCCTTATTTGATAGAGTTGTACACCATGGTTCAATTTAAAGGGTAAGTTCCTTTATTCAATTTATATTGAATATTCACTTTGCTTAAAAAATTAATTGAACACGCAATATAATTTGAATATTTCTATAATTTAAGCGTATTGAAGGAAAATCTGAGCTTTTTATGCAAAATGAACGATAAGAGGACTGAAACGAACGATGAACTATTGTTGTGGTTCATTCGTTCAGCCAAGTAGTTCAACCGAACTTATTCCAACTAGTGATTGGCTTATATATTTTTGTTTTGTTTTGAGCTGGTAATAGTTCGTAGAATTTGCCAATTCCAGCTGCAATCATGGAAAAGTGGCTTAGCGAAACATTATCCAAGTGCCTGGACTGTGTGGTCACGGAGCAAATGATGTCGTGGGTGTGCCCAAGCGTTTTTCGCTTTTCATTTCACAAATTTTAATCTCGAATCTCATTTGTCATTCGCCAGCGCCATATTGGCCATCAGAAACGACCAGGAATTCGACAACTACTTTGGCAATTTGCTGAGCGAGGAGAATGAGGAGCACCGCATGTTTCTCCACAACTGCCGCCGCATGCTGCTCAGCGGCAAGCAACCGCGCAGCAGCGCGAAGAATAAGCCGCCAACTGTCGCGGCCAAGAAGCCGGGCAAATACGTCAGTATTTATGGCAGCGATGGCAAGGTCCTGGGCGACGGCATTCTGCTGAAGGGCCGACGCGTCTGCGACTGCCAGGCGGCGGAGCACAAGCTAATCAACAATTGTCTCGGCTGCGGTCGCATTGTGTGCGAACAGGAGGGCAGCGGGCCGTGCTTATATTGCGGTCAGCTCGTCTACACACCCGAGGAGGAGCAGCAGCTGGCCAAGTCCGCGTCGTCGACGCGCGTCAACACCAAAGCCCAGGCGAAGGCGCTCAAAAAGCAGCAGCTACAGCAGCCGACTCCGTCCGGCAAGTGCAACAAGGAAGCGGCCTCGCTGCAACAGGCGCTGGCACAGCGCGATCGTCTGCTGGAGTATGACCGGAACAGCGAGAAGCGCACGACAGTCATCGACGATGAGCTGGACTACTTCCAGGAGAACTCCGTCTGGCTGACGGATGCGGAGCGCGAGAAGTACGAGCAGCTCAAGAGCGAGATGCACGACCTCAAGCACGGCAGTCGGCTAAAGCGCAAGATCAAGGTGGACTTTGCCGGCCGCGAGCTGCCCGACGAATCGCAGATTAGCAAGGAGTACGAGCAGCAGGTGCTGCGCCAGCTGGCTGCCGTCAGCAAGGCGGCATCCACGGGCCAGGACAATGCGCTAACCGGTCATTCCTCGCTGGGACTGGCGCCCAATCTGGATATGGCCAAGCCGCCCGTATTCAAGGCGAGCAAGGAGCAGAAGGCTTGGCCCGCACCAGCCAATGACGGCCTCGAGCGCATCTACAATCGGGTGCAGGATAAGGAGCTGCTCGAAATGCAGGACATGCGCCAGTGCCTCTCCATGCACCAGCCCTGGGCGTCCCTCCTAGTGGCGGGCATTAAAAAGTATGTATTCGTTTTCAAGGGAATGCGTTTCACAGTCTTTACTTTGGACTTTGTCTTTGAGAAGATCCATCAAACAGATTTTATAGAATATTAAAAAAAAAAAAAAATTAACTTTATTCTTGTGCAGGCACGAGGGCCGCGTGTGGTACAGCGAGCATCGGGGTCGTCTGTGGATTGCCTCAACGGCCAAGGAGCCGCATGCCGATGACATTGCCCAAATGGAGCAGTTCTATCGGGTGCTCTACAATGGTGAGTGCTGATGGCCAAGCAGCGATTTGAATTGACTTTCACCAATCGCCTCGTGCAGATGACAATCTGAAATTCCCCACACACTATCCCGCCGGCAGCCTGCTGGGCTGTGTGAATGTGGAGAGCTGCTTGCCGCAGGAGGAATACCGTGACCTTTATCCCCAGGGCGAATCGGATAGTCCTTATGTGTTTGTGTGCACCAAGCCGGAGCAGTTGCCGCTGCTGCTACCCGTGCAGGGCGAGCACAAGATATGTAAGTACTGGAACGTGTTAGAGATGCCACCTGATCCTAATCCCCTCCTGCTTTCCAGATGAGCTGCCGCTGAAGACGCACAACGCCGCCTGCAAAACAATGCTGCGTGCTCGAGTCAGCAAAGGTTGACATGTGGAACTTAAATTTATCACTTGAATTCTGCAGAATTTAGTTCCTTTTGTTTCCTGTATTCAAACTGTATTGTTATGAAAATCGCTTTGGTGTGAGTAAAATATCGATAAGTCCAAACGTAAATCAGATGTTGAACTAAAGGTATTCCAGCAACCATTTATCGTTTTTCAATTGTCTTTGGAAAAGCTTGATTTTATTTGCCATTAAACTAATAGCATTTATTGCAATATAATTACGTAAGTATTCAAATTTGATTGAATTTAATAATAAAAAAAAAACGATATAAAAATAAAATAAAGTTTTTGTTGGTGAAAATAGTACAATTGGGTGCAAAATTCTGTTTAAACTGATTTTTGCGATTTTAAATAGCTTGGTTCGTTCCTTCATATTTAAAAAACAAAAATTTCTATTTATTGTTTTTTCTTTGTTTTTATTTTTTTTATTTTTATGTTTATTTGTATTTTAGCGAACCATTTCATAGTTGGTTCAATTCAGGTTCAGGTAAAAGTTCCATATGCGAACCAAAAGCGAATTTCATTATTTATGTATATATTTTAACTTTAAAAAAAGAAAAAACAACTCATTTGAAAAAACGTAAAATGTAAAAACTATCTTTAGGAAATAAATTCTTAATATATACAGAAAAGATGTTCGAAAATGAGGAGTTCTTCGATAAAATCTTCATTTATTTAATTTGATTTGATCAGTTTTTGTTACTTTTTTTTCCTTATAGCAAGTAAAAGCTTTTTAAAATGAAACTTTCGAAAATCTCTTGAAATTGGTCTAAATATTTTTGTTGAATTTTTGTGAACTGGATACGTGTAATCAATTGTCAATATTTGTTGTGTTCGACGCTAAGTTGGAGCAGGGAAAACATTTCTGGGGGAATACCAATAATTTTAGTTGTCTTGCTTTTGGCCAACATCTGTTTTGAGTGCTTGGGCAATGGTCAATGTGGACGTGGAATACTGGTCAGTTGGAGCAGCAGCCAAACACCTGGCCGATTATATAGCTAATCTCTGTTTATTATCTCCTTGAACCCCCGCTGCCCCACCATGCGCCACGCAGCGGCATCTGCAACTTTTCGCTGCAGTGCCAGCTGCTGCGTCAGTTTCTGATGGATGCGGCGCCGGGCGTGGAGGTGTCCTGCCGGCAGGGACGCCGCGGCTCCTTCGAGGTGACCATCGACGACCAGCTGGTGCACTCGAAGCTGGCCAGCCTGGCCTTTCCGCAGCACGCCAGCGTCCTCGCCCAGGTGGAGCGGGCGAAGCGCGGCGAGCCGCTCGAGGCGGTCAAGCCGGCGCCGATCAAGGACTGCAGCCTCATGTAGACGGGCGTGTACATTGAAATGAAAACGAGAGAAATCCCAAATAGAAAAATAGTATTTTATTCAAAGTTCCAAGTGGCGCCTTTTTTGTTTTTTTTTTGTTGGATCTCTTTTTAGCGCCTGTAGCGATAGCGCTTGAAGTGGAACCACAGCTGGAAGATGTTGTTGTGGAATTGGCAGCGGAAGCCGCGCTTGTAGCTGAACTCCCATTCGCGATTGACGATCTTGAAGGCGATGTCCTCGTACGGCGGGCCCGTGTGGAACCGGAGCACGGCAAAGTCACCGTTATCCGGACACGGGGTGAGGAAATATTGTGGCGTCTGCGATTTGTCCATGAGATCCGGATAGAATATGTTAAACTTGTACCCCTGGACAATTTTCGGCGGCGGATTGTCCATGTCGTAGTGCGTCTGATTGTACTTGTTCCACTCGAAGCCCGTGTGGACGCGATTGAAGTAGCGCGGCTTGCGCGGCCGATACTTGTCGGTGGCCAGCTGCGGCACTGCCTCCAGTTTCGTCTCCACACTGAACTCGGCCTCGTCGCCCTGCATGCCCTTGCGCGCCTCGCCGCGCATCCGCTGCTCCTGCGGCGTCAGCTGGGCGACGTCGACGCGCTCCGGATGGACGAGCAACAGTCGACGGCGCTGGACGCGCCGCTCATCATCGCTGTCCGCGTAGAGGCCGCCATCGATGTTGTCCTCGTCGGCGGGGGTTAGGCGCCGGCCGCTGAAGTCCTCCTCGCGTATGTAGTTGGGACTGTAGTTGCCCACCTGGTACATGTGCAGGGCGTTCTGCAGCTGGCGCAGCGGACTGTCCGTGTCCGGTTCGTCCGGCTCGGACGTTTCCGGCTGCTGGCCAGCCTCCTCGTGGTCGTGCTCCGGCTCCTGCTCCTGTTCCTGTTCCTGCTCCGCCTGCACCTCCTGCTGCAACGGCATCTCTTCGTCCGATTCCTGCTTAACAGCTGCAGTGGGCGATGAGGATGCGTCGGCATCCTCGGCCGTTGACGTCTCGTTCTCGCGCTTCAACAGCTGCAGCTTCTCGCGCAGCAGGACCTGGTGGCGATCCCGCAGGCGGGCGCGCGCCATGTGCGCCTTCAGCTGGGAGAGGAGGCTCTCCCAGTAGCTGATGTCGACGCCATCGGCACGTCCGCTGATCTTGGCCTCGATGCGAACGCGCATCTCCTCCAGCTGCTTGGCGTTCTTGCCGCGAAAGATGTCCGCGACATCCTTGACAACGCTCTGGTGGATGCCATCGCGACGCTGGTTCAGCGCGTTCGCCTCGCTCAGTTGGATTTTCAGCTGCTTCTGCAGCTCATCCTGGACAATGGTGATCATGTCGTTCCAGAAGTCGATGTGCCTGCCCTGCTCCAGCTCCTCGTACACCTTAATGTCGACCAGCAGATCCTCCAGCTCCTCCATGTGCAGGCCGTGCAGCAGCATATACGGCTCATGCATTTGCATCTCCAGCGCATCCTCCAGCGCCGTCTCCGTATTGCTGGCGGCCACATACTGGGCCAGCAGATCGATGGGCTTGGCGCGTCCGTCCCGTATCCGTATCTCGCTGCGGAGGCGGGCCTGCTCCAGATGGAACTGGTCCTCCTGGCGCTGCCACTCGCGAAACTGGACCGCCTCCTTGGCGCGCTGCTGCTGCATGGCGTCGTCCTCGCGCGCCTGACGCTCCAGTTCGCGCTCCTGGCGACGCTTCTTCACCTTCTCCAGCTCGCGCCGATTCTCCAGCTGCTTCTGCAGCGACAGCACTTCGACCGTCTTGCTGGACAGATTGGACAGGCCCTCGACCTCCAGCTTCTTGCCCCAGTGAAAGGTGGAGGTCAGATTGGAGTCGCCAAAGGGATTGTCCTCGTTGGAATACGTTTGGTACTCGTTGTCCCAGCCCATGCGCTGGCGCCGGCGCTGCTCTTTGGCGTGCTTCTCGCGCAGGCGACGTGCACGCTTCTCCTCGGGCGTCTCCTTGGCCTTCAGCTGCTCCTTGATACGCTGGCGCTCCTGCTGCTCGCGCAGGCGTCGCTCCTCCAGCGTTTGCAGCAGCTTTATCGAGGTCATTTCTGGGCTGCGCCTGCGATTGCGTGGCGGCGACGCTGCCGACGACGAGGAAGAGGACGATGACGACGACGTTGTTGATGAGCTGGAGGATGAGGAAGAGCGCGCGCGACGCTCTTTGCGACGTGGCTGCTCCTTCTCCCGGTGCCGTCGATGGCGACTGCCGCTCCTCCGCCGGCTCCTGCTGCGCTGCTGCCTACGCTTCTCTTGGTGTCTATCTCGCTCTCGCTCTCGTTCCCGTTCCCTGTCCCTGTCCCGTTCTCGTTCCTGTCCAGTTGCGGATCTGTCCTTGTGCTTGTCGCGGCTTTGTTTGTGCTTGTGATGCGGACTGTGCGCCCGTGCGGCTTTCTTGTCCCGGCTGCGACTGCGACGTCGCGATTTCTCCTTGGGCATGTTGCAAACCAAAAACAAAAACTGATGAAATGCCAAACGTTTGCAGTACAAAATAAAACAATGCGAAATGTGTTTAGATTGCGGTTGCGACTGCAGCTGCTTACTATCGATTTATCGATAGTGGCAAGGGCCAGCAGTAATATGGTCACACTTTGAAAGTACTGCGCTAGATATTTCTGAATGTCAACCATCGAAGTACTATCGAAAATACCATGATCTTCGAAAATTCGCTCTACGATTGCGGGTACCAAAATTAGTACAAAACGCAACTTTAAAGTGATTCTGAGATTTTGATTCTGATTTTTCTGTCAAAAATCATGCCAAAATTGAATAAAATTTAGACATTCCCAAATCCATACTTGCTAGATTTCAAAGTCCCATAACTTTGTCAAAACTGAACCGATTTTCATGATGTTTACCATTTTTATCATGATTTGATATCTAGACCAATTCTGTATTTAAATTAAATTCGTATTTGAAAATAATTTTTTTTGCATTTTTTTTCCCAAAAAAAATCCTTTACTCCCCCCTTACTTATTTTGAAAATTTTTTTTTTTTTTAAATTTAGAATGGACAATTTTTATTTTTAATCAATTGCGGGTACTCAAATTAGTATAAAACGCAACTTTAAAGGTGATTTTGAGGGGGTCGACTTTTCTGTCAAAAATCATGCAAAAATTTACACAAATTTTGACATGTAAAGTTCCCAAAACCATACTTTCTATATTTCAAAGTCCCATAAATTGGTCAAAACTGAGCCGATTTTCATGATGTTTACCATTTTAATCTTGGTTTGACACCTAGATCAAATTAGCATTTAAATTAAATTCGTATTTGAAAATAAATTTTTTTGCATTTTTTTCCCAAAAAAAATCCTTTACTCCCCCCTTACTTATTTTGAAAATTTTTTTTTTTTTTAAATTTAGAATCGAGAATTTTTATTTTTAATCGATTGGGGGTACTCAAATTAGTATAAAACGCCACTTTAAAGGTGATTTTGAAGGGGTCGATTTTTCCGTCAAAACTCATGCCAAAATGTACAAAAATTTTGACATGTAAGGTTCCCAAAACCATACTTCCTATATTTCAAAGTCCCATAACTTTGTCAAAACTGTGCCGATTTTCATGATGTTTACCATTTCCTTCATGGATTATTATCTAGATTGAGTCTGCATTTAAGTTTAATTCGTTTTTGAAAATACATTTTTTTTCGATATTTTTCCAAAAATACCCTTGACTCCCTTACTTACGTTGAAAAAATAAAATTTTTTTTTTTATTTACAATCCTGAAAACGAAACTTTGAAAGTGATCTGGGGTCGTCGATTTTTCTGTCAAAAATCCTGTCAAAATTACAAAAATTTAGACATGTCAAGCTTCCGAACCCATCCTTGCTAGATTTCAAAGTCCCAAAATTTTGTCAAAACTGAACCGATTTTCATGGTCGATAGCGGATCATCAAGCGGAAAATTTTCAAATCAAACCCAGCTTTTGAGCTAAACAAAATGCGATTTTCATTTTCATCGATAGTAACGGACGATCATCTGTTCATCTCAAAGTGTTGCCGATAGTCTGCAACTCATTCACGCACGTCGACAAAATACGCGCGCAAATTGTATATTTTAGTTGAATTTCTAAGTAAAATCGATTCTTTATTCAAAACTATAGATGTTTAGCAAAAACCACGTTTACTGCGCACTTTCTAAACTAAACAATTACAGAAATGCGTTTGTTCGCTTGGTATTCGATAAGGCTGGAACATATCGATGTGCGATGTCGACAACCATTGTGAACTACGTTTGCGATCGTTGCGATTTATCGACTAGTCGTGTGACACCGCCAATTGCAGAGGTAATTGCCGGTTGCCGTACAATTTGTGGCTGGTCATAAATAGGGCTAACGTTGCTGCCAATGCGCAATAATGAGTGCGTACGCGGCGGAGTTCACTGCCGCAGAGCAGTCGCTCATCGATAAGGAGTTTTCTAGAATAGGAGGTGAGTCGTGAAATAGCAGCAAAATGCAGCTGATAAGACTGTTGGCAATTTCACATGTACTTGACTAGACAACACTTACCTTGATCATGCGGGCACTACGCTGTACGCCGAGAGCCAAGTGTCGGCCGCCGCACAGCAACTGCAGCGCGACGTCATCTGCAATCCGCACACCTGCCGCGCCACCGGCGACTATGTGGACCAGGTGCGCTACAGGTGAGTGGAGTTGAAATTGATTGGGGTTCGGCTAAATGTCTAAACTCTGCTGTTTGTCCAGAATCTTGGAGTTCTTCAATACGAACTCGGACGACTATCATGTGGTGTTCACGGCCAATGCGACGGCTGCACTGCGTCTGGTGGCCGAGCACTTTGACTTTGCCGGCGCCGGCGACTTTCACTACTGCCAGGAGAATCACACCTCGGTGCTGGGCATGCGCCAGCTGGTGAAGGCCAAGCGCATCTTTACGCTCACCCAGCAGCAAATTGTACTTAACGATGCGGCTGAGGATTCAGCGACAGCGACAGCGACAGCGAATGGACCGGCAGCTGGCACGGAGAAGGCCAACTCCTTGGTCGTTTTCTCTGCGCAGTGCAATTTTAGTGGCTACAAGATGCCGCTGTCTGTCATCGACAGGATACACAGACGCGGCCTGCAGCCGCCGGGCAAGTGCATCTGGAGCGCGTCCACGGAGCAGGCAGCGGACCGAGTGGACAACGATTATTACGTGTGCTTGGATGCGGCGTCTTTTGCGGCCAGCAGTCCGCTGGATTTGCAACGCTATCGCCCGGACTACGTGTGCATCAGCTTTTACAAGATCTTCGGCTATCCGACGGGCGTGGGCGCCCTGTTGGTAAGCCGGCGCGGTGCGCCAGCGCTGCGCAAGCGTTACTATGGCGGCGGCACCATCAACTACGCCTATCCGCACACCATGGACCATCAGCTGCGCAGCGTATTCCACGAGCGCTTCGAGGACGGCACGCTGCCCTTTCTCTCCATAGTGGAGCTGTTGCAGGGCTTCCGGACGCTGGAGCGCCTGGTGCCCGGCCGCAGCATGGAGCGCATTTCGCGGCACGTCCACGGCCTGGCGCGCTACTGTGAACGCCAGCTGCTGGAGCTGAGGCATCCCAATGGCGCGCCGCTCGTCACGCTCTACAATCACGCCGGCTACGAGGATCGCGCCAAACAGGGCGGCGTTGTGGCCTTCAACGTGCGCACCGATGCCGGCGAGCACGTCGGCTTCGGCGAGGTCGCCTGTGTGGCTGCACTGCATCGCATTCTGTTGCGCACCGGTTGCTTCTGCAATTTGGGCGCCTGCCAGCACTTCCTGCAGCTGAACGATGACACTATGGACGCCATTTATAAGCGCGCTGGCCGCATCTGCGGCGATTACTATGATCTGATCGATGGACAGCCGACGGGCGCGGTGCGCGTCTCCTTTGGCTATATGACGCGTCCCCAGGATGTTGACCGGCTGCTGCGCATGCTGCACGCCAGCTATTTGAGCGTCAGGCCGCAGCAGCGCCTCAGCTTCATTGAGCAGCAGGCGGAACAGCTGCCCAAGGCGCTGCAGCAGCGGGCGCAGCGTTTGCGGCCGCGTCTCCTGCAGCTGGCCATCTATCCGGTGAAGTCCTGTGCCGCCTACAAGATTGACGCGCACGCCGCCGGCTGGCCGCTCATGGAGCAGGGCCTGCAGTACGATCGCGAATGGATGATTGTCGATATCAATGGCATGGCGCTCACCCAGAAGCGCTGCACGGACCTCTGCCTGATACGGCCGCGCATCGTCGAGGATCAGCTGCAGCTGCATTACACCGGCTCGGATGCAGCCGCCTTCTGTTCGGTGCCCCTCTCGCTGGCCGTTCAGGCGGCCAACTCGTCGCGCTGCCGCAGCAAGGTCTGTCGCCAGCCCGTCGAGGGCTACGATTGCGGTGACGAGGTGGCCAATTGGCTGAGCCAGCAGCTGGGCTTGGAGGGACTGCGTCTGCTGCGCCAGTCGGCGCAACGCAGCGCGCCGGGCTCACAGAGCCAGCAGCAGCAGCAGCAGCAGCTCAGTCTGGTCAATCAGGCGCAGTTTCTGCTCGTCAATCGCGCCTCGGTGCGCTCGCTGCAGTTCGAGGAGCCGCTGGACGAGACCGTCGATCGCTTTCGCGCCAACATTGTCACCGACACGGGCATGCCGTTCGAGGAGCTGGCCTACGCCCAGCTGCGCATTGGCGACGTCCGCTTCCAGGTGGACGGGCCCTGCCAGCGCTGCGACATGATCTGCATCAACCAGCGCACCGGAGAACGTTCGCCGGAGACGCTCACGACCATTGCCCGCATGCAGAGCGGCAAAATGAGATTCGGCATTTACATCTCGCGCGTGCCCAGTGAGAAGGATGACAATGGCGAGGAGCAGCAGCAGCAGGAGCAATTGGCATGCGGCGATGTAATTGTCGTTGGCTAGTCCATCGCACCTATGTATTTAATATACATCACCTGACATTCCATTCGGCGCCACAGCAGGTGCGGCATCGTATAACCAAAAGTTGTGTACAGAATCGCAGATTTTGTTGTCATTAAATATTGTTTATCATTGAATTACTTACAAGCAAATAAATACGAGCTTTTCGTGGAAATTGATAAGCTTTGAAGTCGCTATGCGGAGTTATTTGAGTTGATAGAGTACCCAATGTACTCAGTTTCAACTAGTTATTATTTAATTTATCTATAACTCTTATTGGTTGTAATATGTGTTTAAAAAAGTTACTCTCTTTACTCTTAGTCTCTCTCTCACACTATTTTGTCTCATTTGAGTTATCTATTTAACGCTCTTTCTCTCTCTTACACACTCGTATTCGCATATTCTTTCTCTGTTTCAGCCAAAAAAAAAACATCGCCCTTCTCTGTGATTTTCAAGATTTTAAGTAAGGCTAAAAACCGTCGGCTTTATATTCTGAAAATTCTGCATGGATAAAGAAATTTACAAATTAATAAAGAAAATATTTTCCTTACACATGCATATAAATAACAAAATTATTAAAAAAGCTTAAAACTTTGATCATTAATATCTGTTGTTGATTTTCGCATTTAACACATTTAAATATTAAAATAAATCAATTCGGTTGAAGAACATAATAGTAATAAATTAAATAATTGTTTTATATAGAAGTCAATCAATTTACATAGTCAACTTTTTTTGATAAGTCCAGAGGGATTTGAACAGTAAATATTTTAAATATTTGTTTCCAATCAAATTTTGTATGAGCCCAGATGGAGTTGAAGGTCACAAAATAATTAAAACATTAAAAAGTTCTTAAATAATAAGTAGAATCGAATCAAATCTGCCACCCAATAAAATATCTGGGAGTGGAGACTTACTTGGAAGCCCCACATAAAATCAAAGCAGCATAAATATACTGGCTATTAGAACAGCTTTCCCAACTTAGTTTGGAAAATAAATGTCGGCTTTAGAAGGCAGCTCTAAGACCAGAATGAACATATGGCATGTAACATTGGGGGCCGGCAATCCATTCAAAAATTGACAATAAGAACAGTACGAACAGGTGCCCCTTGTTACATGAGGAATTATGACATCGAACACAATATAAAAGTTTATATTGTATATTCTATATTGTATTTACTATATTGTGTATTGTATTGACATTGTTTTTGGACCTACACATGCCTTTTGTTAGGCACAAAGGAAGTAGGAACGATGTGAATTATATAAGAAGATTGCACAACCAATTCAGGACTTGACAAAAGAACTCTTGGACAACACGTAGGAACGTTGCAGTCGGGTGTAGCCGACTGCGCAATGCTCGTTCGCAGTAATTATTATTTTTATTTTGGAAAAATATAGATTTTTTTATTTTGTGGATCAGGAGTGGGCGTGGCCAAAAACAAAACTGTCTGTTGCCTCTAGTTCTTAAATTGTAGGAGATATGTATGTATATAAGATATATATGTAAAGATTTGATCTCTCTAGAGAGCAAGACGGACCTTGCATAAAACCAATATGCTGCTTTCACAACGAATATAGAAACCAACATTAGCCTAGTAACATATACTATTTGAATTTACTGAAACTCAACCAATTCTGCAATTTACATTTAGGCATTAATAGATTTGTTTCTCGTCAAATTTAAATAATTACAGCTTTCTTATTTAAATTTGACAAATAGTGAATAAACGAACAAATTTAAAAGCTGGTGGCAAGCAACACTGAGCCGCGATTTTAGTCAATTTATCGGCGCCATTTTAGTAAATTTATCGGCGCCAATCGATGAACGATTGCTGCCGAAAATTGCGGCTGGCGGCGGCTTTCAGTCGTGTGCGTTGACAGAGGGCCGTAGTACACAAACGGAGCTGCTGGCGAACGGACGAACAACGACGAGCGAACAGCAAGCAAACGGACACGGACACGGATACGGATACGGACACACGCACACGCACACACACGCACGCACACAGTGTGGAGGCAGAATGGTGTGAGCGCCAGAGAGCCCAATAAAGTATGCAACACAAAGAACTGAGCATAAAAAGGGGGGCGCCCAGCCAAATATTCGTCCGTTCATTTTGACAACAACAAATTCAAATTCAACAGCAGCAGCAGCAGCAACTGAAATGTGAAGCATCCGAGTGAATCGTTATATATGTGCACATGTACATATGTATGCATATGTTGTTCGCGCACACAGTTATCTTCATAGAAACACAGACACACATGCACATATGCCAACATGCGTAATTATTTTTTGAGAATGCTTTTACAACAACAACGAGGAGATCGAGAACTACAGTAACGGCAACGGCAGCAGCAACATATTCGCATACAAACATACGTACATATATATGTGTGTGTGCGCGCCCCCGTGTGTGTGTGTGTGTGCGTAGTACTCTTTTATACCACACAAACAAAAGTTTCTGTCGAATTCAAATACAACGAATATAAATTTTTATACAATTTGATGTTCTGCCTGAGAAACCGAAAATATGTAATATAGCAAAAAAAAAAAAAAGGAAAAGAAAGAGAAACAAATAACAACTACAACAATAATTGCAAAAGCCAGCAGCAGCTGGGACAGCGCAAGAGAGCGAGCGAGAGGGCAGCCAAAAAGCGAGCGCGCGAAAGAGAGAAGAGTAACTAACAACGACGACGCATAAACAAAACTGAAACTGAAAATATTTGCCCAAAGAATTACACACACACACACATTGACATACATATACCCCAAGAAGTGAAGCACCAAACGAACAGCAGCAGCAGCAACAACAACAACAACAGCAGCAGCAGCAGCAGCAGCAGCAGCAGCAGACGGTAGCGGCAGCAGTCGGGAGCCTGCGGGGTTCGCAGTGAGGCACGTAGCCCGTGCGCCGAAAAATGAATATGCTACACAGTTTCAGCAGCGGTGGCGCCTCCAATGCCAACAGCGATGCCACCAGCGGTGAGTGAGAAAAAGTTTTTCAGGTTTTTTGCCGCAACAGCGAAAACAAAAACAACAATGACAACAAGAGAGATAGCGCTGGCAATTACATATGTATGTATAATGTATGGCTATGTATTTGTGTATATATTTATGTTTGTATGTTTGTGAGTGTGTGCTATTGATGAAAGCGTCGCAGCTGAAGGTGAGAAAACGAAATGATTTTGCGTTCTGCAAGACAAATGCGGAGTGTATCAAAAGTTTCGAGGCACAACTTTTGTAATTTATGTATGTCTGTGTGTGTGTGTGTGCGTGTGTGTGTGTGTGCTTGTGTGTAGACACACTTTGTGTATACGCTTGTGTATGTATGATTTGTAGCCAGGTTCGCAACTTCAATTCCGATGCCGCATTAATACCGGTAAGCTTTTGTGTAGCATACTTTTGTGGGCAAGGGCAGAAAAATGTATTTATGTATCCATATACAATTTCCCTTAATTAGAATATTGTCAGTAAATCAAAGTGTCAGCACAGTATTGAAATGTTAGTAGAGCCTATAATTTGATAAATAGCCTGCTATGATAAGCATATCTTGATAGTTTGATGCAGAAGTTAACGTTTCTCTTCTTTAACATTGCCTTCATGAACGTCGCAAGCCTTTTAAATGATTACTTGGATAGAACAAGAACGTTTGCAGATAGATTGGTAACTAAAAGTGTAGACTACAAGTTATTTTGTGTGCATATTGCTTATATAGTATACATATCTGCCTAATCCGATAACATTTACCAACTCAATTTCCATACGGTCGCTTAAGTATTAGAGCAAGCCACAAAAGTGCTTCAGAGCTGTCTTTAATTTAATTTTGGTTTTTTTTTTTGTCCAACCAATCAATCAATAATTGATCAATTTCTAACCGTGCTGTCGACTCCTTAAATAAGATTATGATTTAATTAACGTCTGATTAATACCTATTAGCTTATCCCCAATCCTCAAACCATTTCCAACATACAGACGTAACTGTATTCTATAGCAAAAAATATATATATTACATATTTTAAACTTAAAGGTGTTGTTTTATAAAGATAGTCTTGTATTTATTTTGTAAAGAGCTTGGCATTTTTTATTTATTTATAGTACATTATATATTTTGGTCTGGCAACTTCGTAAATGGAATTACGTAAATTAATTACGCTAAATACGTCTTCAAATCAAGTGCAATTGATTGGAACATTTTCCGTGTATTTTATTATACCCTCAACCCATTAAAATGGGAAAACGGGTATACTTGTTTTGTACGAATGTATGTAACAGATCTAACTCGATCTAACTATAAGGGCTAGAGAGTTCAACGGTTTGAAGTCCAGATCAAGTTTATTTCATATGATCGATAACAAGCAACTATTTGACAAGTTTAGGAGAAGACCAATATCCTAGCGGATATTCAGGGTATATGCATAGTCGGTCACTAACGACTAGAGCCTGCCCACTTGTTTATTTTATTTCAAGGAGCAATTATTGAGCGCGTACTAAGGGTCCTTAATCGCTAGTCCTTTGTTTGCTTGCTTTCAACTGACAGTTATTGAAGCGTTCGCGGACTTGGCCGTCTGCCACTTGGGCGTGCATTCAATCTTTGCCGCTAATTGGCATCGATTGTTGCGGATGCTTCATCCGACGGCGTTGCCTTGCCGCGCTGCCCACGCCCACGGGCGCACGCGGGTCCAGGTGGGCGCCCACGTCCGTGGCCTGGCCACTAAATGTTGCGGCCAATTAAATGACGCATACGGGCCACTTGGCGTTTAGCTTGTTGCCCGCTGCTTGTGGCAGCATGCAGCGAAATGCGAAAAGCGAAAAGTTCAGGGCCACGCCAGCGAATTTGCATTCATCATTTTGACGTCGCGGCGCGTGGCCTGTTGAGTCCGCCTGTCTGTCCGGCACTCCCTGTCCCGCCCGCCGGCCTGCCAGTCCTTTGTCGGGCTAATTGAGTAAATATCGGCTTTTAATAACCGCCTCGCGGACCGGTAATTGCATTTGCCCGGCTCGCCTGCTGAAGCTTACATATTTATTACGCCGCTAGGCCCGGCCCAAGTGCCTTCCTCTGCATTTCAACGGTCAGCTTTCACTCTCACATGTACAGATTTAAAAGAAAAAAATTCAAAATAAATATGAAATTACAAACAATTAGTTGCAACCAACTACCCCAAATGAGTATAAAAAAGTCAAAGAAAAAAACCTTGTCTCTTGAAACCAGAAATTAATACAGAAGTTAGATAGCTGCCAATCAGTTTTTGGTGTGCGGAAACTCAAGATAAATCATCTAAGAATATTATGCAGTACTAAGTTCGCATAAGAACATAAAAAACAAGTGAGAAGGCTCCAGTCGGGAGCGCCCGACTGGGGGATACCCTGAACACTGATTTTTCATACATTTCAGTCCCTTTGCATTTATACACACATACACAGAATCACACACACACACATGTAAAACAAGATCTTTGAAATCGAAGTACAAAGCAAAGCCCGAGTCCGTAGTATGAATTGCACATTTTTCACATTTTTGCATATATGGGGCGAATGGGGGAGGTATCCAAAATATTCCTCATCTGCGTATGCCTCACGCAAACACTTTAAATCAAATTTGGTGGCTCTAGCTCTTATGGTTTTTAAGATATGCTCAAAAAACAAACAAAAAAAATCGATAATTATCGATACTAAGAGAACGAAATATGGCATACACGAACTTAAAAAGTCCAAGTTGAGCTTTCGAGCTTCTGTAGTCTCCGAAGTCGACGCGTTCATACGGACGGACGGACAGACGGACGGACAGACGGACGGACAGACGGACAGACAGATGGACAGGGCTAGATCGACTCGGCTAGATGCTGATCAAGAATATATACAGAATGTACGGTCGGAGACGCCTTCTTCTGCCCGTTACATACATTTGCATAAAACCAGTATACCCTTTTTACCCATTTTCAATGGGTGCAGGGTATAAAAATTGTAAAGTAAGCCAACAAGAGTTTTTATTAGAAAACATCAATTTTAGTAGTTGGCGTCAAAATCGTTTTTGCGCATCTTTAGAGAAGCTCCCGGTTTTATAGGTTTTAGCGGCGTAGCTAAAAAATCGGAGCGCCCCATCTGCTGCAGATATACACGAGTATATATTGCGAGTTTCAAGGACGGACAGACAAGCCTGATATATTCTGTTAGCTTCGTGACGAGTACAAAAGCCCAGCAGAAATTGGTACCTTTTTCAAAATCGTGAAAGTAAACTAAAGTGTTTTATTATGATAATTGGGTATGGGCTTTAGCCGTAACAACATTTATATATTGAGTGCATAATGAAAATAAATGTGCTCGGTCAAAAGCGATTGCGTTCTGCGGAATGGCCAGCGGCGTCCCTTGAATTATGCATGGAACGATTCGCAGTAAACTGCGTGAAGGCGCTTGTTGATTCTGGTCAGAACGATGCCATCTCTGGCAATGTGAAAAGATTGGCTGTAAATTAAAGTCATCTGAGGCTGCAACGCGGCTGAGGCGCTGGGATTATTTACGCGGCTGAGTTATTTACGAGGGTCCAGTAGGGAAGTGTAGCGATCAGGTGTGTGTGTGCAGCACTGCAGGTGTGTGTGTGTGCGTGTGCGTGTGTGCGTGTGTGTCGGTTGGGTGACAAACATATGTTTGGGTCCCCAGCTTCCTTTTACAATATGGCGCTGCCGAAATGGCATGGGACCATGTGTAGCGCGGGCACCAAGGGAAAGGGCCGAGAACAAAGCCAGAGCAGAGGCTGTCCCGCTTGCTCGCGCCCGCTCTCGCTCTCGCTCTCGCTCTCGCTCTGGCGTGCTGTGGCGCCGCGCGCTTTCGCGGCTGCGTGGGCAGGCACTTGTCGTCCCGCTCGCACACATACGCGCGCTGTGTTTGCCTGACATCAGCTGTTTTATGTTGTTCAGGGTCAAGAGTGTGCGTCGCAGGTGTAGCTAGCCCACCTCGCTGCCCGCTCGCACACACACACACACACACACACACACACGCACACACACAGCCCGCTAGGTACACACATTGTCTAGTTTGCGATTCAGCTCCAAGCTTTTTTGCGCTTTGCCTTTTCATTATTTCTCTTTTCTCCTATTATTATTTTTGTTGCTGTTGTTGTTGTTGTCGCATCGCCATCGGCGAGTCAAGGCCAGCCAGCCCTACTCCCTCTCCCCCTCCCCCTCCCCCATCCCGCCGCCAGTGGCAGGCGTCTTGGGCTCTCGTTAATTGAATTGTTCCATGCATAATTCAAAGGATGCCAACTGGCAATTCCGAAGCTACTCAATCGCTTTTGACTAAACTCATTTATGGCTGTAGTATATATAAATAAGACGATAAATAAAACTGACAGCACTTCTGGCCATGTCGACCAGGCCAGCTTGTTAAAAGTTGTTCAGCTCTATACTATATAATACCCATACCCAATCATCATAATAAAACACTTGATTTTACTTTCACGATAGTCGTTTCGATTCTCCCAAATGAATGAAAGGCAATTTGTTTCGGCTCTATGGAAGCTAGAGAGTCGAAACTTGGTCTATATACTCGTGTATAGCCGCGTCAGATAAGGTATAAAGATTTTTTTGATACGCCCACTGGGCGCGTGACAAATCGATAAAATCTCAGTTTTAAATCTAGATAATCCAATTTGCCTGCAAACAGAAATTATAAAAAAATAAGCAAGCCTAAATAGCAATCTTTGATTATATTTCTAGTTGGGGTAAGTTGAATTTAGTCACACCTATAATTAGCAATATTAGGTTTGCCGTTAGTCCTGGGCTCAAATCACACAAATCAAATCTATTACTAGGAATTATCGTGTCATGAAACACATTATTATTATTATTAACTACTTAAACTGAGTGTAAAAGCTAATAAGCTAAAAGCTAATGAATTAAAGAAAAAAAAAAATAGTTTTTGTTCTGTTTTATTTTTTTAGGTGGGCACGTAATGTTTTATTTGTTATTGCAGTGAGAAAAGAGTATTGCGCCGTCGGCTACACCCGACTGCATCGTTCTTACTTCACTGAGAATAGTTTCTGAGAACTTAAATGGAATTCCGAAAGTGGAAAATTTCATTTACAATTTTAGATCTTTAAATTTCAGCAGCTAATAATTGAATATTAATTAAGTCGATTTGTAAGATAAAATTATGCATATCAATATTTTATTATACGAATTGTAGGCAACAATGGGAAGAGGAAGACTTAATGCTCTTAGGGAAGTCCAAAGTTGGTTTAACGAATATGTGAAATGGCCTTTGAAGGTCAACAAAGAAGAGCGAAAAACTGCCTATATATTGGTCAAATTATTTGGGATGCCCCATTGGGTTGCCCCGTCACGTAGTCGCTGGCCGAAAGCCTTTCCATCCTATTTCCATTCTAATTAGAAGCGAGCGCCTTTCGGGCTCCCGTTCTGTGTGCCATTAGCATATTTGTGAATACAGGGCATGGATAAGTGAGTGCTCGTTGATGGGGATGATTTGTGCCGGCACGAAATTGACAGTGATGGCGGGATGATTGACAACGGTCGGGACCCCGGCGGGGGCTGGCCATGCCATCAATCAGGGAGGCGTCACATGTCATTGCTATTATCTGGCGACCTGGAAGATTGGACCACAATCTTCGGCATGCCGGCCAAGTTCCTAGCATTCATTTGCGGCCCTTTGTCCCGTTTCGTTTTGCAGACTGCGAGCTGAAGGAGCGCCTGATTGCGAGCGTCAAGAAGGAGGTGAAGCAGCTGATGGAGGAGGCGGTCACCAAGAAGTACGTGCACGAGGAGAGCAGCTCGGTGACCTCGCTCTGCGGCGCCGTCGAGGCCTGCCTCAGCCACGGGCTGCGCCGGCGAGCGCTGGGCCTGTTCAAGACCTCGTCGACGACGGCGCTCATACAGAAGATCGCCAAGATCTGTCCGGAGGCGGACTACGTGAGCCGGCGCCTGCTCGAGCTGGAGCTGGCCCAGGAGAGCCACGCGGTGAGCGGCAAGCGCTCCTCCTCCAGCAGCGACAGCATCATCAAGCCGAAGCTGCTCAGCAAGGGCAGCGGCAGCAGCAGCTCGGTCACCACCATCAACACGGTGGTGGCCGCCGCGGGCGCCAACGGCGCGTCGCCGCCGCTGGCCAAGTACCTGTGGATCCGTCTGGCGCTCTACGAGAAGCGGCTGGCCAAGATCATCGAGCATCTGGTGGGCAACGCGCAGAGCTACTACGATCGCGAGGCGCTGGTCGCCGATCCCGACTACGGCTCCATACTCAGCTCCCTGCTGGTGGGTCCCTGTGCGCTCGAGTTCACGCGCGCCAAGACCGCCGATCACTACTGGTCGGATCCCTGTGCCGACGAGCTGGTAAGACCGCCTAATCGCTTTCCCAGCCTGCAAATGTTTTCGCTCTACGCGGTGTCCTCTCGCAGGTGCAGCGACATCGGATCAGCTCCGGCAACCGGACGCCGCCCACCTGCCATCGGCCCATCATCAACTTCAAGCGCAGCCTGCACACGAGCTCGGAGGACACGAGCAGCGGCAGCTTCAAGGCCTGCTCGCCGGCGAGCGTGGCCAAGGACTACGTGGAGTCGCTGCATCAGAACTCCCGCACCACGCTCCTCTACGGCAAGAACAACGTGCTCGTCCTGCCCAAGGACGTCGCCGAGCCGATGCCCGGCTATCTCAGCCTGCACCAGAGCGTCCAGTCGCTGACCATCAAGTGGACGCCCAACCAGCTGATGAACGGCTACAACGACGCCGACGGCGGCGACAAGAGCTTCTACTGGGGCTATGCGCTCAACATCAACGTCGACGAGATCGTCTACGTGCACTGCCATCAGAATCGCGGCGGCGACACCGGCGGCACCATCATCCTGGTCGGCCAGGACGGCGTCCAGCGGCCGCCCATACACTTCCCGGAGGGCGGCCACCTGCAGGCGTTCCTCAGCTGCCTGGAGACGGGCCTGCTGCCGCACGGGCAGCTCGATCCGCCGCTCTGGTCGCAGCGCGGCATTGGCAAGCTCTTCCCCTGGCCCAAGAGCGTGCGCCGGCACATCCTGCCCTCGGTGATGGAGTCCTCCAGCGACGAGACGCCCATCGACTACGTCTTCCGCGTGGTCAGCAAGAGCCAGCACGAGGAGTTCCGTAAGTCGCTAGCCTCCGATCGACGACGTTGAGCGATCGAATTGGGTTTCCGCAATGTCCGTCTGTTCGTATGAACGCGATTTATTTCGCCACTGTGGCAGCCAGAGGGTTCCAACTGGGAATATATAGTCGTGTATACCCGCGTCAGCTAGGGTGTAGAGATTTTTTGGATACGCCCACTGGAGGCGTGGCAAATCGATCAAATCTTAATATCTCAGCTTTAATGCGAGATAGGAGATAGAAGATACTAGATACTAGATACTAGATACTAGATACTAGATACTAGATACTACATACTAGATACTAGAAACTAGATACTAGATACTAGATACTAGATACTAGATACTAGATACTAGAAACTAGAAACTAGATACTTGATACTAGATACTAGATACTAGATACTAGATACTAGATACTAGATACTAGATACTAGAAACTAGAAACTAGATACTAGATACTAGATACTAGATACTAGATACTAGATACTAGATACTAGATACTAGATACTAGATACTAGATACTAGATACTAGATACTAGATACTAGATACTAGATACTAGATACTAGATACTAGATACTAGATACTAGATACTAGATACTAGATACTAGATACTAGATACTAGATACTAGATACTAGATACTAGATACTAGATACTAGATACTTCATAGAAACAGTAGGCAAAAGAAGTTATATTATTTAATTTTACTATTATTATTATTATTTTAATTATAATTAATTAAAGCTTGGGTTCCTAAGTCTAGGGGCGTGGCGAATAGATTTAATTCTGGCAGGCAGTTTTCTAAAGATTTCCAAAGATTTCGCCGTGAACGAGTATCGCGCAGTCGGTTACGTCCGACGGCAGCGTTCTTGCCCATCTCTCTGACCCCCCGCGCTTCCTTGCAGTGGCCACACACCCCATCCTGGAGCTGGGGCGGTCCAGTCCGCGGCGCAAGCACCTGGGCAGCTGCTCGACCACCGGCAGCAGCGACTGCTCCAGCAAGAGCCTGTCGATCGAGCAGAGCAGCAACCCGGACCCGCCGCTGATCCAGGCGAGCCAGACGGCCAGCATCGAGCTGGTCTGCTCCACGATGCGCCGCCAGATCATCTCGCGCGCCTTCTACGGCTGGCTGGCCTACTGTCGCCACCTCTCCACGGTGCGCACCCATCTCTCCGGCCTGGTCAACGGCCGCATTACCCCAGACCGTAAGTTCGCCCGTAAGCCGGCTGGCATCTCGATAATATCCAACTCCAACTCGATCTTGCAGTGGGCGCCGACGAGGAGGGTCTCACCAGGCAGAAGTGGCAGGCGATGCACGTGGACGGCATCATGTCCGGCGATCTGGAGCTCTATCGGCTGGTCTACTTCGGGGGCGTGGAGCCGGAGCTGCGCAAGGAGGTGTGGCCCTATCTGCTGGGCCACTACGCGTTCGGCTCGACGCCGGAGGAGCGGACGCGGCAGGACGAGACCTGCAAGCACTACTACGAGACGACGATGAGCGAGTGGCTCGCCGTGGAGGCGATCGTCCGGCAGCGCGAGAAGGAGAAGACGGCCCTGGCGGTGGCCAAGCTGAGCGCGGAGCAGGCGCGCCTGGCGGCCAACGCGAATGCGGCCAATTCCGACGAGCTGCTGGCCAACGGCAACGGGCAGCTGGCGCTGGACCAGGAGGAGCAGCCCGAGGGCGAGAACGATGTGTTTGACGACAACGACTTCTCGGACATATCCGATCCGGGCGACGACTACGACGACCAGCCGGATCGGTCGGAGGCACCGCAGGCCGACGTCCCAGGGGAGGCGGAAACGGAAGCGGAGGCGGAGGCGGCGACAGCCGAGCTGAGCGAGCAGGTGGTGCTGGAGTTCCAGAACATCGACGACATGGAGCCGCTGCGCCTGCAGGAGAACTGTTTCGCCGACTCGGAGGCCGAGGGCGAGGCCGAGGGCGAGCTGGGCCTGGACGGCAGCGGCAACGTACTGATGCTCAGCATCAAGAGCTCGCCGTCGACCAGCAGCTACGAGACGGTGGGCAACGAGTTCGCCGATCTCGCCGACGGCAGGCTGCTCGACGGGCCGGACGTGCCGCCGGAGACGGACGCCGAACTGGAGCCGTTCGGGCAGCTAAGCAAATTCCACAGCGCCGACGATGTGCGCCACGACGAGGAGCACCCGGCGACGGCCGTGATCATCACGGAAGCCGCCTCGCTGGACGACCTCGACGGGCAGTGCAACGAGGACGAGCTCACCGAGGAGTTCACCTCGCGCAAGACCAGCCTGATGTCGCCCCTCAACGAGGACATCACCGTCGTCGCCTCCCTGGACGCCCTGCAGGAGCCCAAATCCGCCTGCGTCTCCCCGGCCAGCTCCAACGGCGGCGTCTACAGCGTCGAGCTCCTCGAACAGTTCGGCCTGAACCTGCACCGGATCGAGAAGGACGTGCAGCGCTGCGACCGCAACTATTGGTACTTTGCCAGCGAGAACCTGGACAAGCTGCGCAACGTGATATCGACGTACGTGTGGGAGCACCTGGACGTGGGCTACATGCAGGGCATGTGCGACCTGGTCGCCCCGCTGCTGGTCATCTTCGACGACGAGTCGCTCAGCTACAGCTGCTTCTGCAAGCTGATGGAGCGCATGATCGAGAACTTTCCCTCCGGCGGTGCCATGGACATGCACTTCGCCAACATGCGGCAAGTATTGGCCCAGCTGTGGTCCTCCGTTTCGGTCTCATCGCCCCCTTCCTTGCAGCTCGCTCATCCAGATACTCGACTCGGAGATGTACGACCTGATGGACTCGAATGGCGACTACACGCACTTCTATTTCTGCTACCGCTGGTTCCTCTTGGACTTCAAGCGCGAGCTCGTCTACGACGACGTCTTTGCCACCTGGGAGGTCATCTGGGCGGCCAAGCACATTGCCTCCGGCCACTTTGTGCTCTTCCTGGCGCTGGCGCTGCTCGAAACCTATCGCGACATCATTCTGTCCAACAGCATGGACTTCACCGACGTCATCAAGTTCTTCAATGGTAGCGCTCCTCTCATGCTATACTATACACTTACTATATATTTGCCTGATTCCAGAAATGGCCGAGCGACATAATGCCCAGTCGATTCTGCAGCTCTCGCGCAGTCTCGTCCTGCAATTGCAGACAATAATTGAGAACAAATAAGTTTCACAGGGGAACTGGAACTGGAACTGACATTTGCAATTGGAACTGTTTCGGGAACTGGCTATGTAGCTCACCAGGTTGCAAATGTGCGTGTGTGTGTGTGTGTGTGTGTGTGTGTGTGTGTGTGAGTAGTTGAGTGTGATTCACAACAGTTAGAAACTAGCACTTAGTAGGCTCAACAAATCGATTAGCTCTCGGTTCTCGGTCACATGCAATAAATAGCATCCGTACTTCCTTAAACAGTATTGGAGTTATATATACATATATATAGTATATATATATACATAGTAGAGAGCACTTAAGTAATGCATACTATCGTAGGTATACTACTTGGTTGGGGTCAATGAATACTTATATACATAAAGAGAGAGAAAGAGAGAGAGAGAGAGAGAGGAAGAGGGAGAGAGGAGTAATTGTAACTGTATGAAATGCACCGTTAGGACACCGAACGCTCTTGGGGCAGTTGTTAGTTAGTTATCGATTATCGATTATCGATTGTCGTTCATCGTTTATCGATCAACAACAATCGATTATCGAACGAGTTTCGCCCACTCGACGGGCAACTTTGCAATTTGTTGAATCACCGGCTGGGAATCGTTTTAGAAGCGCATCCACTCAGCACGTTGTTAACACTGGAATAAAACAAAAATTATACAGATATAAGCACTTTATTAAGTCAAAGACAAAGTCAAAACAAATGCATAACGAAACTAAGCCGTAAAGAAATGTAGTGACCTGAAAAGATAACTAAACACGATCTAAGGACAAGCGAAACAACAAAAACAATATAAAAGAAAAAAAATGAAGTAAAAAACATATATAATATTTATACTTATACAATATACATAAATATATATATATATATATACATACATACCTATTTAGAGGCAGTTACAATGCAAATGCATAATATTTATACGTTTTGTATATTCAGAGATGAGATAACGGTATTCTATATACATATACATATACATATACATTACACGTAGGCATTATAAGTACTAACTGCGGGTTTTTGGGGTGGACGGGTTTTAGACGAAACAGCTACTGTTTCCATAATTGTTAATGCTATGTTACGGTTTGCCATCGATCAACATACACATGTACACACACACACACACACACATACACTTACACACACGTGTTATTATAACGAGTACTCAATTTTGTTCGGCCAGGTGCTGACTTTTGTACTACTTAATAATGGGCCGCCAGATTGCTTTTGGTCTAGGAACCATATATACATATATATATATATATACATATATATACATATATATTCAACTAGATAATGCAGCTCTGTGTAGATGGAGCCACTGTAGTGTATAATGTTGTTTGCTAGTTACAATAATTAGCGATATACTTGTAAAGCATGGAACGACGAAATGTCCGTCGTATTATAGGATATGCATTCAGATACCATATGCATATGTATTTATATACATATACACATATATATTGTTATAGCCAAAGCAAAGCAGCTTTGTTCAATAATCAAAAACAACTCAAAATTCTTTCCGCCGATTTCGATGGAAATACTCTCAGGCATTTGTATACCCTGTACCCATCAAATGGATCAAATTGGGTTCAGAACCATAAAAAATGGCAGCCCTGCACTACACTACATATATATATATATATATATACATATATATATATATATATTTATGCTGGATGCATGCGTTTTTTATGGAATCAAAATATATATCAAAATATATTCCCATAACCCAACACAATGACCAAGATTATATATATAATTAGGTTTTTTTTTTTTTTGTGGAATTTTAGAATACCTATTACTGCTACCCTGTAAAATATAAATATTTTGAATTCGGGTAAAGAATAGGACATAGCTTTGAAATGTTGCATCACATCTCATGGAAGTTGTTAACATTACTCAGACACTGGGTATAGGGTATCAGCTAGTCGTGCTGACACGACTAGACCACATACTGGTTTATTTGATTTGATTGGATTTTTTTCTGTTTTGTGGTAAGTGCAGGCGCACCAAAAACTCCCTCCATTGGGCTAAAAGGTTTGTTGTTTACACACATGTAGTACATATATATATATATATACATATACATGCATATATACCCAAATAAATAAATGCGAGTAGCACGCTTTTTGTGTATAGAAAACACCCTTTTCCCAAACGAAAAAGAAAAAAAACCAAAAATGGAAAAAACAACAAAAAAAAAAAAACGAACAAAACATCTAAAAAAAAAAAAAAAAAATTAATGTGATTTCTTGTTGCTTCTTTGAATATTGATATTTTTGTAAGCGCTAAACAAATTATACATAAGACGATATATACATACATATATAATATATAGAGGTCGCATACAAAGCAGGACCCAGCTAGATACGGGTAAGAGTTTGAGTAATGCCTGGAATACAAAAAGCAAATGATTTAAAGATTTAACAGAACTTTTGATACACATATTCGAGGAGCGGCAATGGCAAAGCAAAGACAACTCTCAATTCTCCCGCAATATTTATTAAATACAAGCTAAACTTGGCTAAACATATTTAGAGCGTTAACACACAAGTAAGCATATGTTATAAAGTATATACACGCATATAACACAGTATATACACGATATTATGGATATTATGTTACGGTTTTAAAGCTAGAGTATAACCAAAGCTACGAGCGTTTACTCGTTAATACACGCACATACATGCCGGCATGTGCATGTGTGCGTGTGTGTGTGTGTGCGTGTACCTTCACACATATACATATGTGCAAGTGGAATATACACAACACAAGCATACAATGAAAATGGTAGTAAGCGTAGACATTATACATAGATGGAGTGAAATGAATAAAAAACAATTAATATATATATATATATATATACACAACTATATATATACATATGTGTATATCTACATAAACAAGAACACATACATACATACATACATATACATACATATATTTAAAGCAAAACAAATGATTGAAAAATTATACAAATAAATGTGAAATATGCAAATTGTTTACAACACCAAGCAAAACAATTGTCTTAATTATAAATAGTTGAATTCATCACAGCTGCTGAAAATTATGATGATAAAATGGATGATTTGGTAAGTATAAATGCTATTGAAATTGAAAAGCTATTCAATAATATTGACACATTTAATCATATATTCTACATTACATTATTGAATATTTACAATGAAAAAATTATTAATAAGAAATTATTAATAAAAAAACCCTCTTGAATATTTAAACAAATTTACCACAGTTAATAAGCTTATATTGGATTTTGTTTCTCCTTTTATTATAAATAATATTTTATCACAAAGATGTTTTCTATAATTTTTAATTAATCTAACGATTAGATTCAATTTTCGCTGAATTTTATTAAAAGTCATAAATTTGTTACATCATTTGAAAAACACATTCTAAGTAATTTAAAATATAAATTTTCAACAATCTTATTTTTTATAAGTTGTACAAAGTAGAATATATATATAAAAATATATACCATTATACCAGCTCTTATTCTCTTAACTCTTAAAAACTGTGAAATGAGTTAAAAAAAAAGATTTTAAAAATATTCGAATAGTCAGAGTAATTACTTGCTTCTGCAATTAAATGAAATTTATATATATGTAAATTTATTTATATTTTATTATTTTGAAAAATTCTGCTTTATATTTTGCACATGATATTATTTATATTATTATATTATTATAAAGAGTATATCAGGTTTCGGCAATGTCCGTCTTGCTGTCCGTCCGTCTGTCCGACAGTCTTAACTAAAAGTATGATTTTTGTGAAATTTTCAGTACTAAACCCAATAATCTATTTTAACTTCGCATTAAACTTCCAAGTTTTTGTAGATTTGAAACTTGATATATCCAGTCTATATTCCAGGTGTTGAGCTCTCCAGCTCTTATAAACAGACAGACATGGTTAAATCGACTCGGCTGTTGATCCTGATTTAGAATATATATACTTTATGGGGTCGCAGATGCCTCCATCTTTCGTTACATATATTTTGCAAGCAGAATATAATCTTGGCAAATAATTTAAAAAATTGCATAATTGATTAAATTATGCTCGGCACTTTGTGGGAAAGCACTTCTGCCCCAAGACAGACACGCACCGGGGCTGCATTGGCATAATGAGATTCCGGCACCCTTCTACGGGAACGGGATATCAAGCCACAACATATCGTTAAATTCGCTTTCGCCGGGCGACGACATTTTTACGTCATCCCATAAATATTCGATGGCATTTAAATCCGGGCTCGATGACGGCCACTCAAAAACAGTCATGGACTCCTCCGCAACACATTTTTTTTATTTTTTTATTATTTTTTTTTTTTGCGTTTGATGCGCTGCATGCTGAGAAAATGTCCCAAAACGTGGCATATTCTCATCCGCCCACAGCATTAAAACATTATTAAGTACGTCAACATATCGCCGTGTGGTTTGGGACCAATTTCGACTTGCGTATGTTCTGATTGTGTAAGTTTGACGCGGCCTTTTTTCCGTGGAACGTTTTTCGTTGAATAATGCGTATACACTTGTATTTTTGCGTACAGGGTATATTGGCTTTGGCACTAATAGATAACTATATATAACTCCCAGAGTTTTTTAGCTAGATCGGTCAATTCTAGAGCTAGATTCAGTTTGTCGGAGAGTTTTCATTTTACACATATTTATATTTTTGCGAAAAAGAGTATGGCGCAGTCGGTTAGACGCGACTGCAACGTGCCTGCTTGTGTAAGAATGCATCCTTCAATTTGTTATCAATTTTGTGTAATACATTTTTCTGACATTGATGGAGGAGAGTGTATAAATTACACTCGACTACACCGCTTGCGTAAGTGCACATGTTGCACCTGTCGCGCACAATATCAAAATCGGAACGAGATTACCTGTTCAGAGGAACTCTGCTTGCGCAGTTCCCAGAAACTCGACTCGCTTCCGGGAATCGAGCAGACGACGTCCTCACGCCAGTTGCCCTAAACTATTGTCCCGCCGCAAAACTGTGGCCTGGCTTCGGGTTTGAATGGGCGGCTCGCTTGGCCTTTGATCAAAGGCATAGGGCTAGTCAGCGCCTTTGTTTGCGAATCGATAAAGTTGGAGCTGTAAATCAGGTTCAGGTTTCGGGAATCATCTCAAATTCGATAATCTGTGTATTATTTCGATATTTGGCACACCCGAATGTAGAGTGTCCGGGGCCAGTGACGCCACGAGGAGCGATGGGGGCGGGGGCGGGGCCGGGGGCAGGCACAGGGCGCAAACTCGCAAACGCGAAGCAACAGTGGCAAGTGCTGCCGAATTTGGGGCAGGCAGCGACCGGGGTCGGGGTCGGCGTCGTCGTCGTCGTCGTCGTCGGGGTCGGGGCCAAAGCCGGGTGGCCTGTCCTGTTGCTTGTGGCGAGCAGCGTTCGACGTCAGCAGCACACACACACACACACACACAGAGAACGGGCGCACACACAGATACACAAAAGTATGCCAGTCGTGGCAGAGCGAGACAGCAAGGGGAAAAGGGCACAGCGATTGCAAAAAAAGCTCCTGAGCAGCGATGTAAATGGGGGGGAGTGGGGGTGGCATGTCGATAGGTGCAAGCAGGCTGTAACAGCAACAGCAACAGCAGCAGCAACGATAGCAGCAGCAGCAACAGCAGCAGCTTCGGGGTTTGTGGAACGCAACGAATGCTTTGGCTTTCAGTTTTACTTTCGAGCTGCTCGCGTGCGGACGCAACGCTTCTGCTAAGCGGCAATAACACAGCATACAGTCGACCAACAGATACACACACTCACACACGCATGCAAACGGACCGTAAAAAGTATTCCGAAATTGTTGTTCACACAGTTTGTTAGCTCTCGCTCTAACGCTTTTCCGTCTGTCCGTTGTTTTGCTTTCTGGCTCGGGGGCATTGGTTCTGGCGATGGCAGCATTAGCAGCAACGGCAACGGCAACGTCAACGGCAACAGCAACGGCAACGGCAGCAACATTGGCAACATTAGCAACATTGGCAACAGCAGCAGCGAGCGTTGCTCCCCAGCGGCAGCATGCCAAATTATTTATAAAGCGCAGTCAGCCAGCAACTAGTAAATAAGCCAGCCGAGCCGACTTGGCCCAAATGAAAGCGAAAGCGATAGCAGGAGTGTAGCGTTGTTATTGTAAACAGGACGCTGTTACCAAGAAATTACTCATACGCAACCTAAGCCAAAACGGAAACCGCACACACAATAACAGCTACGGCAACCGAAATCAGATAGACTACATAACGTACACACACACACACACACACACACACAACGTTAAATACATATATATATATATTTTACGCGCGCGTGTGTAAACGTTAAAAGCTTCATAGCTTTGGGGCTGGCAAAATGGTGCAAACAACTGCAGGTACTTAACAACATTTATTCACAATATTCACAATATTCAATTGATACAGATTTTATATATATATAAATGTGTAGCACAGTTAGTATATAGCTTGCACTAATTACTGTAAATTGCCCTAAAATCTGGCTGCAACAGCAACAGCCAGATAATCCCGTGAAATGAAATATCTCTGGTGAATGCAACGGTATTCTTAATGCCCTGCAGCAACAACTGCAACGGCAACAGCTGCAGCTGCCGTTTAAGCCAACTCAATTGTTGGCTTTGTGTGCAGTTAGGCTAAGCTTAGCACAGTGCTGGCCGCAATAATAGACATGGTAACGCATTTTAATCATCGTTTTTTTTTTACGTTGAGCTAAATATATATATTCACGGTTAGCTACCCGGAAACCCTTTTCCAACTCAAGCTCTTGTTTATAGTCAAAGTGTCTTTTAACGCCTCTAAAGTGAACGATATTTATATATTTATATCTTTTTGAACTTTATTCGTTTACTAATCTTTGAAAATCGTTGAATAATTACGAAATCTTTGAAACTTTGGTTAAACTTTAGAACAACAATAAAGATTTGAATAATTGTATGCAAAAAAATGTATTTTTGTCGTACTTTGTTGCTGCTTTTTACTTTTTATATTGGATTCTTTTGCCTCCATTGAAGCTAGAGAATTTAAATTCGGAATAATTTCTCGTGTATATTCGTGTCAGATAAAGTGCTAGGATTTTGTGGCAAATTTTTTAAGTATATTTTAAGCATATTTCCTATTTCCCCAAAATTAGCAGGCAGTTTTTTAAACACCTCTTCCTAAGATCAAGAAAAATTTATATATGCTTTTTTTTTAAATAAGATTCTTCTTTTTTTTTTTAAGCTATACATCTCCCTCAGTTTTAAGTATATTTGCCATTTCCCCAAAATTAGCAGACAGTTTTTTAAACACCTCCCCTTAAGATCAAGAAAAATCTATATATACTTTTTTTTAAATAAGTTTATTTTCTTTTTTTAAAAAGCTATACATCTCCCTCAGTTTTAAGTATATTGCCAATTTCCCCAAAATTGGCAGGCTGTTTTTTAAATTTAAAAAAATGGATATATTTTTTTAAATAAGTCCGTTGGCGCGCTGTGCACGAGTATTGTGCAGTCGGCTACACCCGATTACTTGCTTTCAAATGAGGTCAATTGAAACCGCGCACAATGAGAGCTGCGGTAGCTTTGAATTGGCCAGCACTGTGGGCCAGGCCTACAAGGGCCCCACACGTCCGGCTTACGCGGGGCATTCAAATGGGGTTTGCTGGCTGCAGCTTCAGCCTGGTTCAGCTCGCTTGCACTTCGACGTCTTCGCCGGGCGATCCTATAACACCATAAGCTAAAGCTCTTTAGCTGCGCGAATCCTGGTCGCGTAAAATTTTTATGAATGAAAAGCCAATTGGCAGCATAATTGAGCACAAATACGAGCAGCTAACTGCATGTGGGCGTTTGTTTATGTTTCTACTCAGCTCAAATGTGTGGGCAGCAGCAAGCCGGCAACACACAAACACACACAGATATATATTTATATATTTATATATATTTGTATATATACAGAAGCGGAAAAGCCGAGCAGCTGAGCTCAGCTGCAGTTAGCTGTTAGTCGGGCTGCCTAAGCTCATTTTTTTGGGAAAATACTTAAGGAAAATGTTGCCCAACTAACTTCAGGCTGGCTGGCATGTATCTGACATTTTTCTCGCTACTGCTGTCAACGTCAAACGCATTGAAAGGCCGGGCTCAGCGGGAGTAGAAAGCCGGCAGCTAATGCCTTTGAAGAGGGTATTACAATCTTGCCGAATGATAAGTTTTCCCTTGCAGTGAGCTAAAATAATCACCAAACTTGGTTCTTGTGTGTATAAAGTCGTTGGGTTTGATTTATGTGCGGCAAATTAGAACCAAAAGCTTCTTCAACAAAACTTATAACGTCCCGTTTCAAGGGTATCAGCACTCAAGATATAAATATAATGAGCTAAATGTATGCTATGGTAGTCCGATCAGATTATTTATACATGTAAAAGCTCATTTGTTTCATGATTAGGACGAAATTTACATTTTTTTCAAAACAAAAGTATTTAAAACAAATTTAATTATTTGTGTCTGTCTGAAAATGAGATGAAATGCGTCTGATAGCGTTGATATAGCTTTCTAAGAGACTTTAGTTCATCGAGTTTTGGAAAATAAAATGCTATTTTGACGGGAAAACGCTAAAATCCTTTCAAATTTTATACGTAGTACCCTTTATATCTTGTTTGAAAGGTACTTTTAAGAGCTGCTGGACTTTTTTTCTTTCTTAAGTAAGTAGGTGAAAAGTTATAGATGAAAAAATGTTTTAAAATTCACATATTGGCTCCATCGATCTGAAATTTTTACTATTTTAATAATTTGTATTCATATTCGCCCCAAAATTTGAAATCAGAAATGATGGAGCTTACATATGCTTTCGCCACTAGATTGTTAGCTCGTGTCGAGGTGCTTTCATTTTGTTTTTAAGCAAGTGCTGGAACAGTAGGTGGTCTGCATCAGCTATTCAAATAGCCACATGAATTGCTGGCCCTTTTAGCCTTTTATCCCGCAATTATAAACAAAGGAATTGGAATGGAAGATGGGGATGTTGGCCTTATATAATCCCATCATCGCATCATGCCAACTAATCGCTCTAATGGCAAATGCTCGTAGTCCACACATCATTTTGTGTTTGCCGCGTATTTGTGCAGGACCCAAGTTGACAGTTATAGAGCACAAAGCTAATGCCAGGCACATGGGCACGTATTGTGTGCCTGGGGGGGGGGGGGGGGGTTCAAGTAAAGGGATTTTGGAGGCGTTGTGGCACGCTTTCTGGCGCGTGTGCGTCTAACAGCCCATAAAACAGCGGCTCCAAAATATGCTTGGTCTTACTGTCAACGACTGTGCCGTCATTCGTTTGCAACGTGTGCCAGACTCACATGTCCTGTCAGCTTCAGTCCTGTCCCGGCGACATTTCAAATGATGCCACACGCCCAAAGACGTTCGAAATTAAAAAAAAAAAGTACTCTGTCTGGCCATCATTAATTTAACGGCCCAACTGACAGCTGCCTTCCAGCATGTGTCCACCGAGCAGAACACAAAATAACAATTAGGGGTCCTCCGAGTGGTGGAGAGACGGCTTAAAGGTCATACTTGCCAAATCCCATACTTACAGCAATAATACAGATAATATTTGATTAGTCATTTTATGTTAAAAAGACAAACATTGCGAGTCATTCAATATGAGAGCATACATAAATGACAAATTCGGAGGCTTAAATAAAATATAGACTCTGTGAAACACAGCTGTGAGAGTAAGTTTCAACTTGATCCGATTAATATTTAGCGACTTTTCATCTAACAAATAATTTTTCACAAATATCGGCAAGCTAAAAAAAAATATTTGCATTCAAATTTTTTTTACTAAGTTTTTTTTACTAAGTAGCAAAAATTTACACCTGATTGTAGAAAGAGGTAAGGATAGAAAGGTAATTTGTTTTTTATTAAAGATTTTTTTTTTGCATCTACCGTTATTACTAGTGTTTGCAGCTATTTCGATTTTGGTAGATATTTGCTTACTTATCATTATTTTTTTTTTTCTATAGAATTTGTTATTTGCAGATAGTTGTCAACAACAAAGTATTTGGAATTTTGCCTTCCTATTTTGCATGTTTAATATTTCGACCTAAAACCAGATTCCACAAAGGCATTGTTGCACTTTGTGCACTTTGGTTTTCAACTGAAACCTAGGAGGGCAACATGCCTGACATTTGTAATTTGCATGAAATTAAAATTAATTTGCCTAGACTTTGCACTGCACTTTGACCTATAAACTTCAATTATCAATGCAAAACTGGCTGCGTGGAGTCCATTAAATATAAGCTAAGTGCCAGCCGTGCACGTAGAGCTTAGAACGTGCTTTGGGCGCAATGCAGCTGCACGAGATGTTTAATCTAGATGCCAGATTGTGCGGCTGTTGACATTCAATTGAAATTGCAGTTCGCCCACACACACGCGCACGCACACACACGCGCACTCACACAGATACGCACACAGAGCCAGAGCCAGAATTTCTAATTAAGCCAAGCAAATAATCAAAATGCGAAATGAAATGGAAATGGAAATGAGCATGAAAATCAAAGTTAAAGTGCAGTGGGAAATAAGCGTGGGCAGCTGCTGCTGCTTCTGTTGCTGATGAGCAACTATTTAATCAAAGCGACCCTCGCAAATTGCTGACATTTAACTTCAACAGCTGTCGGCAAGAAACTATCAAACGAAATACCAAAATTCTTGCCCAAAAATGTAGGCAACATTTTTGGTGCTTTCATCTGAGGAGCGTCCGCCCTGCGCAAAGGCTAATGCAGTTTGTGTGTAGGACACGTAGTATATACATATATATCAATTTATATATATGTACATGCATATCTTGTATACACACATTTACTATATACTTGGGGTTCTAATTAATGTGCGCACACACAATCGCAGTTCGTTTGTTTGTGTGTGTTGCCTTAGTTAGTAATTTTTATGCGGGCTTTGTCTTTATTGCTGTTGTTGTTGTTGTTGTTGTTGTTGTTGTTGTTGTGAGCGCTGCTGATAGCATTGGGCAGCAAAAACTCATTTGCCAAACGCAACAATGTCACAAACATTTGCGATAAAAACAGCAGCAACAACAACAACAATAACGGCAATAATAACAGAGAGCAACAGATGTGTGTTACCCACAACCGGGACCCGCTCCCTGCCCTGGGGCATGGCCTTGGGTCCACGCCTGCGCCAGTTTGTACCTAATTAAGTGTTTATCTTAATTCTATAAAAATAGTTGGCAGTTTGATAAAACTCACGGAGCACAAAACAAACCCAAATAAACAGATACTATATATAAAAGACTTTAATACAGATATTCCATGCACAAATATACTACACATAATATAAACAGACCTTCATTAACAAGAAAAAGAGAAAAATCACAGGAGTTCATATATATAAATATTTAAAAATATTTTCCTATATATATATATATATGTTTATTTTCAATAGAGTGCACTTCGACAATTTCTTAGGAATTTTTGCCGAGGAACAAAGTTTACAATGTAAGCTGTAGGGCAACGTAAATCTTAAGTATAAATTTATAATTTGCGCTTAAGTTTCTATTCGAAAGTTCAGCTGGGCATCCGTATACAATTTTTTTTGTTAAAATAATACGTTTTCAGAGGGGGAGAAAAAAGCAAAACTTAAATAACAGCATCTAGCATCTTTTCTATAAATGTATCCTAAATACCCTACTGCTAAAAGGGGGTGCTTAAATAGAAACAATAGAGATAAGATAAAGCTAAGGCAAGTATGTAAAGAGAATTTCATTAAATCCTATTTCTGAACTCTGCCATTACACTGTACAAAAAAAAAAGCAGAGTGCTGCACCTTAAAAAAAATCCAAGCTGAATTCACTTTTAGTTGAATAAAAATATAATGTTGTTGTATTTATTTAACCAACTGAAGACTGACGAAAAATTTGATGTGCTTAGCTAACGACTAGCTTTTTTCTGCCAGTGCAGCATATTTGCGTGCACATCTGGCGTCGACTGTGAGCTGGGTCATGACATTCAAGGGTCAAATCATTTGCGGCAGCAGCCTAAAATAATACCCGAACCAGCTGCAAAAAAAAAAAAAAAGATGAAGAAGCTGATGAAGAAGAAAAAAGCATGAATAAACAAAATTAAAAGCAAAACAGAGGTATCGCGCATTAAAATAGAAATATGCGGGCTTATTTTAAAATTTTTTGGCGCGTTCGTGTCCGTGCGCCAATTAAATAGGACGCCGCTGGCGCTTCGATGCGGTTGAGCCATTTAAGCCATTAATTTGCCATTTTGTGCTGTGGCCTAATGAATTTACGATGACGGCCAGTTAAATTGATATTTAGCTCGATTTGCAATTGAAATGCGCAGATTGTAGAGCAGCAATATCGGGCCAGATTGTGGCTTTAAGTTCAAGTTGGCCCCTGGCGCCCGTGGGGAGCGGGCGAACGTGGCCCCAACCCCTGGGTCGCCGGCTGCGGTACGCTCTGTTTGCCCTCGTGCCAATGTCATCATAAAATGCTCTGCACATGACATCCAGAGCTACCCGACAATTATCTATGTGTTATTTACATTCGTTTGATGCGTAAACAGCGGGCAAATAAACAAATGAAAAACCACAGAGCAAACAGGCAGCAAGCGTACGCATTTATATATACAAAGGACAAAAATAAAATTAAAAATAAATAGAAGCAATGAGAACTGTAGCAGAAGTTGATCTACGCCCCCGTGTTTGTTTCTCACTCGCAGCATGGCCGGAACTGTTTGCGTGCGTGTGTGTGTGTGTGTGTGTGTTCGCCTCTCACTCAAAATTAGTTTATTAAAACTTTGTCCTTTGGTTGCACCTGACGCTTAATTACAAATTGCTGCTAATGCGAATGATGCAACAAAAGAGCAGTAATTAGAGAGTCCTGGCAGCAACTTTGCCCCACTTCGCTGCACTCGTGGCATTTGTGTACACATTTGATTTCAGCATGTGGCCCGGACAGCCCGGACCCCCCCTGACCCCTCAGCAGCCCCCCCGCGATTTTAGCACTCTCGATTGCATGGCAGACAGCGTATTGTCGCCAGACCGACGCATAATGGCCACAGCTCCCCGCTGTGTCTGCCCCGTTGGCGCTGCTGCCTGCCCCAGACGCAGCTTTAACTTTGTGCCAACTTGCCCGCTGTCCGCTGCATAAAAGCAAATTTAAGTTAGCAACTTGCCGACCAGCTGCCCCATTTAAGTCTGCTCCCATTTGCGCCCCTGCAATCTGACATTACATTTGACATTATTCGCATTAAGCACAACTTACAGTTTTACTTCTTCACCTGGCTGGCCCACTTCGAATACTTCGAACTTAACATTAATAAGTTTTTCATTAACTTCTTTTTAATTTGAGATATTCAACAATAAATTCATAATTCTAATAATGAATCCAAAATCTCATTTAAAAAACTTCAGTTTATTTCTCATCAATATAATTGAATATATCGTAAATGGAAATGTGTATATTATTCTAGATATATTCTAGATCAAGTTATATATAGCTGCCATAAACATTGTCAGTCAAATATGCAGCTATTGTATTAAAAATCCTTTTGTTTTTCCACGATATGCTTTACGCTTGCAAAGGGTATTTAATATTCGAGGTGGAATTTCAATTAATTTTAAGAGATAAAAAAAGACTGTTCATTAGAAAGTTTAGTTTCCAATTCATTTTTACATATATATATTATAAAAATATAGTGAGTCGGCTATATCCGCGTCAGATCAAGTCTTTAGATTTTATTGTCTAACTCTATATTGAATGTTGAGGTATGGCACAGTCGGGCACACCCGACGGCAACGTTCACACCTGTTATTTATTTATTACTTTCTCACTTTGTTCATAAAGCGATGGCAATTTCAGTTTTCATCTTTATTATAATTCGCTTACACTTTGCGATGGCCTTTAATTCTTGTTGGGAAACTTAAGTTGAACTTTGACACTGGGGAAATTAAGTGCTCGATGGCGCTCCTGTTTACATTTACGGTACGTTCCAGGCTCGAGTCCTAGTCGAAGACGCGTGCACTTTATTGCCATTCGTAAATTCGTAAATAAACCGTCGAATATAGAAAGTGCGTTGGAAAGTTGTGCAATTAAAGCGGCTTTTATTCGCAACCTAACAGTAAACATACTTTGTGTAGTTTGCACAAGCTCCTGCTTTCACGGCCAGGCACATGAAGCGACCTTTGGGGTGACAATGGCGCCGCAGGTGGGGGGGAAATGGAAAAACAATTAATGAAAATTGAATTGGACGCTGCCGGAAGCCAGCCTGAATTTTGAGTGCAAATGCTATTAGAATTTGCCGGGCAGTGGATGTCCCGCCCCCGGGGCGTAGCGCTGGTTAGGTGTGGCCGCCGCTGCGTCCTGGCCAGCGGCTGGGCACACGGGTCGTCTGTTTTAATTTCATGTATTGAGTTTCCGCGCGTAATGGCGACAACGAGCCGGATGGGGGGGGGGGGGCTAAAAGGGGGGGGGGCGGGGGCCGGCTGTGATTTCGTTTTAAGGCCCCGCGGGGTTTGCTTTTATGAGATTCGCGTGGCGAACACAGCTGGGAGCCGAACGTTAATGCTGACTCCATTGCAGATGGCCTCGACTACAAGGAGCGGCTCATCGCCAGCGTCAAGAAGGAGGTGAAGCAGCTGATGGAGGAGGCGGTCACCAAGAAGTACGTGCACGAGGAGAGCAGCTCGGTGACCTCGCTCTGCGCCGCCGTCGAGGCCTGCCTCAGCCAGGGACTGCGCCGGCGAGCGCTGGGCCTGTTCAAGACCTCGTCGACGACGGCCCTGCTCCACAAGATCGCCAAGAGCTGCGCCGAGGCGGAGCACATCAGCAAGCTGGTGACGGCGATCGAGGCCAGCGATCCCAACAAGCGTTCGTCGTCGAGCAGCGACAGCTTCAATCGCCCGCCCATGCTCAAGAAGAGCAGCAGCAACTCCATGTCGACCACGAACGCGACCGCATCGACGGCCTCCGGCTCCACATCCATTTCGACCTCGGCCTCGCTGTCGGCATCCGTTTCGGCGTCGGTGTCCGTCAGCGCCAGCAACTCCAGCATGTCGCTGGCGACCATGAAGTGAGTAGCTGATGCCACCGCCGCATCCGTTCCATCCTTGGTAATGTTCCCTCCCTGGTGGCTGGTCCCTTCACCGGCTTAGATATCTCTGGATCCGCCTGGCCCTCTACGAGAAGCGCCTCACCAAGATCATCGAGTACCTGGTGAGCAACGCCCAGAGCTACTACGACCGCGACTCCCTCGTGGCCGACGCCGACTACGGCTCCATACTCAGCTCCCTGCTGGTGGGTCCCTGCGCCCTCGACTTCACGCGCGCCAAAACTGCCGATCACTACTGGACCGATCCGCATGCCGACGAGCTGGTAAGTACGAGAGATAGCTGCAGAGAGAGAGAGAGAGCGAGAGAGAGCGAGAATTATTTCTATACTTAGATCGAGCTGAAAGTACGATCTCTGAGAGTTCGAGAATTTAACTATTTTTGGAATTTAGTATTTACAGAAGCACACCCTAATGACAACTTTCGTTGGTTCGGTTCACGGTTCGGTTCATGCACCTGGTTTTCGAACTTGGGTTCGGCGCTTAAACTTTATCTTTTATAATTTTTTGCCTTCTCGAAAGCAATTCCAAGAGATAAAACGAGCTTTGCAAAATTTGAACCAAACCGTTTTTTAATAAGTCTCAGGTTCGGCGGTGTTTTTTTTTTCAAACTGGTTCGATTCAAAATTTTCAATTTCAATTTGATAAGCAGCTTATAGATATTGTTTTATTGAAAAGTAAGTGACGACAGCTCGTAGCTAGGTTCAGGGTATCTGCTAGTCGGGCACTCCCGACCAGAGTAATCATGATTTGTAAAAGTAACGCTCTTTCTCTTTTCTCTTAGGATTTAAGACTTTCCGATCATCATTAATTTCAAATAATGATCAATTTTAAAATGGCGCAAAGTTTTTTATTTTATTTAATTATTAATTATTTAATTATTTCTTTTTTCTTAGCAATAGCAACTGTATTTAAAAAAAACTTGTTTAAACGATATTTTTACTGACTTATAAATTTGTAATCCGATTATTTCAATGTCAGATTTTATTTAAACAATTTAATCACATTTAATTTATTTAAAATTCTTTCTATTATTCAAGAGAGATAAACGTATAATTTTTTTCTCAAGCGGGGCCATAACTGGAACTCATGCTTCTATTATAATTATAATTATAATAATTATTATTTTTGCTATAGCTCATTTATTATTTAATAGTAATTACAGCGTATATAAAAGAAATTTGGCATTTCGTGCTCATAATTCTGGTATATTATACTTTTTTGATGTTGATGAATTGAAGTTCCTTAGATACGAATTGAAAATGAATAATTTTTTGTTCTGTTACCTTACGATTTATATAGCTTTATTACTTCGTATTGTTTGCATACTTACTTTTTTGAGTGACTGTATCTGTATCTGTATCCGATTAATCGCCCAGCCGTTATTTTGGAATATGTTGGCTTTCGAAATATGATTTTTGTACCTGAATTTAAGTTCCTTAGATACGAATTGAAAATGTATAATTTTTTTGCTTTTGTTACCATACGATTTATATATTTTTTTTTACTTCGTATTGTTTGCATACTTACTTTTTTGAGTGACTGTATCTGCATCCGATTAATCGCCCAGCCGTTATTTTGGAATATGTTGGCTATCGAAATATGATTTTTGTAGCTGAATTGAAGTTCCTTAGATACGAATTGAAAATTAATAATTTTTTTGCTTTTGTTACCATACGATTTATATAGCTTTTTTACTTCGTATTGTTTGCATACTTACTTTTTTGAGTGACTGTATCTGCATCCGATTAATCGCCCGCCCCTTCCAGGTGCAGCGCCACCGGATCAGCTGTCGCCGCTCCTCGTCCACCTGCTCGCGCCCGCCGATCATCAACTTCAAGCGGAGCCTGAACACCAGCTCGGACGACGCCAGCAGCTGCTCGTTCAAATCGATGGCCTCCGCGACGGTGGCCAAGGACTACGTGGAGTCGCTGCACCAGAACGCGAAGGCCACGCTGCTCTACGGCAAGAACAACGTGCAGGTGCTGCCCAAGGACGTCTCCGAGCTGATGGCCGGCTACCTGAGCCTGCACCAGCACATCCAGACGCTGACCATCAAGTGGACGCCCAACCAGCTGATGAACGGCTACAACGACGCCGACGAGGAGGAGATCGACAAGGAGGCCTACTGGGCGCACGCGCTCAACATCAACGTCGATGAGATCGTCTACGTGCACTGTCACCAGAGTCGCGGCGAGGACAGCGGCGGCACCGTTATACTGGTCGGCCAGGACGGCGTCCAGCGGCCGCCCATACACTTCCCGGAGGGCGGGCACATGCAGCAGTTCCTCAGCTGCCTGGAGACGGGCCTGCTGCCGCACGGGCAGCTCGATCCGCCGCTCTGGTCGCAGCGCGGCATTGGCAAGATGTTCCTCTGGCCGAAGAGCATGCGCCGGCGCATCCTGCCCTCGGTGATGGAGTCGGTGGACGAGACGCCCATCGACTACGTCTTTCGCATTGTGAGCAAGAGTCGGCACGAGGAGTTTGGTGAGTCGCTCCGCCACCCTGCCCCCACCCCCACCCCCACCACTCATTCTCGACTCGATTGTTTCCGTCTCCACAGCGGCCACGCACTCGATCCTGGACTTTGTGCGCAGCACCCCGAGACGGGCCCAACTGAGCAGCTGCTCCACCACCGGCAGCAGCGACTGCTCCAACAAGAGCTTATCCATCGACCAGTACCCCCTGGAGTCGCCCTTGCTGCAGCAGCACAACCAGAGCACCAGCATCGAGATGGTCTGCTCCACGATGCGCCGCCAGATCATCTCGCGCGCCTTCTACGGCTGGCTGGCCTACTGTCGCCACCTCTCCACGGTGCGGACGCACCTCTCGGGCCTCGTGCACGGCCGCATTACCCCAGAGAGTAAGTCCGACCCGGCCACTGACTAATCCCTGATCTGCTTCAAGGCAATCCATTAGCTGGGGGCTCTAGTAAACGTATCCTTAAACAGCTGCACACCGCTTAGCGGCCTAGATTGCGGCCGGAAAACTCATTGCATTTATTTATTTATAACAAACAAAGAGCAACTTAATGAACTGCTTTTCAATTGAAAACATTTTAACAATTTTATTTCAACAATCGCATAAGAAGTTTACTTCAAAACCTATCCATTGTTGACCGTTTAGCATTTGTTTAAAGATCCTTCATTTTCTTTCCTAGCTTTTTTAAGATCATAAACTCTTAATTTTGACGCGTCCCGTCCGGATGTTTCTGACTTTTCTACTGCTAAGTAAATTGCTTTATCAATTTTCAACAGTTCCTGTTTCAGTTAACTCTTTTGTTTTTTAATCGAAGAAATGGTCGCAAAGTGAACGGCCGCTAACCGGTGTCCGTCTCTCAAGAGGTTTTCAGGAAATCAAAAATGTACAATAAATATATGCGTTATTTCATTATGAGCTTACTTTATTGTAGAACTAGGAGCCATTTTTATAGGTATTTCCAATGTCCGTCTGTCCGTATGAACGCAGTTTTTGTCGCCGCAATTAAAGCTAGAGACTTGAAACTTGGAATATATACTCGTGTATATCCGCGTCAGATAATATATCAAGGTTTTTTGACTAAAGCCATGTCTTCCACAATTATAGAGTCTCGAGTCATCAAATTTGGCAGACATGGTTTCCGACGACCTCTTTCAAAGATTTATATATATTTTACACTGATTCAAATCGCATAAAAAGTTGTCCTCTAAATATCGAGCAGAAAAATCTAAACTTCTCCAAAAAAAAGGGATTTTTTTGTTTTTGTTTATTTAATTTTTTTGTTATACTTTTTTTTCTGAACGAGTATTGCGTAGTCGATCCATGTGAGTGCAGGGTATTAATCGTTGTGTTCTGTTTTCGCGCAAAGTGAAAGCGGACGAGGAGGGCCTGACCAAGGAGCGCTGGCAGCTGCTCAACGCGGAGGGGATGCTGCAGAACGCCACGGAGTTCTACCGGCTGGTCTACTTCGGGGGCGTGGAGCCGGAGCTGCGCAAGGAGGTGTGGCCCTATCTGCTGGGCCACTACGCCTTTGGGACGACGCGGGAGGAGCGCCAGAAGCAGGACGAGACCTGCAAGCACTACTACGAGACGACGATGAGCGAGTGGCTCGCCGTGGACGCCATCGTCCAGCAGCGGGAGAAGGAGAAGACGGCCCGGGCGGTGGCCAAGCTCAGCTCGGGCAGCAACAGCGGCAACGAGCGCACGGTGCGCGCTGCGGACCTGGACGCCGTCGGGGACCTGGAGAACGAGGTGTTCGAGGACATTTCCGACATATCCGATCCGGGCGATCTCGAGTTCGACGACGAGCAGCGACAGCAGCAGCTGCAGCTGCACCAGCAGCAGCAACAGCAACAGCAGCAGCAGCAGCAGCAGCAGCAGCAGCTGGTGGCATCAACCGGCGGCAGTGGCATGCATCTGAGCGTGAAGCCCATACCACGGGCCATGAAAACGAGCACCGATTCGGGGCATGTGGACGAGGGCCTCGATGACCTGGACGAGGAGGACGAGGAGGAGCCGGAGCGGACGGAGCGGGAACAGAAGCAACAGCAGCAGCAGGTGACGACAGCTGCGCCGCCGACGGTCGCCGCGATCGCGACCAGGTCGCTGGACCGGGAGCCGCAGGCCAGCTGCTCCACATCGACGACATCCTCGTACGAGACGGTCGGCGGCGCCGCCGGGCCACCGGGCGAAATGCGCAGCGTGCTCAGTCCGGAGTACCTCAGCGCCGACGATCTGCAGGCGCAGCTGCCCGACGACGAGGAGGCCGCCAAGCCGCAGCAGGCGGCAGCTGTCATCGTCACGGACGCCTCCGTCGACATCGCCAACTGGGAGCGCAGTCCCAAGGCCGGCGCCAGCGGCCAGTTGCCGCCGCTGGCCGAGCCGCTGGAGAGCAATCCGGACGCACTGCAGCAGCCGAAATCCGCCTGCGCCTCCCCGGCCAGCTCCAACGGCGGCGTCTACAGCGTAAGTGCCCCCAACACCTGCCCCCCCTTAACATCCAACCAACCACCGTCCCGTCCGTCCACAGAGCGAGCTCCTCGAACAGTTCGGCCTGAACCTGCACCGGATCGAGAAGGACGTGCAGCGCTGCGACCGCAACTATTGGTACTTTGCCAGCGAGAACCTGGACAAGCTGCGCAACGTGATATCGACGTACGTGTGGGAGCACCTGGACGTGGGCTACATGCAGGGCATGTGCGACCTGGTCGCCCCGCTGCTGGTCATCTTCGACGACGAGTCGCTCAGCTACAGCTGCTTCTGCAAGCTGATGGAGCGCATGATCGAGAACTTTCCCTCCGGCGGTGCCATGGACATGCACTTCGCCAACATGCGGCAAGTATTGGCCCAGCTGTGGTCCTCCGTTTCGGTCTCATCGCCCCCTTCCTTGCAGCTCGCTCATCCAGATACTCGACTCGGAGATGTACGACCTGATGGACTCGAATGGCGACTACACGCACTTCTATTTCTGCTACCGCTGGTTCCTCTTGGACTTCAAGCGCGAGCTCGTCTACGACGACGTCTTTGCCACCTGGGAGGTCATCTGGGCGGCCAAGCACATTGCCTCCGGCCACTTTGTGCTCTTCCTGGCGCTGGCGCTGCTCGAAACCTATCGCGACATCATTCTGTCCAACAGCATGGACTTCACCGACGTCATCAAGTTCTTCAATGGTAGCGCTCCTCTCATGCTATACTATACACTTACTATATATTTGCCTGATTCCAGAAATGGCCGAGCGACATAACGCCCAAGCCGTCCTCCAGCTGGCGCGGAGTCTGGTTCTGCAGCTGCAGATGATCATTGAGAACAAGTAGAATGATCATTGATCTTAGTCTTAAATCCATATGTGTGAGGAGTAGATATAGACGTTTAATCCGCATATGTCTTGCCAAAAAAAAAAACAAAAAACGAAGGCCACAAATTCTCCCGAGAGGCACAAATACCATTCTTACCTTTACATACATATACACGTGTATTTAGATCTAATCCAAAACGTTTACTGTAACTGTAACTGTAACTGTAACTGTAACTCTGACTGTTATTATATATATTTTGTATGTAAATGTTTGTTGGTGTTAACCCCATAGCCCCCGACATTTCGAAAAAAGGGGCCGACAACGTAAAGACTACAAAGTGAATCTGATAAACGAAACTAAAAGAAATCCGCATTTCAGATTTCAGATCGTAAATATTATTAGAAACAGGTGTAATTTTTTTTTTGCTCGTATTAATCCCAACTTGAAACTATCAATGGAATCAACAATTAATCGATGTGTGTAGAAAATTAGCGTGCAATTAAATTAAAATGAAAAGAATATCAAAATAAAATATATACAATATATATATATATATATATAAATTAAATATACAATATGTATACAGTACTTATGTGTATACAACCCTATATATATATCACAAATGTATATGTCTGCATGTAACGAGTTATCCAAATAACTGAAATTAACTAAGATCTCTACCAATCCTAACTTTCCGATTAGCGAAAGGCGAAAATCAAAAAACAATCAGTTAATTGTAAGTCCAATACTGTTATAAGTGCTATATGTATACCGTTGAAATCAAGAAATGATGCCGTAAGTCTACGATCTTCTTGACTGACTTCTGTATTCCAAATCCAAATCAAAACTGAAGCCGATCGACCAAAACTTACAATTATCAAATAAACTTCATAAATAGCCCTTTGCGGTATCGTCTCGTGTCGGTTCAGTCCTCATTCACACATATACACATACCTGTGTTTGTACTATATATTACTATGTATGTCTTCACTGTCTTTGCAAAATTATATATACATATATATGAAACTGTAAATCGTGTTTATCTTTTGCTGTGGGAATAGAAAATATTCGGTTTCGATTTTAACACTTAGTAGCATCACCTAAATTACCATATTTTAAAATAAAATGCAAAACAAGTATTTAAAAAAGTTCAAAAAAGTAAATTTTCCAAAATAACTTACTTACTTATTTTGGAAAAAAACTCAAACAAAAATTATTTTCAAAAACGAATTAAATTTAAATGCAGAATCAATTTAGATGTTAATCCATGAAGAAAATGGTAAACATCGTGAAAATCTGTTAATTTTTGACAAAGTTATGAGACTTTAAAATCTATAAAGTATAGTTTTGGGTACTTTATATGTCTACATTTTTGTCAATTTTGGCATGAATTTTGACAGACAAATCTACCCCTTCAGAATCACGTTTAAAGTTGCGTTTTATACTAATTTGCATACTCGCAATCGATTAAAAATAAAAGTTCGAGATTCTTAAAATAAAAACAATTTTTATTTCGAAATAAGTAAGGGGGGAGTAAAGGACATTTTTGGAAAAAAAACGAAAAAAGGGTATTTTCAAAAACGCATTAAATTTGAATGCAGAATCAATCTAGATGCCAAACCATAATGGTAAAGAAGAAAATGGTAAACATTGTAAAAATCGGGTCAGTTTTGGCCAATTTATGGGACTATGAAATCTAGCAAGTAAGGATTTGGGAGATATAGATTTTCGTAAATTGCGGGATCGGGATATCACGGTCGCAATTTTTGGAGTCACCAGCAATCTACATACTAAATTTGACAATGTGACTCTAACTTTCATATTTTTCCTTTTCCAGACGAACGGACATTGCACAAAACTAATATGCTCTTCGTGAAGGAGTATAAAAAATGTTGTTCAACATTTTGGTCTACAATTTTGTAGATATTGTAGATTTTAGTAGATTTTCTGTGGAGTAAGAATAATAGAAATTCATAAAACATAAAAAATGCATAAAACAAATTCATAGAATTTTTAAAATCTTGTCATTTCAAATTAATTCAAGTAAAAAAATTAAAATTTTTAACCTTTTAAATCTTCTTATTTCAAATTCGAGTAAAAACTCGTACAGAAATAGAATTAGGTGTACTTGATTTAACCCAGTAATGTTCCATGTGTATATAATATTTCTATCCGATTGTTTAAATATATTAAATTAAGAGTTATGGTAACGGAAATACCCTTACCTAGACTTAAATAAGCTCTGGGATTTTGTGGACGCCTTCCCTCCGGTAAGGGATGAAATAAGCATTTGCATGTACAATTTACAAACAAATATATATACATACTTTTACAAGGAATGTGTGCGAGTGAGTAAAAAATACTCTGACTTTTCTCCTTTGCACAATGTATGTAAAATGGATTTTTTTTAAATTTTAAATTTAAATTTTTGAAATTGTTTGGTTTTGCGATCAATTTCATGGCTACAAAGTAGTAGTAAACAGGTGGTTTAAATTTTGTTCATCTATATTATAACAAATTGTTTTAATAATATATTTTATTTTTTTATATATATATTATATATTTTTCAACAACTAAGTGTAGATAAATCTGGTTTATACAATATAAATACAATTTTAATAATTATATTATATATAATATGTTTATTACTATTTTATTTTTTTTTTAATATCTTTTTCTGTTCAATTATGTTAGGTCACGTTCGGTCACGTTCAATATCTTAGAACAAAAATAATGTTTTAATTATATTAATTATGTAAATATATATACTAATTATATAAGCTATATAATTTACAACTATATTTAACAGTATAATTAACTAGCTTAAATATAATTGCTCTTAAGTACAATTTGCGCCAAATCGAATATACGATATTTATAATGGCTTTTATCGATAGTGCTCATCTCATCTCGCTCATCTCGGAGCTCTCTCTGCATCTAGCATCTCTGCCACTGACTTATCGGTAATTTTAGTTACCTTATATTTAATAAATTGCGCAATAATGCGCAATTAAGATTGGCCGCCGGAAATATAATCTCCGGGTAAAGCTTAATAAACTACAGTTTGCTTGAACGCTCTTTACCTACGGTAATTAAAACAAAGAAATCCACGACTTAGTGGCAACATTAATTTGCTTTAATTTAACTGTGGAATAATGTTAAACTACGTGACTGAAAATGAAATTTTCATAAAAAACTAAATATGACCGCTTTTTACAAACCTTAACTTAAACGAATATTAAAATGTGTTAGTATTATAAATTTAAATAAAACATCGTTATAGTATTTATGCGGTATATTCGATAAATGGCATTTGTTGATTGTTGTCCTTTTTGCCGCTTGTCGGATGCGGTCACACTGATCGTGTGCAGTCGCAAATAACTTTCGTTGTGTTTTGGTCGTCGGCTCTGCCGTGTTTATTTTATTTGCGTTTGCATGCGAAGCAACAACAACAACGTTGTGAATTGTATCAAAGCGAATAAAAAATAAAACAAAAACAACGTTATTTTTTTTACTGTGTCTAAGCGAGCCATAAGCAAAAGTGTAAAGTGTGCTAAATTTGAAAATCAAAATAAACGAAAACAAATACAAAATACAAAAACCAAACCGAGCTGAACCGGGGGGGGGTAACAAGTGCGATTGCGGTACCCTTAAACAGGGGTTGCAAATTTTTCACAACACAGGTGCCTGCTTTGTGCGTGTGAGTGCGTGTGTGTGTGAGCCTGTCTGTCTGTCTGAACGTGTCTTGGAAGGAGCCTGTGCTTAATTGAATCAGCTTGCAACTACTTTGCCAGCCAGGGCCACTTCCCCTGCGGTTGTTGTCTCACACAACCAAGCCCCACCCCGCACCCCTCTGCGTGTGTGAGTGTGTGTGTGTGGCGTGCCATGCGTGACCTCGGCACTAAAATGGCCGAGCTAAAATTTGAGGCTCCGTTGGCGAAGTTCGAGGAGACGGACGAGTGGGGCGGCTGCGACTTCATTTCCAATCAGAATGCGCTCAACGATACGCTCAATTTGAATCTGGGCTCCAATCGGAACCTGAAGGACGTCAGCGCCAAGCAGCAGCAGCAGGACAAGCTGCGTCTGCTCGAGGATGCGGTGCGCGATGCGCACATTAGCAAAAATGGTGGAGCAGGAGTGGGAGGAGGAGGCGCCGATCCAGATGCCAACGCCGATGCCGGCAATCGGAGCCCCAACTGCAATACGCACAACCTGACGGAATTGGGCCTGGCCGATAATGTGGCCGATGGCCAGGACAAGCGTGGCAACGAGAATGTCGACAACTTTACGGAGACCTTCGGCGGCAGCCTGGAGGATCTGGTGAACACGTTCGATGAGAAGATAACCAAATGCTTCGGCAACTACGAGGAGAACGTCGAGGAGCTGGCGCCGGTCCAGGTGCGCAGCCAGGAGGAGATCATGAATGAATGCCAGTGAGTATGGTTGAAAAATCTATTTGTTGTTCTGTGCCCTTGTCCTTGGCTCTGGACACTTGCTGTGAACCGGTTCGCGAAGTGGTTCAATCTGCAGCCGAAAACAAGGAGCTTTACTTAGACTCTTTAAACTATTTTTTTAAGCTTTGAACTCAGTTTACTGTTGATAGCTAAGCATTCTGAAGCGTTTGCTTTAACTTTAACTCTTTGGATTGTATTTTTTCCAACTCGATTTAAAAATTTGTCTGATGGCTTAGCTTTTAAGCTCATCTTACGATTGAAAAAGAAGAAGCTTTCAGCTAACTGAAGAGGGGTTTTTCAAGTTGTAGGATCAGTTACCCCTAAACCAAACCTTTCACAGCTTCGGCAACAACATTGACATTCTAAAGTATCCTTAAAGACACGCTTTGTATTCACTCTGATAAGATAGTTTGCTTTTAATCATTTAATTGGTCTTATCCTGCATATCTTAAAGGTATACAATTTTATTGCTTAACCCGTGACAGAAAGCTTGGATTAAGCTGAGCTTCATTGCAAGGCTTCAAGTCTAACTGATTTTCGTTTTGAAACGGTTCAGATGCGAACCGGTTTGCGAATTCTTCAATTTACAACAGTTATATAAAATGCATTGCGCGATATATTTTTGCCATGGGCAAAGCGCATGCGCCAGCTAAGCCACCCTCAGACTCGGTCGCCACCCCCCGCCATGTAACGACGTAATCCTGTCGTTGTCAAGAGAGCGCTAGAGAGGGGAGAGTGAGTGAGAGAGAGAGGGAGAGGGAGAGAGAGAGAGGGGGGTGGTATTGTTGGATCGATAAAAGACGACGGCAGACAATTTACTATCTAGAGTCGCCACAACAGCATCCCAACTGGCAACCCTTGACCAGCGTCTAGCGGAAGTACATGCCCCCACCCCCCCACCCCCCTTCACCTCTAAAAAGAAAAACAAATCAATGATAAACCATGGCCCACTTGTCTGTACGCATTGGGGGGAAGTCGCAATCAGCGTTGTCAAGCAAAGCAATTCCGAAGCTCGAATTGGCTGCGTAAATCATAAAGCATAACAACAACAGCAACAAGCGGCAGCGGCAGCAGCAGCAGCGCGGTCAGCGTTCGCAGCGACTGCGCTGACCGCTGATAAAAGCACTTATAAGTGCATTTGCCTGGAGAGCCAAAGTTAGGCTTTTAGAAAATAGGGAGACAGCGAGAGAGAGCGCGTCTTTCAAGGAAGTGTCGTGCAGCATGTGTGTGTCAGAGTGAGAGAGCGAGCGTTGCCACTGCTTGCACAAGACAAATTAAGCAAAATGAATTCGCCGTTGTTTTTGTTGCTTGCGCTGACATCAGCCAATAAATTTGATAATCGCGTGCAACTTAACGAACCGCTCTCTCCCTTGCACTCTCTCTCTCTCTCTCCCTGCCGCTCTTTGTGCTTGTGTGTGCAAATAAATAATGATTTCAAATGCACGTATTCATTGTGTTTGGCAAAACAGATTCACATACAGTCATGGAAACAATAATAGAAACGACATGGACTTCAACACTTAGAATCAATGTAATCATAGCGTAAGCTAACTGTTTGCATGGCTGTTCGTTGAAAACAGCACTTTATATTGTTTTTGGGTTTATGGCTTTGAAAACAAATTGCATTTTATAATTTTTAATTCTCTTGTTGCTCTTTTATCCAGGCCAAAATTTAATGAAATTTCTTGGCTACACGAATTCTTACACAGCCAAAACGTTTTGTTTATTTTTGAAATCTATGCCAATAAACATTAAATATAAATTATAACAAAAATGATGCTATCACAGAAGACAATTTAAAGTTTACGTTTCTATTGTTTTTTTCATGACTGTATATAGTGTGAATAATGTCTGTGCATTACTGACACGCAAATCCCAAATGCAAATAGCTGCAATTAAGCAAGCCATTCGTTTAAGCACTTTCATCTTGCGTGCATTTGCACAAATTCACGCACACATATAGAGTATATGTATGTATGTATGTATATTGCCAACTCATTCAAACAAATTTAATGAGTACCCAAGTTGCTGTTATTCATGAAAGTTCGGCACTCATATCCATGCATGCATTCACTGTCAACATTTCTGTTTATTTTATTAATCGTACCATATGGCAACTTCCTAATGTGTGCGCCTCTCTCTCTCTCTCTCGCTCTGTCCAATTGTCCTTCTGTCTGCTTTTTTGGTTTTGTTGTGTTTCTTTTTCTCTTTATGAGCTTCCCACGCCAGGTTAACACTCAACACCCTTTGCCCTCGCTCTCGCTGTGTGTGCACCGTGCTGTCTCGCTCGCACCGTTACGCACTCGTATAGCTGATGCATCGAAATGCCGCTGCCATCATCTAACTGTAATTGTCAACGCTTTTACTGAGCGCTGCGTTATTCTTTTCAAATACCCTAAACCCATCAAAAGTGGGTAAAAAGGGTATAATGGTTTTGTGCAAATGTTTGTAGCAGGCATGATCAGATCATGATCTTCGTTAAGGATGCTTTTAGTCTAGTCTAGTAATCTAGTTGTGTGTGTGTGTGTGTGTGTGTGTGTGAATGCAGTGGGATTAAAATGTATGGAAAGACAGGTTTCAGGGTATTCTCTACTCAGGCGCTCCCGACTAGAGCCTATACTAGTTCTTCAACTGAAAAGAGTATATTGGGCTGGTGCAATGTCCGTCTTACCGGCCATTTGGAGACTTTAAGCTTGGAATATATACTCGTGTATATCCGAATCGGAACCACCCAAAACGGAAAACCTTTTTTTTTTTTTATTCCACTTTTGCGCATAATTGTTGTTAAATTAATTAGCTTAATTCGTCACACCAATGCTAGGTTGTTATTACGCTGTGAACGAGTATCGCGCTGTCAGCTACACCCGACTGCAACGTTCTATTGTTTTTGTTCTTGTTTACCTGCGCGTCGCATACGAGTGCGTCGTTTCGAGCAACACTTGTCAATATTTACGTTACCCATTACCGCAAGTTCTCTCTCTCTCTCTCTCTTTTTTTTAACGAAGGTCGACCATTGTGTAGGTGCGTAATATTCACGAGTGTATGTGTGTGTGTGTGTGCGTGCGTGTGCAGCAGCCCCATCTGCGCGTGTGACATTTAACGAAGGTCTGCCCAGTCGAGTATTTGCTGCGTAGAATGCTTCTTCTTCAAGGCACTGCTGCAGTTTCTTACACATAATATACACACATGTATAATATTTTGTTGGATCAATTCTCTTCTGCGTTGCAAAAGCAGTGAGAAAGAACACGTTTAATGCTTTCGTAACTCTACAAAAAAACGTAAACAACAACAACAACAACAGGCAACGGCAAATGCGGCATTTTTACGGACCGGCAAACTTTTGCGGCATTTTTACATCGCAATAGCCACACACAAAAAAGGTGCTACGGCTACACTGAGCGAATATGTTGTTATGCAGAAACTGTTCGACTAGTGCATACCCTGTACTCTTTTTTCCGTATTAAATTATGCTTTGAATTTTATATTGAAAATGTAGCAATATGAAGAAAAAAAGAAAATATGTTTAAACAAAAAACAATGAATTTAGCAGAAATATATTTGGAATAATAGAATTTATGACAGCAAAAAATAGTGATTAGTCAAGCGGGCTCGACTAGAATATATCCTATAGTTAGCTTTTTGGCCTACACGATCAAATGTGGCCAAATGCGTATTACAGAAAAAGAAAATGAAAAGCAATAAAGAAAGACAGTTATCTTTGTGATGGCGAAGGCTAAATACCCCTGCTTACAATATGTTTTTAGGGACTTTAATATAACTATTAAATTTCCCAACGGCTGTTCATATTGAAGATATTGTAGTTTAATGTTGATATTTTGATTTTATATTAGCAACAAACAAGAATTAGGTACTGTATGTGCATTTTTTGTTAAAAAGTGTTGGGAATCTAGCCATGTTTAGCTTGAATGAATTTTAAGAACACTTGAACTTGTTTCAAGTACAAAATGCTTCGTTTTTTTTTTTCTAATTTCCTATAATATTGTATTAAACTAATTTTTAGGTTTTGTACTTCACTAAACTTTTTTTTATTTTATTTTTTTGTACGATATTTTTAAATGGGAATCGGTAATCGCAGCAGTCAGAAGGTAAACTCGTGCATCATTGATAAATTCATAATTTATTTTATATTGCTTGGCGGCGAAATTGAAGCCAACTTTGAATTAAACCTGAGCTGCATACGATAAACGCGGGGCCACAAATCAAATGTTTGCCGTTCGCAGCGCTTTTATGGACCCATTATTGCCGAGTGTATTGCCAAGAGTTGTCGTTGACGTTGCATGCGCCGGTGACATAAAAAAAAGGCAACAACAACGAGCGCATTTGTGTGCCACTTACGTGCTGACCATATGTGGCATGCACCGCCGACCGCCGTCCCCTCTTGTGGCCCGGCCAAAGTCAGTTGGTTAACAGTTGTGGGCACTGCTTTCCGGTTTTCCAGCCATTTGCGTTTGACCAGCGCGTGGGACACGCGACGTTGGCTGTGACATCCCCATACCCCCCCCCCCCCCCGGCAGGCGTTGACATAACCGATTTGTGACTTTTATTTTCTTTGATTGCATTTCTTTTCATTTCATTTCTTTCAATTTCTTTTGCTTTGGCCTGCAATTGTTGCTGAATTTGAACTGGAACGGGAACGGGAACTGGAACTGGAACTGGAACTGGAACTGGAACTGGAACTGGTAGTGAAACTTTTACTGCAGCTGTTTGATCAAATTCTCGCAACTGGCGACCTACTTTGCACTTCGGTTCAATGTCCTGTCGCCAAAATCCTGACTTAAGCTCTCGGCTCTTGTCCAAAAAACCAGAAAAGATAACCCGTTTGTAGCCAAAGCGCCTGAAGAAGCGCCGTAAATTAAGTCCGCCATTTGTGGGCAGCACATGATGTGTGGGCCATTATTTTAAGCAGTCGGGCTTCGGTCTGCATAAATATGTTTTGGATAGACTGCCTGTCAAGCTGAACAAACATGCTGTCAAATGTGTCTTGGTTTTTGCATCTTCTTGGTTTATCTGGCTTTTAACATTATGTGTGCATTTTGGGTTAATCTCATTGTTAACTCTTAGCAAGCAGTTTAGCTTGATAAATTACCGGATTGTAAAAAACTCTGCCTGTTAAATTCAGGATATGCTTTTCACATGTTGTCAAATGTGTTTTAGACTTTCTTTCTTAACAAAAGGTTAAGTACAATTTAACTCCTTGACAGACAGCTGAACTTTGACATGCACTTAAATTTACCGACAGTTTAAAGTAGCGTTAAATCTAAAATGCAGTATATTATTATTTTCCTTCGTTTATTTGCTTTAATTTGTTTACTTTTACACTCGGGAAAGTTGATTGTTATCTATCACATTGCTGTTAACTTTAATCGCAGGAAAGTCATCCTGTCCCTTGCCCCTTGACCTGTGATTGAATTTCAATTTCAATAATCAATTATGAAAGGCACCTACTTTTAATTATAGAAAATCAATTGAGTGCTCATATTACAAAGGGGACTAAGGACGTGGGCGGGGGGTGGGGGGTGGGGGGAGTTTGCTGGTGGTTGCATCAGAGAGCGCAGGATGTTGCTGTTGATATTATCCTTGGGAGCAACGCATATCCTGGCCTGGCCATGTGACAATGCTAAAACAATAATCAAATTGTATAAATATAAACGGGGGTTGTTGTGCAATAACAACCACATCCACCCGCGTAGCCTGCTGGTTGAGGGTCGTATGAGTCATGCCAGTGGCACAACATGGCGTATGCGTGTTACGAAAGCCACAGACAGAGAGAGGGAGAGAGAGAGTGAGATAGAGGGAGAGTTGGAGTGGGAGTGGAAGAGCCTGAGTGCAGGAGTTGACAAGCCCGCTGTTAGACCCTAAATGGGTTTGGGGTTGTTGTTGTTGTTGTTGTTGTTGTTGTTGGTACTGTTGTTGTTATTGGGGTTGCTTGAAAGTCATTTCCTGGCCAAGCGCAAAATTGCAAAAGGACATTAACCTTTTGCACTGTGCACAGCTACAGCTAATTGTCCTGCCCCCCTTCACACACTCACACACACACACACACACCTTCTGTTTGACATGCAGATATACATTACAGAAATATATCTACATACAAAACTATAGATACATTTACAGTAGTCGCTCGCGAATTCGAACAAAGCTTATTTTTGGCATATTGATTAAGAATATAAATATATAGTTGCGTATTTTGTGCCAAAATTAGAAGGGTATAAAATAGGATTAGCAGAAATCTGACTTTTAAAAGCAAGCAAGAAATTTATTACGATTTTTCGAACAATTTTTTTCTCTGATAGTTATTTTATTTTGCGAGCAACCACTGTAGAGATACAAGATACAAATGTGGATATTGATACAGATACAGATACAGCTACACATACAGATACAGATACAAATACAAATGACTAATCTACCGCAGTTCGCACGCCCAAACAGCGAATCGACAACGCTCTGGCCGCCGGCTATTACATCATCAGCAACAAAAACAACAGTAAACACACACATTTCAAACAAGAAGAGGCAGAGGGAGAAGACAAAAAAACAGTCAAGGACAACGCCAAGCCGGCGGCAACAAAACGAAGCCAACGGCAAAAATATTTCTCGTGTTGAATGTAGGCAAAAAAAAATGCATATAAATATAAATTGTGGAAATTGAAAAGGGTTTGTGCCAAATTGAATTGGCACTTCATTTGGCGGCACACCCCCTACAGCTCCCCATCCTCGTCCCAACTCTGCCTTAGGTAGTCCTTGAAAAAGGCAATCAAAATATGTGACAAGAGCTTAAAAAAAAGAGCTGTCAAGCTAAAAAAAAAATCATATATATGAACACCTACAAATGTGTATAAAAAGAAACTAACTTACCAAGAAAAACAAATACAAATAAAATACTATAAAGATACTACCCCAATGTGTACTACCCCAATGAAAAAATTGATTTGCCTTCTCGGTTTGAACCAACTAGAAAACTGTTAGAGAAGATGGGTGGGAAATCAAATGGAGGAAAAACTTCAGATATAAACTGACTATGGAGAACAGAAAATAATATGAATTAAGTTATTAATAAAAAAAAGTATCTTTCGGTGTGCCGGAAAATTTAAGACGTGTGGCAAATATATACAACAATATATATAGCGACTCTCTGTGCTTAAAAGAGTCCCGAGTTATATGGGTATGGCTTCAGCGAAAGCCCAACTTGCGTAGAATAGACGGACGAAGAGAAACTATATATAGACTCAGGCCTCAGACACCATACTGAATGATAATGGTATAGTTTCTAAATAAAAAGGTTTCTTTTTTTTTATTATTTCTACATTTTTATACGTTTTATCTTCATACAGACATAATAGGTGTAGGCAAATGTCTCTCCTAAGCCAATTAGATAACCCCAAATAAGGGTATACCTAGTTTTTATGATTCAATTTCTTGGAATTTTGTCAGCTTCGATTGTTTAAAGTGGGTTTTCGAGGGTCATTTAGCTGTGTTGGACTGTAGTTGATTGATTAGCTGCATAATGATCATTACGACGTTACATTTTGGCCACAGATTTCTGCCACATTTGCCGTTTTGGCCGTTCGCATTTATGGGCCACATAACTGACAACAAAGAAATTCATTTGGCTGAAAGTGGAAGCCATAGCACCGTTTCGGCTCGCTCGGCGCCTCGCCCCCCCCCCCCCCCGCCGCTGCGACCGCTAATGGCCTATTTATAAAAAAAGAGAGAAGAAAAAAAAATAATGAACTATAAAATGAATCACAACAACAAGAACAAAGCTGAAGTCACACTTTGAGAATAATATAATAATAAAAATAAAAATTATAATCAGCCTTGGAGTCAATCCCTTGGGCATTATATCGGCCAGGAGAGGAGCAGGGAACAGCGGACGAGACATTACGATGCGATTGTCAACGCTTTTGTGTCCCCATTTTCTGTATCTGTATCTATGTATCTGTATCTATGTAGCTGTGTGTGTGTGTGTGTGCATTGTGCGGTGCCAACGCAAAGTGTGAATAACTAAATTTAGAATATGCTTTGAAGTGCATTATTTAGTTTCGGTTTTAGTTTTCAGCTACCTTTGGCCACCCCTCGAACCAATCCAGCATCATATTTATATACACATACATACAAACTATATGCGAACATATCTGCTTATTTTTAATTTATGTCTAGGTATTCGGTATTATCATCATTTTGGGGCCCCGTGAAAACTTTCACACACTTGCACAATGCACAATGAATGAATAGAAATGTGGCTCCCCTCTTGATACGCTACTCTACGCTAGCCAAACTTTTGAATGGGGCATAACGGCGTTGACATCTCGTTTGAGCTGTTGTGCCGTCAAAAATGTTGCAACTTCAGATACTATTTATTAATGCAGTGATTGTATTTGTGCTTCTCATAGAAAAGAACAATAAATATATTATATATTCTTATTTTTTTGTAAATAGAAACATGTCTTAACAGTATTTGTCACATTTGATATATTAATTATATATTTCATTATAAGTATACCTAACAAATTAGAAAGCTCTCAAAACTGGAGCTCGAGCAGGAAGTAAATGCTTTCCAATCTCCTGCAAATATATTATAAATATTATATAACAGCATATTTTATTCGTAGGGCATACAAAATTTGTTATGCTCTTTACACGCACTCCCCATCTCTCTCTCCCTTCTGACTAAAGCCGAAAATAAAACATGTGAATGTTGCGCTGCGCTTGAGTGAAAATACGTGTGAACGAACCGCAGCGCAGAGCTCAAAAAAGCCAAACCCGGAGCCATTAGCCAAGCTGAGGCCGCAACAACCATGGCTAAAGCGTTGCATAAAGGTATTCCCAATTATAAACGGGCGAATCAATAAGGCACTTTGAATATTGCGGTAATTGGCGAATGGAATGCTGTTTAATAATTAATAAAGGTAGCTGTTAGTAGGTAATAGGTAGTTATCGAACAAGATACATAACTAATGTAAAATTTGCGTTTAATGATGCCGCAGTTTTGTTTTCTTTTCTTTTTTGTTTGTTTTGATTTTGTCTAGGTATTTGAATTTTGGTATTTGAACTTGTTTTGGTTATTAAATTTGAATGTCGTTTACAGTCTTTAGAGTTTATATTAAAATCTGAGAATATCATATTCTTGCATCTTTACCTTCAACTCTCACGTTCTCTATTTCTCTGTCAAGGGTGAGCCAAAGAGAAAGGGAGAGCATTCAGAGTTACGCTCACTCGAGAGTTAGCTCCAAGATCAACTAACTGGCTCTTGAGCCTACTCCGAAGAGTATCTAGTATCTCTTTCGCTGGTAGATGTATCTTTTCTGGCAGCGCTTTAGAAAGTTGTGCATTGTTTGCGCGGGACAGACAGAAAGTAAAATTGTAATTCAAATAAAGTAAAACTAAATACAAAATTAAAAAAGAAATTAAGCAAACAATAAATAAATAAAATCCACAATAGAAAAAACGCAAGAAATGCCAGCCACAATTAAAATAAACGTCAAACGCTGCGTGGGCGAAACGAAGTGAAGTCAAGTGAATGAAATGCCACTCATTCGCCGGCCAATTGCGTTGGCGTTTGAATATATTCATCATGATCAACTAATCATAATGCCGACGATGATGTTCATCTGAATGGTCATGTGGCGCTGTCGACTGATTCATCAGTTGGACACAAATTGATTGCGTTATCTAAGTACCGCAATTAAAATTCATTAAAATATTTACGCATTAATTTTCATATGGGAATGCGGGGAACAATGGAATTGGCCGCCGCCCGCCCTACGGAGTTGGGGCATGAGCTCATTTCGTGGGCGTTGCTCAGAAATTGCACAAAAAAAAAAAAAACAATAAAAAATTAACAAAAAGCAACGACAAAGAACAGTTATAGGTACTGTGCCGAAGTTTCAATTCCCTTACGAACTCATGAGTGATATTGTCTACACTCAGAGAAAAAGCCAGGTATTGTGTACTTAAATCATGTCCAAATAAGTTCAAGGTGAAATTTTCTTAACTTGAGTAGAACAAATATTATAAATAAAATAAACTTCATCTGCGCGGCTTAAACCTAGAACCTAATTCATTAAACATTATTTAAGAAGACTTCATGCTTTATTTAAAATATTTTTTAATATATAAATGCCTCTAAGCGAGCCATAAAATAAAAAAAATTTAATAAAAATTTAGTCACTACGGTACTCAATATTGCTTAGAAATAAATGTATGTATATATATTTTAAAAATATACTTTAGGGTCTTTGACTAAGCGTTACACATATTGTGAGAAAACTATAATACCCCCTGCAAGGGTATTTAAATTGCCGCTGAAATTGAGCCGCTAATTGTCGCCGCACACACGCTACACATGTGCCCCATGCATATCATCAACTACACACACACACACACACGCGCGCGCGCATACACATGCCCGTAGCATCATCGTCCATATCGGTCAGGGTTAGACCCCAAATGGTCGCAGAAGATACGCCGATAACAGAGCTCCCCCAGCATGTCGAAAGAGTTCAGGGTTCAATCGGCTGTTGTTGCGTTGATTTAACGATCGTGATAAGTGCCCGAAATGCGATAGACGTCCATAGGAATAATGCGATGATCAAAATATGTCTTAATTGCCAGCGGCGATGATGGAAATTTCTATTTGGAAAGTGTGCCCCAGCGAGGGTGGGAGAACACGGGAAACTGTTTCAGCGACGGGAAAACTGCGTTAAATATTTACGAAAGAACTATACGAAATACGAGAGGAAACTGCGAGACTATATGGAATGTCAGCTGACTGAACGAGAACTGAGGAAATCAGAAACGAAAAACTGAAAAAGAAAACCATTGTATAAATAGTGAAATTAAAGTAAACTAAGCGAAGAATCTACTGGAAGAAACCAAAAGAGGAGGAGAAACATAAACTGCGGGATATTTAACTACTGAACAATACTGGAATAACTGAAAGCATATGAGTAAAGCTTAGGTCTTTGAATTACTTGATCGGATGAGAAAAAACTGGGCAATTTATAGAAAACGAAGCAAATAGCTGTGAAAACTTCAAAAAAAAATTAAGTTCTGGCAGAAACCAGAAAAACTGAAGTTTAGGCACTAAATCAAACAGGAAACTGGAAATACTTAAGAAATTTGAGAATTGGCAACGACCGAGGTAATTAAATGAAACTTACGAAACTAGAGGAACCGGAAGAAATAAAAATAAAAAAAAATAAAAAAGTCAAGAATTTGTTTTGTTATTATTATTATTGTGCATTTTAAAAATTGAATTATTTGGTATTGAGCTAGTTCAGCATTTAAAATAGAAAAGTGGGAAACCATTTAAATAAATTTTATCATTCCCTTTAGCTCCATTTAAAATCATAAAGTGAGTAACAATGATATCATGTTATGATACATATTTTATTCTAGGAACGTTTTTTCAATAATTGCATTGTTTTGAACTATTTTCCTATAACTTTGTAATTTTCTTTCGAACGTTTGGCCCACACGACATTCCATATCAAGCGACTTGCAACATTCTTATGCATTTTCATTAACTCTGTGTTTAATTGTAAATCACGAGTGGTTGCTTTAATATTGTGTGCTCTATATTTGGTTTGGCCTTGCCCATAAATCTGCTTTCCATAGACAAGTTCTTGTCAAGGTTTTTGGTAATTCGATTTGAAAGAGCTTAAAACCTGGCTAAGCTACTTAAACGCAAATTACTTTGGTCGGTTTCATTTAGAAATTCATTTGCCAAGTGCACGCGAACGCCGATCGACGCTCCAAATATTTAGCCCACACATTCAGAAAAAGAAAAATGTACATATATATACGTATATACGTATATATGTATATATGTATCTATAAGTTATATGTATTCATCTGTTAAGACCTACATATAAATTATATAGCGGCCTCGACACATACCACAGCCCATGCACCATTTACGTATGCATATAAATATATAACTAGGTGTATCTGTGGCTATATAGTATATGTATATATACACGCTCTCAGACACACGCACACACATTAATTTACCTGACGCATTTTTCCGAGTGTCGCAAACGATTTGCGCGCTTCGCTTGTTTCGCACATTTTTCATCTTTGGCCTTTGCTTGTTGCTGCTGTTTGCTTTGCTTTTTGTATACCCTGTCAGTTGGAAGGTAAAGGAGTATATAGAGCATATTTTCTTAAATACCATAACTTTGTCAAAAAATAACCGATTTGAATGGTATATTACTTTTTTCATGGATTGGCCTCTAGATTAATTTTACATTTCAATCTGGTTCGCAGTTTTAAACTATCATAACTTGGCCAAAACTGAACTGATTTGCATATGCATTGGCTTTTTACTCATGATTTGAATGTTAAATCTTTTCATTGTATCCAAAAATTTCCATAGGATTTTCCACACAACATAAAATATCAATTGTCTTATCATATCAATAAGGGTATCTACGTTTTGGGGCAATAGAATCTTGTTCTTGTTAATACTTTTACTGCTGCAACGCTGAGACGCAGAAATTTATTTTTGTGATTTGTATTTACACATGGCAAATGGCGAAAAGTACAAAAACATATTGAAAGCAAAGTAAAAACACAACCGACACAGCAAAAAATTCACTTCCAGCGAAACAAAACAAGCAGTCAAAAAGTACAAAAAAATACAACAACAAGATCCACAAGTAATAAATGAAACACAAGGAAATACCAAAAATTCTTGACATGAACGTCATAAATATACGAATTTCACTAAATGTGCTTGCAACGATTTGTGGGGGCAGATAGGGGGTGGCGCATTTGTGGAAGTGGGGCTCGTTAGCAGATGGATGCATATGCAAAAAAATAATAAAAAAGGCTGAATATTCGGGTCAAAATTTAATCGTTGGGTCAGGAGTGAACGAAAGATTCATATTGTTTAATATATACTCGCTTTAAATTCACATTTATGCAATAGGAAATTCCTAAAAATTACAATGAATAAGCTTCTATTTGTATTTAATATAAATTGCGTTTTAAAAGGAATTAGTTAAATTTATTCGTTGGAAACTTTTTATATATTTAACTTCAAGCATCCGATTGGGCAAATCTTTATGATGCATTTATTATAAACATTTCGTTATAAGCACTCGTTATTAGTGAATCGCCTTAAACGATTCGCTGCAAATTTATTCAATATAAATAACTCGCTATTACATACTCGTTAAAGGCTCGTTAAAATCTTCTAATTACAAACTACTCGTTATAATCTTGTCAAGTCAAACTCAATATGGGCAACTAATTACAAATTACTTCGTGTGCTTCAATTAAACTACTCGACTTGTGTTAACGATAAAAAAAACTCGTTAAAAGCTTCTCATTTTAGCTGCATCGTAATAAGCTGATTTTTTCAGCTGCCATTTCTAAGGCTCTTATCACAAGCTACTCCTTATTAGTATCTTTTTCACGATCTTCTCGTTACGGGCTACTCGTTGTAAGCTATTCGCCTAAAAACTGAATGTTATAAAATACTCGATACTATTATTATAGCGAGATTTAGAGCGCAGCGGTTTTTTCAGCCGCAGAACTCTCATAGCTATCAACAACGAACGAGAGCACATCATTATCACCTTCATTATCACTTGAGGCATTTGAGATTGTGCTGCAAAGCCGCTCAAGTGCAAAGTGCTCATCATCAACAACATCAACAACATCAACAACAACAACATCAACAACAACAACAACAATAGCAAACATCATTAGCTAATCAACAACAGCGACACCCTACAATTGCTCAAATCTAGAGCATGAATAATTGTGGGAGGAGAACAACAGCCACAGCAGCAACAATTGCATAGTAATATTAAACCAAAAACAACAACAGCACAAAACTATAAAAAGAACTGAAAAAAACACCATCTACAAACACTGGCAATTAAATGATTGGCATTGATCGTGAAATTTGATAGCAATTGTGCCACACAGAAAAAAATTAACATACTCTCATCGTTGTGGCACAGACAAACTGTCTGACAAGCTGTGCGCGATGCGGCACGAAAAGCCAACTCGACTCTGGCGGGAAACTCTGGGCAATATGCCAATTGCAATTTGAGACACTCGTCGCATTATTTCGCATACCCTGTGTGCATACAAATTACCGATAAAGGGTATTTATAAGATCCATCCAACTACCATATGCCTTGATTTATTTTTTACATGTCTTATTTATAATTTTTTGTTTTTTTTGTTTTGTTTTAAATATATCATAATATTTACTTATTTTTTATTTTAACAAAATTTAACCGAATTTAATATGTATTTTTTATTTAAAAATTACTATATAAAACTTGTTTAATTAAATTAAATTTAGATTGTTTAACATAATAGTTTTTAAATTGTGTTTAAAGCATTTAAGGTTACTTTATATTATATTATTTATTTTCAGTTGTCTCTTTTGTTTTGATATAGATTTAAAATTGCAATTATTTTAAAAACATTATCATAATAATTAAAAGTCAATTTTTAATTTGAAACTTATACAAAATCACTACAATTTATTTTTAGCTTTAGATACAGGGTATCTATTAGTTTTAAAACCGGTAGTTTATTTGTTTAACTTATTGCTTCTTTCATTTTTAATGTTTATTGTATCCAGAGCATTGGCGAATAGTGTCCAATGAATTTTTTATATCATAGTTTAATTACAAGTCACAGGGTACAGAGTATATCGAAGTCTTAGCAATTTCAATAAAAATGCCATTATTTTTATATTATTCTATATGTTATATGTTTACAAGGTATCTCCCATTTGATTTTTCTTTGGCTATTTCCTCCAACTTCAATCTTAATTGATATCTTTATAGCTGCATGACATCTTCCAGAATAATAGCAGCTGTTAATTAACTTTAGAGGGTATCTTCGTAGTCGCACGCCGGCATGTTTCATTCCCATTTGTTTCGTCTTTCAGTGTTGCTTCCATCTCCAATCTTAATTGCATCTCATTTGCATGGCTCTAATGAGCCGTTTTATCAACCGCTTAGCCGAGACAGCAACCAGTGCAAGGCGGCAGCGACCCACAATCCCAACAGCCGCCTACGCCACACCCCCCGCCCCCCGCAGTAACCGCCCACTCTGACCCCAAGCTTGTGCCCTTTTAATCTCTGCCAGCTGCTTACTTAGCTGCCTTGGAAGCCGTTTCCAAGGCACTTGGCGGTTTATTGTGCCAGTTTTTATACTCGTTCAGGAAGTGAAAAGAGTATATTGGGTTTGCTGCTATTTGTATAAAAACAGCTGAGCGGGTAAAATTTGTTGTAAAATTATTTCAGACTCCCATAACTTTGTCAAAACTTGAATTAACTTTCATGTTGAAATAAACAACACATTTTAAAAAAACATAGCATTTAGTTCGGGTTCACATCTTATTGATATCGGTCTGCTATATAGCATAGTTATATCCCATAACAACGATCAGACATTTAATATTTTTAAAGAACGCCCTCTTTGTGTCTAATGTTCGAAACCTGTCGCAAATCTGCCCTATGTTTGCAAGGGTATTTGAACTTCGGGGGTCCGAGAATAGCTTTCTTCAATTTGTTAGTGCGGCTGCCTTTTTATTGCGGCTGTAAGTAGCACCACATTGCACCACATTCAACGGACCTGTGCCACTCGCTGCTGTTGCGCCTTTTGTTGCCGTTGCAGTGGAGTGAGTGGCATATGAAACATTTGCTTATTTGCAAAACAAGAGCAACAACAATAAGCAGCGGAATTCTTTCCAGAGGCCATTAAGAATGTGAACAAAATGGAACTGCCCCAAGAATCGTTAACCCAGTGGCTATGCAAACAAATCTCAGTGGCGCATATTCAAAGTCCTTTTTAACTGGTTGGTCTAAATAGTATTACCAATGGTTAAATCCGAAATCAGTTTCTTTACTCTACCTCTACTTCAATAATTCCAAAATGGTTCGAGAGATTTTAAAAGTCTACCTAGCAAATATATAGTTTTGAAATTGCCTATAAGAAAGGGCACTTGAATTGAATTTGAATAAAAAGATATATTTCATATTGTTATTATTAGAATTACAATTACAATTACAATTACTAAGAGATTTGTTAATAAATTGCATCTACTCCTTCACCTGCCTTTGCAGAATGTGGTGGACCATAACTGGCAACTTTGGCAATATTCTGCCCATCGACTGGTCCAAGTCGTATACACGCCAGATGCACATGCCGACCCTCAATCTGGGCCGTACAAAGCAGCAGCAGCAGCAGCGCAACCAGCTGCAGCAGCAACAACAGCAATCCCAACAACAACAGCAACCTGGCAGCCTGGTGGATGCCCAAACGCCAGTGGACGAGTTCAACGATTTGGCCAGCGAGGATGAGGCTGTGGCCAATGATCTGGACATGCATGCCCTCATCTTGAACGGCCTGAACGGGGACGCGGATGAGCCCATCAAGACGGTGGAGGAGGTGATCAAGGAGATCGATGACATCATGGATGAGGCCGAGAGTCCGCTGGACGAGCCCGAGACCTGCGACTCGGAGGTCATTGAGAAGGCGCGCGAGGTGCTCGGTGCGCCCCTCTATGCAGAGAGTAAGTGAACAGCTACCCCATGCGCTCCGCCCAACTAATCCCCCCCTCCCTCTCCTCTAGAGCTGCAGTATCTGAGCAGCACACAGCTGAACGAGCTGTACATGGAAATGGAGATGCTCATCCAGGAGCTGAGCGAGACCCTGATCAATGAGCTGGCGCTGCGCGACGAGCTCGAATACGAGAAGGAGCTGAAGAACTCCTTCATATCCCTGCTGCTGGCAGTCCAGAATAAGCGTCGACAATACCACGTCGAGAAGAAGCGCGGCAAATTCCAAGGTAGGCCGAAATCCTAAATCGAAAATTATATACAAATATACATTATTCAATTCCAATCTTTTATGCAGGTCCAGAGCCCAAATATTTAACCACTGTCATACCGTATCATCTAGAGAATGGAACACCCAACAATCAGTCGCTGCAGGTGCTGATCAAAAGTAAGTGTGGATCTTTCTGAAAGAGCAAAGGGCAAACTGTAGTAGACCTTAATCTATGAATTCACTCTAGGCCAAAATGGCCCAGCCTCGCAATTTACAAGTGTATTGATTTTTGGAAAGTGGAGAAGCCTATCGAAAAAGAGATTTACTTCATTTTGCGTCTAATATACGATTATCTGCATTTGAAATCTGGCCCCTTCCTTTTCCTTCAATTGGTGTACAAAAAACCAATATATAACAGATAATAAAAGTTAACAGGAAATCTTTAAAAAATTTGACCTAAAAAAAAACATTTATTTTGAAAGTTCGTCTAATTCAATAGTAGACAATTTACAAATGGCTTTTGTGGAACAAATTAACAATTAGCATACTCAACACATTTTCCATAATTGACTTTATAAGACAATACACCCAAAATTAGAATGAAAAATAGTCTTTGATCTATACTGTGTATCTGAACTCGCATATTCTTAACTTTATTTTGCAGTACTCAAGGCTATTAATGAGGACAGTCCGACGGTGCCGACGCTTCTAACGGATTACATATTGAAGGTGCTCTGCCCCACATAAACGACAAGCTACAGAAACAACAACAACAGCCACAGCTTTAGTTACAGCAACAATAACAACAACAGCAACAACAATATACGCTCTATCTCTCTGTCTGTGTTTATACGAGTATATATATATATCTATATATATATAATTTAATAATTAGTTTATATTACTTATATATGTATCACATATAAACTATTCAATATGAAATGCGAAATGTTAGCAGACCCCTCCCTCCTCCTCACTCCCCCTCTCGCTGTCAGCAATAACAATTGTTAGGCGCTAATATATGTATATGCAAATGCTAAACCCAGATGTCTAAGCCAACTAAAAGATATAGCTATCGAGTTCTGGCAAAAGAAGGAAGATAAGAGAGAGCAAGTGAATGTTAAGGCAAAGTACGTCAGACGTCAGCAAGCACGCATTGCACGTAATACTCAAAAAAAAAAAAAAAAACAACAAAAAAATACAAAAAAAATCTATATTGAAAATCTTAACTAAATGCTAAAAAAACAAAAAAAAAAAAAAGGAATAAAAACAAAATCAAATTACCACATTTATAATGCAATGTCGCATACTTGTTTACAAAGCATAAAATTCAAGCTTCAAAAATACAAAATGCAAAATTGTAATAACTAGCATATATATATATATACACATCTGTATGTATTGTAATGCCATACAACACATATATAAATATATATAGAAGAAGAATAGACGCCCATATTATGGTGTTCTCTCTATGTATATGTATGTATATGAATATACATGTTCTTTGTAATGTGTTCGTCTCTGCTTTAAACTGAAAATCCAAGCGTTTTCGTAACGGTACAGCATAAGTAAACCAGAGCATAACAAAGCTCTGCAAATATATATATATATAACTGAAACACACATATGTATCGTCAAGAACTGTATGTATAGTCAGATTGTAATTTAAGCGTCAGTTGATATATACATATAAATATATCTAGTATCTGTATGTTGTACGTACTAGCAACTGCTTTTTGGCTCTTTGCTCGACTTTTGCTTCAAGATGTGCTCCCAACGAGTTTGCATTTTGCCTAAATCATCTCAACTCAGCATCAGGTTTATGATTATTATTATATTATAATTATCGATTAGCGTAAACAATTATTTTCAATTTGTTGCAATTTTATTTTGTTGTTTTTTTTTTTAAATTATCCTTTTGCTTTAAGTTTACGCAATACATAAGCACTAAAATATTATTACTATTATTATAATTATTATTACGATTGTAATTATGTTTATTTTATGCTCGAGGCGTGTGCGTGGCCATAAAAAGAAACAAAGCTTTTTTTGTTTTGTTCAAAACAATTTCATTAAAAATGTAATTTTAATTTTAATATTTTGCATGCAAAACGCTGTGTTATTTACTTTTTATCAAATAAATGCTTAAATACACAAATACAATTTAAAAATGTAAACAACTACAACTTCAACTACAAAAATATACATATATAAAAAATAAATAATAATACAAAAATCAAACACAAATAAATAGTTTAAAATTGAGTCAGGCGCACAGTGCTTTTATTTAATTATAAATATATATATATATATATACATATATATGAATATATATGCCTTATGTTAACTACATAAAACATACAAACACACTTACACTTACTTATATATGCATAACAGTCCAACAACAACAACAGCAACATTTATATCATGTTTCACATTTCACATACAAACAACCAACAAAAATTTGTTAACTTCGGTTAACCGAAGCTTGCATACACTTTTTTCGTATAGCTACTTTATCGACGCCGATCTTTTGGGACATTTTAGTAGCGTTATAGGCGTGTGCACCACATTTAATGCAAATCTTAGGTACCTTTGATAGAAAACAGAAACAAAATTATAAAAGATAAACTCAAAACAAAACTTACCTAATATATAAAAGAAAATACATTCAAAAATACAACAAATAACTTCATAAATGTTTACGATTCATATATTATATATATAAACATATATAAAGTTATATATATAAACACGCTTTACACAAAAAAAGAAAAGTAATAAAATAAATAAATAAAAAATATTTATTAAAATGCAAATTTCAATGATCAACTTTTTTTAGATCTCAAACAGACGATTATAGTATGAAGAGAAAAAACGCGTAAAACCAAATGTATTTGTATATTTAATTGAAGAGTCCATGTTAAAATCGAAAGCGTATGGAAATTATATATATTTAATAAATTAGTAAAAACTAAAAACCAATAAGAAATAAAACAACATAAAAACAAACACAAATAAGATGCAATATATATATATATATATAAATATATATATGTATGTAAACATGCAATGCAATGCTCTATATACAAAAGGAAAATACTTTTAAATTGCTTAAATAAAAACAAAATTACAAAAGCCAAAGAAAAACTTGTTTCGGTTGGGTTGCCTTTGTTGCCGTTTCCAATTGGAGCCTACAAATCGAGCACATTGTGTGCATCAATGTTGCCCCATCAAAGCAATTTGCTGCTGGCAGTTACAAAGTTATCGGCGGGCTGCCACATGTTGAAACAGACATCGTCTGGTCGTTGTAAGTGCTCATCGGTGTTCTTATGCATAAGATAAACGGTAAAAAGTAAAGCTCGCAGATATAAGTGAAATTATTTTGCATACAAATTCACCTTTGGTTTGTATTCAAACAAATCGCGCATTGTTGATGGCCAGTGTGTGCACACGTTTTGCAGATAGCGGCCAACATCGAAAGCTCGCTGATGGGTATCGATAGCAGTCGTGCTCCTTATCTCCCATCACTACGACAACTAGCCTTGCCTATCCATAGTTTTTTTTTTTGTATCCAAACAGTAAAAATAAGTTTAAACAAAAGCATACACACATCCGTTTAATTTTTTTTTTTCGTTAAGTGTAATATTGATTTATTTTTTAAGTGCGCGTTTAATAAGAAAATGTCATCGCGAAGGTAAATCCAATAGGAAAAACGACAATGTACAACATACACAGACAAGCGCACACACGCGCGCACACATACACACACATGCGAACACATATGTACAATACACACACACACACACACACTTACACAGATACACTCTGGGTCTATTTACATATGTATAAGTATATACAAAAATCAAAAAACGCAAAGCAACGAACAAAAAAGAAACAACATTGAGATAAAAAAGTGCAACAAAGTGCTGAAAGTAAATTAGCCCTCCCCTCCCTTGCCGCCAACACCAGTCCCTGGTCCACAATTTGAAAAATATCGCTTGTGCCGCAGCTACAGCTACAGCTGTTGCTGTCTGCCACCTCTGTTGCTGCTGCTGCTACTGCCTCTGCTGCTGCTGCTGCTGCTGCTACGCGGATCTCGCGGGGGCTTGGCCAGGCAGGTAGTTGGGTCACAGGCGTTTGCCTTTGCCGCATTTGCAGACCACTTCATTTTATATACTGTAGCATATTAGAGATGTGCTCACGACCACCAAATACTCACGACACGATCGCGCGACTCACGCAACTGCAAATTAGCGTATAATTGGCATTTGTTCATTTTCGTGTCACGTTCATTTATCGTATGATGTAATATACATATCTTTCTCTATATCTATCTATCTATATATATATATATTTAAATATGTATGTTTGCACTTCCGGGCATTTTACAGATGGTTCCACCCAACAATATCGGGCATCGAAGCTGAAAAATTGTTACAGGAAGAGGGCTACGACGGTTCATATCTAGCGCGTCTCTCATCCTCAAATCCGGGCGCATTTACACTTTCCGTGCGTCGCGGCAACGAGGTCACACACATTAAAATTCAAAACAATGGCGATTTCTTCGATCTTTATGGCGGTAAGTGCACAAACAGAAAAGAGAAAAAAAAGAAATTGTAAAATAATTAATAAATCTTCCCCCTCGAAATCAGGTGAAAAGTTCGCCACATTGCCAGAGCTGGTACAGTACTACAGTGAAAATGGGGAGCTGAAGGAGAAGAATGGCCAGGCCATTGAGCTGAAACAGGCGCTCATTTGTGCCGAGCCTACAACGGAAAGGTAAGTCGCAGGCGCAGTCGCAGTCGCAGTCGCAGTCGCTGTTGCAGTTGCAATTGCAGTTGCAGCAACAGCGCAGCAGCAGCAGCAACAACAGCTCCTGTTGGCTGGTTTAACAGCTGTTAACAGCTGCTCATGTTTACATTATGTTATCATTAGACGCAGCGCAGCTGACGCAGCGGCCGATGTCGCCATGCTGTCTATAATACATATACAAATACATATGCAGACATATACGTATACATACATGTACATACATTTATGTATGTGTGTGCGTATATATATATATATATATATATATATGTATATATGTATACGGTTTATGCATATCTATGCTTTTGCTCGCAATTTCCTTGACCCATTTGTATATACACTTTTACTCGAGTCTTTTATAATTTTGCAACAAAATTTGCAACACTTTGTAGCGGACATTTGCATACATTTAAGGTATATGTACGTATATGCTATATTCTCGATCCGAATGACGCATTGCTCTCTCACGCGCTCAGTTAATATATAGATTTATATACTGCTGCATTGCTACAGATTTGCTCTGTTTTGTTCAAATGTTTTTGAAAAATTAATTTATTGCCAAACGAAATTCCACATGAGAGTTTAAAAAGAAGAGCTTTGAGTATGGATTTGGAAAATTTAAGAATTTTAAATAAAAACTTTTCAATTTAAAACAAAAAAAGATATTATATATTGATATTGTGCGGTAGAAAATCATTTTTCATTGGTTTTTATATCAAGCACTGATAGAAAATTAAATTTGGATATTCTTAATTTAAAATTTAAGTCTTAAGACTTAAACTTTATATAATTTATTTACCAATAAAAGGCATTTATAATGAAACAATAATAGGTATAGTTAAAAAAAAAAAAAATTGAAATTTATTCTAATTTAGATGCCTAACTATTTGAATGCTTATCGTTGCCCAAAATAGTATAGGTTAGGTTTTAATGCATTTTAATTAGTTAAAACTAAGTGGGGGGCTATGCAGACACTTTATATGCCAATCTCTTTTTTTCATGCGTTCTTATCAATTACCTTATCTTTTTTTTTATGGAAACACAATTAAAAAGTTGTATTCTTAAATTAGTAGGGTGCATTGTGGGCTGCTTTTGAATAAATTGCTAACAAATTAAATTTTTAAGTTATTCGCATTAAATCTTAGCAAGAAAAAATCATTGATGCAAAACTAATCGCGAAGGGGAAGCCCTTCTATGAAATGTAATTCCGTATGGAAATCGCTAGACACTTCTGGCAAAGTAAGGGGTGGATTATTTTCATAATTCCAAACTGTGAAACTTTCTACAATTATCATTTAGGCCAGTTATTTGATCAAACAATTAACGGACTCGAGCAATTTCTTTGGCCAAACAATAAAATGGCCAAGAAATAAATTGCAATAACACTACTTTTCCCAATTATGCTGGGCGTAAAAAACTCGATGGCACGATCCCACGCGACGCCAGCGAGCGACGCGCTGTCTGCGGCAGTTAACAGAGCGCTGGTTTACAGAGGCGTGTGCATAGATAGCGTTAACAGGGCGCTGTTAATGGCCGCGCACAGAGCGCTGATAAGACGCATAAGTAGGCGCGGTTGCCGCTCTAACGAAAGTGTTTTTGTATCAGTAGGTACAACACTTTTGATGAAAAGCTCTCATTTTTTTACAATTATGAACATAACATTTTTAGGCATACTTTCAAATTACTGAAATACTAATAACAATTACAAATGCAATAAGCTGTTAATATTACACAAGCTTAAATATCTTAAAGTATATTTAAATATTATTAAATATCATTGTACATTTGCATGTATTGCTTTTCATTACATTTTATTAATTGTATTGTACAAAGCGATAAATGGCACTCAAATAATTAAATATACAATGTACCAAATTTAATTACAAATCACCAATTATGCACCAATGTAACTATTTTGGTACACTAGTGGCTCATAGTTACCTTTCAAAGTTCCTAAATAAATGTAAAATAAAATCCATTATCCATTTAAATTTTGTAGTTGGTACATGCAGATTATCAACCAGATTTGAGCAACATTTTACAAACAATAAAAATAGCTTACCAATTTGTATAAAACAAAAACGACCCAGTGTACCATAGAATAAATATAGTACGAGTTTTGGTACATGTGTACCACATGTTTAAGTGTGTGTGCTGTTAATAGAATAAAAAGAATTTTCAGTAAATAATTTGTAAATTCGATTTTACGCAGCAGCGCGCTCAGACAAATAACTTAACTATATGTAGGTATGTATACATCTGTATAATACACTATGTATGTATGTATGTATGTGTGCACACCCACCAGGCATTGCCCATAAATGCGTTGCATTGTTGTGCTTGTTGTTGTTATTGCTGCTGCTTTTTGCTGCCCACACAGACGCACACAACAGTATTTATTTTTTATTTTTATTTTAAAATTCATTTTTTTTTTTTGGGTTATTTATTGCTTATTAACATTTTTTTGTCGGACTGTCAAATATTTTATTCTCTCGCTCTGACTGCCACTCAACTCTTACGCTCTCTCTCTCTCTCTCTCTCTCTTTCTCTCTTTCTCTGTTCTCTCGTTTTCTGCTTAATGCGTTTTCAATTTTTTCTTGTTGCGCAGCGCAATTTGTTGTCCACATTGTTATTGTTGTTGTTGCGTTTTCCGCATCCTAACGGTCAGCCACCTTTGGGCCACGCCCACTGACTTTGACCGTCTGCCTTTCGGCTAATTTCGTTTCGGCACTTAAAAATACACCCAACGCGCATCCCGCAACTCGAAACTGGAAATCAAAGCCAACTGCCGAGCTTTTAAACTGTGTTAAGTGCGCGCATCTCTGACGCTCACCCCGCCAAGCCTGCCTCGTACCGCCCCAGACCTCCCGCACCTCCCGCACCTCCCGCACCTCCCGCACCACCCGCACCACCCTTGCAGCAGTCCACACAAATCCACACCCAAACGAAATATTTGGCATTGTGACGTTCTCTGGGTCGAATTATTCGATATCTTGTCGATTGTTTGGTTATTTTTATTTTTATTTACATATCCGAATATATATATATACACTTTTTTTAATTTAGCCTGCGTTTAATTTTTGGTGTACTTTATTTATAAATCGGAAAAAACGACGCTTGTGTAATAACCACAATTTGCGCGTACATCTCAGTTTGATTTGTACCCTTAACTGATCTCATTACGCCGGGCTCTTTCGTCAATCGCACGTGACGCTACTCCGGCTGACGTCGCAATTTGTATTACTCTAAAATTAGATAACTCCGACGTCGGCGGCGCCGTCAAAAGGCTGCGTTTACTTACTTCCTTGCTAGGGCAACCTTTTTGCTAATAGTCGCTTCCAGGGCATTTCCAGGCTTTAGTTTGAAGCACAAAAGCGAGCAAATAGAGAAGGAGCTTTAGATGCTTAATTTCCAGCCTAAAAGCTAGATTCGAGCTAAAAAAAAGCTTTTTTAAGACTACAGCCAACACAAAAAACCTAAATTTGGAGCTTCTTCTACCATCTAATCTCTAGACACAAAAATCTATAATCTTTCAAACCTAGTTTACTTCTAACTTTATTTTTTTTTATTTAATTATAATAAATAAGTTTCAATAAAAAATGCTCTACTGCTCTTAATATATCTTAAGGCTATATTATAGTATATATTAATTTATTTTCCACTGCCAATCTTTTTACCTTTGTATACAAAATTGATTGGCTTTCATTTGCTTTTTTTAGTCGCTTGCCTTAACAACTGCGGTTATACGTTTCCAAAACAAAAGAACCTTTCTATATTATACAATATACTCAAATGTTTTCTTCCTTTTGTTTTATTTATAATCTGTGCACATTTGATCGGATCATTATATACCTTCTTTATGGCCATTAATTGTGATGCAATCGCAAGAACTCATTGGCAATCAAATTCAGTTCGTGGGGATTCACGCGAAGCAAAAATCTTTTGTCTCACATTTGATGGCCTTCAAATCCATTCGATTTTGGACTGAAGGATTGTCAGGTGGCCAATGCAAAGTGCATGCCAATTAAGTGGATTAATGCAGATATCCTTTATGATACCAATATCATGCTATCTGACATCCATGACACATATATATTCTAAATCAAGACTCGCTTTACCAAACGCAAAACAAGTTTATCTGTATTTTCCTAATATATCTTATAGCTCCGATAAAAACCCAATCTGCTGAAAATACAACTGGTAAATGTCGGCAGGGGTATGTAATCTTCGTCAGTTCCAAGACAAGTACTTATGTTGTTGTGGGACTTTTAACTGTACCAGGGCTCGAACATCGGTTGAAATTTAGCCACTATAGTGGTGCTAAAAACAATTCCCTGCCATTTTAACTGATTGAGTGTCATCATACATATGTATGTACGTTTTTTTTTGTAGGTTTTTTTTATTACTCTCAAGGTTATTTCCGACAATTCTATTTTACATTTTTATTTGTTTCTCAGTTTTTAATTTCTTGTGAAGTTATTTTACTTATCTGCATATGTAATTATTGTAGTTGAACTTTACCTGCTTCGAAAATTAAACACATCAATTTATCCAGCAAATTACATTCGACAAACTCAAGTAAATTCCATGCTAAATACTTAGTAAAACAATCAACAAGGAACCTTACTGTTTTATCTTAATTTGTAATCCTTCTAGATAAATAAATAAGTTCCTGAAGTTGCTCAACTTGGTGGCAAAACTTACGTAGTACTGTTCAATAAACCCCTTTGCTTGCTTGACCTTTGACCAAACGATTAGAAAAAAAAAATAACAACAATGATAACAACAACAATTTCGATTTGATCCCAGTAAACTGTAACGTAATTAATTTGTTGTTATGCGTTGCATTTTAATAGTTGCAATTAAAAGCGATAATTGCTAATTGCATTACTTTCTTCTCGCATATATGAGCTCGAATATACATAAATCTATATACATATGTATGTATATCTACAGTAAACGCTTGATAATAGAACTCTCGAGTTGTTAGCATCGTATTGAGCGTGTTTATGTAAAAACTAAAAGTTGCAATCTCACTATGTTACAAAAGAACAGTTTTTATCTGCTGTTCGGAGAGCCCCAAAAGGAGAAAATAATTTTTAATTAGATTTTTAAGCGATTCATTAAATCCTTTGCAAAGCAAAACTATAGTTTAAAAGTTATTGCATTGGTAAAAAAAAGAAACAAATTGTTTTGCCAAAATGTATAAATAAATAAATATATATATAAACATTTTTAAAATCTTAGAAAAATTAACAAAAATACAAAATATGAGCAAAACTATTTTAATCTAAAAAAAAGGTGGTTCTATCTTCAAAAAATTTACTAAATATATTTTCATTATTAAGCCATATCTCATTTTGGCTATTGCATAGTATTATCGGTCAACCACTGTATATAAATATATATAAATATATCTATATATATCTATATATTGCTGTTGTTTTTATAGTTCCACAATTCTAGAGTTTAGCAGCAGCAGCCACTTGACGTGCGGCATTTACAGCAAATCTGACAGTAATCAATTAAGTTTTCAATTTGTTTTGTTTTATTTTATTTCGTTTCGTTTTGTTTTGTTTTGTGTGGCGTGTTGGATAATGGGTCGCTTACCGTAAACACCTGTAACCCCCACAGTATAGTAAGCGTACAACCCCTTGCCCCCGCCCCCGCCCACTCCGCCTCACCACGCCCCTGTTGTGCTACACCGCAACCCTCTTTCATAGAAGTGCTTGAAATGCTAAATGTTTTCAATTTTCACCATTAAGACAAGCCTACAAATGCTTTATAAATTATGCCGTGCACGTTGACAGCCGTAATCGTAGCTATATGTATATATATATATGTGTGTGTGCATATGTATCTGTATCCGTATCTGCGAATTGAAATCTGTATCTGTAGCTGCGACAGCTTGAAGTGTCTATATAGCCGCTTTAATCGTTCATATGGCATATCATTTCGATGCCTACACTTGTGCTCATTAAACACACCGCTCGCACACGCCCCCTCCGCCCCCCGTTATATTTGCTGTGCGTGTCAACAGTCGCGTAGACCAGCCGAAACAGTTTGTAGACATACTGACATCCTGATCAGGCAGTCAACTATATGCAGTTGGAATTTTATTATCCTACTATATTTATTTGGCCCATTTACCTGTCGCATTCCACGATAAAAACAAACAGATTAACAGCATCTGTTGATCTGTTGATCCCGTTGATCACATGATCACTTCACTCAGTGCGATCTACTGCAATACCAAATCGAAGTCATGCTGGTTTTGCAGTTTTTGTTTTCTCCACCCAAAGTAGTTCTCCAAATGTCACTCGGCTCTTTCTTATGTAAGCAAATGATTAAATGAACTGTCGTTGTTGCAAAATGTTAACTACCAATCAACCATGTTTGACACGACTGATTAAATGCTGCGTTTTATAATGATCTTAAAGCATGATACTCTTGATCTTCAAGTGTAATTAAAATCTTGTGCCCAGGCATAGTTGATCACATGTTATCGGATCTGTGGATCTACATATATTTGATCCACACACATTTAATCATATTGTCAATGCTCTTATCCCAAAACATTAACTCTAAATATATCTAACTAATATTTAATATGAGAATAAAACTATATATAAATATTTATATTCGCTCTTAAGCGAAATGTAATTAATTAATATTGCAGTCCACGGTAGATGAATTGTCTTATTTCCCAGGATTTTAGGCAAGAGATCCAAGTTTGGATTTTCTGTCAAAAATGATGCCAAAATTGACAAGGATTTTGAGAAGTAGTTTCCGAATCCCTATTTGCTGGATTTCAATACCATTTCAGTACCATAACTTGGTAAAAACTAAACCGATTTTCACAATGGCTACCATTTTCATTATGGTTTGGCCTCTAGATTGATTCTGTATTTAAGTTTAATTCGTTTTTGAAAATAAATTTTTTTTGACTATTCAATTCAAAATCCTTTAGTCCCCCCTTACTTATTTTGAAAAAAAAATTTTTTAAATTTGGAATCGCGAAATATTAAATTTAATCGAATAGCGTAAAACGCAACTTGGCAGTTGCTATTGATCAAGAGAATATATAGTTTATAGATACTATTAATTAAATTATTATTAACTAATTAAAATACTCTCTGGTGGGCGCCTTTTTAAGGCAAATTATTATCTTGAGGCTTCACAAGGATCTGAATCTGTCGGAAATTGTTACTAAAGATAACAATTGTGAAGAAATCTAAGATTTTGTTCTTATCTAACCTTTTTTAAATGGACTCCATTCGATTGAAACAGTGAATTAAATAACAGAAATTGATGTAAATTGGTGACTGTTTTTGAAATGTGTCTCCCAGGGGCAATCGCAGTCGCAATCGGAGTCGAGTTGCTCGCAACCGAATGAGAAATCGAATGCGTGCGCACGATTCTCAAACAGTTAGAAAACCTACACATGAGTCTTGTGTTATATTGAGACGTGTATAAATTGTATCCTAAATGAGTCGGGCACACGATTAAAAGCACTCGGCACGAACGTGCAGCTAACCGCAAATGGACGACTGGACAAAGAGCGTAGGGCGAGAGGGGGAACGGGGTAACGGGGAACAGACCTGATCGAACAGGCGGACATGTGCATGATTATTGATTCAGGTAAATCCCTCACACGAATTCGGTACGGAAAAACGTGCGATCATCATTGGCGAAAGGTTGTCCTTCACATAGAACTCAATAATCATTGCACCCCAGAGAGACCCGGAAGTGAAAGCAAATTGTGCTTTATTTAACTGTTTTCTTTCACTCGCCTAGCAGCAGCCCGGTTTGACCTGGTTTATATTCAGCTTCGCAATCAGTTGTGGGCACGTACATCCGAAATATCTCATATTCAGGTACTACAGCTAGTAGTTAATAATAGTTATTTTTGAACGAGCCCATAAGTCAAAGCAAGATAATGAAACACATGGAATAGTACTTAACTTGTAAATCCCAACCGACGCAGACATCATATACCCTCTATACACTGTCTTAAATTATAGGCTCAAAGCCCCTAAATTTTTGATGAACAGGCGTGACGAACTTGTCAGAATTCGCCTGTACATCTCGATTTCGGGCCTTATAGAAACTAGTTTAGAGATAGTTTGGAAATTGCATACCAAAATTAAATCTGTTTGTTGTAATTAATTATATGTCATAAAGAAAATTTTCAAATTAAGAAATCAAAATACAATATTGTAAAACGAATAAACCTAGAGCTCTATATTACACTATCCTAGCTCTGAATACCATACTATATCTATCTACATATTGCTCTTCTGGTTTAGCCTACTAAACACGTCGCTCTAAAATTAAATTCTTTAAAACGATTTGTATATATTTTCCGAAAATTGCAAAATAAATTAAGTATTTATTTTATGCAAACATAATAAATATATAATAATTAGAAATATATTATGGGTATCCTGTATATTCCATAAATACCACCAGTTTTAAAAGCAGGAATTTTTTTCATTTATTTTGATATGGCAAATAAATAAATAAATAAATATAATAAATGAAAATATCGATCTTGTCATATTTAAGTTTTAAATATTGTCTATAAAAGTGAATGCTAAGCAGCAATATTTATTTTATACAAAAATATTTTACAAAAATGTTATTATTCCCGGCTGAAAACAGAAGACAGGGTAGCTGTTAGTCCGGCACTCTGCTTGCCTTTGATCTGTTTGTTTTAGGACTTTGGTTAACGACAAGTTGAGTCACTAAGCTCAGTCATGCGTTGATTCATAATGTTTATGCAAAATATGCTCAGTATGTAAATACACGTGTGACTCACTCACTCAATGGCGACTTAAAGCTGGCTTAAAGCTCACCTCAGTTTATGCTGCTGCACTGCTTTAACTCTGATCTACTGCAAGCGGTAAACTGCTTTCTCCGTCTAAGCTCTTATGCAAATCTCCTGCGTATTTTAGTGTCTTAGTTAACTCTAAAGCGTAGCCCTGAACTTGATTCTTGCTTGTTTGCCAGCGGCTATTAACCCCGGGCCCAGTTGCACACCCGGCCCCGGGCCCGGCCCACAGGCGCCTCAATGCCAAGTCCCACTGAACAGCGGACTCCAGAGTTTCGGATAACGTGCTATATATGTAGATGCCTATAAGCAATTGGTAATTGGGGACTGGCGACTGGGTGCTGGGACCTGAGACCTGAGACCTGGGCACGGGGCAATGGGGGCCCCGGTGATCGGGGATCGGGTTTTGGGCAATCGAATGCGTCGCATAGTTTCGCGCTGCGCATATTAAATGCCGCCATTTGCGCACAATGCGAAATGTTATTAAACAATAAATTATGTTTATTTTTTTTATGTGATCATTTTTATACCCAGCCGCCATGCAAGTGGTAAAGAGGGTATAATGCCGGAATATATTTACTTTTTAATTCTTCAGATACCAAACAAAAAAAAAAGAAGAAACTTGGGCTTGCATTGCAGATTTTCGTATCTCATAAGCAGGGCAACTTTTAATTTTTTTAAATTTTTTAAAATTGATACTAAGGGATGTCATGCACCACTTTTTTAGAGCTTATAAGATTGCAAATATTTTAAACACATACAGTGCAACTGATGTGATGTAAAACAAAGTAAAAGTACAACACGAAAAGTTTAAGCTGCGTAGAGGGTATCTGCAAGTCGTTCACCTTCGATTAGAGCACTTTTTCTCATATTCGGTTCATGTTGTTGTTGTCGCTCGTCATGCTGATCGCTGAGCTTTATTACCTATTATTATTATGAACATTTATATTATAATTGTTATTATATTATTATTGTTGTTGCTTTGCTGTTGTTATGATTATTTTGCATATCGCCCCTTATTTTTGGGCAACATTTTGGGGCACACGAAGGTCATCGCCTAAATTCTTTTGAATGTAACTGAATCGGCTACGCGTAGAACATTTAACACTCGACTAATGCAATTACAAGGGTGTGTGTGTGTGTGTGTGTGTGGGCCTTGTAAAAGCTATAACATATAAAATATGATGGCCGGCAATCTAGTAATGTATGCTGATCATAGCTGAAAATGTAGAAACATTCCCCATAAATAAGACCTGTTTCTATGCAGGTCTAGTCTCGCAGCTTAAAGCCTATCTTGATGGAACTTCGCACAGACGCGTCTACGCTTCCAACTTAGAAAAATTAGTTCTAATAGGAAAAGCAGCAATCACGAGCTCGACTATGCAGCTCATATTTCAGTCAAACTCAGCCGACAACATGTCATCAAACTCCTATAGGTATAATCAGCTGGAAATTGCAATTTTTATGTGGCTCATCAAAGATAATTGTTCGTTTCTCTAATATTTATCAATTAATATTTAAAACTGCTTATTAATATTATGTAATATTATGTATGTAGTTATGTCACTCTGGCCAAAGGCAACTCAACTGCATTACCTCAGACTAGCATTTAAGCCAAGATCCTCATTGTTCAGTTAGCTTATTGACTCATCTATCCAGGACAGCATGGAAATTACATTACGTTGAGATAAACCCATTTGGCTTAGACACTTTGTTGACTTCGCTTCTTAAGCTTGAAATTGATGTAAGTTAAGATTTGTATTTGTTTTTGTTTAATTATTAACATTATTGAAGCTGATTAATGTGATTTGTTTCTGTTGTTTTCGACTTTGAAACATTTTCGTTTGACGTTGTTCCAACGAAATTTGATGATGATGATGATGAGGCGATCGTAACCAAACGGTTTGTCATCGCCAACAACCCCCACGGCGCGGGCCAATCGACCGCCAGTCGCCAGGCCCCAGTCGCTGGGGCTTTGCAATGGGACTTGGCACTGCCGCTGGGGCTGGGCCTGGGGCTGGGGCTGGGGTTGGGGCTGGGACTGGGACTGGCGCACGTCGACATGAGATCGGAGCGCAACCAAAATTGGCTGCCAAATATGCGCAGCACGTTCGCCTCTGACGTCTGCGCCTGCGCCATAGAAGAGTGGTGCTGTCTCTGTCTCTCTTACATTAAATCGCCCCTTTTTGTCCCTCTCGCTCGCAACAACAAAATCCCCAAAGACGCAACACGAAAAATTGCCCGCATTGTTATTCGGTTTCAATTTCATTTCCGGTGGCAGGTAACAGGCGGCGCTTACACGCTGCTATACCATCCACATTATGACCATATACATGTACAAATGCACACATACACAGACGTACTTTAAGGCGAATTCGGGGTCTGATTCATGAGCCTCCTGAAAAGCTGGTCGTCTCGAGCGCGTAGCATTCAAATAGCTGCTAACTAAGTACAGTACAGCAACAAAAACAAGCAAGAACATTGCGGTCGGGTGTAACCGACTGCACAATACTCGCTCACAGCTTGATAACTATTATTGTTACTGTTATTGTTATTGGAGGAGGTCATCAGAAAACCGTCTGGAACATTTGATGACTAGCTCTAAAGTTGTGGTAGATATTGACTTCCACGGCTTGTTCTTGATCTGTAGAAAAGATACAAAAAATAAAAAATTAAATAAAAAAAATATGCCAAGTTTCTCTATCTTAACACGGACATTGCACAAACCGAATATACTCTTTTTCGCTTCGTGAACGAGTCGAAAATAAAAACAAAAAAATGTCGCAAATGTTAGCAGTTCAATTAACTTAGTCACAGTCGCGACGCCTCCGCCTCCGCCTCCGCCTCCGTCTCCGCCTCCGCCTTCGTCCCCGCCCCCGCCTGCGTCTACTTTCAACGCCAACGTAAAAGTAAAAGTAAAAGTGCCTGCGCCCGTAGATGATGGGCGACTTTCAAACGGTTCTGGCTCGTAGGTGCTCATAAGCTTTCGCGTGTGCTGTGAACTTCTTAGGAATGCGCTTTCAAATAGCTGCATTGGCGGCGCAGGCCACAGGAGCCCAGCCAGCCAGCAGAAAAACAAAGGCAAAAACAAAGCGGCGTTGACGCCAACGCCCCCACAAACAGGGCGACGTCTGTGATTACATTTGCGTTGACATGTTATGACCAAGATTAAGACGAGTTCGAGTGCGAGTTGTTGTTTTTCTTTTTATTTTTGTTTTTTTTGTTTTTTTTTTTTTTGAGTGCCAGCCCGGCTCGGCTCGGCTTTCGTGAATTTAAAACAAAAAGCAGCGCACGCAGTCAGGCAACATTCATTCATTCACCAGCAAACGATCTGAGCGCTTAGAACAGCGGCAGAGCGCAAGGCAGCAGAAAGAGACAACGCGAGTCAAGAACAACAGCAGCTCACGACGACGAGAGCAGCAGCAGCAGCAGCAGCAGCGACGACGACGACGACGACGCAATCCATCGACTTGAGCAAAAAGCTAAGCACTTGGCTGCTGTCGCTTCATTCTCGAGTTGCGGTTCAGCGGCGTAACAACACGAAAGTGGTTAAAAGCGAAGCGGAACAGAACAGAAACCAAGAACTAAGAAGAAGCGCGCGCTTCAAGCAGTGCAAGCAGTGCAAGCAGTGCAATCAGACGGCAAGCAGTAGAGTTAGTGCGTGGGCGGCTTTTTCAATTGCGACAGTTTTCACGTTTAAAACGAACCTCAAAACGAATTGCATTAATATATTTATATATTAATAATTTGATTACGCGATAAATTATTATGCCTTCGGCAGCATTCGTTTTGGAGCATTTAATTGCGGCACAAACGCGACTGGACGATTTGGCAGCAACAACAGCGGCTAAGTTGGCTACAACAACAACGACAACAACAACAACGAAAGCAACAACAACGTCGGCGAAGGAGAAGAAATTGCTGTCGGTTTTAAAGAAATTTGTGCAATAAAACAACAAAAAGCTAAGAAAACAAAAAGAGAAAAACAATTAATAAACATATGCAAGACAATTATTATTTTTATTACAAAAACAAAACAGCCACAACTCCTTGTTGTTGTTATTCACAGTGTGTATGTGTTCGTGTTTGCCAGGCAAGCTGTTGCATAAAAACAACAACAACAACAACATTAAGAACTTGAGCTCATTACGCGCTACTTTTCCACTGTGGAAGTTTTTGTAACTTGTTTCTAGTTGCTTTATTTTTGTTATTGTTTGTTTGTTTGTTTCTTTATTTTTTTTTTGCGTGTTGAGAAAGTTGTCGCTGCAAATGTTTCGTATTTGCATCTAAAGTGTTCGAGCAATTAAACAAACTAATCGAAGTTGTGCAACAACGAAGAGCAGCAACAAAATGCTTTTCAACAAGTGCATCGAGAAACTGTCCAGTTCGCTGGGTCATGTTGTTAACCATAAGCTGCAGGAGAAGCAGGTCTACAACAGCAACAACAACAGCAACGACAACAATAACAACAGTGTGTACAACAAAGAACGCAATTTTGAATACGAGCGCGCGATTCAGGCCCATTATGGCAATGGCAGGACGCGCAGCAATTCAAAGTCCAAATCGGGCAAAAGTCACAAGGCGAAGGCAACAACGACAACGGGAGCAGCCACCAGCGCAACAACAAACACAACCGAGTGCAAAAACTGCATGAGCAGCGATGAGCTGGCCCTGATCATCAGAGGCGTTGCCCACAACAACAACAACAACAACAACAACAACAAAGACAAAAACAACCGCCCCAAGTACAATCGGGCGAACAGACGCCGCCCGACCTACACGGGCGCCTCCTCCAGCAGCTCCTCGACGGAGTCACTGCACCTGCAGCTGGCCTCGCCGCGAGGCAGCAACAGCAGCGGCAGCAGCAACAGCAGCGGCGGCAGCAGCGATGGCCACGCCTCCTCCTCGTATCCTGTAACGCCCACGTCGTGGTCCGCGTCGCCGCCCAGCTTTGGCCAAAGCTTCGGCGGCTCCAGCGGCACCCTGGCGCTCCTGGCGGCCATGCGTGTCCAACTGCACGGCTACACGTAAGTCACAAGGCGGCAAAAAACGCACGAAACATAAAAAACAAAAAATTAAAGTGCGCTCACGTTCGCGTTTTAAGTCGCGCGCGTCATGAACACCTTTTTTAATTTTTATTATTAAATATATATGGATTTTTTTTTTGGTTTTTTTTTTTATTATTATTATTATTATAATTTTGTTTGGCGTGAAGCTGTTTGAGGCGCGTGCGCGCCGCAAATTAAATTATTGTTGCTGCTGTTGTTGATGCTATGGCATTAAGAACAGTCTAATAAGCCCATCCATAGCGAGCAAAAACAACAACAACAAATTGTCATGTGCCTCAAAATTGACACGCAAATGAGTAAATATTTAAGCTAAACATCAAATTGAGTGGGGCTAGTGACATTCTAATAGATATATGTACAAATGACAGAGACACACACGCACACACACCTATGCATATAGTACATATGTATGTATATGTATGACGTCCAATAATATATATGGGTAAACAAACGCCTGCGCGCCATATTTTCATTGACTTTGTGCTTTCTTGTTTATATTTATGATTTGAACGGCTTTCAATATGATCGACAACAACATTTGGAGTTTCTTTTTAAATACTCTAACGCGAAAGAGGACACAGCTAATTATAATAATACAATAATATATCACAATCTCAGTTACCAAAATTATATAGTGAATCATATAAATTCGTAATTAATAATGTGCATAATCAGTAATTGCATATTGTACAATTATTTTCAAATTAAGAAAATTGTATTTGCACTTGAATTTTTTGTTTCTTCTTTGTATTCAATTTCAATAGTCCTTTTTGGTATACAAAGTAGTAGTAAAGCTGTCGGAACTGTGGCTCTAAAAAGCAGACAGCAAAACATTACGTGACAATAGATTCATTTTCATAAAACTAAAAGTCTCAAAAAAGCAACGTTCCACTTGATTCAGTTTATTTTTAAAAATTGTAAGACTTTGCTATTTAAAAATAATAACTATCTCATGTTTATTATATGCAAGCCATAATTTAAATTATACATTTGTTCAACTTTTTCCCGATTCTTTCTATCGATTATTTATACACATTTTGAAAAAAGTTTGGGCTTAGTCAAACTCAACAGGGTATCTGCTAAGCCAGAGTATTCTTACCTGTTTTTGTAGCAGTTTTTTTTTTTAAATATATATATATGTATATGGATATTTATTGATTTTTGCATTTAGAGACTGCGTGGTGCGACAGAGTTCTAATGAAATAATCTACGCCATTTAGCGCACCAAATTCCGCTCACTCATAAATAACTGAATACATAAACGAGTATATAAATCAGATAAAATATCACGTACCGGGAATTGTATCTGTCGCAGGCTCCCGCCGTTCCACTCTCTGTCAGCTATGCAAACTCTTTGCTTATCTTCGTGTTTGCCAATCCGATCCAAAGATGCTTTCAATTCTTTGCGTTGTCTCTCGTCTCTGTTTGCGTTTGTCCGGCAGGCACGTGTCTGTGTGTGTGTGTGTGTGTGTGTGTGTGTGTGTGTGTGTGTGTGTGCGGAAACTTTTTGCGTTTGATAAACAAATTTCATTTTGATATAGTACCAAGTATCTCTGACATTATTAACCCACATTCTGAGATAGTACTTAATCTATTCAAATGGATATCTATTATTCGCTTGAAACTAACCAAATTGTATAATCAAAAGAATGCAACCAGTTCTTAAAAGTAGCCATTAGACTTATTTCTGAGCTTCAATATCAGCACTTATAAATACGCCACAGATGGCGCTATCCGTTTTTTCCATTGCCTTTGCCTCGGCTGTAAATAAACATTATGCACTTCCGCAGTGGCAACCATTTGATCAAATAATCAGTTGATCACCTAGTTGAGTGCCAGAACCCACACACTGGGTCATTTCGCTGTTTACCGTTAGAGAGCTGCGTCCCAATTAACAGCGCATACAGCGTGCTCACCCTAATAGCCCCTCCCGCCCCTTGAATTTTCCCCTCTGGCTCGTTCTCCTTGACAGCTTCAAGTGCAGGCTGTCAAATGTAAATTGCTTTGCATTTTGTTAAATAACTACGCTGGCTTTTTAATGGTTTCGCGTATTGTTTTTTTTTTTTTATAATTTTTTTTTGCGCATATTTCCGTTTAATGCATTGCAAAAAGTCAACAGCAGAATTTTCCTTCTGGTTGCTTGTTTTTTTTTTTTTTTTTTGTTTTATATGATTTTGCTAAACAAATAAATGTGGTTTAATTTGTGCAAAGTTGGAATAAAAAACAAATGTTGTTTTTTTTCGTCTGTTTTTTATTTGTCGTTATTTATTTAGTTGGGCTAGCCCCAAGATGAGAATTTGCTGAAATCTTTAAATGGAGAGGTTTTTTTTTTTTTTTTTGATTTTACGACTGCCTTATTTGTGAAGGGCGTAAAATTAACGCGTTTACAACCTGTACTTGAAATAAAGTTTAACTATACAGTAACCCCTAGTACAGTCTACACAAAGATATGTCCAGCCTCCAGATTTGAGCTTTCAGTTCTTGACTCGCTTCGCTGACCGTTTTGCAGGTGCGTTGGCACACAAAATTATCAACTTGTGACAAATGTTAATTTATACAATGTACACAGATACACAATACATATATAAATATAAATATACATAATTATATGAATATATATACACATACATATATTCGCTCAGAGCTGTTTGTTGACCTTTTTGGTAACGTTTCACATTCATGAATGGCCAACAGGTTCAGATTCAAGATACTCGCGCGATTCGTGCAGCTGTGCTTCCTGTGCGTAACTGTAACTGTAATAATAAAGCGTCTTAGAACATTCTGAGCACGACTCGCAGATGCCCTATAAAACCGCTTAGTTACGAAATGCTATTAACTTGATTTATTTCCCACAAAGGAACAACAAAGTTCCGATTTCAGATAGATGGGCATGCAAAACGATAGAATTATTATAAATTATTAACTCATAAATAATAAAATAAATAAAAATAACGGTTGCCAGATGCTGAAAAATGTATAGCCTAATTCCTAATTTATTAGTATCAGGTCAACCTTTAGAAACAGTTGCCAATTGTTTTTACAGGGCCATGTTGCATATATGCAATTTCACTGACGCAAACATCAGTCAATTCCAAAAGCAAACTTGATGGCACTCTCGCAATAAAAACAGTTTAATAAAGTGAAAAGTAATTGCAGCTCAAATTAAACAGTTATGCCGTTAACGCAGCTGCTTTAGCCACCAGGTGACCCTCATCGTAAGCGGAAAAATACATATGTATGTATTGTTTATACATGTATACTATAATAAAAGTCGACACTAAGAAAGGTGCTAATTGGTCTGTTGACTGGTTGCTGTTGGCGGCTGCCCCAAAAGCCAACTCGATTGTGTTGTGATTCAACACAAGCAAAAAATATAAACAAAAAAAAAAAAATAAATAAATAAACAAGAAAAAATCAAAAACAAGGCGCTGGTCAAAGTTTATATATATTTGTACTAAACAGTAAACAGACATTAGAGATTGTTAAAGCATGATTCCTTGCGAAATAAAGCACCAGAGTTGTCACCTCTCGACAGAAATCTGACTGTTGCTATGAGAACGAAGTTTAGGTTTATAAACAATTCATTTGCATTTGACAAGCACATCTGTCAACAATTTGAGAACACATTCAATAAGCCGTAAAAATCAAAATTAAAAACAATTCAATATGCATAGATAATTAAATTTATGCACATATATTATTCCAAATTGCGCTAGAAGACAACTCTTTTAAGATAATTGTATTGATGAGTTGGCAATTTCCATTGGAGTATTACACAAAAAACGGAATCGAAAAAAAAAATAAACACAACTATCGATAAACGAAACGAAACTATCGACAGTCGATTCAATGCCATTTCCGGTGCTAAAAATAACGTCCACGACGAGCTCTTATCATTATCATTCCGCCTGAACCACCTTGAATATGTAACAGAGTAACGATCAGGCATTGAAATACATGAGTTGCCGATCTAATGTAAACTCAATTGTTTATAAATAAATATACGAATACACTGAAAATAGCACTCGCATACTTTACATGCGGAAGATAAATCGATAAATGTTGAGGCAAGTTAGATGCCGCTATATATACATATATATCTCATTTTGTATATATGTATGGTATGTATATATATGCATGCATGATCTACACACAGCGCATGAGTTTTAAGTCGTGTTTTATGATAACTATGACCCCAAAAACAACAGCAACAACCAAATTGAAACCGGCTTAAGGACAACTCGCACAATTCGATTGATTTGTGTGTTTATTGCGTCTCTCGCCTGCTCGATTTACGAGATGCCGTCGAACTCTACAAGTGCTTAAGCTAGATGACGTTGACTTTATCAACTAGCAGCTACAACAACATATTCACCTAACTGAAACCGAATCCGAATCCGAATTCGTAACTGAAATTGAAACTTGGTTCTCTTCTTTTCGATTCTGTTCTGCTTTGCTCGAATTCAAATTCAAAGCAAGTTTTTTTGGTTAGTGTTATTTATGCAAATGAGCAACGCTTCAGGCAAAAAAAAAGCGAATAATTTCAAAGCCAATTTAAGCGTAAACAAATTCGAAGGCGTTAAAAAACCAACTAAAAGCAGATACTCTGTAAACGGTGTCTTGTGACTTGATCCAATTTTGTATAACTAGTTGAGAAATCGTTTTATATAACAAGCGTATATATTGAGTGAATACAGTATTCGAATAAAATGATTGCCTTCCAATGGTCCAGTCTGTATTTATTCAGTATGTTTGCCAATATATATTAGTATACGAAAAAAAAAATATTCAAGCTATTAAAGTGTTCCATACAAAAAATAATACCTCGAATTGAGTATCAAATATTTGTAAAAGTATTTTGAATACTCATAATTCGCATGGCAGTATTACGGTTTAGTATCTACTACTACTATCGACATTGACATTGTGTATTCTATTAATGATGTGTATTTCATTAATTATTAATTATATAAAGTATAAGTAAAAAATTGCATTCATAATCAATCTATGAATCTAAGTTAGGTATTTTGGGAATACGCTCCCTAGATAAGTTATTTTTTTCTTAAGACAACTCTTAAATACAGTTATTTTTAATAGAGCATTTGAAACTAGACAGCGCTGCACTGCTTGTAATTTGTACTGCTTGGCAGCAGAGGCGCCAAACGACAAGCAGTGCAAGCCAAATAGCTTTCGATTAGACAACTTTTTGATGCCTTTTGCTTTCTGTGTCAACTGTTTAGCAGCTGAGTACATATATGAATAGTATATATGTATATGTATATATATATGGCCAATTCTATAAGTCTATGTCCATGTCCAACTGGCCTGGCCAGGCGACAAGTTAAAGCCTTATATGTTAGCTCAAAGCAACAGCAACAACTTGCACTTTTACACACACAACGTTGTTGTTTTTGTTGTTTGCCTTGCATTTGTCTGTTTTCTTCGCGTTTGTATTTTTTTTTTTTATTTTTTTTTTTTTTTTTTTTTTTTTTTGCTGCTGTTGTGCATTTTTGTGCTCGTACATGCGCGTATTTGAGCCGACGCGATGCGATTCAATTCGATTTGTATTCGCTTTCGTATTCGTATCTGTATTCGTATTCGTGTTTGATTTCCTACTGGTCGTCGCTGTCGGCATCGTTTTGAGTTGTTGCTGTCATTTAGCGCTTTTGCGCGCCTCACACACGCCAGCAATTTGTGCAGTTCATAGTTGCATTTCAAGCGCGCACGTACTTAGGACAAAACAACAACAAAAACACATTCAGCCAGAGAGACAACCGGGCAGAAGTCGAGTCAGTCAGCTCAGTGGGTCGCTCAGCTGCAGTCAGAAACAGCTGCTTAAGCTAAATAAACAACGCGTAACTATTAAATGAATAAAGCTAATAACAACAGGCTATATGCTAATCGGTGTTTATCTTTATACTAATGATGGACGTTAATTTATCCTTTTGTTTTCTTTGTTATTTTCGTTTTGCAGATGGTTTCACGGCAATCTTTCTGGCAAAGAAGCTGAAAAATTGATATTGGAGCGTGGCAAGAATGGTTCATTTCTTGTCCGTGAATCTCAAAGTAAACCTGGTGATTTTGTGCTCTCCGTGCGTACAGACGACAAAGTGACGCATGTCATGATTAGATGGCAGGTAAGTGCCAAACTTGACAACAGCTCGAAAGGCTGCTGTTTGCAGTTACTAATAGTAGGCAATTGTGAATGCAAATGCAAATCGATTTGTGGTCGACAACAACTTGTAAGCACCAACGACAACAACAGCAGCAGCAGCAGCAGCAGCAAATGGCCAAGACAAGTAATGCAAACGTGCGACTGGCCGTAGAGTTCCTCATCGTTTGACCTTGAATTAGTTGTGTGTAGCTATATTTTTGTATATACTGTATAGGTATATAATGCCCGATGATGTCTGCGTGTGTGTTGTAAATGCATACAGATGCGTTTGCATATTTGGCTATTGCCATCACATTTTGCGGGCTATTTCAATTCGTTACTTGTTACTCATTTCGCACTGGTGGCGTATGCGTAATATCAACACGCACTGCTTGCTGCTTGGCCAAAGTTGCACTGCTTGGTCACTGTTAAGCCTCTGTAATTGTTGGCTTTCTTTTCTTTTCAAATCATTAGCATGCTAATTTATTTCAAATGCAATTTATTGCTAATTAAAACAGCTTGAAAGCTACTTACGTACATTATATACCAAAATCTGGCCATCAGGCTGTTGTTGTTTCTTGTTCAGTTGGGATCTTACAAGTTAGTTTTTCATTTCATTTCATTTACATAATTTGTTATTTTTTTCATTATTATTTTTTTTACTACTTTGGGATTTACACGGTACTTAAATGATTTAATTAACTTTCAGAAAAGTGATTTTTCTTTTAGTTCTACACTAATTGCTAGCAATTGTATATTTATAATAACGATATTCCAAAACCAATATTGGCTCGGGTATTTTTTTTTAAATTTATGTTTTGTGCTATACCCAAACATGACAATCCCATATATTTGTCAGTTTGTTAAAATTCTAAACAGCATATTGTAATATACTAACTGTAGTAAATCCCCACAAAAATTGTTAATTGTTGTTATTGTTGTCGCTGCTGCTATTGCCTTTTGACGCCATTTCGAATAATGCGATTTACATGACCGGTTGGGCATTTACTTCAATTTGACATTGCGGTCACGTTTGCACTTTTATTAGCTAATTGTGTAGCGTTTCGTTCAATTCAATTTTATTGCTACAGTTCAAGTTGCCAGCGACTACCCTAGACTTTAGGCGCTGGCAAGGGGTGTGCTAAACAGACAAGTTTCAAAGTTAAGAACATAGTTTCTTATGTTTATGTTAAGTTGACAGTCAGGAAGAACAAAGGGAAATGTTATTTAAATCGGCTCTGATCATCTATATAATATTAATGAGCAGTGATAATTTTTATTGAATTTCTATTGTCAATTGACATGCGCTGAACTGCTTGGTTAACGTGCAAGCAGTGTGTGCATGTGTGTCCACTGCTTTCGACTGATTTGCCGTTATTCTGTTGCAGGATAAAAAGTACGACGTGGGCGGCGGGGAATCGTTTGAAACGCTATCGCAGCTGATCGATCACTACAAGCGCAACCCCATGGTGGAGACGTGCGGCACAGTGGTGCATTTGCGCCAACCGTTCAACGCGACGCGCATAACGGCCGCTGGCATCAATGCGCGCGTCGAGCAGCTGGTGAAGGTGAGTCCGAATAGTTGAGCTGGCGACGAGACGTGCCCCGATAACGAACAATTTAATGTACGTGGTGCAGGGCGGCTTTTGGGAGGAGTTTGAATCGCTGCAGCAGGACAGCCGAGACACATTCTCGCGCCACGAGGGCTACAAGGATGAGAACCGGCTGAAGAATCGCTACCGCAACATATTGCCCTGTAAGCGAATGGCAATTGTACGCTAGGCAATATCCGATATTTATTTCATCATCTTTTTCTCGCCTTCAAGACGATCACACGCGTGTCAAGCTGCAGGATGTGGAACGGTGTGCACCGGGCGCCGAGTACATAAACGCCAACTATATACGACTACCCACCGATGGTGATCTCTACAACATGAGCAGCTCGTCGGAGAGCCTCAATAGCACGGCGCCGGCGTGTCCGGCCTGTACGGCGGCGCAGACGCAACGCAATTGCCCCAACTGTCAGCTGCTGAACAAGACGTGCGTCCAGTGCGCGGTCAAGTCGGCAACGCTGCCCACCAACTGTGCCACCTGCAGCCGCAAATCGGACTCGCTGAGCAAGCACAAGCGCAGCGAATCTCTGTCCGCCTCGGCGAATGCCTCCGCGGCGGGCACTGGCCCCGGCACGCCCACCGCGACCAGCATCAGCTCGACAACGTCCGCGCTCAATGGCTGTCTGGCCGTGCTGCTGAAGAAGCACTGCGGAGACGCCTCGCCGCCGCCATCGACAACCTCCTCGTGCAGCGGACCCTCGGCCGGTTCGCTGCTCAGCGGTGAGGGTAACCTGTTCAAAACGTATATCGCAACGCAGGGCTGTCTGGCCAACACAAAGACGGACTTCTGGAACATGATCTGGCAGGAGAACACGCGCGTCATCGTCATGACCACCAAGGAGATCGAGCGGGGCAAAACCAAATGCGAACGCTATTGGCCCGACGAGGGCCAGTGCAAGCAATTTGGCCACGCCAAGGTGCAGTGCATCAAGGAGAACTCGACCAACGATTATACGCTGCGCGAGTTTCTCTTCTCGTGGCGCGACAAGCCCGAGCGCCGCATCTATCACTATCATTTCCAAGTGTGGCCCGATCACGGCGTGCCCGCCGATCCCGGCTGTGTGCTCAACTTCCTGCAGGACGTCAACACCAAACAGAGCAACCTGACCCAGGCCGGCGAGAAGCCGGTGAGTGACAGCAACTGTTGCCGTCAACCCATTCCGTAGCTCACTTTCTCCCGCTCTCTCCATTTAGGGTCCCATTTGTGTGCACTGCTCGGCGGGCATTGGACGCACCGGCACATTTATTGTGATCGACATGATTCTGGATCAAATAGTGCGCAATGGTAAGCATTCAACAGGCTTGACTTTGACTTGTGGTCAAAACTAAAAGCTAAATGTTAACCAAATAATATTTGAAATGTAAGCAGGAAGATAATTTTAACAGAGCTGTTAAAAAATCTTAACAGAATGTTTAAGAAAGTGCCTCAAGTTACTTGTATATACATATATGTATGTAGTAAATGTTGTTAAATACTCATATTCATATTTATGTTCACGTTCACAGGCTTGGACACTGAAATCGATATACAGCGGACAATTCAGATGGTGCGCTCGCAGCGCTCGGGCATGGTGCAGACGGAGGCGCAATACAAGTTCGTCTACTATGCGGTGCAGCATTATATCCAGACGCTGATAGCCCGCAAGCGCGCCGAGGAGCAGAGCCTGCAGGTTGGACGCGAATACACGAACATCAAGTGAGACAGCAACTAAAGTTCAAGTTGAATGTGAGCCTTAAACTTTTTGATTCGTACATTTTAGGTACACTGGCGAAATCGGCAATGATTCACAAAGATCTCCACTACCACCAGCAATTTCTAATCTAAGTTTAGCGTCGAGCAAGTCAAACTGCAGCTCGCCGGGCGCGGAGCCGTTGGCGGCGCTGATTGCGGCGAGTGCGGGCAATAAGCACGCCGGCAAGATGCAGCCGCCGTTGCCGCCCCTGAGCGCCAGCAATAATAACAACAGCAACAGCAGCAGCAGCGGCGGCAACAGCAGCAACAGCAGCAACAACAGCAGCAACAATCACTGCAGCAACAGCAACGGCAGCAGCGGCAGCAGCAGCAATGGCAACGGCAATGGCAACATACTAGGCAGCGGCGGCAACAACATGCGCAAATCAAATTTTTACAGCGATTCGCCTGTAGCAGCAGCAACAACTGCGTCAGCAACAGCTGCAGTCGCAGCAGCAGCAGCAGCAGCAGCAGGTAAGCAGAAGCAGGTCATGGGCCGGCCGGGTGGTTTACTCAAATTGCTCACCAGTCCCATCATCTTTCAGCCAAATACAAAAACATTCCCAAAGACATGAACAGTCTGAGGCAGCCGCACGCTGCCTATGTTGCTGCTGCGCCAGCGCTGCCGCCGCCGCCGACACCGCCGCGCAAGACATGACAAATGAATTTTTAAAAGCACACACAAGCACTTTCATATATCAATATATTTTTATTTGTATGAAGCTGCATTTGATACACACACTCATACTCACCCACACACACACACACACACACACACCAACAACAACACCAACACCAACACCAACGCATACGCACTTTCTTACCTTTTTCTGAAGAGCGCAAAAATAATTGTAATTTTTTTCTATGTTACACTTTTATATAAATTATTATTTTTAAATTTGTCACCTATTTGTCAGTTTGTTGTGTGTTATTTTTATGAAACCAATTTTTTTTTTAATTGTTTTTGTCTCGCTTTAACTTGTAAGTCCCCCCAGCCCCCCGCAACCACCAACCCTCAGCCATGTATGTATGTAGTTGTTAAGCGTAAACTCTAAACTTTAAAATTTGTATAAAAAGAAAGCAACATTAAAAATTGTAAACGAATGGCAGCGCAGCGGCAGTTTTAAAGCTGATCTATAATTACGATATATATATACATATATATATATATATATATATATATATATTTGATCCATGATCAATGATCTATAATATGATGAAAGAAAACAGCCAAACAAAAATGGCGACGCATATTGTTTTAGTATTGTAAGTGTTGATAAGCGAAACAAAAAAAGAAAACAAAAAAAAGCGTTGATTGTGATTGAAATAACGGCGTCAAACGGAACAGAATGAGAACAGTAACCGAACAGAAACAGAACAGATTAGGCATAGCGTATTACCGAGTTAATCGAACAGATCGTATATTGAACAGAATAGCGGCAAGCGCATAAGAATTCAATTTTCAATTCAAGGCAAGAGCATGCAAACAATGTATTTAACGAACACAAACTAAAGCAGAAAAAAGAAAAAAATGAAAAATGAGAAACAAAAACAAAAACAAAAACAATAACATAAAAATCAACTTTGTCAAATTTGCCTTGTCTGAAAAGATACATAAAAGAATAATATAAAAATAATGATATACAATAATAATGAAGCAAAAGTAGTTTAAGAAGATTATGTGCAAAAATAGTTGCATTGGCAACGTTTTATTGTTAAACTCTTTTAACTTTGTCTTCTCCGACCCCGCCCTAACCCTGCTCCCTGCCGCCTGCCCCCAAAGGCCAGCCCCACTAAGTGTCTCGTTTTGTGAAATGTTTGTTTAATTTAATGCTGTTTCCACATTGTATGTCTCTTAAATGTTAATTCTTAATTATTAACTCTAAACTATAATTGTAATTGTATTCTGTATATTGTTTCTCTCTCTCCTTCTCTCTCACTCTCTCTCTCTCTCCCTCTCTCTCTCTTTGGATTGAATAATATTTGCTTTAATTTTAATTTTATATACGGACGTACGAATATAACTTATCAAATTTATTGTGTTACATTTTAAATGATAATGAGCTTAGGAATAATATTATTATTATTATAATTATATAAATATACATAATTTAATTTTTTTTTGTAATTGTACACCCTAAGTTTATAAATGTGTGTGAAAAACCGAAATGTAAGCAAAGTTTATATGCAATATTTAAGCAATGTAGGTGTGTCACACACACAAACACACACACACACACACACATGTCTTAAAGTTGTTTGATTTTTGTAAACATTTGACAAACTGTTTGCGATTTTTAACTCGTAAGCAAACACACACACACATACAGAGCAAACATTTTAAGTAATCCATTTACATGATTAAATATAAAAGCAAGCAATTGTAATTTAAATTTAATTATTATTTGATTGCTTTTGTAAGTGCTTTAAATTGTTATTGATTTTGCTAACGAAAAAAAAAAATAAGAAAAAAACCAAGAGCAAGAAACACAAATTATATTTGTATTTATACATAAAAAAAATAAAACATTTTATATGATATAATTTGAAAAAAACAAATATTTTGATTTCTTTTATTTATTTGTATGCTATTATTTCATTATTATTATTTTTCCTTTTGTATTGCATGAGCTATACATTTTTGGCATTGTTGCCAAATTTCACAGCAAAAAGTGCCATTGTCAAACCTTAAATAACCTCAATTTGAATCCTATGAAAAGCAATTTTTATGTTTAATATCGCACACACGACCACATCGGGCCTTATAACGAGCATAAACCAAACATAGACCAACAACAATAGCTGCAAAAGCAACATCAAGAACCCAAAAACAAAAATCCGAAAAAAAAACAAACGAAAATTTAAACGAATATTAGAAACAAAAACACCAAACAATAAATAAAAATATAAAAAACAAAGAAACAAAATATGGCAAAAGCAACGACAAAACAATAAGCACGAACGTGTTCAGCAACTAAAATAGATCTTACTTAATAATTAATTATCAAATTATCGCGAACTTAGACTACCGATTTAGAAAGATTCGAAACTATCGAGCCAAGTGCATGCGTCAAGTAAAAATTATTTAGCCCAATACGAACTCTTTCAATTCGCCCAACCGCACACGACTTCTTATAAGCAATCCCCGATAAAAATAGATATACATGCAATATATATCTTTTACGAAATACTTGCCATATTTAAATACACTCATAGCTAGACCTTATCGAATAATTGTATTGTTGAAGCCTGGCTTCAGTCTCGCGTTTGTTAATAGAATTTTAGCCCTAGTTTAAGCTCTCGATTCAATTCGATTCGCAAGAAGAAACCATGTAACCTTATTTTCAAGTGAAATGCGCGCACATACATGTATATATATATATATATATATGTATGTATATATATATATATATATATATTTATTTATTTATACAAATATTAACATATATCTAGTATTGTATCTCTAATTAATAATTGTGCATGTCGTTAATCGGTCAGCCTTTATAAAATACAATTTTTAGCTATAGATCGATATGGATTTGGAATGATATTTGTACATGGACAGAATGGACTCGCTAACAGAAAACCGAAAAACAGGAACACGAAGGATATGCCAAAGCACAACCGAACAACAACACCAAACAAACTCAATGGAAACAAATCAAAAACGAAAAAATCTTAAAATTTAATCAATTAAAATAAATTTAAACTAAAACAACAAGAACACCAATTACAAAACGCTTAACTATAACTAACTAAACAATTTTAATAGTGTCAAGAGAATAAAGTAAATAGAGGAACAAAAAAAAAAACCAACAAGATGCAGATGACGAACAACAACAACTTACTACCATAGCAATCCAAACACCAAGTAGGGAAAATGCTTTATTAACTACTTAATTAGAAATTTACAATTGTAATTAATTAACAAATTTGAATACTTTAAATTTGTCGAAAAGCAAATAAATGTTATATGACCTCTTAGAGCCTTTAGCAAACGCATATATTTAATAAATATATTACAAGAAACGAAACGAAAAAGAAAAGAATTAAAAAAAAAAAAAACGAAAACATTCAGTCATATTCTCGAAATCCATTTCTCAGCAATTTCACACGTTTTCTTAACGCACAATAATTCGAATGCACGTGAAATTCAAGAGTCACTGTTATCGAGAACAAGGCTGTCAATTATCGATAACAATTGTCACACTGCTATAGAAATGCATCTGTTGACTGTCTAAAATGCCGTTTTTTACAAGTATATGTAGTATATATTCTTTATATGCCATAGGTAGCAAAAAAAAAAAAAATCGAACAATTGAACTATCGAATTATCGAATTATATAACTATGTCAAGTGAAAAAAAGCAAATGCTAAATGCAACGCAAGTTCATAAATTCTAATTACGACTTAATTAATTTTGCAAATAGCTCTTATCGAATACTTAAGAATATGAAAACAAATTATATATATATATATATATATATAAATGTAAAACAAATATTTAACTTTTGTATAATTATCGAAATATTGTTAAAATTTTGATGATCACATCTTAAAAAAAAAAAAACGCACACAAAATGGATGAAAAGAAAACCAAACCAACCTAAGGTTAACGACGTAAACAAGCCCACAACAGAAAACCGACAAGTGAAAAACATATTTAAAAAAAACCAACAAGTCGAAGAAAAAAACAAAACAAAAGTAAACATGAGTTTTTGTAGCTTTAAAGAAAACGTATATATTATATATGATCGTAACGATAAATCAAATTAAATAAAAAACCCAAATTATATTCGTTGTAAAATGTTAAAGCAACTGTGTGTTAAAGAAATTGCAAGCGGCAAATGTAACAATTGTCAACAATAAAACGAAGCCACAAAAACATTACGAGCATAGCTGTTAAAAAAAAAAAACAAAAAACAAAAAAAACCAAATGATAACAATAATACTTATTACAAATTTTTGTGTCTGCATATTTGAAATGGAAATGTAAATTTCGGAAAAAAATAAATATATATATACATACATAAATACATACTTATATTATTGAATAAACAATATTACAAAATACACAAAAACAGGTATTTATAAATTAATTAACTGATTCGATAATTTAATGCGCAAAGTTCACCACACAAGTTTATTTTGCTTCCTGCTCCTTTTCCTCATGTGAACAAGCAGTGCAAGCAGTGCAGCTCAAGCGGGATTCCCCTCAAATAATTCACAGCAAGCAGTTCAAGTCTAGCTCTCAACGGCTTCAATAGTTCAAACAAACCTTAAACATCATCAGAAGCGTTTTTAAGCCATTTTCGAACTCGGACAGCAATGTCAGTTGCCAGTGCAGTTGGCCAAGGCCAAGTTAATTGCCGTCTGGCTACCGCAAGATTAGATACTGAAGCCAAGCATATGCACATAAGTAAATATATATTATGTGTATGGGTCATATCAATCTATAGCGTACGTTGAACTGCAATCTAAATCCGATGGAATCGCATGCTGATTAGCCGCAATCAGAAACCGATTGTACTCGTTGGCTCCAATTTGAAAATCAATTGCGCTTTGCGTTCTATCAATTAAGTTTGGTCTTTTGTGCCGCACAGATGTCGCTTTCCAGCTGGCTGCTTGTTGTGGGCCTCTGCCTGCTGCCGCTGCTGCTGCTGTGGAGCAAGCGGCAGCTGCTGCGACTGGGCGGCAGTCTGCCTGGACCCTGGGCCCTGCCCGGCCTGGGCAATGCGCAGATGATTGGCAAGCTGAAGCCCGAGTGTGAGTTGACCAGCTGCTGTTCGAGTGGGCGCCGGGCCCAGTGCCAAGTCAGCTAGTTGTCGCAGTCATCTTTCTGGTGTTCACAGAGCTCCGCGAACGCTTTGGCGCCACCTACCGGCTCTGGGTGGGGCCGCAGCTGTGGGTGTTCCTGCACAGTCCCGAGGAGACGCGCCAGGCGCTGCACGATCCGACGCTGCGCAAGGCGGCCACGTTCCAGCAGCTGTCGCCGCTCATTGGCAACGGCCTGCTGATCAGCCACGGCCGGGACTGGGCCGCACGGCGGCGCCTCCTGACGCCCACGTTCCAGCCGCAGCTGCTGCGCCGCTTTGCGCCCGCGCTGGGCCCACATGCGGACCGTCTGCTCGAGAGACTCCGCCGGACACGCGGCGCTGCCACCGAGGTGACGGACCCTCTCTTCGCCTGCCTGCTGGATGCCATTGTCGGTGAGCGCTATAGACCCTTGCTGCACTTGGCTATACCCTGTACCCAGTGAAAATTTCTTAGAGCATGTACGCGATATATCGCTAAACAAAAACAAGTTGTTCCCCTCGCATTTTCTCAAAATCGATAAATATCGTGATTTTGTTGTAACTCAGAGATTATAATTTTAATTCTGTGTTTAGTGTTTCGACTAGGTTATTCATACCTTTCCCTACACTCAGAGAAAATTCTCATTTTAAATCCAAGTACGAGTAATAGAGAAAAGAAATACAAAATACCTATTCCAAGAGTTTTTATACTTGAAACAAGCTCTAAAGTTTAACGTTGCCTTCGTGGAGTATTATATTTTGGTCTTATATTTAGGATTTTTACAGGGTAACTGCTGTTGCAAACCTTCCTAAAATATTACGAATTTTGTTCTACAGTCAGGAAATTTGCACCTGAATTTCAACAAAAACGGAGTGCACAATTCTTGGTATTTTCTCGCAGTGTACTCAGCCCAAAATTAAAAGCAGCGTGAGTTGAATACTTTAATATTTTTGCTGGGTACAGGCAATCTACTAGTCGGGCATTCCCGACTAGAGCACTCTTTCTCGCGACGTTTAGACACCTCGATGGGCCACCAGCTGGACACGCAGCTCGAGGAGCACTCCCCCCTCGTGACGGCCTTCCACCGCAGCGGCGAGCTGCTGTTCAAGCGCATGGTGAATCCCCTCCTCGCCTCCGACTTCGTTTTCAGACGGACGCCACTGTGGCGCCAGCTGCGTGCCCAGCTGCGCCTGATACACGCACTGATGGACCAGGTGATCGAGCAGCGCGACAGGCGGCTGAAGGCGCAGCAGCCGGACGGAGAGCCGGCCGGACCGCACATACTGCTGGACACCCTGCTGCTGGCGGGGCTCAGCCGTCGCCAGGTACGCGACGAGGTCAACACGTTCGTCTTTGCGGTGAGTCCCTGGCACAATATGCCAGTGTGTTGCGCCCAGCACCTAAAATTGCGAATCAATAATTTGATTTGATAATTAAGTATTTGCAAACTCAAAAGTCATTTAAAAAATTTGTAAGCCTTAACTTGCACGATCATTTAAAGTTGGCAAGTGGGGAGAAAACGTTCTTTGACCCTTTCTTGAATCAAGTTTTTCTTGACATTAAAATCATTAAAAGAAAAAATCACTAAAGCACGGGTGCAACCGACAGCGCAATACTCGTTCACAGAGTAATAACAACAATAAAAACGTGTACTCTACAAAGTAATAACATTTGAACCCATCAAATATAAAAATCGGTTCAGTTTGGACAAAGGTATGGGCGTTTGAAATATGCGAGCTATGGATCCGAGAGCTTTACATGTCAAAATTGTTGTCAATTTTTGCATGATTTTTGACCAAAAATTTGACCCCTTCAGAATCGGGTTTAAAGTTGTTTTTTATGCTAATTGTGATAACCGCAATCGATTAAAAATAGAAATTTGCATTTCTAAATTTAAAAAAAAATTTTTTTTCCAAAATGAGTAAGGGGGGAGTACATGCTTTTTTCCCAAAAAATTCGAAAAAATTTTATTTTCGATAATGAATATATTTGAAATACAGAACCAATCTAGACGTTAAATCATGACCAAAATGCCATCAAACATGAAAATCGGTTCAGTTTTGATAAAGTTATGGGTGTTTGAATTTTGGCATAATTTGTAACAAAAAGGTAAAAACCTCCTCGGAATCAGTTTTGACTTAGTTTTTATACTTATCAACACAATGGATAAGAAATAAAGGGATCCATGATTGTGAGCTAAAATATGATGAAATAATTCCCTATTACTTGGTCCGCACACACTTTGAACTTCAAACAGAGCTTGCGCTATAAAGGCTTCCGATCTAATCCCGACAGGGCGTGGACACCACCACGGCGGCCATGGGCTTTGTGCTCTACGCGCTGGCCCAGCAGCCGGCGGCGCAGGAGCGCCTGCACGCGGAACTCGCTCAGCTGGCGTCCGGCGGCGCTGAGGATTTGGATGCGCTCAATCAGCTGGTCTATCTGGATGCGGTGATCAAGGAGGTGCTGCGCATGTACACCATAGTGCCCAGCACCGGACGCCAGACGACACAGGACACAACGATTGGCGGGCGTCGCTACTGCGCCGGCGTCACGCTCTGGATCAATATGTACGGCCTGGCCCACGACGCCAGCTACTTTCCGGCGCCGTACGAGTTCCGCCCGGAGCGCTGGCTGCAAACGGATGACGCAGCAACGGAGCCAACGGCAAAGCCGCCGACCTACAGCTATATACCGTACTCAGGGGGACCGCACGTGTGCATCGGACGCCGGTACTCGCTGCTGCTGATGAAGGTGCTCACCGTGCGCATTGTCGAGCGCTTCCGCCTGGCGCTGGAGGCGTCGCAGCCGCCGCTGGTGCTGCAGGCCCAAATGGTGCTCCGCTCCCGGGACGGCATACACATCCGGTTTCTGCCACGCTGAGTGACCTGAGAGCCATGGCAACCTGGAGGAGTGGCCGACCATTATGGAATTTCTTTCGATTGCTTAGTTTATAATAACAATAAAGTTCAACAAAATTCGGTCTTAGCACCAAACTGAAAATGTGATCAGACAAATTACACAGGACTTGCGAAGAGCATTTAAATCTTTGTGGACAGCAAAGCACAAGGTTGAAGTAGTTGGGGCGATCCAAAAACCGAAATATTCCTGATATTCCTACGACAACATTTAGATTTGGTGGCTGTAGTTATAGAGCTCTCTTATAGTTTCGGAGATCTGGCATATACCAATTTAGACGCGTTATACCATTATACCCTGTTTTACCCGTTTTCAATGCGTTGGGGGTATAAAAAGGAGAATAATAAAATAATGTGTTAGAGGCTTCCTTGGATGATTTTTTTAGGGTATTACGGGAACTTTAAAGATACCTGAATTGTCCCAACATTGAAAATGTAACGGCAGCGCGGAGCTGCGTACAGGGTATCGCCCAGTCCGGCACGGCCGACTAGAGCACTCTCACTGGGCTCTTTGCTCAGGCTGCCTTAGGCTTTTCGTTTCCGAGTTAAATAGATTTCAGAGTTGTTGTTTACATTTGATTTGTTTGTACATTGCGACTTTTATATTTTGTATCTTGCCCTTGGACGCCCCTACCGTGTCATGTGGATGAAACGTTCCGTCGCGATCGGCCAGGGCACACAGCGCAACTTTCTGCGCGAGAACAAGCTGTTGGTTCGTCAGACGCCGATGATGACGCTGCGACGGCTGGAGCGGGAGCAGGAGCGGGAGCGGGAGCGGGAGCGGGAGCGGCAGCGGCAGCGCGAGTGGGACCGGGACCGGGAGCGGGACCAGACGCACTGGCATTGGCCGGCGGCCAGCTACGGGCAGCCCACAGCCGCCTCGCGGGCGCGTCGATCGGGCACGCTGCCGCTGGCCGAGACGCAGCGGCGCCTGATGACCGGCTGTCGCCAGGGTCGAGCCTCTTACGGCGGCGGTCACCAATCGGAGAAGCAAATACAAACGGAGGATATCAGCGACGAGCAGTTCCTCAACGCGGCGCTGCTCAAGTGCACGGAGCAGCTGCACGGCCAGGGCCAGGGCCGATCTATGCGCGGCTGCAGCGAGGGCGACGAGCTGCCCGTGACTGCCGCCGGAGCCGGCGGTGCCAGCGGCCATGATGACGCCGGCTGCCTGCGACGCACTGCGTCCAATTTCGAGCTGGGCAGAGTGCCAGCACCACGCGGCTGCCACCCGATGAAGCACACGCCCAACCGACCGCCCAACGGCATGCTGGGCACCGTGCCCGCTCCACTCGATCACGCTGAATCCGGTTCGCAGCCGCGGCTGCTCAAGAAGTCAGCTGAAGTGGACGCGGAAGCGAACGACGATTGCGTTTCGATTTGCTCACGCGCCACATTGCCGCATGTCCAGCAGCTGGCCATGCCGGACGTCACGGATGTGGAGCAGGAGCCCCAACTGGACCAGTCTCTGAGCGCGCGCACCAACGCCTCCTGCCGCTCACTGGCATCACAGAAGTCGCCGGCTGACGCCGCGGTGCCCGCAAGCGCACCCATGCAGACGAAGCGACAGCGGGACGAGGAACAGGTTCTGCTAACGGAGGCCCAGCGAATCGGGCTGCTTGAAGCTGCGCAGGCGCGCCACAGGGAGCTGATCTGGGAGTACAATCGACTGCCCATTTCGATGGGGACGCTGCGCGTGCGCAATCTGAAAATACAGCTGGAACAGCAGCTCGACCTCCTCGACAGCGACCTGAGCGTGCTGAATCTGCCACAGGTGTACATCAGGCGCGACCAGTTACAGCAAATCTCAAGTATCTCATGTTGAGCATTAACAATTGCGATGTCTTCTCGAGCGCTATTGGCTTGATTTTGCTTGGCTTAGCCAATCAATCAACGATGGTTGATTGGCTGTCACAAGCAAACTCAAGACAAGAGGCTAATTGCATTGTTTACTGTATTATTCAATAAATGCATACTCCTAGATCGAAGCTTTAATTGTCTTTTCTTTGTGTCTATCCGCATATACTTCATATATACCCAAGTGACGGCCTCCTAAGTTTATATTATTTTAACATCATTTTGAATTTTGACAGTTACACAGCTTAAAAATCAACGCTTGATTAAACTTTCACTATCGAGTTACAACTCATTGTGATAACTAAAGCTCTACAATTTTAAACATTTCAAAACTATATTGGGAGCTGTTCAAACCTTCTTTTTTATAAAAATAAATTCAAAATTTGTTTAGTTGCTGTTTAACTGTTGCGTTTCTAGTTATGCTAAGAACTGATGATCTAAGATATCGATAACAAAAATCGCCGTAGCCTGCTACTCCTTAAACGAGTGTGTGCACACTGCCTCTGGCAGGGCTGCAATTCACAGACGCCGCCGCAAAAATATCGTTTATCCCACCATTTTTCGAATTTTTTAGACGCAATCAATGAGCAGAATCGATTGCTTAATTCAAATATATGTGTATTAATTTAAGCGTGCGGAGTATCTTAGTGCCTAGCATATTTGTGGCAATTAAGCGTTGAATGGCCCATTATTTCCTCGTAGCTCCTCCATAAGTGCAAGTGCAGTTTATCACACTCTAATAGAAAGCAAAATACAGGTAAGCGGCAAAAAATGGCTGCAGCTGCTGCGGCAAACACCATGTATCATAAATTTGATTCGAGTATGCATTTGCAGTGTCGAAGCATGTCAGACTCCGTGGCTGTTGCTCTGCGCGTGCGCCCGCTGGTCAAGTCGGAGGTGGAACGCGGCTGCCGCATTGCCGTGCAACGCGCCGTCGATGGGATTCCACAGGTGACCGTGAATCGCAGCGACGCCTTCACGTACAACTACGTGTTCGACAGCAGCGATACGCAGCAGAGTGTATACGAGACGTGCGTGCGGAGCAAGCTGAAGAAGCTGCTCCACGGATACAACGTGACGATACTCGCCTACGGGCAGACGGGCTCTGGCAAGACCTACACGATGGGAACTGCCTTCGATGGTGTCATGGACGACGATGTTGGCGTTATACCGCGTGCAGTTCACGATATCTTTGAGCAGACGGCCGCCATGGAGGCGGAATTCCATTTCAAGATCACCTGCTCCTTCGTGGAACTGTATCAAGAGCAGTTCTTCGACCTGTTCTCGCCCAACAAGCGCGAGGAGAGCACCGTGGACATACGCGAGGACAAGAATCGCATTGTCATGCCGGGACTCACCGAGGTGGAGGTGAAGCATGCCACGCACGTCACCGATCAACTGATGCGCGGCTCCTCCGGCCGAGCTGTTGCCTCAACCGCCATGAACGAGGCCTCGTCCCGCTCGCACGCCATCTTCACGATGACCGTGGTGGCCACCAAGAAGACTGGGCAGTAAGTGGTGGAATGGCTGAGATTAGTCGCCAGTTTCCAATACGTTGTTAATGTGTTCATTACTCAGGAAATCCGTGACGACGTCTAAATTTAATCTGGTGGACTTAGCTGGCTCTGAGCGCTGCTCAAAGACGCTCGCTTGCGGCGATCGCTTCAAGGAGGGCGTCAACATCAACAAGGGCCTCCTCGCGCTGGGCAACGTAATCAATGTGCTGGGCTGTAAGTGGAATCGGATGATGCGATTTAGATTCGGACGTCACCTGCTCACCCTTCCTTCTCCCTTCTCCCATTGCAGCTGGCCAAACGGCGGGCTACGTGCCCTATCGGCAGTCGAAGCTCACGCGCCTGCTGCAGGACTCGCTGGGCGGCAATTCGATTACTTTAATGATTGCCTGTGTGAGTCCCGCCGACTACAACGTGGCCGAGACGATGAGCACGTTGAGGTATGCGGATCGCGCCCTGCAGATCAAGAACAAGCCCGTTGTGAATGTGGATGCGCATGCGGCAGAGGTGATGATGCTCAAGGACATCATACAAAAGCTGCGCATCGAGCTACTGGCCAGAGGCGGCGGAGGCGGAGGCGGAGGCGAAGGGAACAGCGCCAGCCTTGGCCTTGGTGTGGGCGACGGCAACGTTGGCAACACGAACGGCTACTCAGCGCTGGAAGGTCAGCGCATTAGCGAGCAGGTGGAGCAGCTGCAGGAGGCGAATGCACGCTTGGAGAAGAAGAATCGGAGGCTGCAGCAGGAACTGCACCAGGCGCTCATCGATCTGGCCGAGAACGAGATGCGCGCCCACCTAGCAGAGGTCACGCACGACAAGCTGAAAGCGCACGTGCTCGAGCTGAAGGCAAAACTGACCGAGACACCAGTACCCAAGGCCGAAGAGCAGGAGCAGGAGCTGGAGCTGGAGGAGCAGTCGCAGCTGACGGAAGCGCGGTGGCAGGAGCAGCTGCGCGAGATCACACAGCTGGTAACGTGCGTGGACGAGGAGCTGCAGCAGTCGGAGACCGCGCTGCAGACGCATCGCAAGGAGTGTCTCAATGGCGGCGGCAGCGAGGAGTCGATCTCCGGCTGCGAGGAGACGCATGAGCTGCTGCAGTCGCGTGCCGAGGAGCACACGATGAAGCAGCTCAACCTGAACGGCGAACTGCGCAACATCAACCGGCAGCTGGACATAAAGCAGGAGCTGCACGACCGCGTCACGCGCAACTATAGCAAGCTCCAGGACGATGGCATCGATGAGAAGTTCAAGCAGTGCGAGCAGAAGATCGAGCAGCTGGAGTCGGAGCGACGCGAACTGATGGAGCAACTGCGCACCACCAAGCAGAAGGACACGTCCGCCAAGCTGGCCGAGGAGCGACGCAAGCGGCTGCAGATGCTCGAGCAGGAGATTGTCGACATGCGTCGCAAGATTGTGCAGCAGGCGAACATGCTGAAGATGCGCGAGAAGGAGCGCGAAAAGATCCAAAATCTCAGCAGCGAAATACGCGCCATGAAGGAGTCCAAGGTGAAGCTTATACGCGCCATGCGCGGCGAGTCCGAGCGCTTCCGCCAGTGGAAAATGATGAGCGAGAAGCAGGTCACGCAACTGAAGAGCAAGGATCGCAAGATGCAAAGCGAAATGGCGCGCCAGCAGACGCTGCACGCCAAGCAGCGCCAGGTGCTGAAGCGCAAGTGCGAGGAGGCGCTGGCCACCAACAAGCGGTAAGCGAGATGAGGCTTTCAGCCAATCCGCGGGGATTAATTTGGGCATTTTCTTGTGTGTTTAGGCTCAAGGATGCGCTGGAGCGGCAGAGGACTGCGCAGGCGCAACGTCAGCGACATGCCAAGGATCAGCCGGGTGCAGCCAAGCTAGATGCTCTGGTGGACCGCGAACTGGAGGTGATTCTCTCACTGATCGACGCGGAGCACAGTCTGGAGCAGCTGATGGAAGATCGCGCCATCATCAATGCCCACTGCACGGAGATCAGAGAGCAGCAGCAGCAGGAGCAGCAGCCGGACGACGGTCAGGCCCAGCTCTTGGCCAGCCTCGAAGAGGAGCTGGAGATGCGCAATGCCCAAATTGCCGATCTGCAGCAGAAGGTATGCTCCAACGATGTGGACAGTCGCATGGCTGCGCTATGCGACAGCGTCCAGAGCATTGGCGAGTCGCGCACGATTAACAAGCACCTGTTAAAGAGTTTCGTGCAGCAGCGGCGCGAGCAGGCGCAGGGCATCATGGAGCAGAAGGTGATGCTGGACGAGCAGCGCAGCCAGCTGAACGAAGCGCAGCAGCGGCACGAGGAGCTGACCAAACGTCTGCGTCAGGCGGAGAGGGAGCACGAAGAGCTTATGGCCAGCCAGCAGCGCAGCTACGAGGAGAAGGTAGCGGTGCTGCTGCGCAACTCGCACGCGCTGGGTGGCAGTGAGCCGCAGAGACCCGAGGATCTGGAGCGCCAGCAGATAGTCGAGGAGCTGCTCAGCACCAAGGAGGCGCTGCAGCAGGAACTCGATCGCTTCAAGTCCAAGCAGAAGGTGAAAAAGGAGACTCTGCCGTCCAGTGTGTCCTTTGTAATGAACGAGAGCGTGCTTAGCGATGAGCAGGAGGATTCCGACAGCGATCCGGACTGGGTGCCAAAAAGCAAGGTCTCCAAGGTAAGTGCCATGTGGTCTATAGCTCCATTGCCAATTTGTTCATCTAAGCCTCCACTTCATTTCGCACAGCGCTCGCATTCAATGATTTCTACGGCCGCCGAGGGCGACAACGCCAACAGCAGCGCCACCAGCAACAACAACAACAGCCTGCAGAGCACCATGGAAATGGGCTCGACGGGAGATAAGATACGCAAAGTGTCGAAGCGCTGCAAGTGCCGCACCCAGTGCGACTCGAAGCGCTGCGGCTGTTACTCAACAAGCAGCGGCTGCAGCAGCGCCTGCAAGTGCCAAGGCAACTGTCAGAATCCAGCCAACAATGCCGACAAGGAGAACTCCAGCATGGCCCCGAATGTAACAGCGACGCTGAGCAGCCAGTCGCCCAAGAACAGCAGCGCCGTCTCGGAAGCCAACGAGCATGTGGCCGCTGTTGGGGATGGGGATAATGATGCGGATGGGAATGAGCTCAAATCCACAACATTCACCTGCGCCGGACCGCTGTCCAGCCCCAACTCTGTGGTGGATAAGCGTAAATCTGAGTTTCCCAGGTCTGAAAGAGATTACAACTTCTAAATTTAGTTTTTTATATGTTTTTCCCTCTACCTGCAGAAATTCAAGGCTGCTTTTTAACACGCCCTCAACTAAAAAGAAGTTCTTTTAAGCGCTTTTACGCTCTCCATCTGCTCCGAACCACACCATCGTCAGTTTACTTAGCTTAACTTTAAAATTCGTTGATATTTAATTTTTTATGTTGATATGTTAATTTCTAATATTTTGCCAAGTTTTAGAGTGTTATTTTGTGATTGCACGTCTCATTTTCTTTTGATTATATATTTTTTTAAATCCAAGAACTGAAGTTTTTACTTCGCTAATATTTATTACCATACATTTATTTATATTATCATTACGATTAATAATCTGCTAAGTAACAATAATCGTGTTTGTTAACAATTAATGTTAGCAATTAAGGATCGCAAAGTTTTGTCTTGCAAATAAATAGTACAGTTTTACATACAATTCACATTTTTATCTTTACTTTGAAAAACAAATGTTAGTCTAAATAAGAAAATATGCAGAAATTTATTTTCGCATACAATTTTTTGTCATACTTATAAGTTTTTCTTTAATTAATGCCCTGAAATCTAAAACAAGATGAAACTTTTCGATTTCCTACCTTCCCAAACTTTTTATTTGACTTCAAAAATGTGTCTTTATTTATAAATTTGCTTAAAATGGAAAAATGTTCGATATTATATTTTCTGTTTTTTTTATTTGTGATTTTACAATTCAATTTGTATTTAACCAATGTGTTATCGTTGAGATCACTTCGGGAATCTACTTTTTAACATCCTAGTGAAATATCTTTTCACTTCTCCTTCAAGTTAAACAAAAATAGAAATTATATTTTTAAACATCAAAAAGTTTATTTTTTATTTTTTTTTAAAGTCTTCTAAAAAAACATTTTCCAGCTCTAATGTCCCAATTGCACTATTGCCAGCATAAGATATGTTTACATATTTAACATCCTCGATTCCATTAGCAAGGGACCGCTGTCAGTAACATGTGAGTGGCAAAATTGGCACTTGCATTAAATAAAACAGCTGATCGTGTTGTTTTGATTTATATTTGAATTGTCCAACGACGGCGCTTCAAATGGAGTCAATACATGTGACACCTGGCGTCTCTTAGGCGAAATGTTTCTTATAGAAAGATGTACTGAGATGACATTTTACATTTTTAACATTTGCTAAAAATGTTAGCAGTGGAATTGAATTATAAGCCTGTATGCAACCTTGATTTAAGTACCTTAGCTATCAAGTTATCATACGTCGTGAAAGTGAAAGCTAGACAATTTAAATTAATAATATAATTTCCAAAACAAAAAAAGAACAAGAAACACTTGAAAACTGTATTGACAGTTTAAATATATTCTAAAATCTTTTCTCAAAAATTTATTTAAAAGCACTAATTGACGTCTAAAATATCGATATCAAAGATCGTCACCTGGTACTCATTTCATTTAAACTAGTGTGTGCACACTGTGACAGGGCTGCAATTCACAGACGCCGCCGCAGAAATATCGTTTATCCCACCATTTTTCGAATTTCTTAGACGCAATCTGTGAAGACCATCGATTGCTTAATTTAAATGTATGTGTATTAATTTAAACGTGCGGAGTAACTTAGTTCCTAGCATATTTGTGGTAATCAAGCGTTGAATGATCTATTACTCCCTCGCATCTCCTCCATAAGTGCAAGTGCAGTTTATCATACTCAAATAGAAAGAAAAATACAGGTAAGCGGCAAAAAATGGCTGCAGCTGCTGCGGCAAACACCATGTATCATAAATTTGATTCGAGTATGCATTTGCAGTGTCGAAGCATGTCAGACTCCGTGGCTGTTGCTCTGCGCGTGCGCCCGCTGGTCAAGTCGGAGGTGGAACGCGGCTGCCGCATTGCCGTGCAACGCGCCGTCGATGGGATTCCACAGGTGACCGTGAATCGCAGCGACGCCTTCACGTACAACTACGTGTTCGACAGCAGCGATACACAGCAGAGTGTATACGAGACGTGCGTGCGGAGCAAGCTGAAGAAGCTGCTCCACGGATACAACGTGACGATACTCGCCTACGGGCAGACGGGCTCTGGCAAGACCTACACGATGGGAACTGCCTTCGATGGTGTCATGGACGACGATGTTGGCGTTATACCGCGTGCAGTTCACGATATCTTTGAGCAGACGGCCGCCATGGAGGCGGAATTCCATTTCAAGATCACCTGCTCCTTCGTGGAACTGTATCAAGAGCAGTTCTTCGACCTGTTCTCGCCCAACAAGCGCGAGGAGAGCACCGTGGACATACGCGAGGACAAGAATCGCATTGTCATGCCGGGACTCACCGAGGTGGAGGTGAAGCATGCCACGCACGTCACCGATCAACTGATGCGCGGCTCCTCCGGCCGAGCTGTTGCCTCAACCGCCATGAACGAGGCCTCGTCCCGCTCGCACGCCATCTTCACGATGACCGTGGTGGCCACCAAGAAGACTGGGCAGTAAGTGGTGGAATGGCTGAGATTAGTCGCCAGTTTCCAATACGTTGTTAATGTGTTCATTACTCAGGAAATCCGTGACGACGTCTAAATTTAATCTGGTGGACTTAGCTGGCTCTGAGCGCTGCTCAAAGACGCTCGCTTGCGGCGATCGCTTCAAGGAGGGCGTCAACATCAACAAGGGCCTCCTCGCGCTGGGCAACGTAATCAATGTGCTGGGCTGTAAGTGGAATCGGATGATGCGATTTAGATTCGGACGTCACCTGCTCACCCTTCCTTCTCCCTTCTCCCTTTGCAGCTGGCCAAACGGCGGGCTACGTGCCCTATCGGCAGTCGAAGCTCACGCGCCTGCTGCAGGACTCGCTGGGCGGCAATTCGATTACTTTAATGATTGCCTGTGTGAGTCCCGCGGACTACAACGTGGCCGAGACGATGAGCACGTTGAGGTATGCGGATCGCGCCCTGCAGATCAAGAACAAGCCCGTTGTGAATGTGGATGCGCATGCGGCAGAGGTGATGATGCTCAAGGACATCATACAAAAGCTGCGCATCGAGCTACTGGCCAGAGGCGGCGGAGGCGGAGGCGGAGGCGAAGGGAACAGCGCCAGCCTTGGCCTTGGTGTGGGCGACGGCAACGTTGGCAACACGAACGGCTACTCAGCGCTGGAAGGTCAGCGCATTAGCGAGCAGGTGGAGCAGCTGCAGGAGGCGAATGCACGCTTGGAGAAGAAGAATCGGAGGCTGCAGCAGGAACTGCACCAGGCGCTCATCGATCTGGCCGAGAACGAGATGCGCGCCCACCTAGCAGAGGTCACGCACGACAAGCTGAAAGCGCACGTGCTCGAGCTGAAGGCAAAACTGACCGAGACACCAGTACCCAAGGCCGAAGAGCAGGAGCAGGAGCTCGAGCTGGAGGAGCAGTCGCAGCTGACGGAAGCGCGGTGGCAGGAGCAGCTGCGCGAGATCACACAGCTGGTAACGTGCGTGGACGAGGAGCTGCAGCAGTCGGAGACCGCGCTGCAGACGCATCGCAAGGAGTGTCTCAATGGCGGCGGCAGCGAGGAGTCGATCTCCGGCTGCGAGGAGACGCATGAGCTGCTGCAGTCGCGTGCCGAGGAGCACACGATGAAGCAGCTCAACCTGAACGGCGAACTGCGCAACATCAACCGGCAGCTGGACATAAAGCAGGAGCTGCACGACCGCGTCACGCGCAACTATAGCAAGCTCCAGGACGATGGCATCGATGAGAAGTTCAAGCAGTGCGAGCAGAAGATCGAGCAGCTGGAGTCGGAGCGACGCGAACTGATGGAGCAACTGCGCACCACCAAGCAGAAGGACACGTCCGCCAAGCTGGCCGAGGAGCGACGCAAGCGGCTGCAGATGCTCGAGCAGGAGATTGTCGACATGCGTCGCAAGATTGTGCAGCAGGCGAACATGCTGAAGATGCGCGAGAAGGAGCGCGAAAAGATCCAAAATCTCAGCAGCGAAATACGCGCCATGAAGGAGTCCAAGGTGAAGCTTATACGCGCCATGCGCGGCGAGTCCGAGCGCTTCCGCCAGTGGAAAATGATGAGCGAGAAGCAGGTCACGCAACTGAAGAGCAAGGATCGCAAGATGCAAAGCGAAATGGCGCGCCAGCAGACGCTGCACGCCAAGCAGCGCCAGGTGCTGAAGCGCAAGTGCGAGGAGGCGCTGGCCACCAACAAGCGGTAAGCGAGATGAGGCTTTCAGCCAATCCGCGGGGATTAATTTGGGCATTTTCTTGTGTGTTTAGGCTCAAGGATGCGCTGGAGCGGCAGAGGACTGCGCAGGCGCAACGTCAGCGACATGCCAAGGATCAGCCGGGTGCAGCCAAGCTAGATGCTCTGGTGGACCGCGAACTGGAGGTGATTCTCTCACTGATCGACGCGGAGCACAGTCTGGAGCAGCTGATGGAAGATCGCGCCATCATCAATGCCCACTGCACGGAGATCAGAGAGCAGCAGCAGCAGCAGCAGCAGCAGCCGGACGACGGTCAGGCCCAGCTCTTGGCCAGCCTCGAAGAGGAGCTGGAGATGCGCAATGCCCAAATTGCCGATCTGCAGCAGAAGGTATGCTCCAACGATGTGGACAGTCGCATGGCTGCGCTATGCGACAGCGTCCAGAGCATTGGCGAGTCGCGCACGATTAACAAGCACCTGTTAAAGAGTTTCGTGCAGCAGCGGCGCGAGCAGGCGCAGGGCATCATGGAGCAGAAGGTGATGCTGGACGAGCAGCGCAGCCAGCTGAACGAAGCGCAGCAGCGGCACGAGGAGCTGACCAAACGTCTGCGTCAGGCGGAGAGGGAGCACGAAGAGCTTATGGCCAGCCAGCAGCGCAGCTACGAGGAGAAGGTAGCGGTGCTGCTGCGCAACTCGCACGCGCTGGGTGGCAGTGAGCCGCAGAGACCCGAGGATCTGGAGCGCCAGCAGATAGTCGAGGAGCTGCTCAGCACCAAGGAGGCGCTGCAGCAGGAACTCGATCGCTTCAAGTCCAAGCAGAAGGTGAAAAAGGAGACTCTGCCGTCCAGTGTGTCCTTTGTAATGAACGAGAGCGTGCTTAGCGATGAGCAGGAGGATTCCGACAGCGATCCGGACTGGGTGCCAAAAAGCAAGGTCTCCAAGGTAAGTGCCATGTGGTCTATAGCTCCATTGCCAATTTGTTCATCTAAGCCTCCACTTCATTTCGCACAGCGCTCGCATTCAATGATTTCTACGGCCGCCGAGGGCGACAACGCCAACAGCAGCGCCACCAGCAACAACAACAACAGCCTGCAGAGCACCATGGAAATGGGCTCGACGGGAGATAAGATACGCAAAGTGTCGAAGCGCTGCAAGTGCCGCACCCAGTGCGACTCGAAGCGCTGCGGCTGTTACTCAACAAGCAGCGGCTGCAGCAGCGCCTGCAAGTGCCAAGGCAACTGTCAGAATCCAGCCAACAATGCCGACAAGGAGAACTCCAGCATGGCCCCGAATGTAACAGCGACGCTGAGCAGCCAGTCGCCCAAGAACAGCAGCGCCGTCTCGGAAGCCAACGAGCATGTGGCCGCTGTTGGGGATGGGGATAATGATGCGGATGGGAATGAGCTCAAATCCATAACATTCACCACCGCCGGACCGCTGTCCAGCCCCAACTCTGTGGTGGAGAAACGTAAATCCGAGTTTCCCAGGTCTGAAAGAGATTACAACTTTTAAATGTAGTATTTTATATATTTCTCTCTATGCCTTTCTTACAGAAACTCGAGGCTGCTTTTTAACACGCCTTCAACTAAAAAGAAGTTCTTTTAATCGCTGTCCCGCATTTGATCACCTGCTACCCACCGTATCCTATATGTTTGACTTTAAATTATTTCGTTGATACTTAATTTTTTATTTTAGTACTACTATTAGTTGTTCATTTCTATGTTCTTACCACGTTTTTGTGAGTTTTTTAGTTTGATTTCCTTTAAATATAAAGAGTAAAAATAAGTAAATGCGCACATAAAAGAAAGAGAAGGTATCACAATGATAGAAAGAGACAGCACACAAACAGCCCGTCTGATCGATACGAAACATTAAATTACTCTACTCAAACCAGCAAATCCGTGTTCTTAAAAACAGTCTAAGCTGAACACAAACTAAGCCACATTTGCTTTTTAATTTTAGTTTCAATAATTTTTTCTCAGATTATAATGTGTATATAATAGTGTGTAAGAATAATATATTTAAATATTAGAAAAAGGTTTTAAAACTGATAAATGTAGTAATTAGAGGAATTTAAAGAGAAATTTATTAAATAAACCTATTTATTTTTATTACTTTCGGCAGAAATTTTTTATGTATTTCCCAGCTGAAATACCAGACGATTAGGTTTAGCGCATTTGGCTTGTTAATTAACTATTTTATTATTTATATTAATTAAACCTCTTTTCGACAGCAGTTTTCAAATAATAAAGGGTCCCATTCAATTACAATCGATAGACGCGATCCTTACCAATCAAAAAATGTATATTATTCAAAGATATTACCTTATTTGCCCGCTATATGCAGCATTCCTTTTTGTAATTGCTTCTTTCGGCTATATGTAGTCCTTTTTAGGAATTATGTACATTTTTCGACTCGTTTTAGTCTATAGAATCGATCACCATCTTTTAAATTTATAATTTTAATGAAAGGGTATCCAACTTTGGCATCCTTAACATAAATAATTTTTGGAATTAAAAAACTCGATTTATTTATTTTTTTATATTTATATTTTTTGTTGCTCATTTTATTATTGTTTTTTATTTGGTTCTTTTTTCATTTGCAAACAGTTTTTAATGTGTATGTGTGTGTGTGGTTGTGTTTCTTCCAAGGGATCGCAACTTGATTTTAAAGAGCGCGGCTTTTTTGTTTTTTGGTTGTTTGTCTATGCAAGTGTGTGTGTGTGTGTGTGTGTGTGTGTGTGTATGTGGGGGGAGGTGGGGCTGTGCAAGTGTGTTTCTCAAAGCACCAATAACATTAACAAAAAAAATAAAGTATATATATTTCATAAAGTAAAGAATTATTAAATGAATGCGAAATTCGACAGGCCGCGCCCAGAACAGTTTTTCTATTTTCATTTTTAAACAAGATAGCTATCATTCACACCGTGCGTGTGTGTATGTGTGTGGTTGTTTAGTTTAAAGAATAGCCAACTTTGATCGGTTCTCATTAAGTTTAGTATGTGAGGGTGTGTGCGTGTGTGTATAATAAATACGAAATGATTTAACAAATGAAAAGCAATTGCTGCTCCTTTGGATAAACTAAAGCGACGCAGGGACGAGCCTTGTTGTTGTTGTTGTTTGTTTGTTTGTGTGTTATTATTATGGCTTGTGGGCGTGTCTCTACAGCTATACATACATACAAGGAAACATATACATGCATACACACACGTATATGTTTAATGAGGGCCATACATAGAAAAAATATGTAAGTACACAAAAGTCTAAGGTTTATGCGCTGTTCTTGTTGTTGTTGTTGTTGTTTAGATATTTGGTGTGAATGATATTTAACAGTTTATCAATTTAAAATACATTAATGTACACAGTTTAAATAATAATAATAATAATAATAATTATAATGATAATAATAAAACTACATAATATAGTACACACAATATAAATACAAATATATATATATATATATATATATATAGATATATATATATAAATAGCATTTTTCTTTAACTGTTGCTGCTGCTGCTGCACTGACTAATGACTATTAAAAAAATTACACTTAATGGAGAATTTATTATTAACTTATACATTTTTTTGTTGCTTTTCTTATTAAGTTTTTGTATTAGATTTGTGTATGTGTGTGTGTGTGTGTGCATACATTAAGCCAAGTGTATAGCATATATATATACTATATATAACTATTTGTTCTAGCGTTTTTTCTCCTTTTTTCTTTTTTTAGCAATTTTTAACATTGTTGCAAAAAAGTAGGCCAATTTAAATTACTTTTGTTTTAGAACGTAACCACAATGTGTGTGTGTGTTTGTGTGTGTATTGCTGTGCGCGTGTGTGTGTGCAACTTAAGCTTACAAATAAAGATCATGATGTTGTTGCTGCTGCTGATGTCGCTGCTGCTGATGTTGTTGTTGTTGTTGTTGTTGTTGTGCGATTAATTTGTTTCATTTGGTTTTTTGCATTTTTGATTGTTTGATTAATTGAAATTTTGCATTTGTGTTAATTACAGTTAAATAGTGCCAACATTGCCGTGCATCCTCTGGCAGCCTAAACCGTCTCCAGCACACGCACATCCTTTTGGACCACGTAGAACTTGTGCTTCTTGCCAACCAGCCCCCAAATTACCGCCACATTCTCGATGACCACGTTGACGGGTATCGTGCAGACGGCGCCGAGGACGCACGCCAGAAACTTGAGCAGCCCGAAGCGGTAGAGCGAGAAGGATTTGATGACACCAAACACGTACATATAGATATTGATGGCCGCTATGAAGGCGCACACAAAGTCCACCAAATTGGGACAGGGTATCGGATAGAGGCCAGCGAATATAATGTTTGACGTGGACAGCGGCATTGTCACCCACGAGTAGACGCTAATACCGAGCAGCAGTTTGTGCTTGAACGGTATCAGCTTCGAGTGCACCACAAGGAGTATGCCCTGTAGCCAGCGCTTGCGCTGCTGCAGCAGATCCAGCAGCGTGAACGGCGATTTCTCGTACATCTCGCCCTCGATAAAGTTGAACGTGTAGCCCTGACTGAACGCCCGCATCGCAAAGAAGCAATCCTCCGCGACGGACCCATCGATGCCATTGTCAAAGGAAACGGATCTCTCGGCGCCAACCTATCGAACGGAATGCAATTATATTAGTTTGTGCATATAGATTGATTTTAAATGAGCCAGCGGGCAGCGGGCAGCGGGCAGCGGGCAGGGGGCATCAAATTCAATTAAAATGCAATATATTTATACTGCACACACAGAAGTTGTCTCAAACTGTTGCACATTCTAATTCAATTTGTTAGAGTTTCGAAATGTACGTTAAATTAAATACACGTTAAATTATTAACATTTAACGAAATGTTTTTAAATATTCTATGAATCGTTGACTGAATTATGAACCAATAACAGAGAAATAATTTCCCAAAATATAGCAGTGATATTGCAGTAATTGAATAAAATGTTGTTATGTTTACATTCAATTTACTTTTTTTATTTTTATGAATTTCTAATATTGTTTTCCTTATTACAAGTCAAAAATTTAGTTTTACTCTGACAGGCGTTTTTTAATATTGCTTATTGCACATTTTAGTTGCTTCTTTAGCCAATATCTTTTTAAACTAATCTATCTAGCGTCCAAAAAGAGAATTTGGTATATAGCAAAATGAGCTTGCATTTATACTATTAAAAATTCTATATTTTTACTAATTAAAAACGGAAAATAAATATTGTCTTATTGTACTAAAAAATTATAAATTTTGTAGTACACATATGGAGACCGACAATGTACTATGAAATCCCAAATGTAGCCTATTATGTACCCTATAAAATTAAAAAAAAAAAAAAAAAAAAAGGTTTTCCTAATAATAGTATACAATTACAGTTTGCATTTGAATTGAATGGCAGATCGATTCGCCCCGGATTCGGCCTCGTACTCACTTGGGTGACCACATAGCTGCCCTTCCAGCTGAAGAGGGGCTTGTGGAACAGCTTGAACTGAAGACGCAGCTTGCCCATGTCGTCGGATACGCGAAAACTGTCCGCCAGGGTTGTCAGCCAGTTGACGACGTTCTCGTTGGCATAGGTGATCAGGCCCTGGCCAAATGGATGCTTGCCATCGAGCACAAAGTTGATGATCCCGCGCACCGAGTTCTCGGTGAGCAGGGTCTCCTCGTCGAGATGGACGATCCAATCGTTGTCGTTGAGAACATTCACCGTATCCTCGAGGCAGTATTGGAGGGCGCGCGACTTGAACAGAGCGCCGGTGCGTGTCTTGTATTCCTTGGGCACAACGATCTCCCGGATCCGACGGTGCTGGGCCAAGTGCACCGCCTTATCCGTGACGACCTCGATCAGAAAATTCTCGAGGCCCGTATCCAGGCACGTATTGATATTGCGGAGCACATTCATCTTGACTAGTTCCGGAAAATCACCGCGTGTGACCACCCGGATGCAGATGAAGGGCGCCAACAGTGGGCTGCCCTTGAGCACAACCTTCTCGGGGAAGGCGTTGTAGAAGACGAGGCCGCAGAAATTGAATAGCACCTGGGGCAGGGTTAACAGCGTTAGGAAACGCAATAAGTACAGCAATACGGTGGCCAACTGGCCATACTCAGTCCATGGATCGACAATGGTGAAGGAGTTCTCATCGATTTTAATACCGCCGGAGAATACTTCGCAGGTAATTATCACAGTGAAGAGCAGCGTGCAGTGCAGCAAATGTTTCGTTGTCGAGTTCAACATATTGAGTGTGCACTGTATACACTATGCCTGCCGCGCTGAATGCTCTCTATTTGTGTGTATGTGTGTGTGTGTGTGTGTAATTTTTGAAAAATTTCTTTAAATTTGCTTTTCGGTTGGAGTTTCTTTTTTCCAGGTTATGTTTGTTCTTGAACTTTTGTTTGTGTTGGTTTTTTTTTCTTTTTTTTTTTGTTTTTTTTTGTTTATTTCTTTTTGTGTGGGGCACTTTTTGTGTGTGTTTATGTTATGTTTTATTTGTGCGCCTGAATCACTGGAACGGAAGTTCGCACACGTATGCTCAAGATATTGTATCTTTCTTAGCTGGTATTTACTGTATCCAAATTTCGACGTTTGTTTACTCAATTTTGAGTCGCTACTTTTCGTTTTTTCGTTTCGTTGCAACACAGGTGCTTGCAACAATTTGTCTTTTGACTTGTTCTTCTTCTTGTTGGTAGCCTTCGTCTCCTTCTGCCACGTCTTCAACTGTTGCCTCTGGCCGTTGCCGTTGATAATTCGCTTGGATTCGTTGCCGTCTCGCACGCCGATGGGGCACTCATTTCTGCAATAAATCAGAATCATATGCAATTCAATTAAGTCACATATATCTGGTATCGCACACGATACGAAGGGTATGAATCATTCGGTTTCTTAGTATTTCAAAATCACCTAGTGTTAATATGCCCAAAGAAATGCGAAATACAACAACAAATCCAACCCCATCCTCATATCTCTCTCTTCACTTTCACTCCTCCTCTCTTCTTGCTTTCCTACGCTTTATCTCTCTGTTGCTTTGGCTTGGCAACTCTATACTATCAAATTTTTACAAGTTCTTAATTATCAGATTGTATAAAAAAAAAATTCAACACTTAATTTGATCATTTATTAATATCAATTATCATATCATATATACACGATATAAAAGTCTATTTATAAATCACAAACAGTAAAAATGTGTCAGACCGATCTTAAATAGGGGTACTCAAGATATACTAGAAATTAGAATAAGGCATTTGAAGCCTCAAATCTAAAGCTCGTTTCTTTCGCGAATTACTTTTGCTGCTGTTTTTAAAAAGTTTTGCATATGTTCGATGAGCCTCAGAGAATTTTAAATCCTTATTTTCAGGCTCGGCAAAAATATATTGGAAAATGATAAAACAAATTTTTTCTAGTTTTATAGCCGTTCCGTAAAATGAAACTCTACATTTGAACTTATGAATTATATCGAAATAGGTGGAAAATGGTTTTTCAAATGAAGGCAAAGCCGGGCCAAACGGGGAAATACCAACTAATATAAGATATACATTACCAAAAATTCAACTAAACTATTTCGAACGTTTCTTTTGTTTTCCGTTAGACAGAAAACCCCTCTAAATGAGTTACTTCAGGCACATGAGGGAATTTACGACTGTGAAGTGTGAAACACACGCGCACGCACACTCGCACACGCACACCCGCACACCCGCACACCCGCACACACACGCACACACAGCGAGAGAGAGAGAGAGAGGGAGAGAGATAGACACATGCGATTCCCATGTGTTTTTATCAGCGGCATCGCGTACGTAGCAACCCATAACCGAAGTGCTTAAGCACCTCTAACCAACCGTCAAGAGTTTTGATACCCTCCAAAGAGGTTGTTAAATGTGTGATGGCATGTGTAACGCATTCGATGTGGGTGGCATTGGCGAGCCTCTGCTGTATGTACTACACATCGAATTTGTTTGAAAAACCTTCATTAAGAGCAAATTAAAAGAAACCTTTATCATAATTAAAACTGCATTCATTTCTTTTTTCTTCATAACAATAACCTTTTTTATGTTTAGTATAAGTTTCATGCTTATTAAAGTTAGGCCTGATTTGATAAAATAAAACCGAACTTCTACATAACAATACAAAAATAAATTATTTAGGGAAATAAACTTTTATATAGGTGGCACAGCTTCGTTTAAACAAAATTTAAATACTGGTGTTGTATTTTCTCTGACAGTTTTTAAAATTTTATTTAAGATATTACTATATATTTGCCAAAAAATGTAATGGGTATTTCTATGTCGATCAAGTAAACATAACTATTGCCTTTTTTGTTTTATGGTTTTATTGTTGCAGCTGTTGTTGTTGTTTGCACCGAGATTGGGGCAGTAGAGTGTGCCCACATTTGCACACACGTACCCCCACCGATATGTATACATACATATATATCAATTTACATGAGGTCTGCGGCTATTTGAACTCAATTATTAAGAAGTTCAAATGCCATCGATTTTATAATAATTGCTTCAAAAAATATTTATTCCAATTGTTGTTGTTCTCTATTTTATTATTGCGGCCCCCGCAAAAGAGACGCCGCTTTAAAGGTTGCCCGGCGAACGTGGGGCCATAGGGTTAGGGGGTTTTTCCAGCAATTAGTGTAGAAGTCAAGTCCACACAATTAACGTACGACAACAACAAAATAAAAACAGACAGACAGCAAAATATAGCACATGGAAAGAGATAGCGTATACGTAATATCTATAATTGTGTCCAAGACCCGCATAAAATCCGAAAATATGAATATCGATCGATTTCAAGGGAAATTCTGGGAATTTTGTTTGTTCTGACAGGGTTATCAAATCAATACAGTAGCCTTATGCATATTATATGATAGCAAAGGAAAAGGAAAGAAATATGAATCGGTTGCCCCACAGGCAATGACTAACCGAAGTAAATGTTTAATATTTCTGACATATTTTATTATAGCTTGACGGGTATTAGAATACTAATATTGAATAGAATATTGATTACTGAGCCCAACAAGTCTGCGAGTGTATTTGCTAAAGATGGTAATTTTAAATCCAGGTAGAATAAAGGTCGAAAGAAAATTAATTATATTACTTATCATATAATTTATTCACAGGAAAACTTCTGTAATGAATCAATTTTGCATATCAAATTTTATTCATTTTCAAACACATTCTGATCTTTAAGCTAAGCATTAATATAAACAATAATAAAATAAAATAATATTGCACTACATCACTTTGATTTCCAATATTTAAACTAATTACAAATAATTTTTCCTCTTAAATTTTTAACAACATGTGTTATTTAAATATGACTTCACTGTGTTTCAAATAATTGAATATTAAAACATATGTTTCAATTATCTGAATATATGATATGAAAAATTAATATTCTTGAAAATAAATTGAAAAAAAATTCGAATACCAGACCAAACCCTGAAACCCGTATTTCACTTATTTCATTTCATTTTCCCACAATAGTGAAAATTTATTTCTGAATAGTTTCTGTTTATTTTCCAATTGGTTTGAAATTATTATTGTTTAAAAATGGGATCTTGCAGCATTAGACAAATTCAATACATCTAAAATTGTGTTTATTTTCAATTTTAGGTGAGAGGTATTATTAGAAAATTAAGTCTCTAGTTTTAATGATCTCAGAGATAAATAGAAAAATATAGTTTTAAAAGCAATATATATCGATATTACGAATATAAGGCGATTTAGAATGCTCGACTAGGATATACCCTGGTTCTGAAGCATAGAATAGTGGCGGGCCTAATAATCTGCTAAAAAAAAGCACGTTTTAAAATCGATAATTATCGATGCTTACAGTTACAACATGTTTTCTTGTGCGAGTTACATATATTTACCACACACCTATTACTATTTCAATTACCAATCACTTCTCAATGGGTACAGGGTATAAAAGCACACCCTTTTTGATAACCATTCGGAAATATTTTTAATATTGACACCAAAGTGTAAATATAAGAATACAAATTTACATACATATGTATCTAAATGAAAATTAAAAAAAATTTTGATATCCAGCTTTTGGGTTTAAGGTAAAAATTCGGAAAACTGCAGTCAAGTCGTTAACAAGATGTTGTTCAAGATCAGTTTACTATATAGCTGACACAGACAATCCAAATTTAGTTGTGGAGTTTTTACGACCTGTTGTGATGTTTTTTTATCTCGTATAGTTGTGGATAATGCCAATCAATAATTGCTTATGGCCGGCTGCCCTTCTGCACGATTCGCATTCTGGACGATTACTTGGAATTTGTTGGGCGCTACGATAACGATTAACGAGGCCTCTCACATAACTTGAGAGCTGCCAGCCTGATAAGCGCAACAAGAACACACATCTTCCCATTGCTTATATTTGTATACTGTGTGTGTACTGTGTTTGTGAGTGTATGTGTTTATGTATTTAATTTGATGATTAATTGTTGTACTCGGTACGCATGACGCTGCTATTACGTATGCATAAAATATATATGCACATACATACATTTATTATCTTGTGTTATTTGGCTTTACCCGGTCGACATTTCTTTCTTAGAATTCGAAATATGATTTTTCTTTTAGCAAATTTTTCGCTTTTGCCCATTGGATTTAGCAAATCTCTAAAAATACTCGCTAATCAATTTTTATTGATAATAACATTTCTTTTAGTTGTTTATTTTTGTAATGAGTTTAAATTAAACCAATCGAACTCTTTTATTTACCCATTAAATATGGGTTTTCAAGTTTTCCATGTTTTTAAAAAAGAAATTTGTAACAAATTTTATAGTAAAAAAAAACTCTACCTGTAAAATATAGTTGGACTTTGGAAATTTATGATTCACATCTCAAATGTATTGCTCCGTGATCTTCAAAGAGATCTTGAAAATGAGTTTGAAGTCCAACAGTACAAACCGCACAAAAAGTTCCATAAAACAACAGTTTTCCAACAAAAAAAACTTTCTAGCCCTCAAGTCTGGCTTGCACTGATTTTGATTAACAATTAATCAGTCACTCAGATTTAAACATTTTTATAAAAAAAAATATGAGGTCCCATTAAAACTGAGACAGTGAACGCTCTTTCTTTTTAGTCGCAGTCAAAGTTTATCAGCTGCATTCGCATTTATGATTCACATGAGTTGTCTCGCGGGCGTCTCAGCGCCTCAGTTCCGGGCAGATAAGTAGACATATATCAACCGCACACCCCCCAACGCCCCACCTCCTGAAACACCCCTTTGTTGCTGTTGTTCGGGGGCGTAATGAACTTGAATCACTTGCGATAAGCGCAAAAAAATCATAAAAATAAAAACCCATTCAAAGTGCGGACCAGAAATAATTTCAACAAGCGACATTTATGCATTAATATCACTAGCAATACGTGCACGCTTAGCTAGGGCCAGCTCGATCAGTTGCATACCCTGCTTTAAAGCAGTGTGCTCCAAATTAATTTGATGACGCGCGTGTTAAAACCACTTGAAAATTCTAAGCGAAATTCTGCTTAATTGTGACCTTGTGCGCGAATTTGTTGTTATCACAAAATAGTTATACCATTTTTATGATTTGTGCTTCAGAAATGGTTTGTACTATTTTTATTGTGCTCTTTGTTAACTATTTAATTTTTCCAGCTGAACAAGTCAAGTGCTGGAACTAATCATTAATAAAATTATTAACGAAATCTTTGAAGTAGTCGTACTCGTAAGGTTCTTCAATGTTTTTTCTTTTTTTTTTTTATAAATAGAGGATGGTTGCATCAACTGTTTAAGAGCGAATTTTTAGTGTGAGTCATTGGCATAGAATGCTGTTCATCATGTTTTTACTTAAAAAAAAAATGTAGTAGTAAAATCGAAATACAATATGAATTCCAAGAAAATTAATTTTATTTCTTGTGGTAAATGTATGGCTGAGTGCTGAATTGGTTTATTAAAGAATTAATCTTGACTAAGGTTGCCGATGAATGTTGTATTCAAAAATAAATAAACTAGGATTATGTTGCATTTTTAAAGGATATATTTTTCTATTCAAGTAGATTAAGTTTCTCTGGCGAGCTGACTTAGAACTTGAGCTACTCTTCTATATTCAACAGTGTCTAATAAATATTTCGCAATAGTTCAGTTTCTAAAAGTTAAAGTTTCGTTCAGTTTTTCTGTTTAAGATAAAAATAAATCTGGTCATAGTTAAATCATTTGTGTTTTTGCAATTGCATGTCATTTTATAATATATTATTATTCACACACTTTTCACACTTTCTTCTCAACGAAAATCGATTAAATAGTTTCTTCTAATTTCTAAAGCTTGACTTAGAACTCAAATGCATTCCTTTTCGACATAGTAACTACAATCATATATACCCTGTATTAAAGCTTTGCAAATGCTGGGTACACACAACGAGACGCTTCACCGAGTACGGAAAGCCAACGCTGCATTGTTGGTGTTATTGTTATTATTGTCTATTGTTGTTGCAAATTAAAAAAAAAAAAAAACATTTTCGCACAGAACACCAAGTAAAAACAAACAAAGTTGCAACGAAATCAGAATTGCATTGTTAAAAAAATATATATACACATATAAGCAAGAGTTTTACAGCTGAGATAAGTGTTAGCCGCTAGTTGTTAACAAAAGGATTTGAGCGTGTATATAGATATTTATATATAATATATACATATACATAGCATACGAAAATTGAAACTGAATCTGTTATGGAATTTCCCCGCAGGCACAAAAAAATTGTTAATAATTAACTAGAGGGCAGGCAATTAAACGACCTGCGGCCCATAAGCCCAACGATCGTAAAACTAACATACTATATGCATATAGAAATATATATATATATATATATATTATATATATACGTTTATGTCTATATATATTTGTATAATGTGCTGGCAGGTAAAAACACAAAGTCCATTGGAATTAAAATCGAGTGACTGGAGTCCATATTCGGTGCACATGTTTGTACCTAAGTAATTATATTATATGTATGAGTACTTGACGATGATATCGACGACCCCGTCTCGTTGTTTTTGTTGTTAATACTCAAGTGCGAGATTGGTGTTTTTGTACAGTGATCACTCGATAAGCGAGCTCTGGATATTGCACTTCTGTTGTTTACTTAAAAAGACACAAAACCTTTTTAATTTTGCAATAGCCAAATATATATCATATACTTAACACAAACACAAAAAAAAATTCTTAATTTGCTTTATAGAAAAAAAAAAAAAAAGAAATACTACTGGTAATTCAAAGTTATTAACACTTCAAATTTGTATTTAATCTGCTTGTTTGGATCTTAGCAGTTTTAATTAAATATCGACTACTGTATTATAATTTGTTTATTGTTCCGGAGAGTTCTCCACTCTGTAACGTGATTCAGTTACCCACCCGTGGGCACTTTTTGGCCGTTTGTTGTGATTTTTAACAATACATTGCGTATTTGCTTGTTGTTATTGTTTTCGTAAAATTTTCGCGCGTTTCGTTCAGATTTGGAGTTCGTTCGAATTATTTGAATTTTTTTTTTTTTTTTTGTTTATTTTGTGGGAGCTTCGAAGTTTGAACTTCGAAGGCAGCCGTTAAACTGAGGCGGCGGCGAAGAGAGAGTCCCACAAAATGGCTACGACACCAAGCGAGAGTAAGAGAGCGTGTTTAGCGGTTGGGTGTGTGTGTGTGTGTGTGTGTGTGCGTGGAGCAGGCTGCGGGTTTATTGTACATGTGTGCACACATTGATGATATGATATGTGCACGTATACGCATATATGCATGTATATGTGCTTATGTATTGGTGATCCGCAGTTATAATAATAAATTAAATACGTTATCAAAGTACAACAACGGCCGCTACGTTGATTATCAAGTTGTATGTTGGCCCGTTTTGATTCAATTGTGCATCGAATGCCGGTACGTATATATGTACATATATACATACGTATTTCTGTGAGTAATTTTTATACTCACACGAAGTGAGTAAGGGTATATTGGTTTTGTGCAATTTTTTCACCGCATTTAAGATTACGTGTCAATATTTATTTGCTATGCCCATTGGAAGCGTGACAGATCGCAAATATTTAAATATCGCCCTCATTTTTAGACTTAGCTACACCAATTTTGCGGACAGATTACTGATGACCTCTTCTAAAGATCGCGCAAAACTTATTTCTCCCGCCCCACAAATTACAATCGCAGCGATACTCATTCAGAAAGTGAAAAGGGTATATTGACTATTGAAGCTACTTGAAACTTAGACTATATACTCATCTATACCCTCGTCTGGCAAATCGATATAATGAAGATCGCATATCGATAAAAAGGGAATATTTCCCACAATATTAAGCCTTGCGTCAAGTACGGTATGTAGATTGCTGGTGGCTTCCCCAAAAGATTGTGGCCTTGATAGCCCGGTCACGCACACCAGAACGCCCCCAACCACCACGCCCCCACGAATCGCGATAATCTCAATCTGCCACCATTTACCAACTGTACTCTCCAAAAATGTTGGCTGTGCCCGAAATTTGATATTTTGCCAAAATAGCAATAATAACTACTGTATACTGTGAACGAGTATTACGCAGTCGGATACGGCCGACTGCAACCTTCTGACTTGTTTTTATTTCTGCACTCGTGACTAATATTTAAATGAAAGAAATAATATAAATAATGCAATTTTGCAGCTCTAGTTGCGTTATTGAACATTCCTTTCTGGGTGGCTAACAGGTGTCCACTTGTGGGCCATTCCCCATTGCTGCTTCTGCTTCAGCTACTGAATTTGCTGTTGTTGTTGTTGTTGCTGTTGCTGTCGTTGGCTTTGTCACGCGCTGCCGGCGCGCCGCCGGGTACATTTAGCGAGTACAAGAGGCCGCCCCCCGTTATCGCAGTAGGTTGTGCAAACACACACACACACACACACACACACACCTCCACACCTACACACCCACTAATGTGTCTGAGTGTGTGTGCGTCTATAGCTAGATAAGCATACACAATCAAGCTACGTTAATTATACGTACAAATAAAACGTAAATAACATTTGTAACAAAAACAACAGCAACAAATCACAAAACACACACACACACACACACACACACACAGACACAGACACTGCAAGCAACATTAGTCCGCGTGTCCCTGTGACGTTTATCGATCAATATAAATAAAATTCGAGTCGAGCTAGCCAGAAGTATCAAGTCATTAAGCTGTGGCCAATCAGTGTTGGCTATTACGCTTATTTCACGTCGAATCTAGCCTTAACGTACCCTGCGCCCATTGCAAATGGGGTATAATGGTTTCGTGCAAGTATATGTAACAGGCAAATGAGAAATGTCCGACCCCCTAAAGTATATTCATATATTGTTCATCAGCACAATTAGAGATTTGAAATTTTAAATATATATTCACCTGTATCATATGAAAGAACAAATTTATCATTATACCCATTAAAAATGAGTAAAACGGGTATAATAGTTTTATGCATAATGGTATGTAACAGGCAGAAGGACGCATCTCCGACCCCATAAAGCATATATATATATTCTTGATCAGAGCGACGAGCTGATTCGATTTAGCCGTGTCCGTCTGTATGAAGATTTAATACGAGGGAAGGAAGACTCCGAACTGATCACTCTGTAATGTTTATTAATATCATTAAAGGACGTTCGTGCAGGGCATAGTTAGTTAAGCAATGCTTACGTGTTAGTCTGGTTGTGAGCCGAGAAATTCAATTGGACATAAGCTTTTCGAAAATGTTGGAACCTTTTGATTGCGTATCGTTTTTTCCTTTGTTTTATATGCTTTTTGAAAAGTATGGAATATATCCCTAGTTTTCAAATATATATATCGTTTAAGCGATTTTTGTGTGTTTTTCTCCCGCATAAAAAGAAAAAGAAGTATAACTATGTATCTTACGGCAGCTCGCAGCTGAATCCAGGGTATCTCCTAGTCGGTCACTCCCGACTAAAGTACTCTTACCTGTTTTAATGCCATATTTAAGAAAAATGTTTTACAAAAATTCTCTGCATCCAGATTCTGCTATTTTTTTGAATAATGATATTTCCAAACTAGTGAATAATTTGGATGAATTAAAAGAAAAAAGTTAAAAACAGCTAAGTCTAATTAGCTATTTTATGTTCTTTATATCCTTGTAAATGGCGCTTAAATTTTGAGTTCATATATGTAAAAATTTTAATTACCCGTGCAAGGGTAATTTAACTACGACACTCCTAAAAATGCTGATTAAAATAAGCAGTAAAATGTTTTTCGTTCTATGTGCTTTATCTTCTCCACAATTGGCAACACTGTTGGAATTCCGCATTCCGTTCCAAATTGCAAATTTGCAGCCAATTGGGTAATATTCAAAAAGGGCCACACTAACGCTTAGTCAAATAGGAGATGTAAACACAGAACTACCCCAAAAACAGCTAGGGTCACACCTTAATATACTACGTGCGTACGCTATGTATGTGTGTATCCATGTGCATATAGGCTATTCCTTCACTAATATTTAATTTATACAAAATCACATCACTAGAGCACCCACACACACACACACACACACATACACAGTAGTCGGCGGCCTTGTGTTAGGCGAATGATGGACAGAAGAGACAAAACAGGAAAAAGTGCTAATGGTAAATACACACGCAGCTGCAGGTGCAGGTCCGTTAGAAAGCTCTCCCTCTTTTCTTTCTCTGTCTTACTTACCATGCTGTTGGTCGCAAACAAACGCTTCTTCTTAGAAAACAAGGAAGAGCAACTGGCAATGGCAATGGCGTGTTGTTGTTTTGTTGCAGGAGCGGACCCCAGTCGATAGGGCGCCAGGCGGGCGGCGCACGCAATATATATATATTTTTTTCTTAGCAGGCGCTAATCTGGCCTCTCCTTGTTTTGGGCACAGGGTGTGTCGTTTGTCTGCACGCTGCTCGCGTAAACAAAGCGTATACGCGAATATCGATGACGCCCCAAGAGCAGAGGTGTAGCGGAGGGGCGGCTCTGGGCGGATGCTAAAGATGCTCACGCTCTCTTTTCGCTTTGCTGCTCTCTTGTTGCTAGCTGTGGCAACGGCGGCGCCGATTTGTTTGGTTTATTTTTATGCGCAAAAGTTTCAATGTTTCCTTGGCGTGCGGCAACAACAAGTTCATTAATATTTGCGATTTTTATTGAAATCAATGCACACAAACATTTCAGCGTACACACACATACATATGTATATTATTTTATTTTAAATATGCCTTGCTAATTTCTTTCGCTGCTCTCTTTGCCTCTCTCTCACGCCCGGCGACAAGCGTGCGATTTATGTGAACTCTGCGCGGCTCAAAGTCGAGTCTCCACTTCCCCGCTGCCCGCGGATACCGTAACAAACAAATACAAAATAATAAAAAAAAACTAGTTACAATATAAACAATTTACGACTAGCCACAATTTGCTACAGTAACGGTTATCGATCGACTTTATTTTTTTATAACCGGAGTGAAGCCACCGAGTATTTGTCGCTTTTTTTGAAGATTTTTTTTTTGCTGTTTTTTTTTTTTTTTGAGGGGCGCGGGCTGAGCACGAATGTTGCAAATTGATTTTTTTTCCCCTATTTTGTTGTGCGAGTGTTTGGCAAAAGAGTTGGCTTATTGAACGGACACTGCTGTTGTGTTATTCCTTGGCGCGCACATTGTAGCGGTTAGGCTCGAAAAACGGTGACTGTTTTTTTTTTGCCTTCTGAGTAATAGCTAATAAATATATAAAGCGCCGCACAGTCAACGCGACCGCAACAACAAAAAAAATACTAGTGCTGCAAAAAGAAAAAATAATCGATATGTATTTTGCACACCTCCAAGGCGGTGACTGTTAACTAAACATGCACTGTTACCCACCAATCACGCTGTTAAGAAATCGGTATTTTTAATGCTAAAGTGCAACCAGAAAATTTATAGGCGACTAATCTAACTGTTAAATATAAAAGCGTATTTGTTGTATGAGCTTAAATAATCTTAAATATTATTGCATTAAGGCTTAAGGACTTTTGACTGTCTGGCAACCATGTTAAATATCGATATATCTGTCTGGCAGTATTGTTATGTAGTATTATTATTTAATAAAACTCAAGCCTTATATGCATACAAGTCAAAACGCTTATTTCATAACTTAACTGTTTAATCAATTTCTTAACAAAATAGTTATTAAAAAAATCCAACTTGGTATATTTTGAGTATTTTCGCAAATACCAAATTAGTATTTTCGTTGTTTGCAAACTTATCGATAAGTGTTATTTTATTAGCGTGCGACGTGCGCTGCGAACGTATGTTACGTGTGTTTTCGGCTTGTTAATTTTTTTGTTTCCTTCCTTTCATATATTTTTTTTTGTTATTATTGTGCGTGTGCGTGACTGCAGCCAAGCAGCCGTAACAAGAATCAAGAAGAACGCACTTTCAGCAAGCCCTTAACCAGCCCCAAAGCAACAAGCCAGTAAATCGGCAGCGTTCTACGGCAATGTCTGTGCAGAAAAGTTAAACAAACAAAAGACGACCAAAAAGGCGAAAAGCAAAAAAATATAAAAACGCGTGTTGGGCCGCGGAGCAGGGCCAGAGCTCCGTCGAGTCTCTGCTCCAACAAGAAGAAGAGCGAGAAGAAGAAGTAGGCGAACAATTGTTCAATAGCTGCTGGGCTCTGTTGCGTCTCTGTGCGCGCTCTCTTACTCACACTCTCTCTCTCTTTCTCTCTGACCGACCGTCCATCAGCGTCGTCACAACGTCATTCGCTTCGTCGCCGCCGTCGCCGTCGCCTGTTCTGTAAACCCGCGCGCGTTCTGTGCTTTTCCTCTTCCGGCCTGGCCGCACTGAAGTTAGCAGCAAATAATAATAACAACAACAACAACAACAACAACAACAGCAGTAGCAGCAGCAGCAGAACCAACAACACCAAACTGCGATACGCGCAACAGCAACAAAATGGTAAGTTAGCAGTTATAATCTGTTTATTTTTTAACTTGGTTCTTCATTTTTGTTGTTATTATCATGACTTATGCATTTCCTTTGTTGTTTCGCTGAAACGCAACATTTGATGGCCAAAATTCAATGGCCACTGGTCGCCGTTGCCGCTGGCAGCGCTGCTAGCAGCAGCAGCTGAGCGTGCATACGCTAACCATCTCGCTCACACCCGCACGCGGCGTGGCCAACCACATGGTTGGACAAAAAAAAAAAAAAAAAATACAAAAAAGAACTAAGCAAAAATTGCAAAGCAAAAACAAAAACATTTCAATGTGACAGTGCTGAAGAAGCAAACGCCAACGAGAAAGAGCGAGAGGGGGAGAAGCGCCTGCAGAATAAAAAAAGGGGACAAGCGACACAATTAATTTGCATTGTTTGTTTGTTTGTTTGTTTACATATTGCCATTTCTGCGTCCCTTCCATTTTATTTATTTATTTGACTTTAATAGTCATTGCTGCTCAGCGTTCCCTTCATCTGTTTTACTCAAACACCGCCTTGTCTTTAATTTCATCACAAAAATTTAAACAAAATAAAAACGGTTAACAAATTTGTTTGTGCTAGGTTAGGGTTAAGGCCATGTGTCCGTTGTCACAGTTACCCCTCTCCCTCACACACACACAACACATTGCTTCCCACCAAGTGCATTTACTTATATTAATAATATTTGATATTTTTTACATACTTTGATTTTTTCTCTTTCGTTATACCACTTAAAAATAAATTAAAGGGGTGTATCCTACTTTTTAAGAAAATTGTAAATAATTTTGTTTTCCTAAATTTATTTTAGTATTGACGTTAAAAATAAAAAAAAATTGTAATATGTTAATATTAAATTGTACGAAATTTACCACCTTTTATGTTTTGACTACTTGGATAGAGCCCATAGCAAAGTAGGATATAAAAAAAAAAAAGTTTATTACATCTGCGACTTATAATCAGTATATACTGTATATCATTATAGTTACGGTAAACTTGCAAACATTTTTAAAAGGAATAAAAAAATTTCTTTATTAAGTGGCAAAAATTGTAAAAGCTTTGTCGGAAGCGAAATCGATATTTCTAGCTCTAGACATCGTCCAGGGAATCGCACAAAACCAATATACCCTTTTCTTCCCACTGTGAAAAATTCATTCTTGAATAACTTCGAAGTTTATTGTCTGAGCTTTGTGAAATTTTCAGGAATTAAAAAGACCAACCAAATGTGTTTATTTGAACCAAAGTAACACTAAAGGGGAAGGCATTCAAATTTGGTGGCTGTAGTTTTTATAATCTCGAGGATATGCTCAGAAAACCCAATCTTTAAATCTATATGTATAGATATTAAAATTATATTGTTGGCTATTGATACTGATTAAGAATATGAACTTTATGGGAATATATACCTGTATCTGTTACATACATTTGCAATGGGTACAGGGTATACAAAATTCCCGAGCATTTTAGCAAAGCCAGAAATCACAGCGAATTATCAATATACGCCAACCTTAAGCGTTTAGCCACTGTTCGTCCATGGCCAGTGCTCACTGTATGTGCGGCGGCTATCTGAATGTGGAGCGCAGCAGAGGGGTGGGCGGGGCAGCAGCGGCGCGTGGGAGTGGCATCAACTGCTGCTGCTGCAGCGTCCCGTTTTACATCAAGTTTCCCCATTTGTCGCTGCTTATTTATCGCCGTCCGCCTCTTGTGCCATTCGCTGCATTTGTTTGGCCTGTGGCGCATGCGTTGAGACGGAGCTTGCCCCCCCCCTCCCCCCCACCCCCTTTCACTGCCAACCCTTACCTCTGCAGCCCACCTGCCTGTGTTCAGTCTGCGTCAGGGCATACACACAGCTTGAATATATACACACACACATACATATATAGAAAACTGACTAATTGCTTTTATCGAGATTTGCCTGCTCTGCTTTGCTGGGATTTTGAGAAAATTTCACCGATAAGAGTGAGAAATTTCCAAGGATTTTTTTTTAAATCAATTAAAGTTTTTATTATTGTGGTTATTGTTCCTTTCCGGAAAGTCCAACTTATGGAATTTATTATATTATACATTTTCCAAGCTCAACATAACAAACTTCGCAAATAATTCGCAAAAAAAATGAAGAAAAATAAATATATAAACTGGCCACAGTATTCATAATTATTCATTATTTTCATTTATTCGAATGTATTTTCGCACACTGTTCCGTTCCCTGTTATATTTGTGCATTGTTATTAGATATGGGCACACTGTATGTTCGACTGTCTATTTGTTTTGTTTTTGTTCGAACTGCGTTGCTTTTGTGCTTTTATCCGGCATTTTTTGTTTTCGTTTTTATTTTCGCTTCGTTCTGCACTTTTGCAACCCTTAAGCGACTTCGGGCTTTGCCTCCTCAGTTCTCTTTATTATTATTTTTTTTATACATATATATAAATATATATATTTCACCCATTTTCGGCAACGTGTTGATGTATCTCCTTTGCACACACCCACACACACACACACACACACAAACATGTGTGCTTTTGTTTTGTTCTTGCAAGGTCATTCGTTTTAATTTTATTTTGTGTGTCACAAAATCTCTGGAAAAAATGTTGCATACGCGCGTTGCAGTCAATTTATGTGTGTGTGTGTATGTGTGCAACAGCAGGATGTTGATAACAGGTTATTTGTAGAAATTTTTTTTCTTCAAAAGTTGGATTTGTTCAATGGAGAAATCAAGACATGAATGAAGCATTTTAAAGCATTGATATTTAGCTTTAATCGTGTGCGCTTTTTCTTTATCGAAATAACTCTCATTGACTTAAAATCGGTTCCGAAATTTCCCGCCTTTTTCTGTTCCAGCACATTGTGCGCTTCAAGAAAAGAGCTTACAAAATCTACATTTTTCTGCAATTAATATATATTATTTTTAGGCTTTCAGCTCGTTTTTTATTATCAAGGATGAAGAATTCCTATTACTATCTTCAATATAATGTAAGATTTTTGAAGAGAAAGGAAAGTAAGTGTTTGGTTCAAGCAATCACTAGCTTTTCTATGATTTTAATACATTTATGAGGCAAATATTATCTTATCTTATAATTGCTTAGGAACAGTATGTATGCAATAGAGTTTTTGAGGGAAAACGGCTTGCAATATGCCGAAGAAAGGGGTGTAGTTATTGTTGTTTTACCAGATGCTCTCCGCCGAGTGTTCACTGTGCTTGTCGAATGGTAGCCTATATATAGGGGGGCTTGGGCGGAGAACTGGGCCTCTGCCTGGGCCTCTGCCTGGGCCTCTGCTTGTGCAGCGAATTCCCAAGTTGTCGAGCCATTGATTTATCTCTGTCCATGGGCAGGCCAAGGGGCAACTTGCAGCCAAGTTTCGCAGAGTCAACCCACCAGCCAAGCAGGCGGCAACCCAGTTGAACCCACTTGAGCCCACTCGGCGGTGCTGCTTGCTGTCTTGCTCTAATTGCCGCTCTGCCTGCGTTGTCCTGTGTATCCTTTGGCACGGCCTCCGTCTCGGTCTCGGTCTCGGTCTTGCACCCCCTAATGCCAATTGGAGATGGACCGTGCCTGTTATGTTTTTACAACACGAACAGGAACATCAAATCCAAAAGTCACACACAAAATTTAGAAATATCCTTATTCTGAAATATATGTACGTTCGATTTTTTGTTGCATGTTTCGACTTATCTTCCAATTTTTATATATGAGTTGTATTTATGTTCTTTTAAAAATAATATCTAGTCAAGATACGGTTTAAACTATATTAAATATATGTAGTTTCTCAAAATTTGAATAGTATTCTATTCATGAACTTTCAATTTCAATATTAACAAATTTAATTTATATTTGAACAAAATCTTGAGGCTTACTTTGAAGCGAACACGTCGTGTTGGTTTGGCCTTATTCGTGTCACGAAAGTACTCGACACGCGCCCAACTCGAATAGCTCTCATAGGCCGCCGTTAGTTAACTAGGCAATCCTTTTGCTTCACCGACAACCGTTTGGGGCCGGGGCCGTGGGGTTGTTTGCCTCATTGGGGGTTGGCACATTGCACACGCTACGTAGTTTCTGTTCTGTTCTGTTCTGTTCTGTAGTGTTCGGTATCTCTGCATGCCAAACATTGCCACTGCTCCGTTGACTGCTGCCATTGTATGTGTGTGTGTGTGTGTGCGAGTGTGTCTATAAGGGGTATCAACGTTCAACCCTTTCTCGACCTATGCGGCACAGTGGGTTCTGGAATCTCGTATAGTCCTTATCCCGACCTCATGTTTGAATTTAACAGGAATTCTGGAAATTAGCAATTTTTAAAATTTAAAATGTTTATGAATTAAATTGTTATCATATTGTACACTTATCGAAAAAATTAATACCACTAGGTGGTCTGGTTACATTTTCCAATTTAATTAACTTGAAACATATTTTTTGGAGCTCTAGGAATTCTAGTTTCTGGAAGAAAATATCTTTCCATACAAAATATAAAGAATACATAAAATGCTTTTTTTCAAATATTAAAAAAGCAATACAAAATTAAAAAAAAAATCTATACCTTCTCCATACAAAATATAGATGTAAGTCGACCTATGCATATTTTTAATATTCTAATATTTTATGAGAATTTTAAATTCGATTCTCGATTGTTTTTCTGTTAATTTTTCGTTGGCATATCATACCCACTGTGTAGCTTAATGCACCGTGTGAACCACTGTGCAGTCAACGCCAGTTGAATGTTGTTGTTCGAGTGGGGTGGGTTGCGCCCGCCGCTCCTGACCGTTCAAAGTTGGGCCAACCACCCGCGCCCCAACGCAGCGTTGAATATTCAAAGGGGTGTTTGCCACGCTGCAGTGTGTGTGCGTGTGTGTGTGTGTGTGTGTGCGTGTGCGTGGGCAGAGTTGGCTGGGTTGTGCGTTGGGTTAGTGTGTGTGTGTGTGTGTGTGCGTGTGTATTTATGGGGTGTGGGGCTGTGTGCAAATGCCGAAAAACTGCAAGCGTGTTTTGGCTCGAAAATTCGGTCTGCGGCCGGGGCAGAGACACTCGCATCGTCGTCGGCGTAGTTGCCTCCAACACGAGCCACAGAACAGTCGCAAATTGCAGCAGCAGCAGCCGTCAAAGCCGTGGCAAGTGTCAAGTGGCGCCCCACCTGAAACTGACCTTAGCTGACCCAGAGCAGGCCAACGACTAACGCCCGCAACTCGAGCCAACTCGAGGAACAGTGGCCAGACTGTCCAAATTGCTTCTTTTTTTTTGTGTGCCTCGTCTCCTTCGCGTCTTTGTTTCCTTTTTTTTTTGTCTTTTTTTTTGCGTGTGTGTGGTCTTTTTTTTCGGCTCGTGCTTTTTGTGCCGTTTTTTCTAAACAAAAGTGTTTGAATGCTGTGCGCTCTCGCTTGCTCTCTCTTGTCTCTTGCTCGGTGCGTGTGTGTGTGTGTGTGTGTGTGTGACGTTGAAAAGTGTGCTACATTTTTTTGTTGTGCTTTATGCCATTTTTTTTGTGGGTGATTTCCCTTAAATTTGTGTGCGATTTATTAAACCAGCTGTGTGGGAGATTTTTGTTTTGTATTTTTGTATTTTTTTTTTATTCCTGTCTGTTTTACACTACACCAAAAATGATATTTTGTTTGATGTAGTAATAAATACTCCATAAACAACATAGTGCCAATACTTTAAACAACATTAGATTTAAACATAGTTTTTTTTCCCAAAGTGAAGAAGTAATATTTAAATTTTCCTGTACTTCAATAAATATTATTATGAAATATTATTAAATATTTGTTTTAGGCGCATGTCCTCAAGAAAGAGCGTTTTTATTGTATTTAATTTTCTGATTTTAGCCAAGCTTTTACTCATTTGCATTTTGTTAATTCTTTTGCAGACATCGAAAAAGCGTAAAAACTTCTTGGATGCCGATGAGAACGACGATTTCGATGATGATGATTCCGGCTCTGATTTTGATGATGATGAAGATCCAGATCAAATAGAAGTGCCCGGTAAGTTGACTTCTCCAGCATCTATAAAATATATATATAAGTATATGTATGATATGCTACCAGTTAACACTCGCACACACACGCAGCTGAAATTTAAGCGCTTGACTTGCAAATAAACTTTGGCCAGAACATAGACAGGCTGTCCTTTGGCTTACAGCTACAACTACCCCAACTTAGCACCCCGCCCACTACATTATCCTTAGCCCTTTTGTTTAGCCAGGCGCAGGCGAAAAAGGGTCGGCTAGGCAACCTGAATAGTTTTCAGAAATGTGTGGAAAGGGCTGAAATAGCGCATAATTAAGTTGTGCAAATGTATGTAACAGGTAGAAGAAGGGAAAGTCGATACCAAAAATAAGAAATAAACATATACATACACATATGTAGACTGCTTAGGCTAATATGTGTCCTATATCAATCCGTATATCTCAGGCCGAAGCCAGAGCTGGCAACATATACCTTTCACACGCCCAGCGAAAATTGCACAAAAATTAATTAGTTTTAAAAGCATTTGATCAATAACAATGTAGGCCTAAAATATGTATTATTATTAATATGGGATAAAGTATTTAAGCAACCTTAATTCAAACAAGAGAGGGGGCTCTGGACGGGAAGTGGGTCAGGTATCCAAAACCCGAATACTAAACCGAATTTGGTGGATCTAGCTCTTTTAGTTATTGAGATAGCCAGACACACGGACAGGGCTAAATCGACTCGGATGGTTCATACTGGAATTTGTACGTGAATCCTTAATTAATATACTTCACTTTGATGTACTTTTAAACGCGTTCACGCAGTAAAAAGAGTATATTGGGATTGCGCAATGTCCGTCCGTATATCCTCATGAATAAATAAATAAATTAAATATTCCCAAGATCAAGTATGCAACATTTTATTTAATAAATTCTTGTTGGATAAACTAACTACAATTTCGTCAAACCATAAATTGTCGTAATTGGCGTAGATTTGGTTTCGTAGCCGTGAAGTTTCTTTGTTTTCTTTTTTTTTTTATTATTTTTTATATCTACATATTAGGTTGGTTGTTATTATAGTTCATTTGTTTTTTAATCGTTAAAAAAACGTTTTTAAGAATGCCAAATACTTTACAATTTACTTTTCTTCCTTGATTCGATGTCACCAATAAATGAAATCAGTTAACAAACTGCGTGTTTTTCGGTCGATAAATGTAATTTATTGACAAGTTTTTTCATAACTTTCAGTAAATTGAACTGGTGACGATAATTATTACATTTTACAGTTGTATTGATTGCTTCCAATTATCGATAATTTGAGACAGTTAAATGTAACGTCAACTGTTTTTGCCAAGTCGTAAACTATTTATCGTTTTTCTCTGCAGTTATTTGATAGTCGACTTTAAGTAGAGTTTCTTTATCTCGTTTCAGCTTTAAAGGAAATTATTGTTTTGTCGAAATTGGCCTAAAGGCCATTTCGGTTGATTGATTGACTTCTTTAAATGGGTTTTACGCCTTGGTTAGCCCAGTACTTAATTAAGTTTCAGGTTTGCCAGTTCTCAAGAGGCAACAGTCCAATATTAATTAAAAACCAATTTGCATTAACAGCCAAAAGATTAATTAAATGCAAGTCCAAATTGTAAACCTCACTCCCCCACCCCCCACCCACATCCGCACACCGACTAATCCCAGCCCCATCCTAACCGAAACCACACACATGGCGCACCTGCTAGAGGCAGGGAAATGTTGGGCTCGATATGATTTATGTGCTCATAAATGCACATCTAGTGCTTTCTATCCGTATATGTATTTAGCCAAATCTATATAGATATATATCTATATTCAGATGCGAATCGCGCTCTAAGGCGCTGCTTAAGCCCCACAAGTACATACCCATATATATATATGTTTACATACATAGCTATGGCTCTATATGCACTTATGTATCCACATGATGCATACTTACAAATCCAATTGTAGCCTGTGGTGCGTCATCTGTTTGTCTATAATGCAATGGCATTAAGTATGTATTAAGTATTGATGCTCGACTCGATGCTTCGGCAAGCAGAGGGCAAAGCTGATGCCACCGCCCACCCCATAAAAGCCTTAATTAACTATCTATTATAAATGAGCAGCCACAACAACAAGCTGTGTATGTGTGTGTCTGTTCAAGTGCCAATTAGACTCAATAATTCCATCAATCGCTCCTCGATTTTGACCTCAGCTCAAATAGCTTTACATATCCTCAGCAACTCTCGATACCCGAGATATCGAGCGCTAAAGTACTCTTAACATTTGGTTTGGATAAATTAAAGCATTTTATACTCAACACAAATACAAATAAAGGGAAACTAAATACCATCAAAGCGGAGAGTTTCCCCTTGCCCGAGAACACACTTCCAATTCCAGGACCTTTTTCTATAAACCTAAACTGTTTAAATTAAAAACAAACTTCTATTAACAAAGTTTTGCTGTAATGCAATTTTCTGTAATTAGGTTTTTTTTTTTTGTAAGTTATGAAAGTTTTTGTACTTAAAACTTAATGAAATTAAAACTTACATATATATGTATGCTAATATAATTGCTGTACGTAATTGCCTTTAAAAATTTCTAATTGAAGGTAGGGTATAAAAAATTTGTGCAAATGAATATAAAAGTCTGAAGAATACATCTCCGAATTCTTTTTTTTGCCTTTATTTTATACTCGATCAGAAATTAAGAAGAGTGCATTGGGTATATTCCATCTTGCTTGAAACATAGAATATATACTGGTATAGACCCGCGTTAGATAAAGTTTTATGATTTTTTGTCTACGCCGACTGGGGGCGTGGCAATCCGATAAAATCTAATTGTCTCCATTAGTTTTTCGGCTAGATGCGTAAAATTGTTAGACAGATTGATGACTGATAGATGGGATACGCCCACTGGCAAATCGTTCAAATCTATATAGCATATTTCCCATAATTTTAGAGCAGGAGTAACTAAATTTAGCAGTGTTCAGCCCCACAAATTATAAAAATCAATATTTTTCCAAAATAATAATACTTATTAAGACTGATGTCGACTGTTTTCAAGTGTTCTTACACCGAGAACACTTACAGCTGACTGCAGCGTTCTTGCTAAAAATAACTATAATACCATTAATAATTGATCGATATTTACAAGGAAATAGTATAGCAATCTACACAATATCGTGTAGGTCCCAATCGTAAATTTGCTCTTTGCTTCTTTCTGCGAAGAGCACAAAGTAACTGATAAATAATAAACAGTTCCTGTCGCAGTCCGCGCGTCTCAATAATCATTTCAATGTCACATGCATTGGCGAACGGGGGCTGTCCACTTGTCACAGCGCGTGGGTGACAAGAAAGGAGGGGGCGGGGGGGGGGGGGTGGTTCTCGGAAAGGGAGGCCATGTCTTGAGTTAGTCGCAGACTTAATGCACCCTTGACAGCAGGTGAATGCAGAGGCTTCACTTGTAACAGCCCCCAGCCTACGCCCCACTTTATGTACACACACACACACACACACACACGCACATCTCTACAGACATTTGCTAATTATGTACTCATTATATACCATGGACTCCGTTAGGGGGCGGGCCACGCCTACACATAATGCACATAGAGCAACTACGCAGCTAAAACAAGCACATCAACTGCAATAGGAGAGAGGGAGAAAGGGGGTGGGGTGGGGTGGGGTGGGGCGATGTTAACTGCGCTGTGGCAATAGCAGCGGAATCGATTTGTTGCGTGTGCGCGCCACTTGGACACCAAATGCAGCTCCCAATCTATATAAATATATATGTATATAGTCGTCATATCTGTAAGCTGCAAATATGAGCTCAAATATTATTCGAAATATTTAATTTAATATTGAAATTGCTTCACCTTAAAAAAAAGAATTACGAGTTTAATTAGTTTTAGGAATACCCCTAGTTAGAATTTGCAACTAGCTGAAGTTTCTGCTAATTTTAAACGTTCCAGAAAGTTATTAAGCAAGTTTGTCTAAACAAAAATAAAACACTTAAATTACTTATACAAATGAATTTTAAGCACATTTATGATAATTTTTAACATTTAATTTGGTTTTACTTGTGTAAGCTAACTAGAAAGACAAGTTGTTCGCGAGCTAAAAATACTTCTTATTTTACAAAAACATTTCTTTTATCAGTTTTTTTGTTTGCCAACATTTTTGAAAAAAAAAAGTAATTTATTATTAAACCCTTACTTTTTTTTATATTTTGCTTGAAGAAAAAATACAAAATAATGAAATTAAATTGGAAATCACTTCTGAAATCGAGACGTTCTATTTGTAAGTGTACTTCTTCTTCTTCTCCTTTTTGTTTACATAGGTATACGAATGTATCAATAGACCCGTTCCTATTTTATTTCTTATCAGTAGAAATAACCTGTTGCTAGCATTTTTCACGGTGAGAGGTGACAAAAGAAATGACACGTGCCGCATTGTTGGAGGCATCTCTGAATCTATAAAGTATATATTTATGATCGGTATCAGATCAGTGTCATGCCCACCTATTTCTGTGCTAAATTGTCGCTTATTGTCGAAAAGGAATTGTTGAATAGGTCCTTCTACTTATAGCAGGCAGTATCAGGCACTATATCATATAGCTGCCATAGGAACGATCGATTGAAAAAGTTAACATAAAGTTAACTATAGATATATGTGTGCATATTATGTTTGCAAGGAAGAAAACGCAATAAATAATTAAAAAATAACTGGTAAAATTTTTCAAATTATTTCAATTAATTGCCCATGTAATAAACATCGATTAATATAATTATTAAAATATAATATAATATATATATAATATATAATACTAAAATGAATAAAGCATGATCGTGAAAAAAAAAATCTGTTCCCTATTCTTATTCTGTGTCTTCATTTGTTGCTCCCATTAATTGCTTTACTTAACAATTGTTGCTTGCAGGTGGTGGTCGTGATTTGAACACTGCAGTTACCTACGCCCAAAACATTCGCAGCGGTGTTGGCATCAACGTCAGCAAGCAAGCGAATAGCGGCCCAAGTGGCAGCAGCAGCAACAGCAATATAACCGACGCTTTTATCAAGCTAAGCAATAACAACAACAACAACAGCAGCAGTAACAACAACAACAACAAAGTCAACAGCAGCAAAGCAACCTCCTTGCTGCTCAGCAACAGCAGCAACAACAGCAACATTATTAACAACAACAACAACAGCAACAACAACAACGTCATCATCAGCAGCAACAACAACAACAACAACAACATTGCCGTACTGCGGCCAACAATTGTAACGCACACAACAAAAGCAACGTCGGCGGGCGGCAAATTCACAGCGCTGCCAACAACAATAACGACAAAAGTCGCCCTAGACAAGAGCCTAAACAACATGCCAAAGAAACTGACCGGTAAGTGTGACCATAGCACAAACAAAAAAAGAAACACACGCACACACACACACACACACACACGCACACACGCTGCGCCAGGCAGTCAAAAGCTCAACTTGAAATTAATGCAGCCGTGTTCTTGTTCTCTCTTCTCTCTCTCTCTCTCTCCCTCTTTTTACTACTTTGCTGCTGCTCTCTCACACACGCACTCTCTCGCTCACTCGCTCGCCCTTTTTCAATTGTTTATTTGTTTTTGTTGTTGTTTGTTTGGCTTTGTTTTCGTTTCGTTTCGTTTCGTTTCGTTTCGTTTCGTTCCGTTCTGTTTTGCTTTTGGTTCAGCAGCCGCCTTGGGCACGGCCAGCGGCAGCGGCATTAACACCGCCACAACAAGGATCGCCGCAAGTGCTGGCAACCCTGGCAGCAGCAGCGGCAGCGGCGGCACCCTGAGCGCAGCCAGCGCCTATTTGAACAGCGGCGCCGGCAACTATTTAAACAGCCTCAGCACCAATGAGCTAATGAGCCTCGCCGCCTACGTGGCCTCCAAGGGGGCTCCAAATAGCAACAATCCCAGCAACAACAACACCAACAGCAGCGTCAGCAACAATCCCAACAGCAACAACAACAACAGCAACTACTTTGCGGGCGGAGGCGGGGGCGCTTCAACTTCAACCGCCTCTGCTGCCAATTTTAATATGGCCGCGTCTTTATTGGCGCAGAGTAAGTCCTGTAATGTTGGTAACAACCAAGAATATGACTAACAAACATTGTGTGCATGTATGTGTGCGAGTGTGCGTATTTGTGCATCTATAATTATTTCGACTGTAGTTTGCAACTCTCTGGCAACACTCTAATTGTCTTCTATAGTCTTACAAAAAATATATAATTTTGAAAATTTGTTTCTGTAAAACAAATGGTGAACTCTTTATTTATTGAGTTCTTCGAAAATTCTTTAAAGAGCTTAGTTGAATTTTGACGTGAAATCTTTGTCAATGATTAGACAACTCTATAGAACGCTTAACTCTTCAATCTTGATATAATTTGTTGCAATATGGCAACGCCGTGAAATCTGAAATCTTCTTCTTTTTCGAAAACTCCTTACAGTTGTCGAATTTAGAATTTAGAGCTGTTGGCAACTCTGTTTTAATTTTGCTAAAATAGACTTATTTTGTATACTGGCAGGATGAAGTTCTGAGGTTGTACTTGTGAGCCGATTTATTAATATCGATAAAAATCGATTTAATGACTGGTTTTGTGGCATAGAATTTCATCGCACTTGCTTTGCTTGGCTCGAAGTGGAGTAGGCCTTGTTTTCTACAACTTGCCTCAGTTAGCTTCAGTTTGGCATTTTATTTAAATTCAGTTTTATGTTCAATCACATGTCCCAAAAAAGCCAAGAATTCTTTTCAAAATTTTGTGTAAAAAGACCAGTTCCAAACGAATTGAAATTCGAAAAGTGTTTATTTTCTTTGAAATTTTTAATACTCACAGAAGTTTATATATGTATATGTATATATATATATGGATTTAAGGAAGAAGTTGTCGTGCTCAGGTAGCATATCCACTCCAATGATCTTAGGCAGAAATGGCGGCAACATGAACATCTGCAGCAACAAAAACAGCAACAACAACAACAACGACGACAGCAACAACAACAACAACAGCAGCAGCAGCACCACCAGCAGCAACATAATGCAATCCTGTTTATCATTTACCAGCGAATACAATCAGGACTCATTGGATCAACTGATTTCGCTGCAGGTAACCATAGCCATGGATCGTTTCTATCGGGTGCACAGTCGCGCCCTCTCCAAGCTGGAGCAACTGATCCTGGAGGAGGTGCTGCCGGTTCTGGGCCACTCGCGCAGCAAGCACGAACGATTGCTGGACAAGATGCTGCATCGCCTGAACAAGCTGCGTCCGATGGTGGTGCGCGTCAAGGCCGGACTGCACGATCACTACAGCGAGCTGGAAAGCAGCAGCTGCTCCCATTTATCGGACCAGTGCCGGGATAAGCGCCCGGCGCACAAGCCCAAGCCGCCCAAGCAGCGCCGCTTCTCGGAGACCTCGTTCTCCGTACGCAACGACAGCAGTTGGAGCAGCCAATACGGCTCCGAGGATTTCCAGTCGCAGCAGTCGCGGTCAAAACGAAAGTCGCTGCAATCGCGACAGAAGTCGCGGCGTTCCCAGGCACATTCACATCCACATACACATTCACATCCACATTCACATCCACATCCACATTCACATTCACATCCACATTCACATTCACATTCACATTCACATTCACATTCACGTTCACGTTCGCGTTCACGTTCGCAGGCACATTCACAGCGCTCGCACTCGCTGGCAAACAGGAAGAACCTGGACGTCAAGTTCATCTATCAGAATCGCGATTATACCACGGCGCCCGTCAGCGATTACAGCGCACAAAGTATCGAAGCCAAAAGGTGCGCCGCGGCGAACGAAGCGTATCTCAAGGATTGGATGACCACCAGGCCCGTCGCCTCGCAGTTCAACGAAGTGCAGCTCAAAAATCGCCAGCAGCTCGAGACGAATCTGCTCTTTAACAAGTCCTCGTACTCATTGTTCCTCAATCGCTACAAATATCCCGCCACGTGGCCGCACGCCCACGATTACTTGCACCGCGTGAAGCTCTCTGAGCAGCAGCCCTGGAAGGCCTGTGGATGATCATTTTAATGGAGTGTCGCGAACATGTATATATATATATATGTATATATATATGTGTATATATATGTGTGTTTTTAACTGTAATCTCCTCGCTGCCAATTCGATAGATGATTAAAGAAATATTTTTAACTTTATAATGTATTAGCTGGAACTTCATAATTCTTTTGATCAATTTCGTTACCTTTGCTGCAGTCCGTTTTATACAATTGTTGCTGTTTCTGCTAAATTCGCCTTTGATTCTTTAAATCGTATTGAATACCATTTTCGACCTCAACTTTAAACCTTTTTGCAACCATTATTCATCTTTTTCCTCTGTAGATCTCAAGAGGTTCGGGCCCACATTATCTAAATGGAGTATATTTCTCTTTCGGAGTTGCTCTTGGCTAAATTTATTTCCGATTGCTATAATAGATATATATATTAAATTCTTCGATTTTCTAAATGAAGAGAATAAAAGAAATTTTGTGATTGAAATTGGACGTATATAGGTATTATTCCTTTATGCTTTGAAGAACTTTACGCCCTTAGGAGTCGTTATAAATATTGATTCATATCTACATCTGTTTTCTATTTTTATAGAAAATATCTGACTAAATTTTGTCGGAATATCTCGATTGTATTTATTATATTTCGCTTTCATCATATTGATATAATTATGTTTTTGTATGTGAGTGGTATTTATTAATAATATTTTTTAATTGCGTACAGCTGTCTCTGTCTAAATTGTAGTCAGCATATAAATATCGTTTGAATCGGTTCTTCCTGACTTGATCTGGCAGCAGCTGGGTCTTGAGCCTAGATCCATATACCATAGTCCTAGTGCTTAGTTTATGATCACGCTTTGTGCGCCCTACTAATCACATGCAACATTTTCTCTTTCCATTTCTCTATGCTCTGTCTCTGTCATTCTACACATTCACACACACACACACACACACACACACACACACACACACACGTGTGCACAACAACAACAATTGTAACACCACAAACAACAAACCAACCTCCACACTTGTCTTGCAGTGAGCTATGCGGGCGCTGCCACGCCCATGCGCGCGCCCTACAAGCTTCAGCCGGGCAGCATGCCACCGAGCGCTGCCGCCGGCGCAGTCAAGAGCGGCGTCGGCGCGACGCCAACAATGGCGTCGGCGTCGGCGGCGGGGGCAGCGGGCGGCGCTGCGGCCGCTGCAGCCGGCGGCGGCGGTGGCGTGAAGGTGAACACCACGATGCTGGAGAAGCTGCAGAAGCTGATCGCGCTCAATCCGGAATACTTGACCAGCGGCATACCGAACCATGTGATGACGCAGCTGTTCATGCAGCCGATGCGCATGCCACAGCCGCAGCAGCAGCAGCAGCTGCAGCTGCAGAACGCGGTCGCGGCCGCTGGCAATGCGGCGGCAACAGCGGCGGGCGTCGCCTCGGCGGCCGCCTATGTGCAGCAGGAGGAGGACGAGGTCGACTACGAGGAGATGGGCGTGGCCGAGACATACGCGGACTATTGGCCAGCAAAGCGTGAGTATTGAAGCCGAGTCCCTGCCGCAACTAGCTCGAATTGAACGCGTTGTGCTCTCCACAGTCAAGCTGGGCAAGAAGCATCCGGACGCGGTGGTGGAGACCGCCTCGCTCAGCTCCGTGGAGCCGTGCGACGTCTACTACAAAATGTCCATACCCGGCGAGACGATCAACAGCGGCCAGCTGAGCGCCCTGCAGCTGGAGTCCATAACGTACGCATCGCAGGCACACGATCACCTCCTGCCCGATGGCAGTCGTGCCGGCTTCCTAATTGGCGACGGCGCCGGCGTCGGCAAGGGCCGCACCATTGCCGGCATCATCTATGAGAACTACCTGAAGGGCCGCAAGAAGGCCCTCTGGATATCCGTGTCCAATGATCTCAAATACGATGCGGAGCGCGATCTCAGCGATATCGGAGCCACGCGCATCGATGTGCATGCGCTCAATAAGGTGGGGAAACGATCAATTAGAAATCTACGAGTAGTGTAATTACCCAAGTAATTGTGCCTTAACTTAATTACTTAAGCATGGGTGCTTGAAAAAGCAAACTACTCGAAAGTCTTGTAAATCATTTACATATACACTACTAATTACTGCTTTAATTACTTGAGTAATTATGCTTGCCAAATTTAAATACTTCAAAATATTTATTATTTTTTAATCTGTATAAAATTTCGTTAAACTGGAAAAAGCTTGTATATATATATTTAATTAATTAGGATAAAAGTGAATTGCTTAAAGCTGTGTTTATACATTTTTTCCTATAAATATATATATGCTTTAGTTAAGTTGTGCTTGAAAAATGTAACTGTAAAAATCGTTGTTGGTCTCTTGCTTTTATATATCGTAACAAGTCTTGTTAATTTTTAAATATAATTACTTCAGTAATTAGAAATTTAAAATGATTTCTTTTTCAGTTAAAGTATAATTACTCAAAAAATTTAATTAACTAATAATAAATTAATTAAATACTATTCTTTAACTTAATTGCTATGCAATTTACTAAGTAATAAATAGCTTACCAGCAAATTCAATTACTTCTGTAATTAAATAGTTAATGGCTTGATAATTACATAAGTAAATTCAAAATGACTGCGAATTCAAAATCTACCTTCAGTCATTTCCATTCGCAACATATAAGTTGTGGTTCGATTAGTAGTATACCCTGTAATTACTGCATTTATAATCCTGTTCCAATTGCTGTATCCTCCCATTCAGTTCAAATACGCCAAAATCAGCTCGGATGCGAACAACAACTGCAAACGTGGCGTCATCTTCAGCACCTACTCGGCGCTGATTGGCGAGTCGAACAACAAGACGGGCAAATACCGTTCGCGCTTCCGGCAGCTGTTGCAGTGGTGCGGCGAGGACTTCGAGGGTCTGATCATCTTCGACGAGTGCCACAAGGCGAAGAACCTCTGTCCGGTGGGCTCCGGCAAGCCAACAAAGACCGGCCAAACGGTGCTCGAGCTGCAGCAGAAGCTGCCCAAGGCGCGCGTTGTTTACGCCTCGGCGACGGGCGCCTCGGAGCCAAAGAACATGGCCTATATGGTGCGGCTGGGTCTGTGGGGACAGGGCACCGCCTTTGGCAGCTTCGGTGACTTTATTACCGCCGTGGAGCGTCGGTGAGTCGGGTGTCTATAACATATATACTATATAAATTGATTTCCCATGCACGTTCTAATCTCGCAAGGTTCTTTTTTTTTTTTCATTTTTGCAGCGGTGTCGGCGCCATGGAAATCGTGGCCATGGACATGAAGCTGCGCGGCATGTACATTGCCCGCCAGCTGAGCTTCAAGGGCGTCAGTTTTAAGATCGAGGAGGTGCCGCTGTCCAAGGAGTTCCGCAAGATCTACGATCAGAGCGTGGAGCTCTGGGTGGAGGCCATGCAAAAGTTCACCGAGGCCGCCGAGCTGATCGACGCCGAGAGCCGCATGAAGAAGACCATGTGGGGCCAGTTCTGGTCGTCGCATCAGCGCTTCTTCAAGTACCTCTGCATTGCGGCCAAGGTCAATCATGCGGTTCTCGTCGCCCGCGAGTCCATCAAATATGGCAAGTGCGTCGTCATCGGCCTGCAGTCCACCGGCGAGGCGCGCACTCTCGATCAGCTGGAGCGCGATGATGGCGAACTCACCGATTTTGTGTCCACAGCCAAGTGAGTTTTCTATAGATAAATCCAGCTAGGCCAAAGGAATGCTATTCCAGATAGCACATAGTACTTAAGAGCTGCGTGTGAGCTTAATTGTTTTTTAAACAGCTTTCATGTTACGCTTTTTACTGACACTCTAAAGTTAAGCTTTCAGATTTGGCGTAGCTTTAGTAAGCTTCAGGGTTAAGCTTTCATGTACTTTCAGACCCAAATATTGAATATGTTTTTATTTTTGAATAGCTGTCACAATTGCAATTTTCAATCAGAACGCTCTAACTACATTTTGTATTTCACTGTTCAAGTCAAAGCTTTAATGAGCTTTCAGTATTCATAAACAGCATTTACATAGTTATGCTGTATTCAATTTATTTGACACACAGCATATAACTCAGAGCTTTCATGTGCTTTTATTTAAAATGGTTTAAAGCTTTCGTGTGCTTATACTGCCGTTAAATGTTATTGTTTTTAAGTGAAAGCTTCTGATATTGCATTAAGTTTCTGTACACCATAGCAAATTGTACTTCAGAAATCTTTATCTGTTTTCATAATTAGATAAGGCTTTTTAGATACTTTAAGCTGAGCTTATTCATCTTAAAACCTAAAGCTGCTCTTATTGTTAAATTGTTTATTATTATTATTAACACCATTAATATTGCTTAAAGCTTTAGACGTCTAACAAAAGACTTTAAGCTTAAAGCGAAGTTTATTGGTATATCTGAGAGCTTTTTATGAACTGTAATTGTTTATAATTTAAGCTTTCGTAACAAAGACAAAGAGGCATATTATTTTCCTACTTTAACCAAGATTAACTGTACTATAATCTTAATGTTTTTGCAGAGGCGTCTTCCAATCGTTTGTGGAGCGTCATTTTCCTGCGCCCGATCGCAATCGCATCAATCGCATTTTGGGGCTCTACGATGAGGCGCCGGCCGTGAAGCAGGAGCCGCACGGCCTCAACAACAACAACAACAACACGAACAGCAATAACAACAACAGCAGCAGCAGCAACAACGCCGTTGGCGGCACCGGCAGCAATCGGAGCAAGCGGAAGGGCGCCGACAGCGCGAGCGGCGGCAAGTCCAAGAAGAAGAAGAAGAAGCGCAGCGGCTCGTGGCAGTACAGCGACAGCGACGAGGAGGCGGCGCACACGTCCAGCGGCGACTTGGACAACAACAGCAACAGCGACGATGCGCCGGACAGCGACGATGCCTACGACGAGGACAACGTGGACGATGACGAGGACAACGACGATGACGAGGACGAGGACGACGACGAGGACGAGGACAAGCACGACGCGGACAGCGATCGGCACAGCGTCGCCAGCGATTACAGCTCCGATTTCAATCCGTTCTTCATCAGCGGCAGCGACAGCGACATCGATCCCTGGGTGAATGCGCGCAACAAGAAGTCCAGCGGCAGCGGCGCCAAGAAGACCCAGAAGAAGACCAAAAAGAAGAAGGCGGGCGCCAAGAAGGAGCCGAAGGTCAAGAAGGAGCCGCCGGCGACAAGCGGCAACAACAACAACATTAGCGGCAGCGGCAGCAACAACAACAACAATAACAACAACAATGCGGCCATGTCGGCAACGGTGGTCGCCGCGTTGAATGCGGCAAAGAGCCGCAAGCCGCAGCAGCTGTCGACGCAGGACAGGATCCAGGATCTGCTGCAAAAGAAACAGGAGCTCAAAGGCACCGTGACGCCGGTGGGCGTCAACGGGGTCAAGCTGAACTACGGCCCGCCGCCGAAGGACGCCATCGAGCGCGCCTGCACCATGAAGGAGGAGCTGTTGCGTAAAATTGAGCGTCTCGGCTCGCGCCTGCCGCCGAACACGCTCGACCAGCTGATCGATGAGCTGGGCGGACCCGACAACGTCGCCGAAATGACCGGACGTCGCGGTCGCGTCGTCCAGAGCGACGACGGCTCCATACAGTATGAATCGCGCACAGAATCGGATGTGCCGCTCGAGACGCTCAACATAACGGAGAAGCAGCGCTTCATGGACGGCCAAAAGGACGTCGCGATCATCTCGGAGGCCGCCTCCAGCGGCATCTCGCTCCAGAGCGATCGTCGCGTCTTCAATCAGCGTCGGCGCGTTCACATCACGCTCGAGCTGCCCTGGTCCGCCGACCGGGCCATCCAGCAGTTTGGACGCACGCATCGCTCCAATCAGGTGAACGCACCCGAATACATATTTCTCATATCGGATCTGGCCGGCGAGCGGCGCTTCGCCTCGACGGTGGCCAAGCGCCTCGAATCGCTGGGCGCCCTCACGCACGGCGATCGGCGGGCCACGGAGACGCGCGATCTCTCCCAGTTCAACATTGACAACAAGTACGGACGGCAGGCCCTGGAGACGGTCATGCGCACCATAATGGGCTACGAGACGCCGCTGGTGCCGCCGCCGACGGATTACAGCGGCGAGTTCTTCAAGGATATCGCCGGCGCCCTCGTCGGCGTTGGCATCATCGTCAACAGCGAGAGCCATCCGGGCGTCCTCAGCCTCGACAAGGACTACAATAACATATCCAAGTTTCTCAATCGCATCCTCGGCTGTCCCGTCGATCTCCAGAATCGACTGTTCAAGTATTTCACCGACACCATGACGGCGATCATCAACCAGGCCAAGCGTGGCGGCCGCTTCGATCTCGGCATTGTTGGTGAGTCCTCAGTGTGCTCAGTGCCCTCCATGGTCAGCTTATGGCCAGCAAAAAATTAACAGGCAACTGCAACTGTGTTTGCAAGTAACGCGCTTTTAAGCCGATTCCGAAGATTCATTATATTGTTGTCCTCCATGGTCCCTTGATTGAAAAAAAAAAAAACAGTTCTTTCTAATTTTTTTTTAAAACATTTGTTTATCCTCCATGGTCACCCAATTGGTTAAAGTTTAACAGTAACCGTTTTTAAAGTTTTAAAGTTTTGTACTTTGTGATTTTAGAAGTGCACTTTCGTATGTCCTCCATGGTCATATTATTGATTGGCCTTTAATAGAAACTATAACATTGTTGAGGCTAATTGGGTTTTAAGCATTTTTTGACATATTGTCATCGTAGCTCTATATTCCAGCTTATTTCAATGCCCATCTCTCTGTTCTCCATGGTCACTTAATTGGCAAATATATGCCGAAACCACAATGCTATCAAAATGTTACTAACTTTGGTTAGTTTGAATGTCGGCAAACATTTAAATGTCTCACCGAAACTACAACTTGTGATTATATGATTTCTATATGATATAATTGTCAGTTTTTCATATGCAAATTCAGCTATATAAAATAGTGCTACTCTCCAAATGACTCTTTAGATTCGGATTGAGAGACAAGCTATATATGCTGATGAAAAATAATTATGCATATTCGCTTCGTGTTTTAAAGAGGTGCTTTACCTTATTTCCCGGTATAAATATATATATAGTATATATATGCATGTACATAAAGTGCATCCAAGTCTAACCGCTTCTCTTGCGCTCTTTTTTGCAGATTTGGGCGCTGCCGGCGAGAATGTGACCCGAGTGCGTCTGTTGCGCTTTCTGCGCAAGCATGCCACAGGCGTGGCACCCACAGAGCTGCACACGGTGCGCGTGGAGCGTGGCATGATCTGGCAGGAGGCCATTGATAAGTAATGCAGTAATGCACACGAAAATCCCAGCCGTGGACTAATCCCCGATCCTTCCCTCTAGATATGCCGATCTGTTCAATGAACACGAGGGCTTCTACACGTCGCATCAGCTGCGCAATCAGAAGCGCACCGCGATTCTGGTGGTGATCATCGAGCAGCAGCCGCCGGCCCGCAATTCCGCGGATGCGGACAGCAGCAGCAAGGCGCAAAAGAAGAAGGCGCGCAGCAAGAAGGAGATCATGTGCCAGATCTATAGGCCCAACACGGGCCTTCAGGTGCGCCACGAATCGCTCGCCGAGCTGGAGAAGAAATACCGCAAGGTGGCCAGCGAGGAGGCCGAGCCCCACTGGACGGAACAGTACGACGCCTCGGTGCACACGTGCTCCCACGCCTACTGGAACGGCAACTGTCGCAATGTCAGTCTGGGCAACGATTGCGAGGTAACTATGATACTGATACTGCAGTACATCTTAAGTGGACTCCAACGCCTTTATATCCGGGCTTTTAACTCCCTTTTAGCATTTATGCAATTTCCGTTTTGCTGTCCGTCCGTAATTTTGTCGCTGCTATTTAAGCTAGAAATTTGGTATATATTCTTGTGTATATCCGCGCCTTTTTTTTATACCTGGCATGGTTTCAATTTGTGCTTATTTTTAATAAGTAAATAAAAAAAAGAGTTATTTTTATATTTCTATATTAATGTATATTAATGTATCTATATATATTGTCTACTCTTCAGCCTCTCTGCCCAGAGTATAGAATGTCTGTCTAAACCCCAAATACTCTTTCCTCTTGCAGGTGGGCTTGCGTCAGCGTCTCTATCATGTGCTCGCCGGCTCGGTGCTGTCGGTGTGGGGCCGTGTGGAGCACATACTGAACACGCGCTCCAACAGCAAAATGCAAGTGATACGCATGAAGACAACGGAGGGCGAGAAGATAGTCGGCACAATGATACCAAAGTCATGCTTTGAGCCGCTCATGAGCGATCTGCGCAGCGACTCCGAGAAGCAGGAGGAATTCAACTATTAGATTAACAATTTACCCACCAATAAAATACACACAAGAGGAAAAGAAAGAAAAAAAAAAACCTTGGCGGATCCAAAAAACGGTTATGCGGCCACGTCGTCTCTTCCAAAATTCCCCCCGGAACACACAATTTGAGAAAGAACAGCAACAGTATAGTTGGGAATATTTGTCAACAGCTTTTTTTTAGACTTGTTGTCTGCTTCTTTATTTTAAAATTTAATTAATTTGTTTTATTTTTTTATTATTTTTCCTTATTTCTTTTTAAAATTTCTTTGTAATTAGTTGTAATGTCGCATCGTACATAAGTCAAAATGTATTTTCAATCCTATTAGCAACTCAAAGTCAAAATTATAAAATTTTTTTTTTTGCTATGCATTGTAGCTCTTACACATACATACACACACACACACACACACACACACACACACACCCACAAAAAAACGACATGAAAAAAGATATAGTGAAAACAAATGAAAACGCTTATTATATGGACTTTTCTTAATGATTTAAATATTAATTAATTTAATTAACTTTAACATTTATGCTAGTACATACACATTATGAAGCAAATGTTAACTATTTATTGCGCGTATGTTTTAGTTACACATACGTTTGTATGCATAATGTACGTAAATTTCTGACACAAGCAATATATATATATATGTCTATATATATATCTATATTTTTTTTTTTGTTTTTTAATACTTAATTCTTAATATTAAGCTGCAGCGCAGCGTGCAGCTTTTTGCTAGTTGAAGTAAAAGCTAAAAAAAATATAAAGCAAACGATAACAACCTAAAAACCTAAACAAAACACTTAAGAGTTAATTAACGCAAACGAGTTAAGGCATTTTTTTGTCGTCACCTTAATTTTAAGTTGAAATTAAAAAGTCGAACTGCAGTTTGTAATTAAGGTCCTCTAACTGTAATAACTAAATTAAGTTTAGCCATTAAAGGTGTTAATATACATATACACACATACATACACATATATATATATGCTATATATATACAATTATTATATATAACAAATACAAGTGAAGAACGTGCACGTATGTACATGCAAAAATAAATAAACGCGGAAATGTGGCATATAAAACAAAGCAACAAGAATTACACAAAAAAATTCAAATATATTATTCATTTCTAGCGGTGGGTTAGAGGTTGGGGAAATTTTCTGTGCTGGAGATTTTCGAAACGCTAGTTGCATTTATATAAAATGCTTCAAATTCATGTAACTCTTTTAACTGGCATATATTGTATATAAATTATTCTGATCCAACTGCATTCAGCCCCTGCCTTGAGCTATTGTAAACATATAGATTTCCATGGCCCAGACACTAGCAATATGGAAATTTTCGAAAATATAGAACAACCTAATTTAAAATAGACTTTCTTTGGTTTTAAATTTTAAATTTGGTACCTGCATTCGATTAAAATCAAAATTTCACAATTCCAAATTTCAAAAAAAAAAAAAATTTCAAAATAAGTTAGGGGGGAGTAAAGGATTTTTTATGAAAAAAATTCAACATTTTTTTTTTTCAAAACTCAAATAAACTTAAATATAGAATCAATCTAGAGGCCAAACCATAATGAAAATGATAAGCATTTTGAAAATCGGTTTAGTTTTGGCCAAGTTATGGGACTTTGAAATCCAGTAAGTATCGATTTGGGAGCTTTACTTGTCAAAATCTTTGTCAATTTTGGCATGTTTTTTGACAGAAAAATCGACCACCTCAGAAACACTTTTAAAGTTGCGTTTTACGCTAATTTTGGTACCCGCATTCCATTAAAATTAAAATTTCGCGATTCCAAATAAAAAAAAAAAAAAATTTCCAAAATAAGTAAGGGGGGAGTAAAGGATTTTTTAAGAAAAAAATTCAACAAATTTTTTTTTTCAAAGCCCAAATAAATTTAAATATAGAATCAATCTAGAGGCCAAACCATAATGAAAATGATAAGCATTTTGAAAATCGGTTCAGTTTTGGCCAAGTTATGGGACTTTGAAATCCAGTAAGTATCGATTTGGGAGCTTTACTTGTCAAAATCTTTGTCAATTTTGGCATGTTTTTTGACAGAAAAATCGACCACCTCAGAAACACTTTTAAAGTTGCGTTTTACGCTAATTTTGGTACCTGCATTCGATTAAAATCAAAATTTCACAATTCCAAATTTCAAAAAATAAAAAAATTTCAAAATAAGTTAGGGGGGAGTAAAGGATTTTTTAAGAAAAAAATTCAAAAAATTTTTTTTTTCAAAGCCCAAATAAATTTAAATATAGAATCAATCTAGAGGCCAAACCATAATGAAAATGATAAGCATTTTGAAAATCGGTTTAGTTCTGGCCAAGTTATGGGACTTTGAAATCTAACAAGTATCGATTAGGGAGCTTTACATGTCAAAATCTTTGTCAATTTTGCGCGCTTTTTAAAGGGAGTAGTTTTAAAAATGTTATAGTTTAATTTTAATTATTACCGTACCTTCTGTTGTCTCCAATTGTACCGCCTATCGACTTATCGATGACTTTGGCGATAAGATTCTCGCACGCCAAACGCGCGAAGTGAGCTGCGCTGGCAGCGCGCGCGCCGCTTTTCGAATTTAAAAATAGAACAGCACGTTTTTCGTTTTAGTAAAGTTGCGAAAGCGTTGTTTAATTTTGTATTTTCATTCATATTACAAATGCACTCTTGAAGAGTTGAAGTACATACTTAGCTTGCAGTTCAATAATTTCGCTACCTCTTTTCTCGTTTCTCATTTCTTTGTTGTTGCATACTCTTCGCATTTCAGTACATTAATATAGTTGCAAGTTAATTCAAGTACAGAGAGAGAGAGAGAAAGAAAGAGAGCTGACAGATGGTCACGTACGTACATAACATAAGAAGCGAAAAATATATACTCGTTTATATGTATAGTACTGGTAAATATGTACGTATAGATTTGTAGCGCTGTAGCTAATATAGTTTTTCATATATAATTGTCATATATAAAAATGATTTTTTCCGTTTCGACATTTACAACATAGATTATATATCCAAGAGGCAACTATAATACATGTAAGTACATTTATATATAAATTTTTATATATATAGAGAGAGAAGGAGATGTACATATATAACTCTTTAGCTCAATAAATACGCATATAACTAAGTATATATGTATGAATGCAGCATATATATATAAATAAATATATATACATATATATTTATAAATATATATATATTTCGTGGCATAGTTTAATATAGGGGGCTTTCATTAGCTGGGCGTAATTAAACTTTAAAGCTATTACATGTTGACCAAGTTTTGAACAGCGGCTAAGAAGCGACGTTTAGTGCAAAAGTGTATCGAGAATTTGTAAGTAAGGTTTGTGTTTCTCTTAGGTACGCACACTGGTACAAAATGTATGCTAGTTTAAAGGCAGCGCGGGACTACTGAACACATACAAATATATATATATATCAATACATATACATATATATATAGGCTATATATATATAAGTACGTGAGGTGTATGCATAAAGTACTTTGGGCTTTATAGGTATGTGTGTGTGTGTGTGTGTGTGTGTGTTTTACTAATTCTTAATGGTGGTAATCGTGGATTAATGGGCGGCACTGATTTTGTGTTAGTTAACATTCGCTATATGTTTACATTTATAATATATATAATTTATGGTATATATATGCATAATATTTTAGGCAAATTAATAACTATAATACACATCGTTCTCTTTAAATATGTCTATAACATTGAGCTGAAATCTGTTTCAAATAGTTTTCTATATATATTCAATATATAGCTACATAGCTAGTCAAGAACTGTTATCGAACAGTTGAGTTTGCAGTGTTTATACAGTTTTCATTATACGAAATACATGTATGTATATATATATAATTCGATATATGTATATATCATTTGATTATTAATAGTTATCGCTTAGTTAACGAACTCGAAAAATTTACAGGCTATACAGATGTCTTGAAGCGGCTCTTAGGCTAAGATATTAGTTACATACATATATATATTTATATATTTATATATTTATATAGCGCATATATATAGGCTGGCATACAGTTTTGAATCGTTTATGGCGCTAGGCTCTACGCTTAAAGGCCATCAAAAATATTTATATTTGTTTTAATTTCTTTCTCGTTTCATATTATTTTTGTTTTTTAGGTTAGCTACATAGGCACAACACATAATAGCGATCGATGATATATAGTACACATTTTCCACTATTATAAAATATTTTTCTTTCGTTTTTTCGTTTGTTTTTGTTTTGGATTACGTATCGAAAAAGGTTTAAACTCTAGAGCAATTGCGCCTAAAATAAGTTTAGAAAGAGAGAGAGAACTAGAGAGAGACCGAGAGAACTTTACAGTAGTGCACATAAGAGAGAGTGAGAGAGAAAGACTAAGTTTATGACTCTAATGGGATTTAATGGGGAAAACGTGCTGTGGGACTTTTGAAATTGTGGTCAAAAAGGGATTTGTTTTTTGCTAAATAGTTACAATGTACAAGACTACGTTGCTTACGCTGCATCTTCTTCTTCTTCTTCGTCCTACTACATTTTACATAATGCTAGGTTAGGCTGGCCTAACCTCACATTTGGTATTTTCTTCTCCTGCTTCTACCTCTGATTGCAGCTATCGAGTTGTACTTTCGTTCAGTTTTCCTTTTTGTGCTGACATGTTGAGCTTTTACTTTGAAATGGTTTGCCTGCTGTGGACGGGGCGGAGGGTAGGTGCAGTAAGAGAGAGAGAGAGAGAGAGAGAGAGTGTGTTTGTGTATGTGAGCGTGAGAGAGAGAGAGAGAGAGAGATAGCGTGCGTCATAAAACGTAGCCTTGATTAACCGTTATGCAAAGCCACACAGCTGATCGAAAAGAAGCAATTTGCAACTAAAGTTGTGGTTAAGTTGAGCTTGGATTGGTTTAAACTTAGGTTAGGTTGAATTTAGGTTATGTTAGCCTAGGCTGAGAATTGAGGTTAGAGTGAATTTCGGTTTGGTTTCGGTTAAATTTAACTTAAATTTAAATTGAACTTAGGCTGGACTTTCGGGGGATGGGGGTGTGGGCCCGAGTCATTCCATTCATAGCCCTCAAAGCATACGAAGGACAAACAGCGAGAGAGAGAGAGAGAGAGAGTGAGAGAGAGTGAGAGTGAGTGAGCGAGGTGGTGTGTAGGGGCCTGGTTAGCTGCGCCTACAGATCAAAATAAAACTCAACAAGCATTGCCTAAAACTGATTGACCTTCAGCTCGTTGCCCTGCAGCTGCACCAGTCGAAACGCCTCCCGTATGGTGGGCGTCATCAGCAGCTTGAGGTTCTCCTCGGCCTCGTTGGGCAGCGAGCGCAGCAGCTCCATGGAGGCAACCACCAGCTGGGCGAGCGCCGCCCGCTTATAGTTCGAGTCCTTCAATATGCTCGTCGCCCGCTGCTGCTCGATTTCGGGGGAAATCGACTCGACCTCCGCTTTGGCCGCCTGCCGGTTCGTGTCGAACGGATTGCTGCGACACTTCGGCTGAAACTCGCTGATCAGCGTTGTCATCGTCACATTCTCCTCCTCCTGCAGCTGGACACACTTGGTGGGCGATGTCGCGTGGGGGCCGCCGTTCGAGCTGGCATCGTTGCCCGGCTCCGCTGGCTGGTTGGCGCTCGTGCTGGCCGACTCCCCGTTGCCATTGAGGGCAATGCACATGGTCTTGGCCGCCAGATGCATCGGCTGCTTTGGCTGGCTGCGCAGCTTGCCGTTCTCGAGCTCGTGCAGCGCCGAATTGCTCAGATAGAGCTCGCAGACCAAGTTCCAGGCATCCTGCAGGCAGAACAAGTACCGCACAAAGTTCTCCTTCTTCTTGACGGTGGTCGTGTTCAGGCGCGAGCACGATTCCAATATGAAATTCAAATCCTCGGCGCCCAGATTGTAGACAACAATGTCGTTCAGATGCGAATCGACGAGTGCGATATAGTAGATCATCCAGGAGGAGGTCATCTGTTTGTACAGATTGGCCGCGTACTCAATGTTGGAGACCTTCTGCATGAGAAACTTGAGCCCGGGCCGCGAATCGAACTCCAATGCGGACATCAAATACTGTTTGACGCAGCGCAGCAGGATCTCCTTGGAGCGAAAGTCGAGATCGTAATCATGACTGGGCGTCGACGCCGAGGCGGCGTAGTTATCGAAGATGCACGTGGAGACCGCCTGGGGCACGCACTTGAGGCGCGACAGCAAGAGTTTCGCCACCAGCTGGAGGAGCATCTGGTTGGCCAGCAGGCCGACGACGAGATTCTTGAACGGTATGCGAATGACAAAGTTGTCCAAATTCGAGTTGAAGCCGTTGTTCAGCGGATAGAGCAGAAACGAGTAGCTGCGATCGTCGGCGAGCTGTGCGGACCCCGCCGGGCCCTTGCACTGGGCGGCCGCTGGGCCCGGCGCCGGCGGTGCCGCCTGGCCGGCGCCCTGGCCCTGGTTCGGTTCGCGCTGATTGTCGGAGAGGAAGACCTGCTGGGCCAGCGCGTAGATGCGTGCCAGCTCCTCCAGCGTGCTGTCGCGACGCGCGGCCACCTTCACGTTGGCGCAATCGCCGTAGAAGCTGTTCGATTTCTCGTGGAAGGCGAACGAGAGCTGACGCAACGGGGCGATGGTCACCGTGCAGGCGCGATGTATCGCCGAGCAGGCGATCATCCACTGCGACTCGTTGAACAGCATGCCCGTGGAGAGTATGACGTGCTTCAGGCAGGACACCGAGATCCGGGCAATCGCCTCCTGCGACTGGGCGGCGCACTCGATGAGCACCAGGAGCAGCTGCTTCAGCGCCAGCGTCGCCGAGCCCGAGATCTTTGTCGGCGATTCGATCAGATTGTGATTGACATTGAGGTTGGCGGCATTCGGGGCGTTCGTGGTGCCGCCGTTGTTCTGCTCGTCGCTCGCCGAGCTCGAGCTGCTGTCGTACTGTCCGCCGGCGGGCAGCTGCTCCGCCGCCGGCACCGGCTCCGTGACGAACTTGAGCTTCGAGTAGATGAGATTATCGGCGGGATGGACGATTTGGGCGAGACGCGTCTTGGTGCTAGCGCCGAGCCGTCGCTGTTCCGGCACCGATTTCTCAATGAACTCGACCACCAGATCGGTGGTCATGCAGCAGCAGTGCTTGAAGTTCTTCTCGATCAGCTGCCAACTGGTCGCCGTTTTGTTAACGTAGCGCAGCCAATCCTGGATCATCGGTATCAGCAGGTGGTTAATGCAATAGAAGCCGAAATCGATGCCCGGCGTGGTCAGCAGATTCTTGAACAGCTTGAAGATCGTCTGCAGTATGGGCGCCTGGTGCGAGTAGGGGCAAACAATCAACGAGTTCGTTAGCCCGTCGAGCAGCAGGAACCACACTTTGAGCACGCCCGACGGCTTGTCCATCTCGTCGATCTTCACAATCGTGTCCTTATCGATGTGCAGCGATCGGTACGAGATCATATACTGTTCGTTCTTGGTCTGCAAATAGTCGTTGCCAAAGTAGGTGAAGTTCTCCATCGAGCTGGGTATGTTCGCGTCTATGATGTGCGTATACGAGATGCCCTTGATCTTGTACGTCGAATGGAAGTTCGGGCACTTCGGCATGCTGTACATGAAGCCCAAGATGCTCGAGCAGCGTTCGAGAAAACGGAGCGTTTCGTGCAGGAAGTCGGTTGGCCGGAACGTGTTGTCGTTGTCCTCGCCGCAGGCGTTATTGTTCGGCCCGCCGCCGCCGGAGATCTCCAAATAGGACAGCAGGCACAGTATGCAATCGAGTCCGGCGTTGGCGAACACCAGCGTGTTGTCCGAGTCGAGGAAGACGCGAAAGATGTCGATGATGTTGCTCATATTGAGCATGCGGCTGCGGGCATTGCGCAGCGTGCCGAACAGGGGCCGCCAGCCGGAGCGGATTTCGGTGCGGTGCGCCTCGACGATCTCGTACAGACAGGCGACAATCTGGTCCTGCACGTCCACGTCGCAGGTGTCCATGCTCAGCAGATTCTCGAACGGCTTCAGCAGCGCCTCATTGAAGTGGAAATACGGCAGCTCCGACTGCTCCACCAGCAGCGCCGTTATGATGTCGTGTATGTACTCAATGGCTCGCTTCGAGATCATCCGGTCCCGATGGCAGGCGGCCTGAAAGCAACAACAGGGAGAACATTAATGCGGTTCTACAACGCGCTGATATTTCGGCGTATTTCTTGCGCGAGAAGCACAACTGGAAATTCAGGGCTGTCATCAAAAAAAAAAAAAAAAAAAAAACATAGCCTAACCTTTCGGGTTCGAACCTCTGCGCAATGTAAACGAAAAAAAAAAAAGAATTAAAAAGTTGTTTACAAGCTTAGCCACAAATACAAACAGGCGAAGACTCAAAAGATTGCACCCCTTAGACACCAGAACCGACTTAAACCTTTAGAAAAAATAATAAAAATAAAAAATGTAAATAGTCTTAGTTATAAGTCATAGTCTTAAGTATAGTCATAATTTTAAAGGCGGTTCGCCAACCAACTGCGAAGGTTTTAGTTATAAATGCGCTAGAGAGTTTTGGACAATGTGCTGCAATAATAAATAAATAAAATAAATAAATAAAAAAAAAAAAAAAAGTTGTTTACAGCTTGAAACAGTCGAAAACGGTTGTGGTTGAAATTTGTTGGCAAGATTTTGAGCAGAAAATGTTCTGCCAAATTTTAGCTTTAAAATTAACTATCCAAAAAAATCTGGGCACTATATATATCCCAACTTTCAAGTCTCTTGCTTCAAAATTTCACTTCGTGAACGAGTATTAAAATAAATTGAAATTAGAGCGTTTGATTTCAAAAGTCATTGCTAAAAATTTAAGTTCTAAGTCAATGAATTTTATAAAACATTGAAAATCTATCTTTATCATATATTGTTATTTTAAAACTCATAAATAAATAATATACTATATGTTTAATTAAATGATCTCTATCGATTCATTTTATATATTCATTCAAAAATGGTAAACAAAAACAAACAGACTATAAATCTTGCGCTCCCCTCTGAATTCTGGACTTATATTGAAATTTAATTTAATTTTGCCGAACTCGACTCAAAAGCACCCCTTCCTTTGCCTCTCAGCGGCACTTACGTCCATCAGATGCGGTCCCGTGATGGCCCACACCTTGAGCACGTGGAGCAGCGGTCGCGAGCTGCGGAACACCTTGAGCGTGACGTCGCCGATGCGGTGCAGCAGCAGGGACATGGGCAGCGAGTCGAGCTTCTTCCAGCCCTTGCTCGGCCACCAGATGCGCGTGCCGCCGCCCTTGCGTGCCACCTGGCTCTTGTAGAGCTGGTCGCGCGAGGCGCGGCACAGGTGCTTCAGGAACTGGCACAGCGAGGGCAGGCTGAGCCGTTCGGCCGCATCGCTGAACAGATTCTCGGCCTGGTGGGACAGCGCGCAGAGCACCTTCGACGTGTCGCTCTGGCTGAGCAGCACCGTCTCGTTGGTGCCCGAGTAGACCTTCAGTATGGACGTGATGTTCGTGTTCGGACTCTGCAGCGGCGCCTGCAGGAAGCTGTAGACATCCACGCTGTGGAAGACGGGCGAGAAGTTAGCTTAGTTGATCGACTTGATTCGGTTTGATTAACTGTGTGAAAGAGCGAGAGCGAGAGTTGCTTTTAAATGGACGTGAGAGAGTATGTTGTCCGTGTTGGGATTTTTTGGCTACGTCCACTGGGGGCGTGGTAATTCGTTGAAATCGATTTATCTAACGCTGTTCTAAAGCTCAATCTGACAATTTTCGACTGTTTATACCCTGAATGGTTAAGTCAGGGTATACTGGTTTTGTGCAAATGTATGTAACAGGCAGAAGGAAGCATCTCCGACCCCATAAAGTATATAGCCGAGTCGATCTAGCCCTGTCCGTCTGTCCGTCTGTCCGCCCGTCTGTCCGTCCGTCTGTATGAACGCGTCGATTTCGGAAACTACAGAAGCTAGAAAGCTGAACTTGGACTCTTTAGGTTTGTGTATACCATGCGCACATCAAGTTTATATATTATCGATAAATATCGTTTTTTTACTCTGTTTTTTAAAGATATCTTAAAAACTATAACAGTTAGAGCAGCCAAACTCAGGTGAGGAATATTTTGGATACCTCCCCCCATTCGCCCCATATAACCAAAAATGCTGTTCGAAGCGTGCAGCCTGCGTTTACATGTGTGTGTGTGTGTGTGTGTGTGTTAGCGTGATTCTGTGTATGTGTGTATGAATGCAAGCGGACTGAAATATATGAAAGCACAGCCGCTAATACCCGGCTTTGCCCGGTTAACTTTCTCGATCAAATCTGATGACTATTGTGAAAGATATAGCGTGGGCGTGGAATAGAACCCTTAGCACTTAATCGGACAGACGGATATACGCTGTGCACGAAAAATATGACTCTGTGGATTTGGTGATGTCGGGCAAGCTGGGAAGCCAAACCGAGTCAGTTCTGGATTGTCACGGGACTCACCACGTTTCATCATCGTCAATGGGTATGGAGGATAGATTTAGCTTATCCTGGGCATTGCCGTTGTTGAGCTTCTCGCCCGTCTCCAGGTCGCGGCGACTGCTGCCCGGCGAGGCGGCGATCGATGGGTTCTGCATGCTGAAGATCTCGTGCTCCAGCTGGCTGACGTGGCGACAGACGGCAAAGATGCTCTGCCAGCAGTCGGCGCTGTAGCTGCCCAAGTTGAGGCCGCCGGTGAGCACCACGTCCATGGACATGGCTTGGCTGGCCGAGATGCGCGGCCCGCTCGTCTGGCACACGTTCGAGGCGAGCAGATTGAGTATTTTGCCAGCCAAATGCTGCAGATTGAGGCTGTTGCTCAATGTGGCCGCCTTGTGGTGGGGAAGAACGTTAATGCGAGCTAAATGGGAATGCCAGCTGGGGAGATTGGGGAGACTCACCGAGTGGAGGCCATCCAGGCACATGGCATAGAGCGCCTCGCCATTGGACTTGTTGGCCTTGGCCTTGACGCGCAGCGTGCGCTTGGAGAGGGCGACCAGCTTGTTGGAGGCGGTGCTCTGGAGGTCGCCGAGACCGGAGCTGAGCACGATGACCATCGAGTCCCAGCAGCAGGTGAGCAGCCGGCGGCACAGCTTCTTGGCCGCCTCGCGTCGCTTATCGTGCTGTTCGTCATCGCTGTGCTTCACTGTCGCCGTCTGCAGGCGCTGCCACTCGGACAGCATCTGCGTGCTCGCCAGCCCGCCGGCATCGCAGAGCATATCGACCAGGGCGCAGCGCGGCCCATTCCCCTCCAGCTGCTGGCGCGTCATCGCCTCGAGAACGTTGCAAACGATCACCGACTGATAGAGTTCGCAGAGCCACGGCGAGGAGAGATAGACGAGCACGCCCGTATTCTGTACGGACGTGACGAACTGCTGCTCGGACATCGGCACCAGTATGTTCTCCTTGGCCGTCTGCTGGTCGTAGTAGCCGGCGCGCATCAGCTGCAGGCTGAGCAGCAGGGACGAGTAGATGGCCAGATAGATGCCGTCGGCATTGATCGCGGTCAGATTGTAATCGAAGTCGGAGAAGTTCATGCTGTTCTCCTGGCAGACGGCCGACGCGAACTCCTGCATGGCCTCGTCCAGTTCGACGCAGCTGCGCAGGCGCAGCAGCTTCGGCACCAGATCCTGGCGCAGCGCCTTGGCGAAATCGCGCGCATGCTGGCGATCGTTGTCGCTGTCCGTGCGGATCGGCATGACGGGCGCCTCGAGGTGCGAGTAGGGCCAGCGGTTCTCCACGCGCGACGTCTCGTCGCTGGAGCTGCTCGGATCGTCGTCCTCGGGCCCCTCCGTGTCGCCGGAGCCGTTCGAGGCGGCGTCCTGCTCGTGCGGCGGCTCGCACTCGCTCTCCGATCCGGACGACGTCTCGAACACGTTCTGGCGGAACTCGACGATGGCGTCGCGATACGGCGCCGGCAGGCGCGCCATGCTCTGATATGTCAACGGGCCCGAATAGTCGGCGTCCTTCAGCAGCTCGTGCCGTCCATTGACCACGTGCACGATCTGATCGCTGATCATCGACTCGGTCAGCTCGCCGCTGCAGAGCACCTGTAGGCTATCCAGCAGCGCCACCATGCACTCGACGCTCGCCTGCAGGCTGGCCTCCGTCGCGCTGCCCGCGCTGGCGCCGTAGGCGCACTCCTCCATCGCGTCGACCAGGCTGCAAGCAGACCAAATAGATTAATACACTTTGCACGCGATTCAGGCTAGGTGGAATGGACGCACAGTCGAAAGAGCGCCATCTCGTCGCTGCAGCCCTGCGCCGTATTCTTGTCCACGTAGAGGATCACCGCCAGATCGATCAGCCGTTCCGGACTCTTGAAGATCTCGCGCACGCAGCGCAGCGGCTCGGTGCGATTCAACGGCGCCGGCAGCAGCACCATGCGATGGAACAGCGCCTCCAGCATCGGGCGCAGCGATCCGTGGGCGCCGGCAATGCGCAGCAGCTGGATGGCCGTCAGGTAAACGCAACGCGCCTGCGGCCCATCCAAGCCGGGTCCTGTGAAAAAGCCACGCGCCTCGTTCTCAATCATGTGCAGGGCGTCCCTGTCGGCGATGGATGGAAACGCCGGTCAGATCTCGGTAGAACCAAGCATTATATTGCTAAGCATATAGCAGACATATATTTATAAAACGATTGGCAAACTGAATTCTGAAATTCTTTAGAATATCCTTCTTGAATATTCTTAAAACCAGGCAGGCATAATAATTGATTTACGAGAATCCGGGTTCGAATCCCAGGCTGGTGCATGGACATAAAAAAATCCCCTCTACGCTATCACAATTGTCACCTAAACTAAACCTAAACTCTAATAAAATCTAAATCTAATATGAATCAACTCAAAATTCTAATAAAAATCAAAAAGGCAAAAAGCTAACTTGGGCTCTTCTTTTTAAATTAAATGTCGTTGTATTCTGATATATTGACTAAATTTAATAATTTTATAATTTTATTTACTTTGTTCACTTCGAGAACGAAAGAAACGAAACTGAAAGAATTGTTGTATTTGCAATGATATAATGGAGTAACCAAAGTTTCTTAGATTGATTATATATATCGTATACGAAAATATGGTTATTGATGCAATTAAATATGCTTTTTTTCAACCAAGTAAATTTGCCAAAAATGCCCATTATGAAAACCCTCCTGGTAATGTTTAAAAAACCAACTGCTTGCCAGTTCCATCAATCACCTCAAACAGCCTTAAATATATAGATACATACATATCTGCTTATAGCGTACAATTATGGACACAATGTTCACTCACTTGTAGGTAAACTTCTTATCCAAGTTAATGCGGCCAGGCGAGCCGAGGGCGGCGGCCAGCGTCGGGCAAAACTTTTGCCAGAGGAAGGAGGTGAAGTGCGGATTGGCGTGGACGTTGCGGGGCAGGGCCGAGCTGAGCGTCAGGATGCACTCGGTTAGGTAGAGCGAGCTGGGATTCTCGCACTTCTTGTTCGGCGACGCGTTGTTGACATTGGGCTCGACCAGGCGACTGCAGAGCCACTGCATCACGGGTATGACCTCATTGTAGACGGCCGAGGCCTGCGTTTGTGTCATCAAGCCAGCCGGCGCCGTTTTCTTCACCTCCTCGGCCTCCTCGATGAGGAACGCACAGAACGTGCGCAGACACTGCGAGGCGGCGGCCAGCGAGGCCGCTTTGGTGGCCCTGGAGCCCAGCTCCCAGCATTCGCCGCACCGCGACAGAATCTCGATGAGCAGCCGGCCGTTCAGCGTGCAGGCGGGCGAGCAGGCCATGGCCAGAAACAGGCGCAGCACATTCACCACGGTGTCCTCGCTGCTCGTCGACGGCAGAATCCCGTTGGTGGCGCGCAGCAGCTGCGATGGCAGCCAAACGGAATCGTCCTCCGGCTCCAGGCCAATGTAGAAGCGTTCGTCCTTGATGACGCGCTGTTTGAATAAAGTTCGATATTACAAAAGCAATTGAAATTGGGATCAGGGCTTTCTTTCCTGTGAACCTATCTTTAAACCTACAATACCCTCAACACGTTAACTACGCTTTCTGAAAGCCCTTGGACATGTTGCCCTATGATCGTGTCAAGTTTAACAGCTACTTCTAACAGGTGGTCAAATTTTGTACAATCAAATAAATTCTCTCTTGATATGACAATGCTAAGTGAATGTTTATAAACAAAGAACCAAACTGACAGCTAAATACATATTTTTCCAATTTCTCAAACTGACCTTCTATATTCTTGATTAACTTTTCGGAACTTAATTATATGGCGTTGCTGGATTTTGTCATATATTTAACAGTTTGTCGAGGTCGTTTAAAAAGCTGTCTTTGATTTTGAACCAAATTAAATATTAGTTTTGAACAAATATAAACGACTTCAGATATTTTCCTTTCCAAAAATACACATTTCGATTCTGCTCTTGTACAATTTTTATTTTAATTGTATTGTATCTCTCAAAATTCATTGCAGACTCCCTAAAGTATGCTATTTAAATTTTTTAAAACTTCACACACATTTTCTAATTGTTCCATTTCACTCCAAGTCAAATATTTTGATCTGATCGTTATAGTTCTAAACTTAATTTATAACGATTAACAAATTTTTTACAAATCGAGCAATTCAGAAAGTGCATTCCACGAAGCTTCTTCTTCAGTTCATTTCGCTTCAATCTACACACTTAAAATATTTTAAGTAAGGACTCCATCTCAGTCATGAGTGCAAATAAAAGCTAAACAAATATAGCAAACATAGCGACTGCATATTTCAACTCAACAAAACTCTCTAATTTATTAGTGTAATGAAAAAGTGAACAAATTGCATATTTTAATGATGTTTCGATTCCATTTCGTTCCAGGCAACACCTGCAGCTGGAAGCCCCGTCTCAAACTGAATTTAAATAAAATAAAAAGGAACTCTAGCAATCAAGCTTTGATATATATAGTCCCATTGCGTTCCAAGCCACACCTTCTCATTATTTTAAATGCATCTCTACCAACTTTTCAAAATGTCATCAGGATCGACTGAACACCCCAAGCGAATTGTGTGGGACCTTGGCCCCAAATTGAAAGCAACTTTTGGCTTGATGGATGCCCGCGGGAAAGGAAGGATACTGCTCTATTGCCCTCTGCCTCTTGGTAATTAGCTAACCCATTTCGCAATTTCGTGTCAGTCGTCAGTCTGAGCATTTCCGGTACGGAAACGGGCTCACAATTGCCTGTTCGGGCCCGTTCGATAATTGACTCGTCCGCCTTTTTGTTTCATTTTCTTCTACCTTTTATTTTCCGCACTTACATGCAGGCCATTGAGGCCCATTGTGATGAACTTTGGCCGTTTTGTGTCCAAGGCCATTTGCAGGGCCGTAAAGCAAACGGAGCGCAGCTCGTGCGACGGATCCCTGTGTATGCCATGCTGTCGATAAAGTTTATCTGAAAATACATAAATGGTCACATTGGAGGTCAGCGAAATCGAAAATGTTCCAAGTGGATTATCAACATAAAACGCAGCCCTAAGAATTACGCCTGTTTTTCGACTAGTCGAAAGTCGTTGCCTACTTTCCTGCGGCTGATGTGGTCAAAGGCATTAAATAACTAGAAAATTATCCACAAAAAACTGCGGCCGTGACTAGTCGACTAACTGACACCCTGCAATTAGCGAAAATCAAGCTTTTTTTTTACCTTTTTTATGGAAAAGAACTAACTAATACAAATGATATTCATCACATACTACATTTAAAAAAAAATAGTCAGGCTGTCCCTGGCGATCAAGAATATATGTCTATAGATAATATCTGTATAAGTAGATATACATAAATGTGATAAATTATTATGTGATATTTCTAACACATTACATTGATCTATATGAATGAACTTTGTCTATATAAATTATTTATAAAATATCAAGTTGAAATGTGTGCTATTCAGTTTTTGTAAGTAATGCTTAACTTCTATTTTTTTTGTTACATACATTTGCACAGACTTATTACACTCTTTGATTTTAACGAACCGTAATGGTTACAGGGTATAAAAACAAAGGAAATGCTAGCGGATGTTCAAAAGGGCGGACACGACAACAACAACAACCAGAACAAGAACCCGAACAAGCAGACCAAAAACAACAGCAAATAAAAGGAAATTGCGTTCTTGCATGTTTTGCCGTTGCTTTTGCCATAGCCTTTTATTGTTGTGGTTGCGGTTGTTGCTGTTGTTATTGTAATTTTGATGGCGCAACTTTCAACTCAAAGTTTACAGATACACACGCATTTACACATTTACACATATGTAAGCATTTACCGTAAGCAATTTGCGCCGTTTGTCGCAGCGCGTTGTGCTTGGTGCCCGTTGACTCCTTGATAATTAGCAGAAAAAGGTCTTCCATATTGCACGCACACACACACACGCACACACATGCAACTCCTCGCGTGTGCGAAGCTCTCCCGCACACGTTCTGTCTCGTTCTCGCTCTGCCTGTGGCCTGCTCGCTTCGCTTTGGCGCTGTTGCACACCAACACGCGTCTCTCGCTGTTGTTGTTGCTGATGATTTTATTGTTGCCTTTGTGCGCCTCCTTCGCTTTGCTGTTGTTGCTCAGTTGTAAATGGGAATGATTCGCCTTTGCATGCCATCAACATCAACTCAATTAGCGCCAGTGCCTGCCCAAAAGAAGCAAAAACATATATACGTGGGTACAAATATCAAGATTGGAGTAAAATCAATAAAATGTAACGGAAGCGAAGTGCATTCTAACGGCATATTGTAGCCATATTGTTTATATTGCCGACAGGCTGTGTGCCTTTGTGTATGTGCGTGTGTGTGTGCATTTCGCTGTTGCTCTAGGCGACCACTTGCAAGTCTCTGTTTCGTTTCCAACATGAGTCACACGCCCACTTGAGCGATAACAAAACAAAAACGAAATAACAAAAAAAAGTGACGGAGAGGAAACTTTGCTCTTGCATTTTGCACCTTCAAAAAAGTTCAAAGAGTGTGTATCCGTTTTCCTTGAAAAACTTTTCGTACATTAAATGGCGCACACACAAACACACACACACACACACACACATGTATGTGCACTGCTGCATCGCTCGAAATTTAAATTTGAATGTCCTTTTCTTTTCATCCCATATGCCACACACACTTTCAACAGCTTTCTAAATTTCTTTTCTTTTCTTATATCCTTTTTTACCATTTGGGTTCGTAGCAATTATTATTGTTCCACTTTTGTCTACCACTTGTGGTTTTTCAACGGTTTTTTATTTTTATGGTATTTTTTCTTTCTTTTTTATATTTTTTTTTATCTTGTGTTTTTCTTACAAAAAGCGTTGCAGTTGTCGTTGGGTGTGCGTGGTGTGCGACAAATGCTGACAGCAACTGAAACTGAAAACAATTTCTTTTTACGCTGCTGCTGCTTCTACTGACGTACAATACATGCACACACGTACGTATGTCACACGCACATGCAGATGAACCGTTATTTGCGCATGCGACATTTTAAGCGCGCACTCATATGGATCACAGAGTAAGGTTATGCGCAATAGCTATGCTCGCTGCGACTTTTTTGCATACGTCACAATGCAAGCAAAAGTGCTGCGGCGTATTTCACATAATTTTTTTTTATGGTAGCTGCATTTTGTCATTTACAACCTATCGATTATTTGTTATTTGTTGCAGAGCAGCTTGATTTACGCACAGCTGCCACAATTGTGACGTCACGATGTTTTGCTCTGACAACAGTCGCGCTCAATGTTAGTCAGCATGGTCACTGTTATGCGAACAACAGCTGATTTATTGTGCTGCCCGATCAATGGAAAATCGATATTGAGCGCCAAAGAACTCATGCTCAAGCACGGAATCCTAACAGAAAAACAACAACTCTCACACAGCTTATACGGAGTTTTTGTCAAATACAACAAATAGTTTTTCCCGACGATATCCCTAGATTAGAGATGTCGACAGCCCTGGCCAATTAGCCGCTGGTCATTTCCACAGGTGGTTGCGCTGCAGCATGCAACAACCCCCACGCAGTGCGCATGTGGCCCCCGTTCGCATTTGGCTTTTAATACCGCGTACCCTATTGAGAATAGGTAAACAAGGGCATAGCGGTCTAAGAGACTAAATGATGCACACTTGAAGTTGAGGTTTTTAGGTGTCTGTATGCGCAGATCAAGTTTACTTAAAATTTACAAAAGCCCGCCTCGTTTTCTTGAAATCGATAAATATCGGTTATTTTAGGCATATCTCAACGACTTTAAGAACTAGAAAAACTACCCAAAAATATATCTTTGAGTACATGTTTTAAAGGCTGAAAGATGTTCGGCTCGGTACTGGGTACAGGGTAGCTACTAGTCGGGCACTCTTGTTTTAAATGCAATCATTTAATTGTATGTATTTCGAATTGATTTAAGATAGTTTTAACTGGCGTTCTTTAAATTAGAAAATTTGTTAAACAAAATCGATTTGCATATATCTCAAAAAAAAAATAAATATATTTATATATCCATTCTTTGCTCTCATGACAATGACGAAGACTACGTAGGACTTGTGCATGGCGATTGCTGCTGCAGCTCCGTAATGTGCCATGCCGGCGTATTAGCCTTCTACTTTACGGGCTTCGATTTCCACAGGCCATCGTTGAGAAAATGATACGTCTCAATGCCAATGCCTTTGTTAACTTTGAGGCTGCAAGCAGAATAGAGATAATAGGAAAATTATGTCAATTGGCGTCGGCTGTCACTCACATATCTTCTGTGGATAGCGTGAGCAGGCCAATTGCCAGCGCATGCTCCTTGCCCTCGGCCATAATGGCGACCACCGTGCCCTTCTCCGCCGCCGTCATGCAGGCGCCCGGCGACGTCAAGCCGGGGCACATTACATTCGCGCCGCTCAACACAAAACGTATGGCACCCTTATCCACCTGCTGCATGGCCACAAAGTAGGGGAACTTGTGTAGCAAACGCAATGTGGGCATCCATGGTCCGTCCCGATGCCGAAAGAATACCTGCTCGCCGGCGCCATTTAAAAGCAGCTCGATGTGATCGTGGCTGGGGCAGATCAAATTGAATGGATGAAACGCTCAAATGCAAATTGAATAAATGCTATGGCTCACCATTTGGCAATGCGATATGAGTCCTTTTTGGGAAGTATTAAATCGATGTGCGTTTCCAGTTTGGGATATGCGTCCAATAGCTTGGCACGTATGCCTTTCTGTACGGACGATTTGAGCTGTTGTATCGATGAGATACTGTCCTTTTCCTCGAATCTATATTGCCACAAATGTTAGTTGCCAAATGGGCTGATGCTTTCTTTATACGTACTTTTTGAACATTTTGCGAAATTTGCTTTAATGGCCGCAGCTGGTTGAATGTGGCCAACAAAATCGGCACGAGCAATAAGCGAATTTGACAAAACACCGGCGTTGCCACACGTTTTAGCGATGTGCAGGGCATTCAACATAATCGATAAGAAAACAACGTAGCGCTGCGATAGTGCGATAGCTGTTTTGAATGCGTTCGATGTTTTTCGTTTAACAAATATACAGCAAAACACAAAACAGCGTTCGATTTGGGAATTTGGCTTTCCACATTCTCAATAATGCTGCCTCTGAACTATGGCAACATTAATTTTTGAGGTTAAAGCTTTTCAACATTAAGATAATTAAGTTAAAAAAAAATTGGTTTTATTTGGGGTCATGCTAGGCAGTTTCTTTGAGGAACGTTTTCAAACAGGTTCGGTTTAAAATCAGTTTGTAAATATCCAAGTATTTTTACAGCATAGCTAAAAAATTTTAATTAAAGCTTGCCACTTTTAATTTTATTTTTTTATTATAACACATAACCGTTTGATTTTGCATTGACATCGTGTTGCACATCGATAGTTCGATATTATGTATAACAGCTGTGCAGTTCCAGTGTCTCAGCTGCAGACTAGCACCTATCGATAGTCGTTCAAAACGTATTCGAATCTGTTGTTATGTTCCCTTTAAAATGAAGAAAGTATTGTAATAACCAGAAATTGGTCAGAAGTTCGTCCTCTACGATTTGTTATTTTCATCAGTTAATGAACAATGTCTCTATTTCCGGCATACGGCGGTGATAAGCCAAATGTAAAGGCAAATGCAGCGGATGCTGCAGTGCAGCAATCCGAAACAGAAGGTAAATTGTGATTTGGCTCTTTTGCACAAAGAATAGATTTATGCTCAGGTCCTTTACTGTAGGCACTGCCAATGCGGATGTTGCGGATAAGTGGCATAGCAACCACAGCTACGAGCTGCCTGTCAATACTGTGGAGCCGCCCAATGATTTCGACGCGAGCAGCTCATCCTCCGACTCGAAGCCCAAGTCGAATCCCAGCTCCGATTCCGATTCCGATGCTGGTTCCGTTTCGAGCAAGGCTAAAGGCAAAAGCTCTGTGGCGCCACGTTTGCTGGAATTCGATGGCACTGTTGAGTTCTACGTGGACAAGTCGTCCAATAAATGCCACCAGAAATGGGATACCCTGCCGCCTCTGTCGCGGCCGAAGTACAAAATCCGGCTGCGTCGCTTGGTCGACGGGAAGCGGACGCCCCCCTATCTGCGCAAGGATAATAAAAAGCGCCCTCGTCTCAGCACGTTCCGGCTGCTGCCCGTGGCCGAGCCAAAGCTGACGGAGGCAGACTTGGAGCAAATAATGCAGCATATTCGGGAGCTTCAAATTGCGGTGGCCAATGAGCCGCAACAGTTGAGCAACTGGCTCGAGCTGCATCAGCTGCTCGGCCGCAACGTGTCCAAGGGCAATCGACTGGCCGTCGCCGAGAACCAGCTGCACAAGCTGGAAACGGCCCTGGAGTACCATCCGGGCAATGAGCAGCTGCTGCAGCTGTATGTGGGCACGGCGAGCGCCACATATCCGGATAGCCAGGTGCGCGAGAGAATCGAGTGGAATGATTGACTGATTGATAGACCGACTGAGGACTAACTGTGTGATTGATTGACTGATCTGCCGATTTACTGACAGATTAATCGAGATATTTAGCAAACTGATTGATTGGCTTATTCCATTAACTGATTGACTAATTAATTGATGATCGATTGATTGAAAGTGACTACCAAATTGACTGTCTGTCTGATTGATCAACCGAATTAAATGATTCGAACTGTTTAAGGAACTCCGTCTTTCTTGACTGATGGATTGTCCGACTGAAGGACTGATTGACTGGCCAATTTACCGCCTCGCTAACTCGTAATCTCTACTACTTGCTTCTCCCGTCTACTCGTTCCAGGTGGCCACCAAGCTGGAGCAGCTGCTGGAGCGCACACCGTACGAGTACACCCTGTGGGTTGCCCTCATTATGACCACCCAGGGCACCATGGCCCGATGCAATGTGCCGGACGTGCTGAACATCTATGAGCAGTGCATGCGGCGCATGCATCTGGGCCCCAACGAAAGGCGCCAGCACACCGACGAGCTGCTGCTGAAGCTCTTCCACAACTGTGTGCTCTTCCTGCGCCAGTCGGCCAACAGTGGCCACATGTTTGCCCTGCTCAAGCTGGCGCTCGAATTGAACTTCCAGCAGCTGAATTTCGATTGCTTCGAGGCGTGCGCGGCCAGCGAACAGCCGCTGGTCGAGTACGAGGAGCTGGTGCTGTGCTCGGGCATGCCCATGCCCGAAATTTGGACGCGCATCGAACGTCTGCGACAGGCGTACAATTTTCTGCCGTATCCACAGCAGCGCCGCGGGGAGCAAATGGAGCCGACGGACGCCAGCAGCGGACTCGATCCGCAGCGGTGCATCTACACGGACGACGTCTGCCACTACATATATCCGCTGAAGGCCAAGGAGAACACAATGCAGCTGCTGCTGATCACCGTCCAGCTGACCAAGCTGCCCTTCGTGCGCACCAATTGCCTGGCGGAGCGTCTCAGCGCGCGGATCGATCAAATTGGCGAATCGGAGGCAATCGAAATGCTGCTCGCCGGCCTCGGCGACCGCTATAGCTATGCGCTGCCGGATCTGTACAGCGCTGGCGGGGATTACACGGCCGCCATGCTGCAGCTGGCGAAGGAGATGTGCGTCAGCCCCACCTTTATGCCGCACGCGATTGGCCACGAGCTCTACGAGAGCTGTCTGGCCGGATTGCTGCTGAGGTGCAGCGACGCGTTCACAGGGCCCCAGGACAGCACGAAGCGTTTGGTGTTCCTGTTGCTCTGGTTTCGGTTCGAGCGTATGCGCCTGCTGCTGCTCAAGCTGAGCGCCAAGCTGACGGCGGAGTATGTGCGCGAGGCGCGCCAGCGCATGCGCCAGCTGCTCGGCCAGCCCGGCAATCGGGACATCACCTGCCTGTTCACCGAGATGGGCATGTTCGAGTATGAGGCGCTCTCGGTTAAGGAGGAGCAGAAGGAGCAGCCGAAGCCGCAGCCAGATCGCTGCGCACTCATTTTTACGCGCATTTTCGACAGCTCCACGGACTTCAATGACGTACAGCTGCTGCACGCGTTCGTTGTGCGCGCCGAGATGCTGCTGGCGCAACAGCAGCGGGCTCAGGCGCTGCACTTGCTCGTCTGCCTGGCGCTGCAGCGGAGCACGGGACGCAGCGGAGAAACCATGGATGCAATACTGGCACACAGTCGACAGCTGTTGGACGCCGCTTTGGAGCACGAGCAGGCGGCGCCGCTCGCCATGCCGCTGGAGGATTACTTTATGCCCGATCGGCTGCTGTTGCTGCTGCGCGCCCATTGCCTGCTGCTGTGCCTGCAGGACCAGTCGCTGGCGGCGCTGGCGCTGCTGCAGGAGCTGCTGGAGCGGCCGCAGTTCGCCTTGGAGCCGGCACAGCTGGAGCACACGCGCTCGCGCTTTCTCCGCGAGCAGCTGCGCGAGCTGCAGCTGCTGGTGCTGCAATTGCCGGTCGTGACGCGGGCGCCCACTGGCCAACAGCTGGTCCAGCTGCTGGAGCAGTCGCTGGTGGAGTTTCCGCGCAATTTGGCGCTGCTGCAGCGCTGGTCGATGCTCGCCACGCTGCCCTGGTATAAGCTGCGGGCACGCCTGGTGCACACCAAGGCGGGCATACTGGCGCTGCTGCATCTGGTGATGGCGGCCCACTGTCGCTTCATCCAGCACACGTCCTGGGACATGGATGGGGAGCAGCAGCAGCATCAGCAGCGGGAGCGGGAGCGGGACCGGGCGCGGCAGCAGCCGCTGGACCGGGCACACTTGGAGCATCTGGTGCGCAATCGTGTGCTGAGCATGTTCGAGACATTTCTGCCCAACAATCCACATCGCTCCGTGGAGGAGGCCGAGCAGTATGCGATACTGCGCCGCAACTCCTTGTATTGGCGTCTCTACTTGCGCTTTCTGTCCACGGAGCGGACGAGCTTTGAGCGCAGCAAGAACTGCCTCTTGATGGCACTGGATGAGTGCCCCTGGGACAAGGCGCTCTACATGGACGGCGTCACCTATGTGCCGCAGGAAGTGGCCAATCTGCAGGATGTGATGACCGAAAAGCAGCTGCGCATTTATGCCATTCCCGAGGAGCTCAACGTCCTGCGGGAGGCATAATTGCAAATTGTAAGCAATAAGAATTTACCGATAGGCATGTAAATATAATTGTACTTTAAATAGATTTGAAATTAACTGCTAAAACTTAAAATCTATGCGTTATCGATAACCATATATTTACCATGCATTGTGATTGGTTAGATGTGGAACGTACGCAAACTCTAACAGCGCTGTTAAGTCTGAATTTGGCGGCAACAAAAAACTAATCTACATAAGCAAAGAACATTTAAAAATAAAATATTCTCGTTTATTTACACAAAGTAAAGTAATGTAAAGCAAAGATTTTGTAAGGCATAAATATAGTCGATTTAAAAAACATATATTAAAAAAAGCTGTGAAAGAAAAAAAAAAATAAACCGACAAAAAGCTGTAAGAAAAAAATAAAAATTTTTTATTCAGTCTGTATCAAAATTGCATCTACACTACAATCGCAGCATGTGCTCGCTTAAAGTAGCAAAGTAGCAACATAAAGTGTGGGCACAAGTGGGCACACTTCGGCGGCAAACTGCTTGAGTGAAAAATTAACTGCAATTTGAAGCGAAAATACATAAATGAAATAGTTAAAACTGAAAAAGTCAATTATTTATTTACATTGCTTTTATGACAAGTGCAGCGAATGGAACACAACATAAGTCCCACATAGGCGGGCACATGTGGAATGTGCTGTTAACTTCAACTTTAACATGGATCGCAATGGCGGCCCAGAGCTTAAGTGAAAAAGATAGTTTAACATATAAATAAACAAGCTACAGTTGTGAAAAAGCTAACGCCAAAAAACATAATTGAAACCCGTGGAACATACTGTTAACTTGAACAGCACTGTTAAGCGTTAATTAATGGCAGCTAAGGCTTGAGTGAAAATTTAGTTTTAACAGTTAAAAATACACAAACTAGAAAATAGAAACAAACTACTTTTGTGTTAAAAAACTCAAAAGTTGAGGAATTATAAAAACTAAACTAAAAAAAAAATTAAATTTTTGGCTGCGTTAAGAAATTAAAAATAAATTTAATATAGCATACTTTTGAGGCTACTTTTAAATTCTGTAAAATTTTCAATTACTAATTCTACCTCTTAAGTAAAGGCGAAAGATTTATTGTTATTATATGAAAAACGCTATACTTAAAAAAAAAAAATAAAAAAAAGCCCTATTAAATATTAAATAAATAATATTTAAACAAATCAATTTGCGCTCACTACAAATTTTATTTTTTTATAATAACAAAAATAAAGTAATATTGAAATATGTTTTTGTTGCCTTTTTTATATGTGCTTTTTTCTAAGATTTTGCTATTTAATTGCACAATTTAACAACACTTTTAACTTGTATGAATGCTATTTTTAATTGAATTTACTTTTTATGTAAGCATTTCGTATTTCATTTTATACGCTACAAAGTTGCGCAGCTCAAGTTCTACTTTAAAAATTCCTTTTAAAATGTGGCGCCATGCGGCTGCAGCTCCGCACGCTCCCTCTCTCACTCACCCAACGTATAAGAGTGAGTGACAGCACAGCGGGAGAGCGCGGGCGGCAGCGAAAGCAAAGTTCAAAAATATTGCGTATACGCCATGCAGTCAAAGCTCGCACAGCTTGCGCTCGGCAACTTGGGAATTTAGCAAGCAGAAAATAAAAGAAGAAACAAAACACACAGAAGCCAATTCAAAAGCTTCTTTTGAGCTCTTGGCCAAAATTGGCTCAGCTGTATGCTGTGAACGCCTCCGCGTCCTGGCCAAACTCTGTGTTGCTTGTTTTCGGCTTTTGTGGAGTTCGCTGCCATTAGCAGTGTTGCCCATTTCCCCAACTGTCGCTTGCCATTTGCCGTTTGCCGTTTGTCAGCCAATCGACAGTCGCTAGTCGCTCGACAGCAGTCCAAGTCCAAAGACGTCGCCGTCGTTGATGCTCTCGGCGCAGTTAGAAATTTTATATAGTAGCCGAGGCGCGAAGTAAGCGGCGACAAATAATACAAAACAAAACAAAAAACAAAAAACAAAAATAAAAAAAAACAAAAAAAAAAGAAATAAACATAAAGAAAAACAGAATTAATATGAAATAAAAATCTCGTAGGTACGGAGAGAACACAGCTGCAGGCAGACGCTGCACTTGATGCTTGCTTAACACATACATGTTCATAAATAAATAGTGCATATATATAAAGTTTTTTTTTTTTTTTGTATTTTGTTGCACGGCCCACGGTCTAGACTGTTGTGTAAGTGTGCGGGCAGAGGCGGCAGCAGCAGCAGCTTCGAGCTCGCCGCCTAAACAGCGACGTTGGCGCGTACGCTGCTCTGTTCTGCCGTCGCAAAAGCTCGCCGCCAGCGCTCTCCCACTTGCCGCGGCGTAGTTGTTGTTGTTATAAAAATCAAATAGCGAAAATAACACAAAAATGAACATAGAGAAATTAAATACAACAGTTGAAAGTTGTTTCGTGCGTGCGTGCGTTTTGTTTTGTTTTTTTTTTTGGTTTTTTTTTTTGTTGTTGTTTGTTTGTTGTTATTATCCTTTCAGGCAAGGCTTGGCAAAGCGTCAAGGTCTCTTTGCTAACACGCTCTTTATGTGGAGCCCGCTATGCGCTCTTTTCGCTTGGGCCGCGCTCACTCTGGCACACACACTCGCCCGCTCGCTCGCTCGCCCGCTCGCGCGCTCGCTCGCTCGCAGCGCTCTGTGCGAAGCTCGCTCGCGGCGGCGGGCCTAGCTGCTTTGGGCTGCTTTGGCTGATTAGTTTAGTTTGTGATTTCAATATAATTAATTTCTGTTTCTGTAGCGGTTTGTTCGGACGTCCAACGTACGCTCGCTCGCTCGCCCGTTCGCCCGTTCGCTCGCTCGCTCGCTCGCTTGTTCGCTTGTCCGTTCGATTGCTGGCTTCGCTGCTTCAGCCCCAGCTTCAATTGTTGTGTTTCAGTTTCTGTTTTCTGCGTTCCGTTCATCGTCGCCGTCGTCGCCGTTGGCATTACTTTTTTTTTTGTTTGTTTTGTTGTTGTTGTTTTGTTTTGTTTTTGTTGTTTTCGGTTTCGTGGCCGCGCGCTGCTCAAATGTGGCATCGAATTCGAAATCAAAAAACACACTCAAAATCCCAATCGGTATCGAAATCGAAAATGTGCAACATAGTACTTGTATATGTGTTTCTCAACTAGTTGACAACTGATCAAAACTGCATATTGTTTTATTCATTTTTACGAGTGTGCCAGGTGGGGAGGTAAGGGCCAAGAAGCTGCTGCTGCTGCGGCGGCTAATCAGCTGCAGATAACGCCATCTTGCGGTTTGGCTTTTCGAAAATGAAATTGAGAGCGGTTGCAGTTTTGGTTTTCGAAACTGAAGCTGAGAGCGGGTGCAACAAATGTTAGTTCTATGCCAGCGCATAACGGACAACAAAAACAACAGCAACACATGTACATTAAGACATATATTTATATGTCGCTTGTACGTGCCCATGTGCGCCTTTTATGTGTGTGTGTGTGTGTGTGTGTGTGTGTTTGTGTGCTTGTTAATTTGTTGTTGTTTTATTTTTTGTATGGCACAGACAAGCCAAAATTAACATATTAATGAATTTCCAGTTTCATTTTTTTTCTTTCGTCTCGTATTTTCGAATTGCTTTTCATTTTTCATACATTTATTTTTATATATAAGTTTTTTTGTTTGAACATATTTATTTATTTATTTATTTCTGCCATCAAATCAATCAAAATAGTAAAAACAACGCAAAAACAACAAAGAACTAGAGATTAAAAACAATAGGTAACAGTAACAACAACAACAACAATAACAACAACAACAACACCAACGAACAAAACGCACTCATTAAAAGTCCAATAAAGTTTTTTTTCGGTTTTTATACTTGTTGTTGTTGTCGTTTTCAAGGTTTTATTTTTCGTTTTTGTTGCTGTGCGTGTGTGTGTGTGTGCTGCTCGTATATTTCTATTTTATTTCATTTTCGTTCGATTTTTTTTTTTGTTATTTTGTTGTTGCTAGTTTGGTTGTTTTTTTGGATTTCTGTTTTCTTCCTCTTCTTCGATTTAAACGCATGTCAAAGTGTCGTCGCCAGCGCCGCGACGCCGGTGTTGGCTGCGACGCAAAGAGCACGTTTAAAAACTTATTAATTTTTATAATAATTAACATTGCGCATTTGTTGCAAAATATACAATTCGACAACAACAGCAACACGTACACAAACACACATGTTTCACACAGCTACAATTTTTAATATTATTATTATTTTGTTGTCTCCTCAAACACGAAAAAATTATTGCTGACGTCGCATCTGCCGCCGTCGCTGCAGCTGCGACGTCGCGTCGCCGCGCCTCGCGTCTCGCATACAAAACAGAGCGCCAAGCTGCGAGAGCGAGCGAGTGAGCGAGAAGTAGTTCGTACACGCATACAGCAAGTGCTCACTAATATTAGCGCAACAGCAGCAGCAGCAGCAGCAGCAGCTGCTAAAAGCACAACACAAAATTTCTTACCTCCCCGTTACCCAACACTCGCATAGAGCAGAGCAGAGCCTCCAATGTAAAAGCGCAGATAAGCAAGTGAGCTGCGCTTTGCTGCAATCGCTCGCTCTCACTCTCTCCATTGCACACACTCTCTCGCTCACGTATTTGTTGCTCCAGAACATTCGCTCAGCTCGCCATTTGCAGGCATTATCATTATCAGCATCACTCAATGAATAGAGCTTTCGCAATCTGATCTACAAGTCAGCAGCAGAGCGTGAGTGTGAGAGAGAGCTGTCGGCAGCGGCGGCGGCAGCAGCAGCAGCAGCAACAACAAGTGTTCCCTAAATTTCGCTGCACAGATTACGCATACGTAGCGTAAGCCGAATGGCGAATTGCAGCCGAGCGCTATGTAAACAATTAACAGCGAAAACAATGTTATGCAGCGGCGGCAACAACAAAAACAACTGCTACAAAGATAGAACGTGCTAAATTGACTAACTACAGCTACTTAAATACACACCAATGCTTCGCTCACTCTGTGTGCGTGCGTATGTTTGTTTGTATATGTTTGTGTGAGTGCAAAGCTATTTTTGGTTTGGCGACGGCGAATTACCAGCAGCAGCTACCACCTGATGTCGCCGTCAACGTCGCCGTCAGCGTCTACAGTTAGTCGTTAGGCCAGGTCGAGGCAGCCGCAGCAGCGGAGAGTCCACTAGCAAGAAAAAAGAGTGAGCGAAAGCAAGAGCGAGCGAGCGAGCGAGCGAGCGAGCGAGAGAGAGAGAGAGCGAGCGCGGAGAAGCACTTTTGACAGCAAAGCACAAAGGCAGAAAAAGAGCAGCAAAAAAAAAACGGCGCGCAATTTTCTAAATGGCTTTTCGAAGGACGTTGCTTGCACCTTGCCCTTCATAATGTGTGCGTGTGTGTGTGTGTGTCGCACAGGATGTGGCGTAGCAATGTATTCGGCATATTTCTCAGCTGCGTGATTTATCAGTTATACTTGGGTATTCAATCATGCGCTGTGCACAAATTGTCACATCTTTAGCTCTATTTATAAACTAGTCGTCACACACACACACACAGACGGACGCAAACATTCACAGTTGCCGCTTGGCGTATACGTAATATGGCAACGCCAGCCAATTCCCTCAGTTTTGAGGGCGCTCCGTAATTAACTGTCTTACCGTTAGAGCCCACAACAGAAGTAAACAAATGAGTGCTGCTTGCACTCACCGTGAGAGAGCGAGAGAGAGGAGAGTGGGGAGAGAGGGGGTAGCGGAGGGGGAGGGGGGTGTGTGATGTTGTTATTGTTGATGGGGGCAACCGCAAACGGCGAGAATAAACGAGAACGAGCACGAAGCTAGCTTATTATATAATTTATTTATTGTTTTGCGCTGTTGTTGTTGCTGCCGTTGTTGTTGTTGTTGTTGCTGCTGTTCTTTTTGATAATCTGCGTCTCCTTCTAGCAATTGCTTTTTGCCTTTTGCTCGCCAGCTTTTACGGCACTTGGAATGCTTTTGTTTTTTATTTTTATTTTGCTTTGTTGTTTTTTTTTTTTTGCTGTTCTTGCTCGAAATGCAAATAAAGCGAGCGGGAGAGAGCGAGAGGCAACAACAAAATATTTAAGTTTGCGCTCGTTGTTGTTGCTTTCATTGCTCGTAACTGCGACTGCGACTGCGACCCAGGTGATTGACCCAGGCCAGTGTCACTGTCACTGTGACTGTTGTTGTTGCTGTTGTTGTTGTCGCTTCTTCTTTTGCCTTTTCTGCTGCTTTTGCTACACATTTAATTTTCTTTTAGTTGCGTGTTTGTTCCGCAATTTGTGTACTAGAAACTCAGCCGTAGTTTTATTAGTTGTTTACCTCCCCAGCGACCACCCACTGGGGTGTCCGCCTCAGCCCCCCGCAACAGGCAGCGACTTGCGTACACATTTATATTTCATGTCCTTGTTGTGCGTGTGTGTGTGTTTAAGCTTTCTGGCGTCTTTGCTTGTGGGTCTGCGGAAAAGAAAATCAACATCAACAACAACAGTGTTACATTTCATGTTTTCATGCTCTTATACTTTTGATTTGCACATTTATTTTAATAGCACACACACACACACACACGGAAATGCATGTGCAGAATAAATATGTGGCTGTGGTGCTCAGTTAAACAATTTTCGAAGTCAAACTCGAAGGCAAAGCTCTGCCGCCCGCTCTTACTCCCTTATTCCCACACATACACACACACACACACACACACCACCACCACCCTCTCGCACAGGTGTCAAGCTTTGGTGCTAAATGAACAAGCGAAGACGCAGCTTCAACCGGTTTCTATTTGACTTGAAAAAGCTTTTGTTTTTGTTTTGTTGTTGCTGTTGCTGTTGTTTTTCTCTATGTGTTGTTGCCAACAACAACAGCAACAGGTGACACAACATAAGCAAAAAAAAAATGATTAGTTATATGTTTATTTTTATTTTCTTTTTATATATTTTTTTTTAATTAGCAACAACAACAGAATCAAATGCGAATTAAAATTTAAATAAAGCCATAAAAACTATAGTAAGAAGCAAACTAAAAAAAATAATAGCAAACGCAAAGAACATGAAAACAGTAATTTAAAATGAATTAAAAAAACTATTTAAAAGCAAACAACAAACAACAAACAACGTTTAAACGCGGGCGCAAAGTGCGCGAATTTTTTAATGTGTATTTTGTGTTTTATTTTTTTATCATTACAATAACAACAAATGTTGCAGGTGCTGGGGGCAATAAAAAATATAAATACATATATAAATAAATGCTTTTTTTGTTTTTTTTTTCTGTTTGTGTTTTTTTTTAGAGCACAGAATAAGTAAATGTAACAGAAACAACAACAACAACAATAATGAGCACTTGCAGACAACAGTGTGACAAAGCAACAACAACAAATACCTCCGCGCCGCAACAGCTGTACAAATATTAATTAAAAAACAAGAAGAAAAAATATAGATGTATACATTAAAACAAAATTCATAAAAAAGCTACAATAACAACAAATGCAAAACTTCCAACTTACGAAAATAGCAGCAGCTGCAGCCACAAAAACATAAAACAACAACAACAACAAAACCAACCAAATAAATACCAAAAAATAATTTAAAAAAAGCTAAAAAGTGAAAAGAAAAATGAATACAATGAAATTCTAAAAATACTGCATGCATTTCTATGCGAAAGTGTATAAAGAAAACATTAAGGTTTACATATTTTTTTAATATGTACAAACAAACATACGTAACAACAAGAACAAGCCACCAAAAGAAACAAGTACAAACAAGCAAATAAGAAAACAACAAAAACAAAAAAAAAACTCAACTCCAACTGGAGGAGCAGTCCACAAAAACTACAACAACAACAACAAGAACACACGGTAACAACTTGTAAGCAGCCACCCCCCCCAAAAAAAAAAATACACAAACAATCGCAAACCAAGAACAACGCGCAAAAGGAAATAAACAAACAAATTTACGGCAACAGCAAAAAAAAAACCCAAAGAAAAAGGAAAGAGCAAGTGCGTTGCGGTGAGCGCCAAAGCCAAAGCTTGGCAGCAGAAGTCGCAGCAGAAGTCGCAGCCCTCTTCACAGCAGCTGTCACAGCAGCTGTCACAGACGTCGCAGCAGCCGTCGCAGCCGTCGCGGCAGCAGAGCAAAAGCTTCGAAAAAAAAAAAAAAAAACAATAACAAGCAGGCGACGCGCACTTCATGCAGAAAAATAAGAAACAGCGTAAAACATGTAAGTGAAATTGATTTTTATACTCTACGCAACCATTTGATATGGGTGGGTACATTCATTTTCACCATAATTATGGAAGAGAAAAACACAAAAATACTATTTTTTTTTGTTGCTTTTTTATCAATAACAAATAATTACTTGTTGTAATTATTATTTTGTTGTTGATGTTTTTTTAAATTAAATCGCGTAAATCATTTTAGACAATTCCCAAAATTAATTTAGACAAATGTATGAAGATAAATATTTATTATTATTAATTTAGGCTGTAGGGTTAGTTTCTCCTATCAAATATCGTTAAGTTAAAAAAGAAGAGGAAGAATCTGCTTTAACATAAATATTATTTCTCAATTTGGGTCTTATAACATAAAACAAAAAACCGAGTTTTTGAATTAAATCATATTATTAAATATATTTATAGCATTCAATTTGCGATTCATAAGAAATTATAATGAAATGCAAAGTTAGATACGAATATCTTTCCCAGTTTAAGCGCTTAATTAGGCAGATTAGAACACTGAAAAAATTCGATTGAAAACTAAATCAAATAAAAAAGATTTAAAATTTTCAATTTTAATTAAGAAAGTCAGTTTGACAGCCACTGCCTTGAGTTTACAGTTTTAAGCTGACTGCCGCCAAGAAGACTTTTCCTGCACCTGTTATTCCACGGCGTAAAGAGTATTGCGCAACCGAATGCAGCCATTTGTCATTCGCATGTATGCCCTTATATGTATGTATGAGTGCGTATGTGTGTGTGTGTGTGCAAAGCATTGTCGTATTTGCCCTTGTTGCTGCTTTTGTTGCGGCAACTCCTAACCTACATAAATATTTAATATTTAATGCTGCCTGCCTTTCACTCACTCTCACACTCACACTCACACCCGCTCTTGTTCTCGCCCGCCCTCTTGCCGTCCCGCTTGTGCGCGTGAGTGCCAAGCTGCTGTCAGTCTGGCAACGTCTGCCGCAGCTTAAGCCTCTAACAGCAAAAACAACACCTGGTGGGCGTCTGGCTGGGATCGTTATGGTTACAGTTACTTATCTCCGAGAGCGCACCAAAGACAGAATGCGGGATGCCAAGAAAAGATAAGTAAGAGTGTAAGGCTCTAGCTGGGAGCGCCCGACCAGGAGATACCCTGCGCCCACCTACATTACATACGTTTCGACCCCCTTCAATTTATACCTCTTGAATAACTTCTCCAAAAGCACTTGAATTGCGTTTTCTCAAATATTCCTGATCTGCAAATGCTTTACGAGAATATACTATGCCAAATTGGTTCTCATGTCGATATTTATCGACAAAAAAAAATGATGAATTTGTTCTGCATTTGGTGTAGAATAGTTTATATTCGAGAAGTTCTAGTCTCTTCAATCAGTTTGTCGACCTGATCAAGAATATACATATGTATACACTTTATGGGGTCGCACAAAACCATTATACCCTTCTTCAACCATTTTCAATGGGTTCAGAGTACAAGAACAGAAAAGACGAGAAGAGAGCGACGGCGTCTGAAACTTATCAAAGCAATTTAATGTTAAATGTCTGTGTTCACGCGTATAAAGATTATAACTGTCTTACACACACAGACACACATGTGTGTATGCATAATTACAATGCAAACACACTGAACGCTCGTGTAGTAGAGCTTGGAGCAGAGCATTCTGATTGATGATAGACTCCACATGGGCAGTGCAGCAGGTGGAGGGGGAGGGGGGTGGGGCGAGGGAAGGTATGCAGGGACAGGGTCAGTGTCAGGGGCAAGGGCAGCGCCAGCCCAAGGCGATTGACCCCCACTTGCTTGCAGCCTACTCTCTTTATTTCGTTGTCTCGCTCTCTCTCTCTCTCTCTCTCTCTCTCTCTCTATACTACCAAGGCAGAGCGTTTCTAAGCAACTTGTGGATGCTGTGCAGCCAATTATTAAAATAATTATCATTTCATTTAAACACAATTATATTCAGAGATAGCCTAATAATGCAATAAATCAATTCCGGATGAAAATTTAAATGTATACGTATATAAACGCTGCAAACCTGTGTTCAACCGAACCGGTTCGAATCAGGAATTCAAATAATTTCAAAATTACCAGCCAAACCTGAACCCTACATATATTCACTGGTACATAAGGCATCAAGAAGTGAGGTTGTCTGTATGGCAATTACAAGAACCTCCCAGTTCTTTCGACCTTAGTTAATGAATGAAAACCAGGATTACGATCCGAACCGAGTCCTTAATTTCCTTAGTTGGTGGAAAACACTAAACTAAAGCATACTTTTGAGGCCACTTGGACAACCATTGAGTTTATGTTTGTGAATAATTGTAAAGGCACGCTATATTTATTTTGATCAGGCAAGTTCATATAGCCATATATTTCATATAGTCTATATGTCTGACTTTTATGTTACAATATGTCTGCAACTTTCAGCAATTTAATTTAATTTTGTCATCACAGCACGAAGTTTATTGCAACTTTTGCCTGTATGAGAATTTTTTAAATCATTTATTTGGAATCATTTTTCAGTGATAATTGATCGAAATTTTCTTCTAATTGCCGCCGTATTATAATATTATCTGTTGTTGTTCACTTCAGACTGTTATTGTTGCTCATCTAATCTTTCAGCTCTATAACAAAGCAACAACAGCAACAAAATCCCCATTTATCTGCAGTTTCGACTGCAATTCGCACATGCCCTGCTTCTCTCTCTCTCTCTCTCTCTCTCTCTATCTCTTGTTATTGTTGACGTCACAGCTTTTATTTATTTAGCACTTCAATATAATTACAAAACGGAAACAAAATAAATACGCCTCAGCTAGAGCGACGTAAATAATACTTTATAATACAAATTAAATTATTTTAATTTTGAATTTGCCTTTTAAGAGTAGAGTATTAATTTTGTATACAGTTCCTTGATGTACAGAGGATACTCTTTATAATTGTAAAGAGCTTTTGACTAAGTTTTAGTATTTTTAGTATTTATATATAATTAGTTTTGACACATTCAACGCATTCGACTCAAGTACATTCACTTAAAAAAACGAATTATACCCACGTATGTATACGTATGTTTATAGGGTATAATAAAATAAACTTGCATTTCATATGCCACATGGAGTATTTGTTCATTTGAATGTTGTTTATTTACTTTGGTGAAGCGCTCGAATCTTGAGTTGGGAAATGTAAACAAACAAAAGTATCTATAGATATAAGTACTTCTCTTCTTCTTATTGTTGTTGTTGTCATAGGTAATATAAGTCCGTTATAGGGTATGCACACGGGCTGTTCACTTGACAACCAAGCGATTTCAGACTTGAGAGCCAAAATGCATTTTGTGTTGCGTGCTTTTGGGAGCAAAAGGAATCCTTTCAGTTTTGAAGTTATTCTACATATATATAGAAATCAATTTAGCATAAAAAACCCCTGTGGCTGTCTTTATAAAGTTAACAAACAAGATTGATATTAACGAACGAAACAACTTTAAAATTAATTAAACAGCGAAAGTCCTTGAATTAATTGTAAATTAGAGAATTAGAGATACATTTTTATATATCTTTATGTACATATACATGTAATTAGGTACGACATTAATGTTTTCCTACATTGACAGAGGTAACTTTTTATTAATTTGGTAATTAAAGTAACTGGTTAATTATATCCATTAGCATTAGATATACATATTTCATGTAGAGTCTCAACCAAATTCGTAAATCACTAACAAAAGAGATCTTCATCGTTTCACACGAGTAGTCTTGCAAATTTCAAGCCAAGCTAAACAAGCTTAAACATATTTCGTGTTTTTTTGCTATCTCTTTTTATCAACATTATCCCTTATTTTTATTGCACCTTGTTTTTGAGTGTACTTTAGGTTTTAGTGTGTTTGGGCCACGGATAAGTCATCGCATAAAACGGTTGCAATGTAGGAACTCGATCTTCATCGTTAGTGATTTCTCAAATGGCGCATATTCTGTTTCATATAACCACTCAAATTTATACGAAAATCACAGTATATGTCAGATAAGAAGGCGCGTATAAACAATTTTTGTCATATAAACAACTACTTTTATTGGGTAATTTCCTATCAAATATAAATACAGACACATCACGCACTGCAGTTATGCAATAATTTCCAATAACATCAAAGAAGTGTATACAATTAATAATATTATATATATCGGCATATATACGAAAACCAATAATATAGCTGTAAATTGGCTGTAAGTCGATCGGTACTAAGCCAATAACCGAAAATGATATGATATATGTGTCTGTTTCATGTCTGTAATTTATTTTAGCCTCTTCTTTGACTTTCATTTTATAAATTTAAAGGTAATTATAAGAATTAAATTATGCCTGTATTGTTTTCATTATTGTTGTTAAACAACACAACAACAACAACAGTAAACAATAAAACTTGTTCTTTCGTTTCTTAATCTGGGGTGATTGACCGTGCCCCTCCCCCACGCCCCTTCAAACAAAAATATATATGTGTATATAACAAGCTTGATACACGATCCGTTTAGCAATCTGTCAATAAAAACTTTTTGGATGGGAATTTCCGTAGCACTCGCTCAATTGCCATTTCCATGTGGAAAACAAAAAAAAGACAAACTAACAGAAACGAAAACAAAAACAATAAAATAGTGAAAAAGTGGAGAAGCGAAAAGACAACAAGGCGACAAAGGAAATGGCAAGCGAAAAGTAAATATATAAATATAGTTCAAAGATATCATCTGAATATACATGTGTCTGTATGTGGTATGGTATTGGTATTATTTATAGGCAGCACTTGCTCATATACTATAAATCTGAGTATACTATATTCTATATACTATATATTCTCTATACCACACTGTAGAAATATGTCTATGACACATAATGTCCCACACTATGAGTTTAGTAAGCGTTTATTGCTTCTAGAATTTTACGAGCCTAATCATAATATCTGCAAATCAGCTAAAGCCAAAAGTGCTCGACTAGCAGCTACCCTGTAAATAGTTGGTTAAAAAAAAAATACTACACAAATTTTTAAAGGTTAAAAAACAATTAACCTTTTTAACAGTGTAGAAAAGGATTTTAAAAAATATAGAAACATAAATTTCAAAGATTTAAAAAGGTTTATGCATAAATCACAAAAAGTAGCAATAAACCTGAATTTGATATCTAAACAAAAAAACATTTCAAACTAAATTTTCTAGGTTTATGAATCTGTTTTACAGAGTATTTGCCAGTCAAGTCAAATCATATTACCGAGCACTTACTTATTTTCAATCTATTTTGAATTCAAAACCTTGCACGAAAATAGATTTACAAAGAAAACCGACAATCGAAAATAAAAAATTAAAAAAAAAAGAATGAAAAATATTTCGCTTGTCTATAGAAAATAATAAAAAATAACAATTTATTTACTACACGACACGCAACAACAACAACTGAAACAATCAAATAAATTATAAAACAACAAAATTAAATTGTTTTCGATAAGAGAGACTATAAAAAAGATCTCAAACATGTATAAATGATTTGGTTGAGTGCGTTCCACTGTGAGATACCCTGTAGACGGGTTACGGATATACGAAATAACCATAATTTTGATTTTTAATACATATATGTATGTATATATATCACAAACACATATGTATTCATAGCTTCTCTTTTAGTTTTTCAGTTAGAGTATAATTTATTTAAAAACTTTTGTATTTACTCTTGATTGTTTTGAAAATTTGTAAATATAAAGCGGACAGGCAAATATATACTTATAGCAAAAATTCTGCCCTAACTTTAGAATTTAAAAATGTGAAAGAGATCCATAATTTTACATGTACTTTATTCGCTGTAGGGTGTATGAGTACCTACTCGATAAACTTGTTGTTGCTGGCTGTGAAATTGACTATATCATATGGGTAGCTGGACAAACTGACAACTAATTAAGAACAAATATACATATATATATTTTATCGCATCAGTTTATTTCTTTTCATATTTTGAAATTATTATTAATTAAGAATAAATGTACTATATACTTTATAGCATTATTTTATTATCGTCTTTTATGTGTAGCTATAAATAGTGCATGTGTGCGAAAGTTAGTTTTAAATAAAAATGCGTTGAGTCAACTTAACTACTTACCAGATTTGAGGCATGCTTTCACCTGATCACCTGATTTAAATGCTGGTACGGTGTTGCCACCTTGTTGGAACTTTCAAGGTATGGTAGTTTGCTTTTCTTTAGCTAGCTGCAAGCTGCAAAAAGTCTAGTTTTTCACGTTAACAACATTTATTTACAGCTGTACTATAAGTTGCTCAAGTGTTGCCACCTCGATAGTTTTTTTGAAGTGTGGCAACTCTTTGCAGCTTATCTCTTAAGTAAAAGCTACAATCAAATCTTGTAAGATTTAATTTTTTGGGTTTGTGCAATGTCCGTCATGATGTCCGTCCGTCCATTTGGACGTTGCTCAAGTGTTGCCACCTCGATAGTTTTTTTTGAAGTGTGGCAACTCTTTGCAGCTTATCTCTTAAGTAAAAGCTACAATCAAATCTTGTAAGATTTAATTTTTTGGGTTTGTGCAATGTCCGTCATGATGTCCGCCCGTCCATTTGGCGGTCTGTTTGTCCGTAGGAACGCTAAAGCTAAGGACTTGAAAATCTGAATATTTATTCGTATAGACCAGTCAGCGTCAGATAAAATGTTGAGATTTTTTGACTACAATTCAATAAAATGGTTTTTAAGCTAGACACATAAATTTTTTAGACCTTCTCTAAAGATGGTACAAAAAGGGCTGGAGTCGCCAAATTTGACAGACAGTATTCTCTTTACCTCCTCAAAATTGAGCTGAAATATTTGAACCACTCCCACTGCCGCAAAAATCTATTTAAAAAAAAAAAATCAATCAATATTGTAAACTAGTATTTCGCAGTCGGTTACACCCGATTGTAACGTTCTAACTTGTTATAAATGAGCCCTTAGTTGCAGCTCAAGCGTTGCCAGCTTGTTGATAATTATAAAAAAAAAATGGCATCTTTATTTTTAACAAATACTATTGAAAATTTCATTTGTTTTTTATGCAAAATTACAAAAGATTTTGGAATTTATTTCAGACAATACAATAAAATATCTTTAGACATTAGTTTTGATATTAACTTTTTTTTCTTTTATTTCTGTTACACACACTTAATCAATTTCAAGTATACCCTCTTCGACCACACACTGCAGGGTATTAAAAATTAAATCGGTGTTGGACATGAAAAACAAATTCAAATCTTATCAACTTGTTATTGGTTGTTGTTGTTGACCAATCCCCTCACGCACACACACACACACACACACACACACGCACAAACTTCCTCCCTCCCCTCTCGTTGCCCTTGACAGTTGCCAATATCGTTAACTGATCTCCGTCTCCAATTTTGCATCTCTTTCGTGTTCAGCGCCCCGGACAACAAAATGAGCGCCATCGATGCCTACCTGAAGCGGCCGGCGAAAGCGGCGCCCCGGACGAGTTCCACGCAGTCCAGCGAGTCGGCGGACGTTGAAGATCTCAAAACAGACATTCCCTACTTTGACGATCCGCAGCCGCCAGAAGCCGATGCGCAGCAGCGTTTTGCGTCCGCCTGGTCGCCGGACGGGGATGCGGCCACGCCGGAGCCGCAGCCGGGCGACAACGAACTGGAGCTGGACGACAGCTACACGGACTCGGATTACGGCGCCAGCGGCAGTGCGCCCAACAGCTATTATCAAACCCCGACGCCGCCCAATTGCGATGCAATGCTCCGTCCGCCCTCCAGTACCAGTTTCCAATACAACTATCCATCGCCGGGACCAGGACCGGGTCCGGGCGGTGGACCCAGCGGCAGCACCGGCAACAGCAGCGGCAACAGCAGCACCAACAACAACAACAGCAGCAGCAACAGCAGGAGCAGCAGCGGCAGCGGCGGCGGTGGCGGCAGCGGCGGCGGCGGTGGCAGCGGTGGCAGCGGGCGACTCCATGCCGCCTATACACATTCCCAGACGCTGCCGCCGCCGCCGCCGTCCTCGTCCACCTTCTATCCGAACATGTGGTATCCGAACGCGCCGTATGGCAACACTGGCGCTGGCCACACCTACGGCCGCTACGTGGGCTACACTGTGCCGCCGGGCGCCGCCGCCTATGCGGCGGCAGCGGCGCACGGGATGCTGCAGCATGGCCCCCATCACCATGCACCGCTGCATCACGCGCATCCGCATCCGCACCACCAGCACTCGCATCATCCGCATCCGCACGAGACGATGATGGAAATGTTCCAGCTCTCCAATAGGTGAGTCAGCACGAGGCACGACATGCCATTGAGTCCTGTGCCCAGGACTCAATTATGTAGTGTCCGATATTTATCGATCTGTGATGGCTCAGTTCGAGCCAAATTTTATCTTCCTCGTTTTTAAACCATCTGCGATCTACTCAAAATAAGCTGGGCTGAAAAAAAGTTGAGCAAAATTCGATATTTATCGATTTCTGGGAGTCTGGGCAAAGTTGATCAAATCAACTTAAATTTGTATATAGGCTAAATGGAAAGTTACAGGCCAAATAAACATTGGTAAAATCCTATAGAATCAGAGAATTAGTCACAAATAAGTAGGCTGAGAAATCGATATTTATCGACATAACTGGAAAGATAACTTGATCTGCATTTAAGCTTCTTAAGCTACTTGTATCCCTATATTTAAAGGATTAGGCTCTTTAAAATGTTGCTACAAATCGATATTTATCGCTCCGCAGAGGAAGTTGTAAAAAAGATTAAATGAGCTTTAGCTGCTTATTTATGTTATTTATTAGCAATATTTTGTATACCAAACTTCAAGACTTTGCGTCGGACGATTGTCGTTTCGATCGAGAATATATATGTATATATATATTCTATATATACGCAATGGGTTTGCCAATGCTCCTCACTGTTTGTGGCGAATATTAGCACAACTTTGTTCGCATTTAATGGGGCTTAGCGTATATGTATAAAAGTGCCCCCAACAGCGGAAGCAACAAACCCCAACTCAGCTGGCCCCCATCAAGCCACGTCCGCTCGCGTCAGCACCCCCACCCACCCGCTGTTCAGCTTTGCGACCCGTGCAACCAATTTGGCCACATTTGTGTTGAGCTGACCCGCTGTGCGTCTGCTGGCCGTGATTGGGGACTGTTCATGCATCATGCCCCCATTTGGGGCACGCATCAGCCCCTCGGCAACCCCTTTGCCTAATTGAGCATTCCGTTCCCGTGGCGTGCGTCGCGATTATTTTTGTATTTTTATCAATGTTGTTTTCGAGTTTTCATATTTATTTTCGTATCTCATTGACGGAGACAACAATTTGCCCAGTTGGCCATTGAGAAAACAAGTCAAAAGCCACAACAAGCCAGAAGAGCCCCTCGCTGGCCAAGCTAACAAGCCCTGCTAATAATCTCTTAGTGCACTCACGAGCTGCATTTGTTGTTATTATTGTTGTTGTTGTTGTTGTTCTTGTTGTTGTCTTGTTATCGTCTACTGAAATTTATGGCACGCGTGCATTGGGTCACTCCCACAAGCACAGCACCCCACCACACGGGCCACCCATCGCACCGCCACAGGCCACAGGCCACAGGCCGCCAACTCAATGGGCCAACAACAACAACAACAACAACAGCAACCAACAACAAACAAGTCAGCACCCTGCCAATTTGATTGGCAGCGCCGTAAACAGAGAAACGATACGCAATACTGAATACAAAATGTATTTCCTTATTTGCATATAAAATACCACGTAAAAGCCCCAAACTCAACAGCCAGGCATATTTAGTAGTACTGGATATATCGAGTATGTCTAGTAATTATATCTGTTTTGTTCCACGTTGTCACCGTGCTAGCTTAATAATTACAAGTTATTCTCAAAGGTTACCCGGCGGATACTTGATGTAAAAACGATTTCTCGGTTTTAGTATTGCGTATACGTCATGTATATTATCAATATTATTGTTGTTATTATTACTATTATTATTATTGTCATTATTATTACTAGTTTTATTTGCATTATTATGGGGCATAATTAATAAACTAGCAACTAAACTTAACTTAACCCGCCCGGATGCTAAAAGCCGGATCCACAGTTTGACTGGGTCACTTGGGCAACTCATCTACCAATGCGAACTAAACTCAAAAACATATAATACTTAAGAGTTAATCTATGCAAGTACCCTATTGTACAGATAGGTTAATATGCTCATGAATAGTATCAACAAATTAGATTAAAAATAAAAATTTTTAATTAAATAAAAAAATTCTTCAGAATCGAAAACGAAATTTTGCCTAAATTTAAAAAGAAATACAATTTCTTGTATTAAGAAAATCTTATCGTTCGAGTTTTAAGTACAATTTTATAAATGTAGCTGGACTTTACTCCTTTTTAGAATTAAACATTTTATAGAGATTCCATCTATAAACGTTTAAAAATCGTCGGTGTGGTATAAACCGCCAGTTAATCATTTGTGAAACTATGTAAACTATGTGTAATATCTTATGACACGTACGTATTTCAGGAATTTACGCCTTGTTGGTAATTGGGGCCTGAACTGCACTTTTCTTCTGATCGGCTTTTGAACCCCCTAATTGTAAACTGAATCGAAACCAAACAATAAACAAACGCTATTTTTGGCACTGCATCATAAAAAACTTCTTAAATGCAATTTCACAAATTTCTGTAACTAATTCTCCACTCGTGGTTTACCCGATATCTACTCAAGCAATTAACATTTTTTTACATTATTACGTATACGCACCATGCCCTCCCTAGCAATATGTAGTACGTAAACAAACTTATAAACAGAGATAAGAATACCTTCGAGCGATAGATACAATACTCAATCTTAAGCGATTGTAAATTTCGAAAACAGTTTATTAGTTATTTTTAAAAAATATATTACTGCAATAACCTGACGATAGGCACTCAACTTGGTTACGCATTAAAACTATCTTGCTAAAGTCAATTGTGTCGATACCCTGTCATATATAATTAGCTGAATTATGATAATAGCTAATGTATAGTATTTGTAATCTGAAGAATTAAAGTGGCATTATAGAGAGAACTCCTTAACCTCAAATATTAGAGATTGGTTTTTTTTAGAAAGGCATAGACAGGCAAATAAGATGAAAGATATTTAGGCCTAGCCCCGCCAATTCCGTTTGCAGAGTATTCAATAGTCGGTAAGCGTTATCATCTAGACAAATCCGTTCGATTGCATTTGAGTCAATTTCTGCATGTTTCTGCACGGCGTCAAGGTCATGGCTGCGATTGTGAGTTAGAGCGAGAGCGCGTGAGGAAGTGGGACTGCAAGAGTGAGCAGCGAACAGTATGCAAGTACAGTAATCGAGACAACGTCGGCGTCGCCTATCGCACTGCACCGTTACAATGTAGCGCATTCAAAACAAATAAACAAACAGACGAGCACAATCGAACGAAGAGGGGAAAGAATAGCGAGCGAGCGAGCGAGCGAGAGAGAGAGTGAGAGAGAGAGAGAGAGACAGACAGCGACTGGCAGAGATAAAGCAAGGGCAAGACCGAAAAGGCGGTAGGTTGAGTAACTGCAAATGCAACAGTTATATATAGTTACATATATATACATAGTTACATATATGTATATGTATATGTATATGTATATGTATATGTATATGTATATGTATATGTATGTGTATGTGTATATGATATGTATATGTATTTGTATATGTATATGTATATGTATGTGTATATGTATATGTATATGTATATGTATATGTATATGTATATGTATATGTATATGTATATGTATATGTATATGTATATGTATATGTATATGTATATGTATATGTATATGTATATGTATATGTATATGTATATGTATATGTATATGTATATGTATATGTATATGTATATGTATGTGTATGTGTATATGATATGATATGTATATGTATATGTATATGTATATGTATATGTATATGTATATGTATATGTATATGTATATGTATATGTATATGTATATGTATATGTATATGTATATGTATATGTATATGTATATGTATATGTATATGTATATGTATGTCTGTATTGCATACATAGGTTTCCCGCACTCACAATTAGCTACAAAGTTGGCGCATCGAGTGGCCTCAAGACCTTGCACTTCCCCGTCTGGGCACTTGGGCAATGGGAACGTCTCAAGGGCACAATAGTCATAAAAACACCACCCCCACACACCCACCCACACAACTGCTCCTGAGCCACACCCTTAATTTAGCCATATTTACAAAGGTTTCTCCTACAAATCGATGTGTTTACATTATCATATTGAAACATATATGTACATAATACGCCCTGTGTTTGGTTTTCACAGGGTGTCTCCACCCGTTACGTTTTTTGGGTAGGGTGCAAATTGTAAGTGTTATTTTTAAATCTACATCTACATATGCATTTAATTTCGCAACAAAGTTGCAATTGTACGGCCTTATTTGTATATTCATAAATGTATATGTTTGTATGTGTGTGCATGTACTCTATAGTGTCTATTAAATACCCTCTAGTACACATATCCACTTGGCGGTTAATTGAATTCAAACGATTTTATTAAACTTTGTTCTAATTGTTAGCTCAAAGTTATTTCATTTTGCATTTTGCATTTATTATTTAAGTTTGTTTTTTTGTTAACTCTCTTATATTTTGTTTATTTTCTAATCACTAAGCTTATAAATAATCCCAAAAAGGGTTGTTTTCAAGACACCCTTTGAATATTTTGAAATGCAGGGTAATGGAAACCATTTAGCTGCAGTTCGTTTACACGTCTCTGGATGTGTGTGTGTGTGTGTGTGTCTGTGTCTGTGAGTGGCTGCACTTAAATAAATACGTTACATAGTTAGACACATAGTTTTTGCGCCTTTTCAATTTTGCATGTGCTTGATATTATTGTTTGCGCTGCTTTTGTTGTTGCTGCTGCTTCTTTTATTTCGCACTTGCCGGCGCTGTGTGTGTGTATTGCGAACTTACATTATTATAAATTGTTTTTTTTTTTTTGCAATTGCGTTTTAAAATAAATTACATCAGTGGACGGGTACAGCAACAACAACAACAAAGCGGCAGCCATTACAAATCGAAATTCTCACATTTCCGTATGAATTACTCATACGCCCCCTGGGAACCAAACAAGCCGCACTGTCAGAGAACGAGAGAGGGCGAGAGAGCGAAGAGAGCGCAGAGCGCGAGAGCAAGCTTTAATGGTCGCTTGGCAAGAATAACTGTGTTTTGGCATGGCGTGGGCGACGTTGGCGTCGGGCAAAGGAAGTTGGCGCCATGTTCGGCTTTGCGTTTGGATCGCTTCGAAAGTCGCCGTCGACGTCGACGTCGACGTCGACGCCAGCTGCACTGTCGAGGCCCATTTGAACTGATAATTGTTGACAGCTATTGAGCTGTTTGTCATTCCCACATTCCGCTGCACGTTAAGCCTAGACTGCTGTGTCATGCGGTATATACATAAGTAAACAATAACATTAACAACGTCTGCCCGTTGGCACCCTTTTGCCACCGCCGCCACTTAACCAGTTCCAGGCAGTCAGCTCATATACGCCTTATTATTCGAGTGCATTGCAAATTGTCAGCCATTCACTAATCTCGGCACTTCCTGCTGTCTTTTTCAGCGGGCGCGAGGCACGCAACCGGGCGGAGAAGAATCGACGCGACAAGCTGAATGGCTCCATACAGGAGCTCTCCACCATGGTGCCGCATGTGGCAGAGTCGCCGCGACGCGTCGACAAGACGGCGGTGCTGCGTTTCGCCGCGCACGGACTACGGCTCAAATACGGTAAGCCAATTAGCGGACATACAAATAGATTGCGGCACAGTTGCGCTGCTCATTGTAACGACTTATTGTTCACTACTTTGAGTGCAAATTAGATGCATATGCACATTAGCATATGAAAATATATATATATATATATATCATTTGCAGCTTGTTTGTTAAGGGGATTTGGGGCTTAAGACCCCAAACAAGTGGTTTTGGCGAGCTCTTCAACGGAAACTGTACTAATTGCAAGCTGGCGGACTCGACGTCAATGTTGTTCAATTTAAGCCAATGGCAAAAGTAGTCAGAGCTATTAAAAACGCTCGTTTGATAGCTTGTTGCTTGCACCTATACAAAATAAATTTGTTACGAAGGTTATTACTAAACTAATTGCAGGCATTAGGTAAAATCAGGGAAAAACTCTTGAAGAGGAATTCAGAATTCGTTGTCGCTGTAAACGGGATTAATTAAAAAAAGACTTTTGCAAGTTCTGTTGGGAAAATAAAAGCTTTAAGATTTAAATTACTTGATATCTTTGGACTCGTATTCGTTCTAAAATTGTTACAATAATGATTAATTCCTTATCGAAATGGTTTTCAACATCAAAAGTCAGAAAGGTCTACCTAGCCAAGAGCTGACAATATGGACTAGAGTCAGGATTATTAAAAAACTATTTTTTATTTTTAAGTTTAAAAACTAAAGCTAAGAAAATTAAAAATTGTTTAAAACTTGTGATATTGTAATGCCAATCGAGGAAAGATTTAAAAAAATGTATATCTTGTCAATGGCCGACTACAATGAGCCGCGTTATAGCCGTTTACAGATTGCCTACACTATTGTATAGGCTATAAATTATTGATCATAACATATAATAACTGACCGTTTGCACTAGTGTTTGGCAAAACGCTGCATGAGCAGCGACCCCAAGTGACGGACACGCTGATGGGCATGCTGGATAGCTTCTTCATCACGCTCACGTGCCATGGCCAAATACTGTTGATATCGTCGAGCATCGAACAGCATCTGGGCCATTGCCAGACGGACCTGTACGGCCAAAGCATACTGCAGATCACACATCCCGAGGACCACGAAATGCTCAAGCAACAGCTCATTCCCACCGAGCTCGAGAATCTCTTCGATGCGCACGCGGAGCCAACGGATGCCGATGGCGAGCCCCGGCAGCGCAGTAAATCCGAGGAGGATTACATAGATCGCAAGTTGCGCGACGACAGGCGCAGCTTTCGCGTGCGGTAAGTGGTAAAAGAGCGTAAAAACAAAACGCAAAATTGATGGGCAGCACTGCTAGTGAAATCATCTCTAGTTTCCCGAATCAATATAGCACAAAAACTGCTATTTACGTATTAACTATCACTATGAACAAGTGCTGCCTGCTTGCGATAAGTAAAATCAAGAAACACCAATGGGCAGCACTGCTACTAAACAGTCAAATATCCAAAAAAAAAAAAATAGGCACAAAACGGGCTGCCAATTAGTAAACTCAAATAATCAAAATGCAAGCTACCTGAAAATAGTCATCATCATCATCATCTTGCATCTTTACTAGTGAAAAATCAACTATAAATAGAGTGCTGCCAGTTTATGCGATTTAAAAGTAAAGCGCAAGCACTGCTATTAAAATATCTTAATATCAGCGAGCAATAATTAATGGCGCATAAAGTGGTGCTAACTTTCGATAAGTAAAAGCGAAATGTGGCTAAATCAAACACTTGTTGACAGCACTGCTATCGTATATGCACATATATCAACTATTTATAAGAGCAAAGCCATTACGTCCATTAATTGCAATTTTAAATTCAACCATCCGTAGATGGATATAATCAAAAATAAAAAAGCTTGATTGGCAGTAATTCTAGTAAAACAACCAACATTGATGAGATGAAGTAAAAGCCTAATTGGCAGCACTGCTATTTAAGTATGGCAATCAATAAAGTGCTGCCAGTTTCTGATAAGTGAAAGTAAAACGCCCAGTTTAAAGAACTCCTGATTGGCAACACTGCTATTTAAGCAAGTAAGAGTGTTCTAGTCGGGAGTGCCCGACCAGGAGATACCCTGTCATTTCACACATATTAACCGCCTTGCATCGGCTAGCCGTCCTGATCAAGAATATATATACCTTATGGCTGCATGGCTACATTTGCACCAATTTTCGATACAGTTCAGACTGCAGGCTAGCTAAAATGAGCCAGAACTAGCTGTTAAATCATCCTAGCATATACGTATATACATTTGTATATCGATAAGCATCGTCCCGATCAAGAATATATATACCTTATGGCTGCATGGCTATACTTGCACCCATTTTCGATACAGTGCAGACTGCAGGCTGGCTTAGTTGGCAACGCTGACCTTAGTTGGCAACGCTGCTGATTGAGCAATGCGTATACAAATGTATATCGATAAGCATCGGCTTGCCTATCGATTGCAACGCCATGAAAGTGGGCATCTCTAATGTATGTTCCCCTGTTTCCGCAGATTGGCGCGCGCTGGTCCCCGCTCGGAGCCCACCGCCTACGAGGTGGTCAAGATCGATGGCTGCTTCCGGCGCAGCGACGAGGCGCCCCGCGGCATCCGCTCCAACACGTTCAGCTCCAGCCTGCAGCTGATACGGCGCACGCGCGGACGCGACGATGCCATACCGCTGCACACCATTAGCGGCAATGATATTGTAAGTGGCTGGATTTGCTCGCGTGACCATATGAGATCACACATCTGCCTCTTCTCCAGGTGCTGACTGCGTGTGCGCGCATCATAAGGCCACCAAAGATCGTTAACCGGCTGTTCGATGCGAACACGCTGGAGTACCGCACCAGGCACCTGATCGACGGCCGCATCATCGACTGCGATCAGCGCATCGGGATCGTTGCCGGCTACATGACGGACGAGGTGCGCAATCTGAATCCGTTCACCTTTATGCACACCGACGATGTGCGCTGGGTAATTGTCGCGCTGCGTCAAAGTGAGTGTTCCCCCCGAGAGGGGGAGAGCTGAGAGCTCCAGTTGCACTTGCTATAAAACTCTGCCTTCGCTTGTCTTTCAGTGTACGACTGCAACAGCTCGTACGGCGAGTCCACGTACCGGCTGTTCACGCGCAACGGGAACATCATCTACCTGCAGTCGAAGGGCTATCTGGAAATCGACAAGGAGACGAACAAGGTGCACTCGTTCGTGTGCGTCAATACGCTGCTGGACGATGAGGAGGGCAAGCGGCGCGTGCAGGAGATGAAAAAGAAGTTCTCGGTGATCATCAATACACAGATACCGCAGTCCACCATCGATGTGCCCGCCTCGGAGCATCCGGCACAGCTCGAGAAGGCTGTGCTCCGCCTTATACAGAATCTGCAGAGCAGCGGCACCGATCATGACGCCGATCAGCTGAACGCCGATGATGACGATGACGATGACGACGATGATGAGCTCGACGAAGGCCTGACCTCCTTTGGCCAATCCTCGTTCCATCAGCTGCACGATCCGCAGCAGCAGCAGCAGCAGCATCAAGCCCATCACCATCACCAGCATCATCGTCAAGGCGCCTACCTGGACAGCACCATGTCCCAGGCGCGGCTGGGCGCTGGCAACGGCATGGGCAGCTCCAAAACGCCGCCGCTGGCCCTGGTGCCGCCGGAGACGGCGTCCGTGAAGTCTTCGATATCGAAGAGCGTCAGCGTGGTCAATGTTACGGCAGCCAAGCATCTGCGCGGCCTTCACTCGGCGACAGCTGCCAAATCGCCCAGCTCCAAGGCCAAGGCCACGCTGCTCGAGAGCTGCAGCTGCCTCGGCGACGGTGACGGCGACTGCGACTTCTGTCAGGGGCCGCTTACGCCGGAGTCGGTGTTGAACAGCACGCCCGTATCGCTGAAGCGCAGCAGCGCCAGCGGCCAGGATGTCCCGGACGATGTGAAGCTGCCCAAGCGACGCTTCATGCCCAGCACAGGTGAGCTCCAGGGCATGCACTGAAGCCAGCACAGGTCTACAAAGGATTCCCAGATATAAATGTAACTTTTCAATTGGGTTTTTACCGCTTAGCTCGCTCTCAACACTTTCAATATCTATCTAGCCTCATTTTCTTTATTCTTTCTGGTAGCTGATATATTACCATGAAAAATATATCCATTTTGGGTAATCTAAGCTGTAATTTCCTAACCAATTTGGGCATAGAAGTTTCAGAACAACCGATTTTTTGTTTGCGGCTTTCCCGCCCCGAAGGTGTGGGCATATCCGAGAAATCTTTAGAGGAGGTCATCAGTAATATGTACAAAATTTGATGCAGTTAACTTAAACTTAACTTAAACATAGGGACATATATTGTTTAAATCGAATTGCCACGCAAAAAATCTTAGCACTTTATCTGACAATATATTTTCACCTCGTAAAAGAGCATAACTCTAAATTTCATATAAATTGCAGCTAGGTCTCTGTTGACTAAAAGTTTACAGAACTCAGTTTAAAGAATACAAATTTCACCCACTTTCTCCACTCAAAGTTAAAAATAGCTAATTACTAAATAAATAAAACTACTTTAAACAATTGCATAAATATGTATAAATGTAGATAATATAATATTTCTTGTAAGCCAATGTTCATATATATTCTTGATCTGTATAGACATGTCCGTCTCTCTATATGCTGTAAAGTTATTGCCATGAAACTTCTGTTACAGGCTTACATATGTCATAATTCGTGCCTGATCGTAGCATATATAACCGAGATATTTGAGGCTAATATTGCTCCCAAAATATAACCAGAAAATATTAACATCAAAGTACTATAAAGCCCACTATAAATAAAGCCTCGAATTTGTATATTAAATTACATATAATTTTTATCACATATACTCATTGATGTGTATTTCGCTATGCTTTCAGCAGAAATTGAGCACGTGCTGAGCAATTCGCTGGAGCTGATGGAGCGCAATCTGCATCAGCAGCTGAACGTGGCCGCCCAGCTGCGGGATCAGGGCAACCGGTACGAGGTGCCGCATGCCAATCAGCGCATAGATGAGATCATGGTGAGTGCAAATGCGGAACAGGCCCGACTAAAAACACAATTAACACCCTTCCATTTGAATTGGAACAGGAGGAGCATCAGAAGCAGAGCAAACTCTTTGTGGACATTAAGAGCGAGTACGAGGAGAAGCTGCAGAACAAGGCAAACACAACGAAAACGGAAATGGAAACCGGAACGCAGGGCAGCACCAGCAGCAGCGGCGGCGGAGGTGGCGGCGGAGGCGGAGGCGGTGACGTGCCCTAAGCGGGGCCATATATACACACGTATATACATATTATATATATATGTATATATATAAATGATATGTGTATGTATATAATAGAGGGTTTCAACTGATGTGATAAACGTGGCAGCCAACAGCAAAAAGCGAGTTGAAGCTCAACGCAAATGCAGACCAGTTGCAGTTCAGTTTGAGCTACTACTTAAAAATGTTTTAAAATTTATATATATATATATAAAGAACAACAAATACTGTACTTTAAAGTGCTAACAACAACTATTTACAAACAGAATGTGCATAAGGATCTGAAATGCTATATACATATATATATATGTATATGTTGAAACGAACTAATGAGTGAGCATGCAACAAAAACTACTTTAAATGGGGTCCTGGACTCGCCCGGCGGCTGTTTTTCTTTCTATACTCGTTCACAAAGCAAAGCAGAGTAAATTGGTCTCGTGCAACGTCCGTCCGTCTGTCCTATTGAAGCTACAAAAGCTTTTACATATATGTTAGAGCTTACCCGCATCAGATAAAGGATACTGGCGGTGAAAGTCTTCCCTTAAAGTAAATAATATACAGGCAACAAATTACAAAAATCGAAATTTTCCCAAAATTACAGTTTGAAGTGCGAGGAGTTAAAAATAATCATTAAGCCCGTTTTCAGTTGTTATTACACTGTGAACGAGTATTGCGCAGTCGGTGACACCCGACTGCAGTGTTCTTGTTCTTTTTATTTTTAACACTTTGTCTATAATCCTAACTACTTTTTGTATAATTTTTTTGTATTTTTTGTTTTTTTTTTAACGTAATTTATGTGTAAGTAAGCACTATATGCATACATACACATACGCATACATATACATGCATTAGTATCTAGTTAATTATAGTGCAAAAAGTGTTTGTTAATTCATTTAAATTCAAATTTATAGTCAACCGCACACTCACACACACAGAGAAAATACAATTATTAGCTTATATGCATACCTACGTACCAGTTATGTATATATATATATTTATACAAAATTATATATACCTATAAATCTATTTATTTAGATTTATATAAATATATATGTATATATATATATATATAAATAAATATATATATATATATATATATGTATATATTTATAATTATATATATATATATATGCTCTTGGCCATGGCTCTGAGGCATTGGCATACTACAAACTAAACGTGATAAAAGACTGTTAAAATTAATTGTTAGCTTTAGCATACTTTAACTTGATATATATACATATATATATATATATAATTACTTAAATCGGTCTAATTTGAATGACATAGTTCAATGAAAATTTATGTTTTACCAACATTTTAACCAAGTACTATATTTACTGTACATACATATATGTATGTATTTATATATATATATAAATATGCATTAATGTTTTAAATGTTTTATGCTCTACGAGAGAGCGAGAGGATAGAGAAATATGCTCTCCTTTGACACTTGAAAAAATATAAAATTTGTTATGTGCATACATAGGTGAATAAATGTTAGTGTTACACTATGAAAAACTTTTTGGAGCGCAAATGGAATTCAATAACGGTTTACATGACCCCAACTACAAATGCGAATTGTTGTTTAACTCAGGGCAACAATTACACAAGCGCCAAGTACAATTTACAACATTACAACTATAATATACACACATATATAATTAAACTTGATGTAAACATATTACAAAAAGAAAAAAGAAAACACAATTGTTAAATGTTTGTTATGCATTTGTTTTATATAATTTTTTCTTTTCGTTTTTTTTTTCTATTATTTGTAATTCAATTTACTATTAGATTAATTAAATAGTAAAATAAACTTGTGTACCTATATATAAATATATATAAATTTATGTATATACATACATACATGCTTGCGTGCATTATAATTTATAAATATAAGTAGATCCATTAAATGTAACGGACACGTGTGAACACTTTTAGGGCAAATCAAGTTAACTATCTACAAAATGGTAAATACTTGTGTTTGTTAATCGCCACAAAAAAGAAATTAATAAATAATAACACAAATTATGTACAGTGCATTTACAAATTATACAACAACAAGCATGATAACTACAACAAAATACAATATACTTTGCAAAACCGCAAACAGGGAACAGTTTTGAATTTGAATTCATGTTCATGTGGCAGCTCCGCAAATTAATCGCGCGCCATCTATCGTTGCACTACTTGCAATCGATAACGACCGCACAGAAAGTTATCGCTGCATGCTAATGGATCGCAAACAAAAACAAACATTTATTTGTTGTTTTCGCTAAGAAAAGCAATCAATTAACGCATTTTTAGGCCTAAATTAACGCCAGTGGCCGACCGCAGCACAATCTTAATTGACGGCCTAACATCGGCGCCCAGCGGCAGCAGCTCGTAATGACGCAGCACTTTAATGACAATTGTCTTCAGCTCGAGCAGCGCAAAGCGCTGTCCGATGCAGTTGCGCGGACCGGCGCTAAAGGGTATATAGCTGGCGCCGCCCTTGTTGCCACTGGCCAAATGCCGTTCCGGCCAGAAGCGCAGCGGCTCCTCGTACAGCTGTTCGTCGTGCAGCAGCTGCCAGAGCAGGACGATCACATTGGTGCCCGCCGGGACATGCGCCTCGCCTGCTCGGCCAGGTGGATGTGTTGCGAGTGCACGTGCAAGTTCATATATTCATTAGTATGCATCAAGATTTAGCGTGTCACCTTACCCAGCAACAAATCCTTTTCCAGGCAACGCCCCACAGCTGGTATGGGCGGATACATGCGCAGCGACTCCTTGATCACGCAGTGTAAATAGGGCAATTCCGCGAAGTCGGCGTAGACCACGGCACGCTGCAAATCTTTGCCGTAGTGTGCATGCAGCTCATCGTAGAGGCGCTGCTGCACGGGCGCATGTCGCGACAACAGATACAGGCAAAAGGATGCGGCCGATGTGGTCGTGTCGTGGCCCGCAAAGATGAACGTGCTCACCTCGTCGCGTATCTGTGCGTCCGTCAGCTGGGCGCCCTCCAGGCGTGCCTGCAGCAATGTATCCAACAGGGCGGACCGTTTGCCCAGCTGCTGCTCCGTCAGCAGCAGTTTCCGCCGCCGCTGGATGATGTCATCGGTGAAGCTGTGCAGGCACTTGACGCCAGCCAGCTGCTTGCGGTAGCCGCTGGGCCAGAACAGGCGGAACAGCAGCGGCGGCAGCAAATGCGGTTGCATGAAACGCGTTGCCAGCACATTGGTCACGCTGCCAGCAGGAAAAGACACATGTTAATCAGATGGCAAGTGGACAAAGAGCTGTCAAATGTTTAGTTACTCCTTGACGGCCTGCACCACGGGCGCATCCATATTCAGCTGCGCATCGACGCTGACGCCCATCGCCGCCTCGGTAATGATGTCCAGCGTGGCCAGGCACAGGTGCGGATATATGTTGATGAAGCGCCGTTTGCTGTCCGCTGCCAGGGGCTTCAGCTTGCCCACAAGGACATTGCACTGCCTGTCGAACACCTCGATGTACTGCTCCAGTATGCTAAAGTGGAATGTGGGCGTTATGATCTTGCGCATGGCATGCCAACGCTCGCCGCGACTGAGCAGCAGCCCGTTGCCCAGCCAGCCGCCGAGTGCCCCATAAATGGTGCCCTTGCGCAGCTGATCCTTGCTCAAGAGCAGCGCATCCACATGCCGGGGCTCCGCGGTGACCAGCACCAGGCGGCCACAGGTGGTGGCCACAAAACTGCGACCGTAGCGCTTCACATATGCCGCAAACTTCTCGTGCAAATCTGCAAGGACCCCGGACAGAGCATTGGTGGTAATCAGAGGTCGGCTACTCACTGTCCGGCTGAAAGTTGCGCATCTGCCAGAGCGCACCAATGAGCGGCACACGGGACACGTTGGGCGCCAAGCCCTCCAGTAGCTGTCGGTGCTGTCGCTCCTTCCAAGCCAGCTGCAACAACAAGCGCACCAACGAAACCAGCACAGCGGTCACCAACAACACGAGCAACATTTCTCAATACTCTGTAATCGAACACAATTTGCCTCTATTGACTGTTGTAGGAAATTTGAAAGTATTCGATGCTGTCTGCTTAGTTTGATTTATTCCGTGCAATACAGTAATTTACAAAACCGAAACAAGTGAGATAGATGGGGACTCGACTAGGAGATACCCTGACCAGTTTGCGTCCACCTGTATTCTTTAATAACTCCTCTGTTCCTTAACTGATCTTGATCTTTTTGGAATAGAGTCTTTAGGTGCTTTCGCATAAACTACGAAAAGGGGCTTTAAAAATCTCTTGTAGCTTATCGAATTTAGAAAAACCGGGTTAGGTAGCGATCAATTGAATAAACTTGATCTATCTTATTTCTGAGATAGCTATTAATGTTCACCAAGAACCTTACAGGCTCGGAGATGCTCTCTTCCGCGTGTTACATACATGTACCGAAAACCATTATACCCTTTTTACTCAGTTTCAATGGGTATACAAATTGGCCATAACAAAAACTAATTTAAAAGTGAACTTTTCCTAAAAACGAATATTACTTTAAGATTTTTGTTATCATTTTGGACAGTCAACTGAACGTTCAAGAAAAAGTTGCAGATTTTTATATTTGACCTAAAAGTATTAAATTATCTAAAGATATACAGATCATATTTTGCTCATCTCCACTTTAAAGCTGTTGATTGCACTGATTCTATAAAATGCATATTACGCGCTAAATCAATACCGAAATCAATTTAAAAATCCCGCGCTTATTGCCCACTTACCTTGCGAACGAATCCACGTGAAATGTAACTGAAAATTCGATTGCATGTTTGGCAAATGGATTTACAGTTAGTCAGTGTAACTATAACTTTGCGTGTAATTTGTGTACAAACTGTTTTATAACAATGACGCCCGAAAAAGGTACTGCAAAAGAGATTAGTCGACTGTGAAATGCCCTGTACTACATATCTGGATCATTGTTTTATGGTTAAAGCTGTACTTTATAACATAGCTAAGGGTTAACAGGCGCTTCGCTGACTATCGATAGACAATAAAATAGATGTGGCTCGCAAATATCGTCATATTAGCTGGATTCAGGGTTAACAGCTGCATCAAATTCCCATTTTATTAGCGTGTTCAATTATATTAAAGTAGTAATTAAATACATAAATCAATGACTTAAATCATATAAAAGGAGCTTTAGAGCAGCTGCGTCGATAAATTTGCAAGTTAAAAAAATCGTTGCGCCATCAAATATATATGTACATATGTGTTATACAAAATATGGCCACTCTGCTACTGGACAGAGTATGGCTTAATGAAATAAAATTAAAGAAATCGAAGAAATTACATATCAAAACTTTGCTTTTAGGCAACACAATACCCATAATACCCCATTTAATGAAAGCAGCAAGGGTGTACACAATACAGACAGAGATAGCAGACGAAAAGCAAGAGGGAGAGAAATCAGCTGATGACAAAAAAAGAGACTGCGTTAACATGTGTGCATTTAGCTGTATGGAGACCGGACGGAACTATCAATATGGACGTGGCCGCAGGCCCACGTGGATGCCGTTCGCCGATCGCAGGACCAGGCTGAGCATCAGCCGCGGCTGGGGGCCCAACGGCAGCAGCTGAAAATGCTGCAGCAGCCGGCAAATGGTGGCCTTCATCGCGAGTACGGCGAACTTCTGGCCGATGCAGTTGCGCGGCCCCGCCGAGAAGGGCACGTTGGCGTACGGATGCGCCGACGAGGCGGCCACATCGCTGGCGAACCGCTCGGGCCGGAATTGGTTGGGCGCCTCAAATTCGGCAGCAGCGCGTAGCAGCGCATAGATGCCCACAAAGTAATCGGTGCCGGCGGGTATACGCTTGCCGCCTGCCAGGTGAGCACACAAACATTTGTCAGATATCATAGAGCGCTGCTTAGCACACACTTACGTATCTCCACGTCCTCGCTGAAGGTGCGCGCAATGATGGGCACGGACGGATACAGGCGCAGCGCCTCCCGGATCACACACTCCAGGTACTTGAGCTCGTTCAGATCGCGCAGCGTTAGCGGCCGCTGTCGGTCGTTGCCGAGCACCGCGTGCATCTCGTTGACCAGGCGCTGTTGGACGGCCGCATGCCGTGAGATCTCGTACAGGCAGAAGGATATGGCGCTCGTGGTGGTGTCGTGGCCCTCGAACATGAATGTGTCCACCTCCTCGCGTATATCCTGATCGCTCAGCGGCGCACCATCCAACTTGGACTGCAGCAGCACGTCCAGCAGCGCCAAGCGACGCTTCTGGCCCAGATCATCGCAGTCAGCGCCAGGCTTCAGCTGGTGGGCGTTGACGAGCGCCTCGCGGCGCTGCCTGATGATGACCTCGGTGAACTCGTGCATGGTCTTGATCAGCGCATTCTGCTTCCTGGCCAGCTTTGGCTTCAGCAAACGGTATATCCACCCGATGCGCTGCCAGGGCTTAATGAAGCGTTCTGTCATGATATTTGTCAGCCTATTAGGTCAACAACAGGAAGGAACAAGAATAAGTCGCAACACTTGGTGCACTGCATCCGCCACACACTACTTACTCGAAAACAGCCTGCACATAGGGCAGATCGGGATGCTTTTGTGCATTTATTTTGGTGCCCATGGCGGTCTCTAAGATGGCATAAAACAAAATATTGCAAATATTTACGAACTGAAAAGATTATAGTGTGTTGTCGGTCCGGTGTTTTGACTGGAATCCTCATACTCGCATGCCTTCTTACCTTGGACATTTACATTTAAGGAAAATACAGTAACTTGTTGCTCACCTGCGATGATGTCGAGTGCCGTTAGGCAGATGATGGGGAATATATTGAGCGGCGTTTGTCCGTCCGCATGCGGCTGCAGCTGCTGGACCAATGTGGCGCTCTGCCGATCGAAGATGTCCACGAACTCCTCGAGTATCTTGAAATGGAATGTGGGCGTTATGATCTTGCGCCGAGCACGCCACTTTTTGCCCGTGCTCATTAGCAGGCCGGTGCCCAGCCAGGGCTGTAAGAGATCGTATGAGTTGTTCTTGGTTATGTGCTGTGGACTGCCCAAGATGATCTCCACGTCCCGCGGATCGGTGGAGAAGATGGCCAGCTGGTAGAGCGCCCAAACGCGATACATGCGCCCGTATTTCTTGCAATTGGCCAGCGCGTAATCCATGATATCTGGGAGAATCAGTTCAATGGAGGCCGCTGCGCTCGTGGCTATGCCAAACACTCACGTTCGCCACCGATGCCGCGATAGAGCAGCACATTGCCCAGAAACGGCAACGCCGGCGGACCCGGCATATAGTGCAGCATATCGTTGCGCCTCTTCCGGCACAGGTAATCCCACAGCAGCAGGCCGGGTGTGCAAATGAGGATCACCGCCAGCCACAGCATCTCAAGCAGCCGCTCGCAACGACAGCCGATCGGCAAATGCGGCTCAGCGAATTGAGATTCGATCAAGAGGCAAATGTCTCAAGCACCCCAAAAGGTGATCTACGTGTAAACCTCGCGGTTGGGAGTGTTGATCGAGGCTGGTTCGATTCACGGTTCACGGCTCCAATTTTTAGCTATAATTTCCCAGATCTCTTAGTGATCACTGCGCCGCAAAGGTTCTGCTCATAGTGTATTTTCAAAAAATAATTTATTTATTTTTGCAAGCAACCGGAATTTGGATTCAAATTAAAAAACCGAGTCAGGTGAACACTTTCCACTCTGTCTTATAAAAAAGCTAAATTTGGATTGGTTCGAGTTGGGGTTCCACTATTTTTATGGAAAATTCAAAAAATGAAAAAATAATTGTCTAAAGGAAAATAATTCAGCCATTAAAATTTGAATTAAAAAAAAAACATTTTAAATTGGCTTATACAAATTATTTGTTAAAAATTTAATTTTAGTGATAATTTATATATTATAAAGAATTTTTTCTTTAATGTATAATGTAAATTGCAAATTGGAGTCAGCTCTGAACCGGCATCGTCTTTATTTGCAGGCACCCCCTATAAATGAATGTCAAAGTTCAAGTACTTAACTTTTAAAATATTCATAGCTGATCTTTATGTAGGCTTTAACCCCAAAGCTTTCGTTTTGAATGGAAATTTCCAATGTAAACCCCAATAGTTACATATGTAGTACATGCAAGGAAATGATAATGTGCATAACAATACCCTGTAAAATATATATATTAACATATGATTTTATTGGCTTGAAAGCAGTGACCATGAAGAAAACCGTTATTTTCTCTCTGCGTTTAAAAATTTGTCCACTAAGAACTTTTAAAGGCCATTGACAATTCCAATATGATTTTCGCTCCCATAAGTTTATATGTTAACGGGCGACCAGCGTTGTCCAATACTGGCCGCCATTCTCCCCCCACCACCCCCGACTAGTGAGTGCCAAATGCCCAGTGGTTTAACAATGTCTCTATTTTAAGATTAAACGGCATCCTCACAAATGAAATACGAATGAAAACAAATTCAACACAGATTGCGTGCCTTCGGTTGCGGTTTCTTCAGTTGCTCTCCAGCTGGAGCCTCTCTCTACCATTGCTTTAGTCCCAGGCGTAGACTTTGCCGGGGGTTGGCAGCTGGGCACCAGTTTTGGGGGCTGCATCCTGCGCCGCATCGAGCAGTTTCTGTTGCTGGACGAGGTCAATTGGCGGCTGCACCTCGCGGCGTCCGTCGCGCGAGCAATAGTAGTTGGCCGAGTAGATGTGCGAGGGGCCTTCGGGGATCTCTGGCTGAGGCTGTGTGCGATCGGCCAAACCGTCCTCGAAGCGCAGCGCAACGGTATGTTCGCGCTAGAGCACAAACGGAAACAAAAACAAAAAGAGAAACTGAAGATTCCCGCTTACATAACGTAAGCGAATAAATGGCCAAATAGGGAGCAGCTGCTGCATACTTACGCCTAGAAGAAAAGCGCGCACGCGTTGCAAAAGCGGCGCTATATCACGACGGGCGGCAGCCATCTCAATTGTTTGTTTTATTCAAAATTAATAAACTAGCTTCAGTTCTGTCAACAAAAGCAATGCAACCAAAATATAGCAGGTACGGTTTAGTGATGAGTCGACAGGTCGATAAATCGATGAGTGCAGTCACTTTTGACTTTGCGTTCAGTTAGCAGCATCAGCAACAGCTGACATATCGATAGAAAGTCTGCTGGACCCTCAGTAGTGAAGGACATCGTAGTTCATTCTAAAGAGTGAGCTTAATCGTTATAATTGTGTTAGCGAGCGAATCGTTCGCCTAGTTCGCTTAACCGTTCGTTTAAGTCCCATCATTCGTTTGATGGTTCTTAGCGGCAATATCAATCAATTCGGTTAAATTTCAAATATAAAATTAATCATACATATATATATACTACTAGAAAGCTCCCGTAAACATCACAGAAAAAATTTCCCGGTCACGCTACGTGATAGAGGTTTAATTTTGACAAAGTTATGGGTGTTTGAAACATGGGAGCTATGGAAGCGAGAGCTTTACATGTCAAAATTTTTGTCAATTTTTGCATGATTTTTGACAAAAAATTTGACCCCTTCAGAATGTGTTTTAATGTTGTTTTTTATACTAATTGTGACAACCGCAATCGATTAAAAATGGAAATTTGCATTTCTAAATTTGGAAAAAAAAATTTTCGAAAATGAGTAAGGGGGGAGTACATGATATTTAATCAAAAAATCAAAAAATTTATTTTCAATAATGAATAAATTTGAAATGCAGAATCAATCTGGTGGACAAACCATGAACAAAATGCTATCAAACATGGATATCGGTTTAGTTTTGACAAAGTTATGGGCGAAATATAATTGAAATATTCGAGATATGGATCTGAGAGGTTTTTATTTTATTTTCAATAATGAATATATTTAAATTGGTAAGCAATAAATAAACGTTGAATACAAAAAGTGGTTAACGTGATAATATATACAGAGACTCGAACGAACGATAAACTGTAACCTGGGAAGTAGTTCGTTCGTCCAGTTAAGAATGTAGTTCAATCGAACTTGTTCTGACCGATTCGATTCAACTCCACAACACAGTCACATCTCTATTGCCTTCGCCGCGTGCACATGGCCTTTGTTTTTGTAATCGAATCGTAAAAACCTGCAAAAATAACAATAAAGATGGGCGGCCAGGGAAAAGTCATAAATCGCAAACGCAAATTTGTTGGACGAAAAGCGGACGATCCAGAATTCGATTTGGACAAGAAGCATTTCAAAGTGCTGCACGTGAACGCCGCCGAGAAGCGTCTGATTATTGTGCTTGAGGGCGCGCAACTGGAGACGGTTAAGGTGCGTAGCGGAAATTCGACGTGAAATTAACAATTGCCGTGCTTAACACTTCTCTCTCCATCCGACCACGCAGGTGCACAGCACGTTCGAGTTACTCAATTGTGATGATCACGCTGGGATTATGCGCAAAAATCAACGGGATCCCGGTTCCTGCCGCCCGGACATCACCCATCAATGCCTGCTGATGCTCTTCGACTCTCCGCTGAATCGAGCCGGCCTGCTGCAGGTGTTCGTGCGCACCGAGCACAATGTGCTCATCGAGATCAATCCACAGACGCGCATACCGCGCACCTTCAAGCGCTTCGCCGGCCTCATGGTCCAGCTGCTGCACAAGTTCCAAATACGCGCCAACGACTCGTCGCGCCGTTTGATGAGCGTCATCAAGAATCCGATCACAGACCATTTGCCCGTCGGATGCAAGAAGTATGCCATGTCCTTCTCGGGCAAGCTGGTCTCCAATTGCCGCGAGCTGGTGCCGCACGGCGAAGAGGGCAGCACGGCGTACGATGAGCCCGTGGTAATGGTCATTGGTGCATTCGCCCACGGCGTCCTCAAGACGGACTACACCGAGGAGCTATTCTCCATTAGCAACTATCCCCTGTCTGCGGCCATTGCCTGCTCCAAGCTCTGCACCGCCTTTGAGGAGGTCTGGGGCGTCGTCTAGTCGCCGCAATAGTTTCTAAGCATACCTATATTATAGCTTCTATTTGTTTTTGACTAGATTATTCATATACACTACATATGTATATATGTGTCTATATATATACTATAACGAGAATTTTACTTAAGTGCATGTTTACACGACGTACTTTATTGTTTAAAATCTGTGAACAATGCAGTTATGATATAGTTGCCTGATCCTAATTGAAATCCGCAAAAAAAGGAAATATAAATGCATTATATTTATATTTATTATATATCTCTTGATATCTTCATACAGTGCACACTCGATAATTGCCACAAACTATGAAATATTAAAAGGAGTTTTCATAAAAATAGTTTCAAAAATTTATGTGAATTTATAATTTCGTTTTTCTTTAGTTATAAATAGATTCATTAAAGATATCTTACTTTTACTTATTTTTAGTGCATTTTGGCAAAATCACTAAAAACTTGATATATTGGTAGATTTTAGAAAACAAATTTGATCAAGGCTACGGCAAATCGGTTTGATTCATTTTTTTTTTAAACCGGTTTCTTTTTATTTCAGTAGAACAATATTTGGAAGTTTCTAAAAATACATTCTACTTCTTAATGAGCAAATAAAATGAGTATACCGCAAATAAAACTGGATTCAGTAGATTGGAAAATTAGGTTCACGAACCGATTCACAAATTTGTAAAAATTTTTTTTTAATTATCACACTTTAAAAGTGAGGCAATGTTATGATAACAATAGTGATAAATTCAATTAAATTATAACCGAATGCTTGCTTAACTTTATCGGTAAGATTTATATCTTACTGAGATATAGAGATAAAGAAATTCCTTTTTTTTAACATCCCTGATAATTAGAAATTTATTGAATCTGTGACAACTTTTGTCTATATAAAAAAAAGGAGATTGACGGAAGTAAAAGATTAATGACCAAGGGTACTATCCTGTAAGCTTGATTATTTGCTTAACACTTGGCAAACAATTCAAAGTGTGGTAATTGCGCTAAGTGCTCTCGTGATGTGGTCGGTGTAAACGAAAGTTATGGCAAAATCGAGCTTATCATTTATCATCATACATATTTAATATATATATATATATAAATACACATACATATTTTCATATGTACACACATATATATATTTATATAAATATATATGAATTTATTGATTTATTTATATAATTCTCAATTACAAAAGGACTTGCGTTAGATTTAAAAGTGTAAAAAAATTAAACAGATTTTTTTAAAGTTTTTTTGTGTTGTTTTTCAGTAAATTTCGACAAATCTTAACTAAACGCTTGTTGTTGTAGATGTTGTTGGATGCGGGCACAGATAAACAAACGTTAAAACGACATAATCATGTATTAGCATTTGCATTTTTATAGATATTAAGAGTTTCTCTCACAATTTGTTGCTGAATGTTTTGTTTTTCGTTTCATTCGGGTTGTAGAAAAGACAACGATTTTGTTTTGTTTGCATATTCGAAATGGGGAAATGCGAAAACACTTGGCTAATGAATGCGATTGCCATAATCCCGTTGCGAGAGCGTTGACTACTTGGATACCGGCTTCTTGGACAGATCTGCCGCCTTCTTGTCGGCCTCGCGCTTAGCGGCCGCCTCCTCGCGCTGCTGCCGGATGAGCGCGAGGCGGGCGAGATCCGCCTTCGCCTCGGTGGTTTTGCCAGCTGCGTGGAGTTTCTCGTAGCGCTGGCGCGCCTTTTGCTTCTCAATTTGTTCGCGCTCGCGACGCGACAGCTCCGGCTTACCGCTGGCGCCACCACCGCCGCCGCCGCCTGCCGTATCGTCAATTTTGATTTGCGATAGCTTCTGTGTGGCCTTTTTGGTCACACGATTGGGATTCTCGATTTCGATAAGCGAGGCCACGCCCTTTTTGGCATCACGGGCATCCGCCTCCGAATCGTCATCGGAGTCCTCATCGTCGTCAGACTCCTCATCAGAGGAGCTGCGGCGTCGCTGCCGCTGCTGCTGTTGCTTCTGTCGCTGTGCGGGCTTGGCTGTTTTGCGCGGTGCCGACGACTGTTTGGATGTGCCGGCAGCGCCAGTGGCAGCGGCAGCGGCGCCACCGGCGCCTTGTTCCCCCTGCTCGCTGCCGCTAGACGACTGGTCGCTCTCCTCCTCCGATTCCTGCTGCAGCTCCTCGGGCGATGTGAAGTGGCGGCTGCGGCCTTTGTGGTTAACGTATTTTCCTCGTGGCATGACGACCCACTGCTGCTTCTGTAAAACGTATTGGTATTGGTATTATATGTATAAGTATGTGTGCTGGTATTTGTGTTGGTATCGCTGAGAGAAGTGTATTTGTGTGTGCGCACGCGTGTGTCTGTGTGTTAATCGCCGCTAGTTTTTAGCCCACAAGAAATGGCGTCGTACAAGGCGCTTGGAGGCTGCATTTTGGCAACATTAATTACTATCAATAATTTATGTTTTTCGATTTTGGTTACAATTTTTCCAGACTTTTGTACTTACCCCTTTCGCAAGCAATTTGCTTATATTTATCGTCCCAATTTGGTATAGAGCTATCGCTTATCGACTTGCGACACTGTCAGCTGCTCTTCGTTAGCAGCTGGTTGGGGATGACACTGCTGTGCTATGTTATTCTTTGTGCATCGATAGTTCGATTAGTGCTTATTGCAATTGCATAATCTCGATGTATATCGATGTATCGACCTAACTATCCGAAACGATAGTACTCGCGCCGCTACGTGCTGAAATGAACACGAAAAAATGTGCTAGTCAATGCTAAAATGTAGATAATATATGTAAATGCTAAAAAATGGTACAAGCGGCGCACACAAACCAAACCGAATGGATATTCAGCTGATTATAGTTTGGGCATTTGGGGCGCATAGGTGCTCGAACCGAGAAAAGGCGTATAACAACATAACTGATGCTAGAAAAATATTGTGAGACAGCCATTTTGTTTCGTCGTTACGTTTGTTCATCGTGCATTTTTTCATGCGCGCTGCTCGCTGCTTTTGTACACACACATGCACATACACAAGTCGAAAATTCACCACCACCAACAGCTAGCATTTGCCATTGCTACCAGCACCACCACCACCAACAACGACATTGAGCGAGACGGACGCTTTCGACATGCCTCACATGAACAGTGTCCGCTCTCGCGCTCTCAGCAGCTACTCTGTCGGTTGCATTTACACGCACGTCCATCCGCATTGTATGTGAGTAGTGCCGCTATAGAGCAGTTGGTATACGCGTGCGCTCGCCTTTCGCTGTGTATGTGTGTGTGTGTATTCGCATTTTGAGTAATTTCGAAAAATTTTTGTATATTTGATGGCGACAACGACGGCTGCTTTACTCACAAGAAACGCGCGTATGTCGAAAATTGTAGCGCGTACGTATATCGGTGTGTAGAAATTGCTTTAAAACTGTGGTAAAAACTAGCTAAAATTATATAAATTGTTCAAAAAGTGCTTATTTAATGTAACGTGTTCAGATTGCAACTAAAATTTGGTATAATACAATGAATTTTGCGCCAAAAAAATGTATTTGAAAATGTGAGACTTCAATGGACATGACAATTTTTTTTTTCATTTTACTTTTTTTTTTTGGTGGTGGCAACGAACAGCGCAACCAGCCAGCACTGTAGTAGAAGAAAGAAGCAGCAGCGCTGACTATCTGTCGCTGAGTGTGTCTGTGTGAGAATGTGTGTGTGTGTGTGTTTGGTGGCGTGTGTCTGTGTTTAAGCGTGTGTACGTGCGTTTAGCAGCAATGGGCAGTGAATATTAACAAAATAAAATAAAGAAAAATACATAGATAAATATATAAATAAATGGCAAACGCGCAAAAAATTTGCCATGTTGAAAAAGTTGTTTGAAATAAAATATATATGCAACATAAATACAAAATAATAAACATAATTTTATTTAATTTAATTTAATTTTTTTTATTAAATTACGTGTATGAACGTAAATACGTTAACGTTATGTAGCCTTTGCGCGTATGCATGTGCTCGTTAGTATGTGTGCGCTTGTGTGTCTGTGTCGGGCTGTTTTGCCGCCGCTGTTTATAACGTAACGTAAGAATGTCTCGTAGCTTAACGACGCTGCTTACGTGTTCGCTACCGCCGTCGTCGTCGTTTTCGTCCGTCATCAACTACGTCGCGACATCGACTACGTAGTCCAGCTGCGTCATGTGCGCATTTTTTTTGTTGATATTCGTTCTCTGGCAGCAACAAGAATATTCTAAAATCAAAATATATATTTATGCATATATATATTTATTTTTTTACAGTTACACACCTTAACAATTGTGAAGAAATTTAGAATTTGCGTGTTGTATTTTTTAAAATCTAAACATATGTATAAATATATATATATATTTATATACATACATACAACAAAAATAAAATAAAGTAATCAAGTCAAAGCGACGACAACAAATCAAAGCAAATTGATCAGTTCCCATTTATATTAAATCAAACAACAATAACAATAAGGAATCCGCGACCACAACAACAACATAAACAAAACACAAATTCGGATATACCCACACAACAACAATCACAATTCCTTCGAATTGTACGGATACTAAACTACACAAAAACAAAACAAATTTAAAAAACGTAAGTAATATAGTTATCGAAGTGCGTCAACAAAAACAAACAACGTGCTGTGCGAGTTCAGTTCAACTAGAAACGGTGCGTTGCATTCGTTGCACGTGGCGCATGCCCCACAATACGAAGAATAGCGCGGTTCTCATCCCCCCCCCCACACACATATATATATATATATAAATATATACACATACACATACACATACACATACATAATGCCAATAATGCGAATTTATCGATCGAGCTTTCGATTCTTCACCGTGAACTGTTGCGTGTGTGTGTTTATACTCTTTGACAGTCGTTTATGCTGGCGTGATACTTGCAGCTTATTTAAATAGGTGTCATTCGCCCATTACAAACAACAACAACCCTTCTTCTATGTGTGCACATTTAGCCGAAAAGAAAAGGCAGCTGCATTTCCTTTTACTACCCCTGAATAAAATTAAACATATACTGAAAGGGAATTTTTTTAAATTAAATAGTCATAACGTTAATATTAAAAATCTGTTCGCTGAATTGAGTTGTAAATTAAATTGTTCTTATTCCTCTAGAAAATATAGCTTGAGTTAACTGAATGAAAAAGTGTTTGGTTTTGTTTAATCAAATCAATCACGGCGAAAAAGGTTGTTCAAATATAGGCAGCAGTTTGTTTTTTTTTTTTTATATATGTCTCCAAAATAATTTTCAAAATTACTAATTACTTTATGAATAAAAAATGCAATAAAAACGCCCATTTAATAGTCAAAAATAGTTGGAAGTACTTTCAACTCGAGTATAGTCTTTCAAGCGCGCCGCAAGCTGAGAATAGAGTCTGTTCCATAGAAACTAATAAAGTGCCGTTAAATTTATCGCTCAAGAAGACGGTGAATTCAACGTAAAGAAAAAAGAGTAAACAAAATGTAACCGGCGTGCACCTTTAGTGGATTTATTCGCCATCTCATCGGTGCATCTGCTTACATATCTCAGTGTGCGTGGTTGTGTGTGTGACAATTGCATTTGGCGCGCAAAATCAAAAATCGTTTCAATTTCAGCTTGTTTACCTTTTGTGCAATTTAATCATGTCATATTGTACAATTATATGTATATATATGCCTAATGCATTTGCTTCATATTATCCTGTCTAGTCGTAGAAAATAGAGGAGGGGCGGGAGAGAGGGGGCGACACGCAATTTCATTGATGCTTTTGCTGTCAACGTCGACTGCGACTGCAGTTGGTTTAGTCTGCTGCTGCATGCAAACCGGCTTTAAATTCGTGCCACTATTAGCACGATTTATTAACCTAGAGGCGCGCAGAGGCAGAAGCCGGGCGGGCGGGCGGGCGTGTATGCAGGCAGGCAGTCAACATTCCGCGTTCTCTCTTCGGCGCGGCATTTTCAATTCGACATTTGTTCGTTCGTGACGTAGTCGCGCTCCGTATCGCTACAGTAGTCGGCACATACTTGCAGATACAGCACAAACAATAGCAGCAGCAGCCGTAACAACAACAGTTGCTGCTGCTCTTTGCCGCCTGCGTTTTTCTTTTTTCACTTTCGAACTCTGGCATCGAAAAAGAGACGAGAAACTCGCTCGTTCGCGCTTACGGTACGCTCACTGTATTGACAAATACAAACACAAAACCTCTCTCTCTTGGCTCTTTGCTGTTCTTTCTGTGTGTGTCTCGTGCCGCTGCCGCCATATTTGCATTTGGAATATATATTACGTAGCGCATTGTTGTCCCACTCTAACCCATGTTTTTTTTAGCCCCAAGTGTTCAGTCACGACACTGTGCTGTGCTATGGCTGTATGCATGTGTGTGCGTGTGGATCACTTGTATTTTATTTATTTAAATAAAATTTTTTGCGCGTAGTTCAAGTGCATGCAGGCAAAAAAAATATATACATATGTATATTAATGAACGTGTGCGTGCTGCTTGAGTTTGAATGAAACTTCTGTACGTATGAATGTGAACACAGAATGCAAATACAAATACAGATATACATTTATAGAGCACATTTTGCAAAATGTGACGGAAATTGTTGACCTTTGTTGACAAACGAACTGTGCAACGTGATTTTCTCTTCCAATCCTTTCCTGTCTCCAAATTTCAATCAACATTTATAGTTAAAAAACTCCATAAATGACCAACATTAATGTTAATTTATCTGTTAGCCGCCCGGCGTATAAAAAAACTAAATTTGCTTTTTGTTCTGACCCCCACCCGCCTTTTGCGGCGCTTAGTGTTAAATGCATGCCATTGCTGCTTCTTTTTCTTCTAACTCGACGTCATCATCGTGTTTGCCTTGAATTCATATTCACAAGTATATGCATACAATGACATGCACACGCACACGCACACATACTGCGAGTATATGGTGCGGTCCGTTACATACACAAATGCAAACACGAAGCACGACGAACGCTCGTTTTAGGTTCTCTCTCAACACGAAGAGCGAGCCGAGCGTACGTTCGCGCTACGTTGATGTTGTTTTTGTTGCGTTCTACGTAAAATTTTTGTTGAAAACTCAAAGTCGTCTACTGTACTACATAATTACAACAGAGAAGCGGACATCAGCACGTTTGCTGTTCGTGTGTGTGTGTGTGTGTGTTACCAGTTAATGTTTTGTTTTGCTGTGAGAATGAGCAAGAACGTGAAAGGGAAAGAGAGAATAGACTGTCGCCCGTCTGCTGCTGCTGCTACTGCAGTTGGCGTTGGCGTTTTTTTTATTTTTCCTTTTGTTTTTAAATAACAAATAATTGCGCGTTTTAAAAATATTCAATCGGCGAGCGTATGTCTACGTCATTTGTTGACTTACTGTTAATTCTTGTTTTTCGATGTTCTTCCGAATTAAATTTCGCGTCACTGAATTTTTTTTATTTAGCGGTCGGCAACAAACCGTAACCGCAAATTTACAGTCAGCAGTCAAAAGTACGAAATATTCGCACTGACAGTCATGCCTACAGTGGTCGAAATTGTATATATTTTACGTGATTAATTTAAGTTTATGTATGTACATGTAAAAAGAAGTTTCAAAGTGAAAGCAAAATCAAAGATAAATTTTTGCCGGCCGGCGTATACCAAATAAATACAGTATGTGCTTACATATATATACATGATAAATACATATGTACCTATCTACATAAATATGTGCGTGCTATGACTGTATGATATGTTGCAATGATTTTGTGGGGCCCATTGTTTACAATTTGCACGGCACATTTATGGGAGCGCAAAACCACTGTGCAGGCTAGCAGCAACACACTGTGCGAGAGAACTGCGCGTGGTGTGAGTTTAATTGTGTTTGTGTGTGTACGTGTGTGTGTGCCTGTTGTTTGTGGTGGCCGTCAGCGCTTCAAAACCATTGGCTTCCTTGCCGCTCGGCATTATCGCCACAATGCCAGAATCGAGGGTGAGGGTGTTAAAACCAAAATTACGTATGCCTTTTTGTTTTCATGTGATTGTGTATGTGTGTGTGTGCTTGCAATGTGCAACAACAACAAACAAAGAGACTAAATGAGTATGAATCATGTTTTGCCTGCTACTGCTGGAACGGAACATAACCAAGTTAAGTTGGCGGTGTGGTGAATTTCTACCAACAACACCAATACACACATGCAGGCCTCACTCACCGACACACACACAGACACGTGCATAGATATGTATGCGTTCGCATTCTTTTTTTTTATTTTTTATTATTAATTCAATGTGTTAGTTTCGAAGAAAAGCATTGATTTATTCCAAACTGCTCTAATTGTTCTGTATTTCTAGCAGTAGTTAATACTTTTGAATTTGTATCTAAATTTTTTATTTTATTGCGCTGCTTTAAGCAGCATTTCAAAGCCAGACATGCGTGCAAACGGGACAGCTCTATATGTGAGCATGTTGCGACTCGTATTGCGTGTGTGTGTGTGTGTGATGGATGCTCTTTCTCGCTCTCACGCTGTCTCTCGTTTTCGAATTTCGAAAGTTGTATCGGCGCTCTTTTTGACTGGTGCCGTTTGCGCTGTTGCCGTGAGTGCCAAAACGGCGGCAAAGTAACTAACACACACACACCGAAATAACACGCACAGATACGAAAAAACAAAAAAAGGAAAATAAAGGCCAAGCCAAAGCGTAATACAAAAAACCCAAAGAAGAAGCGCAACAGCAGCAGCAGCTGCAGCAAAAGCAGCGTGTGTGTTTTTGAAAGAAATTGTCGTAGAAAAATAAGTGAAACCCAAAACAAAAAAACAAAAAAATAGCAGAAAAAAAAAACAAATCTGCAGCATTTAGCTGTTTTTATATATGTATATATTTTATATTTGCTCTGCTTTTTGTGTGTTTGTATATCGTTGTTGCATTTTGCATTTGCCGAACGCGGGAGAATCATCGTGTGTTGTATGTGTGTGCGTTTGTATTTGTGTTTGTGTTTGTATTTTGTTTATTTTAACTGCTCATCGTATAGCATTTTGTTGTTTATGTAACGAAAAACTAAATAGTAGTTCTGCGCGCTCTGTTAGCCCACATGCATGCACATGCCACATATATACATATATATATATATTTATATATGAGTGTGTGCACCGTAAAATTGTTCTAATAACTATTCGAAGCAAAAGTTGCTAAAAGACAAAGAGCCGGCAAAAAACCCGGCCGGTATCGAAAAATAAAAGTAAATTTGATGTTTACAGTTGTGCGTCATATTTACTGCAGAGACTGTTGTTTATATTCCAAATATATATGTGTATAAATCGATAGCGATTGCCAAAATATTTGAAATGCATTATCGAATGATAGAACGAAGATACTTGTAAGATTTAACCAACGAATTCATTGTTTATATTTTGCTTACTTTTCCTCTTGCAGACTCGCTCCTTGGCTGTGCGACAAGCCGACCAACAAGAAACAACAACAATTGCGAGATAAACTAACTAAATAATCAAATCAACATCAACTGCAGCTGAAGAGGTGGAACAGAGGAGCAACAATCGCTTCCACTTTTAACAACAAAAAACAAAAATTGGCCATCATAATGCCAACTGAACTGAAACTGAACTGAATTCGAAACAGCAAATTAAAACAGACATCTGGAGGAGCAGCGCCACGACGACACCGGCAAGTGGTGGTAAATAATAGTTATAATATATAAATTGTACACAATTATTGGTTTACAAATTAAGCTAATCGCGCTTTTCAATCTTTCAGTTGATAACAATTTGCTGAGCATGCAACGGACACAAAAGCCAACAGCAGCCGTCGAAGAAGCAGCAGCAGCAGCATTAGCCGTTGAAAGATTGGAGCACATCTGCAGCAATTGCAGAAGCAAAAGGAGGAGCAGCAGCAGCAGCAGCAGCAGAAGGAACTGCAGTTGCAGCAGCAGCAGCAGCGGCAGCAGAGGGAACTGCAGTCGAGCAGTGCATTATTGGCTGCTCTGAGCAGCGGGGCGTACAAAAAAGGACGCGTGAACAGGACGAGACGGCCCCGGGCGTGTGTGCGTTGTGGTGTGTGTGCGTCGGCCGTCTCAGTCACCTTGAGCAGCAACAACAGCAGCAACAGCAGCAGCAGCAGCAGCAGCAGCAACAGCAGCAGTAATAAAATTAGCTGATTGATTTAATTGTTATAACAACTGGAGGAGGAGCACCAACAATAACAATGTCATCCAACGAACCACCGCCACGTTATGAGCCCGCTGTGGAGCCAATCAATGGCATTGTACAGCCACCGGTTGTGCCGCCACAGGAGCGACCGGGACGCAATACGAATCAATTGCAATATTTGATTAAAACCGTGATGAAGGTCATTTGGAAGCATCATTTCTCTTGGCCATTTCAACAGCCCGTCGATGCCAAGAAACTGAACCTGCCCGACTATCACAAGATTATCAAACAGCCAATGGACATGGGTACGATTAAGAAACGTTTGGAGAACAACTACTATTGGTCGGCCAAGGAGGCCATCCATGATTTTAATACGATGTTCACCAATTGCTATGTCTACAACAAGCCCGGCGAAGATGTTGTTGTTATGGCCCAAACGTTAGAAAAGGTATTTCTACAGAAGATCGAATCGATGCCCAAGGAGGAGCTTGAACTGGAGCCCGTCACGGCCAAGGGCGGCAAAAAGAAACAGCGTACACCGGCCACACCAAAGGCGGCCAGCAGCAGTGCCGGTGGTCTCGGTGCGGGCGGTGTCACCAGCAATAGTGCAACTCCAGCCTCGGCGACCAGCACACCAACAACAGCTGGTGGCAAATCAGCACAATCCTCACAGCTGCCGACGATGGGCTTGTCGCAGTCAGCGTCGGCGGTGTCAACGCCAACGTCAGCGACGTCGGCGGCAGCAGCGGCAACGGCGGCGGCGGCAGCAGCGGCGGCAGCGGCAGCCGCTGCAGCGGCAGCAGCAAACGCCCGACCAGTTTCCGCCATGGGCGGTACGGTTTCATCAACGGCCGGAGGCGTTGCACCGTCCATACCACCGATAAGCACAATGCCACCGCATACGGTGCCGGGCAGCACGAATACAACGACAACTGCGATGGCAGCGGCAGCGGCAGCTGCGGCGGCGGGGGCGGGGCCCGGCGCAACAAATGCGGCTGCGCTAAACGCGGCAATGGCCAGCCTATTAAATCCTGCGCAGAGCGGCGGTGCCGGCTACGGAGTCGGCGCCCAACAGACATCGCTCAACAGCAACAGCTCCCTGCTCGACAGCAATGCGGCGGCAGCGGCGGTTGCACAGGCGCAAGCGGCAGCAGCGGCGGCGGTGGCAGCAGCCGCCTTAGACGGCGCTGGAGGCGTAACAATACCATCGGCTGCCGTGAACGCCGCCAACGCGGTGCAGGCCTATGTGAATAGTACGGCGGGGGTCGGTGTGGGCGTTGTCGATGCCGTAATACCGCCACAGCAGCCGGCCAAAATGAAGAAGGGCGTCAAACGGAAGGCGGACACCACAACGCCCACGGCGAATGCATTTGAATCGCCCTACGCCCAAATGGACTCCAAATCGGCCAAAATAGCGACGCGACGGGAATCGAATCGTCAGGTAATTGGCAAAAAGGTAAGAGGCAATTGTCAGACGTTGTTTTTTTTTGTTTTGCCAAAGACAAGAGGAAAAAAAATTAAATATATGTGTTGGACTGCATGAGTGTGTGTGTGTGTACCCAAAAGATAGTAAACAAGTGTTTAGAATATGCATAGATAGATGTAATGCAACCCCTTTTAAGCCCGTCTAAAGGTATTTGCAAAACAAAACAAGGTTTCTAAAAGTTTAAAAAATATATATTAAATACCTTTGCTTTAGGTTCTTGAGTGCGCGATTATAGTTCGTTGCGTTCAAATTTCAACTAGGAAACTAAGATATATATATTTGTTTTGATGGCAAAATCGAAATAATGAAGGAAGGAACTTTATTTAACGTCAATCTCAAAGCTAGACTTTCTAAAAATGATGTAGACATATATATAAAAGACAATTCATAAATAAATATATATTCGTTGAGAATATGTAGTTAAGAGTTGGGCAATTTTTAAGCCTTAATTGTTTATGTTTTTTACTTAAACTTAAATTAGGCTAGTTTCGTTCTCCTATGAAGCTAAATTTGTTTTAAAAGAGTAATTCATTATATTAAATTATAATTTGTCCCTGCTCGGGCGCCACTTTGGAAAAATTAGAAAAATACAAACTAGAAAGCATTGTTTTTTAGCAGCTTATAATGTACATGAATTGGCAGGAATTGATTTATAGTAAAGATTTGCAAAATGGGATCAGAAACCGAGTCTATAAGATATTGGGTTTAATAACTGTAAAAATTATAGATACGTCAAATTTAGTATATATACAGTTTTTGAAGGTATATCGAGAGCTGACTAACAAAGAGTTATTTAGACTTGGTTTGATCTCAGAACTAATTAATATGTATAAATATTCGAAAGAAAAAAAATACATTTTGATTTCTCCATACATTGATTAAACACCTAAAAGTCCGAATAAATGTTTGTGTGTATGTCTAAACAGATTAAAATTAAGTAATTAAATTCAGGTGCAAATTTTGGTGTAGTTCCTTACACCTAAGCGTTTCCAATGCACACAAAAACACAAGCACACACACATTTACACTTTCTGACACACACACACAACACAACACAACACAACAACAAAAATAACAATAAACTCATGTATTAAACGCTGCCTTTGCCTTTTACACTTATGATTTGAGATCATTAAAATGCGTATTTAAGCTGAAAACGATCAATTGATCGATACAAAATTTGGCAACGATAGACGGAAAAAAAGCTGTCGATTATGTGATTATTATTATGAGAGTGCATTGTTATCGATCGTTCAATTGATTGTTATACAGCTTCTGAAAACGATTATATACTATATAAGTGCATAAACTGAAAGAAAAAAAATCATATTGTACATTGAATTTTTTGAATGCTCTCTAACCCATTGCCGCTTTGTTTTCTTCTACTTTTCTTTTATTTATTTTTTGATCTTTTTCGTTTTGATCATCGTTATCGTTATCGTTGTCATTGCACACACACCACGCACCAATCGAACCACGACAATCGAAACCACCAAATCGATCAATTTGAAAAACACCAGGATCTTACATTCCAGGGCTCGGGCTATCCAATGTCACCATTGGGTGTCGCTGGTGTGCCTGGTCTGGTTGCCAGTGGGGCCGTTGGCGGCGTTGCTGGCGCCAAATCCAAGGAGAAACTATCGGATGCACTGAAGTCATGCAATGAGATACTCAAGGAGCTGTTCTCAAAGAAGCACTCCGGCTATGCCTGGCCATTTTATAAACCGGTGGACGCTGAACTTTTGGGCCTGCACGACTATCACGATATCATCAAGAAGCCAATGGATTTGGGAACGGTTAAGCGTAAAATGGACAATCGCGAATATAAGAGCGCACCGGAATTTGCGGCCGATGTGCGATTAATATTCACCAATTGCTACAAATACAATCCGCCAGATCATGATGTTGTCGCGATGGGACGCAAACTGCAGGACGTCTTCGAGATGCGCTACGCGAATATACCCGATGAGCCCGTTGCGAATGCGGCCCATCATCATCATGGCTATTCGAGTACATCGAAGCACGACGCTAGCGACTCATCCAGCGAGGACTCCAGCGATACCGAGAACGAGTCCAACTCGGACGAGGAGCGCAGCGCCAAGCTCAAAATGCTCGAGTCGAAGCTGTTGGGACTGCAGGAGGAGATACGCAAACTGGTGGAGGAGGCGTCCGCCAAAAAGAAGGCAAAGAAAAAACTCAAGGAGAAAAAGAAGAGCCTGGGACCGGCCAGTGCCAGCGGCGGCGGCGGCGGCGGTGGCGGCGGCGGTGGAGGCGGCGGCCACCATCAGCACGCACCCACCACCGGCAATGCCGCGCACGGCGGCGTCACAATGCCCGCCAATGTGGCCGCTCTCAATGCGGCCGGCGCAGCCAGCGCCAATTTGTCGGCGCTGCTAAGCGGCTCGCTGGTGGGTGCCGGCGGCGCCGGCGTTGGTGGCGGTGTGCCCGGCGCGACGACACTGCAGCAGGTCCACGACATGGCCCTGGCCATGAGCCAGCTGACGGGCGGCGGTGCCGCCGCTGGTGGTGGCTATGCGGCCGGCGTTAATGCGGCGGGCGTTGCGGCCGGCGGTGGCAAGGCGGCGGCCGGAGCTCTCGCCGGTGCACTGGCAGCTGGCGCGGCTGCCGGTGCCGGCGGTGCTGGCGGCGGCAGCGGTGGCGGCAGTAAAGGTGCTAAGGTGAAGGGACAGCGCGGCGCCAAGGGCGGCGCTGGCGTGACAGCCGGCGGTGCAGCGGGCAATGCAGCTGCTGGTGCAGCCGGTGTCGGCGGCGCGGGTGCTGCGTCCGGCGGCGGTGGCGGCGGCAGCGGTGGCAGCAGTGCCACCAATGCGAAGCGCACCAAGAGCAGCAGCAACGCCGGCGCTGGAGCCGGTGGCGCCGGTGCCGGTGCCGGCGGTGGAGCCGGTGCGCGCGGCAGCAGCAAAAAGAAGCCCAGCCAGGTGATGAACTTCGATTCCGAGGAGGAGGACACCGCCAAGCCTATGTCCTACGATGAGAAGCGACAGCTATCCCTCGACATTAACAAATTGCCAGGTGAGATCACTGAAAAATACGACATAAGCACATATATATATATATATGATATATGTATGTTTTGTGATTGAGAACTTGTAAGAAAACAAAATGAAAGTGAAACCAGAGTTGAGATGATATTGATGATATTTGCCGATGCAAATAATCTTGAGTCCAAGACAATCCAAGATCAAATCTTTCTAATAGTATTACAGTTATAACGTCAAACTGTGTAGTTATTGCTTCTACCAAGCAATTAGCATATAGCATAGCACCGATTTTGATTGGAAAGTGACAAAATATTTGCTGAAGTTTCAATAATTTGATTAAACCAATAACAATTTAAATCGATTAAATGTGGGAGTACATTGAAGCGTTTTCCTTAAAAGAAGCTTTTTTAATGCTGTAATAATTCCAAAGATTTTTGTATTTTTATTTTATAAACAAGTGTGAATATATACTTTAAAACTATTTCTTGACGTTTTGACAAAACTCGTAAAAAAGTGAATGAAAATGTTAGCAAAAAATATATGGAATCAAATCGCGTGAATAGTTTATTTTTGTTAAGCAAGCGGCAATATTAAAGCGAGTATAGCGAAAACATTTAATGAAGATGGCGAGGACTCTAAATAATTGTGACCCATTACTATATTTACAAAACAAACACAAAGAAAACTGCTGCAGGATTTTTATAATTTAAAAAAAATGTTATTTATAGTTTATGAATATGTTAAGTTGACTATGATATAACATAGAATATAAATCGCTATCATAAAATACCATTAAGCGTTAAGCTTAGCCTTCATTATCTAATTAATATTTTGTTGTTCGTCTGGCAGGTGACAAACTGGGACGTGTGGTGCACATTATACAAAATCGGGAACCATCGCTGCGCGACTCGAATCCGGATGAGATTGAGATCGATTTCGAGACGCTGAAGCCGTCGACGCTGCGCGAGCTAGAAAGCTATGTGGCGTCGTGTTTGCGCAAAAAAACACGTAAGCCATATTGTAAGTTTGTAACTAAACCGAGACCACAAACAACAACAACAAGAACAAGAACAATAGCAACAACAACAACATCGAGAACAACAGCAGCAACAACAACAAGAACTAGAAGCAATGCTCGAAAATTTATAAAATCTTTTAATTGTATTTGTAAAAATAATAATGCAAATCATTTTGTTGGGTGGCGTTGCGTTTTGCTGTTTGCATTTGAGATTTTTATTTCGTCAAAATTATATATTCAATCGAAAACAACAACAAAACGAAACTACAAGAATTTTCCAAATTTTTTATTAAAGAAAAAAAATACCGAAAAAGAAAAAATTCCAAATAAAAACAATGCGCACAACTTATTGTATTTGTGCAAATTACTTTAGTGGTCACATGTTTAGTTAGCTAAACTCTCAAAAATGAAAGAAAAAAAAAAACCAAAGCTAAATCTAAAGAAATATCTTAAGTTTCTATCTATTTCAAAACTTATGTTTGTTTGTTTTGTTTTTCCCCATTATCTCTTGCGACTCTTTCAAGACTTTCTAAGTGTAAAAACAATGAAATAAATAAAAAGAAAAACTAAAACAAACAAGGATCATTATCTTCGGACTGCCGAAGATTTAATACTCTTGCAGATATATCTTAGTGTGTTCTTATGAGAGCTTTGAACCATAGGTCTTATTTCAAATAAAATTTAAGTACAATAACAGGTTTTTTGGTTTATTAATGTGCATACAGTGGCTGACTTTGCTTAGGATATCTTAAAAACTAATATAATATAAAATCTTTTTTTTTCACTTCAGATGCTCGATAGAAGATTAGGCTTACTGTACATTTTTTTTGTTGTTTTTTTTTTTTTTTTGTTTTTTTTTTAAATACAAACTAAATTATTCTATGGCAGTTTTAAAAAAGATTTTGGTCAACATATCTGCAAACAAAAATATTGTCATAAAACCACTTGAGAAAGATTTTTCCTATGGAATCTATATATAGGATATATTGTTGCGAATCGGCGATAAATATAGTCTACGGCAAAAATGAACATCTGTGCCAAGTCTGTTAGCTTCGCTAAGAGCTCAGTTCACTTAGTTGACAAAAATGATATTGCCCACTGCAAGGGTATAAAAAAAAAAAACTTGGAATATTTGTTTTATGTAGCGTAGTCCAAAAATAATATCTATAAAGCATAAAAATAACATTGCATGCGCCTAGATTCCTTTGCATTTTTGTGTGTTTGATTGATACGACTGATTGTTTGATATAAAGCGAAGAAAGAAGAAGAAAAAGAATATGAAAAACAAAATAACGCTCCAAAGCATGCATAATTTGTATAAAATTAACTCTTAATTTTGGGTAAATTATCTATTGTTGAGCTCTTTGAAGACTGTTGCTCTATCCTATACCAAGCTCTCGCCTATTTCCCTCTTTCTCCTACTATTTCTATAAATCTGTCTAAAGTATATATGCTGTCTCACTTCACTAACCGCTTTGAGTCAGCCCTAAGCTGTTATATGTTTGCACGATCATAACAATAAATATCACGCATTTTCTTTTTACAGATAAAAAGCCTTCCGGCAAATCAAAGGATGAGCAAATGGCCGAAAAGAAACAGGAGCTGGAGAAACGGTTACAAGATGTAACGGGCCAATTGGGCGCTAGCAAGAAGACAGCCAAGAAAGGTAAGCTTTTGAATATACAAAAATATTCAAATATATATAAATATATATATATATATATACCGGTCTTAATACATTTATCATGGCTGCATAAAAAAGGTTGCTGGCTTAACCAACGGTTTTAGGGCAAATATTTGGTTTATTGCTTATAAGAAAATATCGATTTCTTTTTTTTTTTTTTTATTTACTAATTTGAAATTAAGTAGTCGAATATCAGAGAACAATAGGTTTGGTTGAAACACCCGCTATGCAGTCGTGATGTACTATATAAAAACAACTTATGTGGGAATAATTTAATATATGCCGTAAACGCGTTCTAATATGTGCATTATCCTTCTTGCTATTACAGATGAGACCACATCGAGCAAAGTGGAGGCTGTGCAGCCAGCGAATCCTGTGTCGTCTAGTTCAAGTTCCAGCGATTCATCGTCCTCGAGTTCGAGTGATAGCAGTTCGAGTGACTCGAGCGACAGTGAAGCAGGTTAGGACGCGTTTTGTTTGTTTGTTTGTTTGTTTTTTTTTTTTAAGACCCCTATCCCCGAAAAAAAAACTATATATATATATATATATCTATATATGAAAAGAAATGTTTAAAGAATGAATTAAGAACAAAACATGAGGAAAGAAAAAAGAAAAGCAACAACAACACAGAAACACACACACACACACAACACACACATACACAAGCGCGTATACAACATATATGTGTAACAAAATATATAAACAAAAAAAAACAACAACTACATATATCATATACAAACTTGCAAACATTTTTTTTTATTTTTTTTGCGATTACGATAAATTTTATTGTATATTGAATTTGATTATGATTATTTAAAATTAAGCTGAAAAAGTTAGTCGAAAAAAGCCTATTATGGAAAGAAATCAGTTTTAAGTCCAAAGTTCTGTGTAAGCCAAGCTCGCTAAAAACAGTACGAAACGTAACGGAACAATGTGGAAAGGAACAGGCACTCACACACCCACACCCACACCCACACACACAAACACATTGAGAGTAAATGAACAGAAAATAGCATAAAGAGGAAGACAGAGAAAGAGAGAAGGAGAGTCAGCTATGAGAGAGTGTTTTATCAGTAGTTGACAGACAGTGTTGTAAAGCGTTTAAGCATAAGAGTAGGAAACACTACAATATATATAAATATAATTCTATATTATTATATAATATATGCGTAAATAAAAATTAATGATCAGGAGCATTGTATAATGGGAAAGCGAACGAATTGAACAGAGTTTAAAGCTTAGTAATTTTTGGCTTAATTAAATTTTCTATATATATATACACTGGATATACATATACATATGTATATAGTTATAAATATAAACATTGTGTTTATTTTAGTTGATAATTTTTAATAAGGTCTAGATAAAAAGAAGGAAATAAAAACAGATAAGCATATACATAATACAAAGTTGAGCGTGTACGTTGTGAATGAATTAGACAGAGATAGAGCGAGCGATAGAAAGAGATCGAAAGAGAGCGAGGGAGCGTGTGAGAGCAAAAGTGAACCGTGCGCTAGATGGCGCTTTTGTGCAGTGATGTTTTGTTGTTTTTTTTTTTTGTAACACATAATAATGAACACACACACTCACATACACATTCGACACACTTGCACAATACACCACACACAAAAAGCCAAGTTACATAGATTTCAAATTTACAGAGAGATATTGAATCGCACTGTGCCCGTGGGTGTTTATATAAATGTATATATATATGTGTGTGTGTGCGTGTGTGTGTGTGCGAGTGCAGGTGTGCTACTATTAAGCCACTGTCTGTCCAAACCGCCACCCCCTTCAATACCCTTTTTTGCTGCCATTTTCTGTGTAACCAACCACAAAAAAAAAACATTCTTTTAATGAAATTTCAAAACATATTTTTTTATGCCCAGAACAAAGTTCATGACAAGTGCAATATGCGTTTACTTAAAAAAATATATATTCATATATATATATAAAAATATAACATGACATTTGGGTAAAACGCTTAGTTTTTTTTTTTTTTCAAGCCTCTAATCTCAATGCAAAATTCCAAGTAAATAAATTTATAAATAAATATTTTCAAGAGCTATTAAGTAATTTAAGCAGCATTTGAATTTGTTAAACAAATTGTTGCTGCAGATTTTTTTTTATGCTGGCATTTAGTACATTTTTTTTGATTAGCTGTATTTGTTCAATAGTTATTTCGGAATAATGGCAGTGCAAATTTCCTGGCTATATTTTAGTTACAAAATTTTTAAATTATTTTAACAAGCAAAAACCTTACACACACACACACACACACACACAAACACACACACACATATAAACACAGACACACACTCACACAACTGCAAAATGATAGATTGTCTATCGAGATATATATATAAATATATATATATATATATATATACATATATATATATAAATACTATTTAGGCGTAGTTATACGTATATATATACCTTATAATATATGTATATGCATATAGATATTGTATTTAAGCATTTTGTTAGGTATTAAACGAATTGTATTTTTAAATGAAACACAAAAGTAAAAAACTTGTTTATATATATATATACACATGCATATGTATATATGTATATATATCCTCATATGTATGTATATATTTATGTGTGTCTGTACATACAGCATCTCTTTAATATTTAAATATATATGTATATGTATATGTATATATATACATATATAATATATGCAAGTTCAACAACAAACAACCACAAAACAGAAAAAAGTAAAGAAAGTTTAACATCAACAACCAATAACAACAAGTTTATCTTAAAGAAACAAAAAAGAAAGAAACAGAAGCTTACGTATGTAAGCTCTAATAATTTTTAAGTCTTTTGAAAAAACAAAACAAAACTAAAACAAAACATTAAAAAAAAAACCATTATTATTACCAATATTATTATTATTATGATTATTATGAGAATATGCTGAAAAAAATCGTGAAGCAATTGTGTATTGGGGGCAGCCAATCTGAAAAAGAAAGTAATGAACCAACCACTCAACCAACCAACCAACCAACCAACCAATCAACCAACCAATCAACCAAGCAATCAATTAACCAACCCAAAAAGAGAAAAAAAAAAACAAACATCAAGAACTAAAAAAAAAAACACTGGAAATATCAAAGAGTAGCGTCGATTTATATATATGTACAACAAAAACAAGATAGAGAGAGAAAAAAAGAGAGAAACATTAAAGACAACCTCACAACAACAAGAACGCATGAATAAAAGCAATCTATGAACGTAATATTTATATTTGTATGTGCGTATATTCTTATATGCACATACATTTTAAATACGATCTTTCATTCCATCAGTAGTGCATAGTTCTTCACATTTACACACACATACTCACGCACACACATCAACTTCTGCCAATTGTATTGTGTATATACGCTTCCTTGCCTATATATGCAGATTCATATATAATGTCGAGTGTCGACTATAAACTCAAGAGACGATGTCTTATGATGATGCTGACTTATGAAAAGTGCACATCTCTGACAATAAAGGCCATTAATCAATTAATCAATTTCTCAATCAAACAAGCCTTACATCAAACGTCACCAAACCGATTAAGACACACACACCTAACTTATCTATTTATCATTTATCTCTTTGTATTCTGTTCGTTTATTGCGCGTCCGTTCACTTAAGTTGTAATTATGTACAGAGTATTTTTCTAATCAATCAAGCTCAATCAATGTCTACTATACTCCAACAATTGCCCAAAATAAGTTCTATATTTATTTCTCAAATACTGTTAGCACGGTTAGCTTTGAACAGTTTGTAGTACACTTTTTACTACTCATATTTCTTACTATTCTAGTAGTCTCTCAATCACTGTAAACTATTGTATATTGTATTCTCATTAATCTGATAACATTTGCATACATTTTGTAATTGGTTTCTGTTTATTTACTAACTGAACTACTACTACTAGTTTTTTTTTTATGCTCAAATACTGAACAAATAAATAAAACAATGGAATTTTGTATATGCTCTCAATTATTTATTTCAACACTCATACCAATCTCTCTCATCATACATTATACAACACTACGTGCTCCGAACTCTAATAGCATTCAGTAGTTTGGCTTCCCTATCAGTTAGGCTTTTGTCATTCAATTGGATTGTATTGTCGTTTGTAGCAGCTAGCTTCTGACACTGGGCAACTCGTGCAGTTGCTGCATACTTTTCTGGGCACTCTGTCTCACGCACACACCAACACACACACACACATACCACTTACGCATTCGCCATACGGACAGACGTTAGGATGTGAATGCAGCATATGTAGATATATATTTATATATACACAGTTTCAATATGTTAGATATATATATAGATATATATATATATAAGCATATATGTATATATATACATAAATATGTATATCTCATAACTCTTAAAAAAGAAGAAAAACGCCTCAACTTAATAATAGAAAATTATGAAACAATGATAAAATGCAAAACACAAAACACACACAATTCATATGTGCATTACTTAAACAATAGAAATAAAATAAGAACTATGCAAAAAAACAAGAAATATGAAATGAAAAATAATTGAAATTGAAATTGATATTAAAATACACTTGCAGACAATGTGTAAAATAAGAAAGTATGACATTAAAAAAGAAACAAAAACAAAAGCGAAAACAAAAAAATAAAATCCAACCAACAACAACAAACACCAATTAGCAACGTGTAGCAAATACGTAAATTAATATGTAACAAATTTTTAGATCGCGAGGAAGCAGCACAACAGCGCGAGAGGGAGAGAGTGGGCTAATGGGTGAGGGTGAGGGTGAGGGTGGTATATAAGTAGTTAGCTAGGTACAACAAATTTAACAAAACACACACACACACACACACACACGCAGAAACGCATACACACACATACGCGTCCGTAATGTCGCGAAATTCGAAAGCGAGTTTTAAATACATGTGTTTTATTTTACATACTCAATACACACAACTTAATTTATTTGATTTTAATGTTTAATTATTAAAAACATAAAAAAATAAAGTGCACCCACTGTGCACTGCTTGCCGTTTGTTTTTGCCGCCGCAAGCAGTGCACAAAGTTTGTCCGATCAATGAGTTTTTGGGTCTGGGGGAATTCTCTGGAATGAAACGATTACACAATTTTGTTGAATGTTAATTATTGATCGTCTCCTTTTGTGCATACTCAATTTGTACTTGTATGTTTATTGTGCTTGTTTTCCTGTTTGTGTATTCCTATTTGTTTTTAACTAATTTTTGTTAAACTTCTACAAAAAGTTTTGTCAACGCTTCCAAATAGACCAAAAGAGTACTTCCAAAAGAACCATTGTGAAACAAGCACAAATCTATATATAAACACCCACACACATACACACACTAAACAGCAACAAATACGAGTAAATACTTGAGACTTGGAGATAAACAAACAAAAAAAAAAAAAAAAAAAAAAAGGAAAGGAAAAACAAAATACCAACTCGTAAGTTAGTTAATACTTAAATAATTTGTAGGGTTAGCAGGACGAGGCAAACGTGCCGAAATTATCTACTTATGTACTTTATATAAATATATGTAAACAACAAGCAATAAATTACAAGATAATCAAAAACTACATCAACAGAAGAAAGAAGAAGCGCAAATTAAGAAATCAACAACAACTACGTAATATTTAAAAGTCGATGTCAAGGGAGCAACAACTCTCCGGAACCAAACAAACAAAAAAACGAGTAAAAAAAAAACGCATATGACAGACCACACAGACAGACTGCAACCAAATAAGAGAAGAAATTCTTTACATATATGTATATTTAAAGATAACCAGGGAAATCAGAAGAATTAAACATACCGGGTCAAGTTGTAGTTGTCAGGCATGGAGTTTGTTTTTTTTTTTGACTCCATGCATGCGCACATTATATATATGTATATATATATATATATATATATATATATATATATATATATATATATATATATATATATATATATATATATATATATATATATATATATATATATGTATGTATACATACATACATATACATAGAAAAGGTATATTGAAAACAAATAATTAAATGTATTTTGAAAGCATTTTATTATTTATTTTTCGGCTGTCGGCTTTCCCCTTTACACATTGTTTGCACGTTTTTTCAAAAAAAAAAAAAAAGTAAGAAAAAATAAAATAAAAAAAAAGAAAAAAAGTAAATCAAATAAAAATAAAGAAAAGAAAACCAAGAAGAAAAAAAAGAGAAAAATGAAAAAATATAGAAATGATTAAAAAGTAAACAACAAATTGCATTAAAAAAATTTAAATATATACAAATTTTTAATATTAAACTAAATAAACAGCAAAAAACAAAAAAGCAACAAAACAATAATAATATAAATACATAAAGTAAACAACAACACCATGTTTCAACATTATTTTAAACACAACAGCAGCAACAATAATAACAACAACAAACCAACATTAAAAAGAAAACAGCAAAAAAAATTTTTTTTGAGCGTGAGCTTTGTACTTTGCTGATTGTCAATACACACATACACATAAAACGACACACACACACACACACATTCAGAAATAAAGCTAAATTTATAATGCTTTCATTAAGGTTTTTTTTTTAATTTTTTTTATTTTATTTTTTACTGACTTGCTGTTATTAAAAAGAGAAAAAAATTGCCAAAAAAAATGCGCAAACAATTTATTTTTAATTAATTTTTTTTTTATATTTTGGTTTTGTCCAAACCCCAAAGCTGCCTACGCATGAAAAACTGCTTTCTTGATTCCCTATGTAAGTCACTAGTTGCAAGAGGAAGACTTAAAAGAAAATTAATAAACAAACAAATCGCGAATATGTTTGAAGCCGAAAAGAAAAATGCAAAAAAAAAACCAAAACAACAATTTACACATACACACACACAAACACAGACACATGTAAACACGCTCAAAATCTTGTAAAAATAATAAACACGTAAAAAATATTAAAACAAAAAAATAAAAATAAAAAGATAAATATATATTGCATTTTTGGTTTCAAAAACAGAAAATAGGAAGAGGAGCCAGGTTTTTTACGCTCTCACACACCCACACATACACGCAAAGCCAAATTATAAAAATAAATATAAAATAAAATAAAATCAAAGCAAATAAAATAGTAAAAATCTTAGCTAAAGGCGACGCAAAGCATTAATAGGGCAGGAAAACTTATAAGAATAAATTTAAAAAAAAATAAAAACAACAAACGCACACACACACTAACACATACCCACATTTAGCATAAAGATGCATTATAAATTATGTGAAAGATTAACACACACAGACACATACACACGCATTATACCTATATCTAAAAATATTTATAGTAAAAATAATATTTAATATTACTAAGAAAGAAATGAAGAAAACAAAAACAACAAATAATAATTTAAGAGAAAAAAAAACAAAATACAGCGCAACAACAACAACTGAAAAGGCAATGAATACAACAACAACAACAAACAACAAAGAAAAAGTTTATTAAAAAGAAGAAAAAAATAACAACAACTGTGTTTCTACATTCTACCAACGAACATTTTTTGTTACCATTTTTTTTTGTTTTGGTTTTGCCACATCTATTTTTACAGAAGAAACCTAAAGCGAGACAAAAGCTAATAAACTATACAAATCGAAAGAAAAATAATATACATTAATCAAACAAACTATAAAACAATATATATATATATATATATATACCTAATACAACTATGCAAAATATGAAAGAGAAGGTTGGTTGGTCCCCTCTTGTGCTGGCTTTGGTTGTGTTTAAACTTTTCAAAAAAAAAAAAAAAAAAAAAAAAAAAAAAAAAAAAAAAAGGACTTTGGCAGTGCAGATCCTTTTTTTCTTCGCCATCCAGTTTTTCTTACTTCCAGCATTTGGGAGTAAAACGGGGCTGTGAAAAACAGAGGCAGAGAGAGAGAGAGAAAGAGAGAGAGTGACAGTGACAGTCAGAGAGACAGGGAGAGTGCTCGGGCGCGGGGCAGAGTTATGGGTATGAGGGCAGTGAGAAAACAAACCCACCCACCCTAGCCTCATATACCGCCCGCCCCCCACGTACAACAATTGCTTCACATTGGTTTCAGCGTTCCACAATTGTATCGAGGTATTTTTCTTTCACACAAACACACACTACTTTTTATATTTATATAACTTTTATCCTTTACATATATATTAAGTCCACATCAAATTCAAATCAATTAATATTTTCTCGTAGCGATCCATAATTTTATTTTACATTTTTGTTTTGTCTACACTCATATCACTATTTTGGTTATTTTTTTATTGGTGCACTAACTAAAACAACACTTTTCCCTCTTCAAAAAAAAAAAAAAAAAAAAAAATAGTTTTTTCTATTTGCTAATGTTTTATTTCGCAATATTTCAGGCGATGGCGACGAGCGGCCACCACGCAAGAAAAAATCACGTGATTCAAATGGAAGCAATGTGAGTAGATAAATAAAAAAAAAAACCTCTCCTAATTTGAACTCGGTATTCAAAACATTTAAAACTATACAAAAACACTCAATGATCGGGGTAGACATTATGTATGTCGTAGAAATATTGCTGTTTAATATTGTACTGTAATTAACATGATGTTTGCTGTTGTTCTACATCACTATACGTGTACATATAGAGTAAGTTGTAGGTCAAGAGTGTCCGCTAATTTTGAGTTCTATGTCAGCTTCGAATATTTTGTACTTGCATTTGTAATCTATTTAGAAGCTCGACTTTTCCTTACAAATGAAAACATTTCAATTGTTGCAGCAATCAATTATCAATTCTAAGGTTTTTGAGGTTGTTAAAAATAAGTGGTTTCGATAAATACAAATTTCAAATGCAAAGTTAAAATATTATAATAAATATATATGGGAAGCTTAGACAACAGCTCTTACGAGTAGACAAATATGCCGTTAAGACTGATGTTAAAATTGCGGCAAGGTAGGTTATCTGCACGTCCAACGAAGACAGACTCCCCCCCCCCACGTTATTGCCGAGCTCCCCCCTCATCCTCATTGGTAAAGTGGTGCCAAAGTATTTATTCATTTCACTAAATATCTGTGTTGTTGTTACCCTCTCTCTCTCTCTCCGTCTGCTTTGGTCCTGCGGCAATCCAGGTAAATAATAATCCCAGCCTCACTGGCAATTTGCTCAGCAACCTGACGACGGGCCGCCCCATATCGCCGACGGTGCAGCTGATGCGAATGCAACTGGAGCAGGTGGGGCACATGCTGTCGTCAGTCGGCACTGCGCAGGCGGCCAACACGCCCACAACGCAAATGGGTGAGTACAAAAAAAAAAAAAAAAATGAATTAAATAAATAAAACGTTGGCGTCGGGTGGAACCGACTGCGCAATACTCGTTCACATCTTAAAACAGTCAAAAACGGACTTTAATTGTATTGCTAATTTGGAACAATATGAAACTCTAGCTGTAAAGTCGGCTTAAAGTAAATAAGTAAATAAAAAAAAAAAATAGAAAACAAATTTGTTCGTGAACGAGTACCATAAACCAACGTGAATATGAATATAAAAGTAAAGTTTGCGTATTTTGTCCCTGTGACTAACTAAACTAATCTCTGTTTCCACCTGTTTCCATTTGCCATTCCGCTCCTCCGTTGGTCGCGCGCGCTCAGCTAACCTCCTGGGCAACGCCAATCCGATGGCTGCGGCGGCCATGCTGAACAACAACAACAAGACGGCGCAGGCGGGCTATGCGGGTGGCGCCAACATGTTGCATGCGAACTGCGGCTATAAGAACGGACTCGCGACGGGCGTTGGCGAACTCGCTGGCAAGACATCCGCCGCTGCCGCCGCCGCCGCTGCTGCCGCCGCCGCCGCTGCTGGTCCGCCCATCCATGGCTATGGCAGCGCGACGGCGGCGGCAGCGGCAATGGCGGCAGCAGCGGCGGCGGGCGTTGGCCAGTCGGGCGGCATTGGCGGCATACGCATTGCCAGCAATCTGCACAAGCAGCCCGAGATGAGCGATCATCATGCGGCGCTGACAGCTGCGCTCGCGGCCACCGGCAACAGCAACACCAGCAACAACAACAACAACAATAACAATAACAATAACAACAACAGTAATAGTAACAACAACAACACGGGCACACTGGGCGACGCCTTGTCGGGCGCCTCGCTGGCCGCCGGCCTCAAGCAAATACCGCAGTTCGACGATCCCGTGGAGCAGTCGCTGGCCTCGCTGGAGTTCAGCGCCTCCTCCACGGGCAAATCGCTGACGGATACCTTTTTAATGGCCCACCAGGCGCACCTGATGCAGCAGCCGACGGGCAACCAGCAGACGCAGCAGCAGCAGCAATTCGGCCTGCAACAGCAGCAGCAGCAGCAACAACAGCAGCAGCAGCAACAGCAGCAGCAGCAGCAGCAAATGGACTACATGACGGAGCTGCTGTCGAAGGGCGTGGATAATGTGAGCGGCATGAATGGCAATCATCTGCTGAACAATTCCATCTTCAATCTGGACATGGCGACCTATCAGCAGAATCAAAAGCAGCCGCATGGACAGCACGGCCATCAGACGCAGCAGCAACAACAGCAGCAGCAACAGCAGCAGCAGGCGCATAACAATGGCTACAATGTGGCCGATTTTAGCTGCATGCAGGGCTTTGATAATCTCAATATGATGGATCATGTGATGCCGATGGCAGCCTTGATGATGGGCAATGCGGGCAACGGGGGCGGCAAGCTGAAGGACGTTGATCAGCAGCAGCAGCAGCAGCAGCAGCAGCAGCAGCAGTTGCAGCAACAGCAGCTGCAGCAGCAATTGCAACAACAACAGCAGCACCAGCAGCAGCAGCAGCAACAACACCATCATCACCAGCACCAGCAGCAGCAGCAACATCATCATCAACAGCAGCAGCAGCAGCAATTGGCCCAGCAGCAGGCGACGAACAAAATGTTAATCATACCGAAGCCCATCGAGTCCATGATGCCCAGTCCGCCCGACAAGCAGCAGTTGCAACTGCAGCTGCAACAGCAGCAGCAGCAGCAGCAACAGCAGCAGCAGCAGCAGCAACAGCAGCAGCAGCAGCAGCATCACAATCAGCACCAAAAGGTGCTGCCGCCACAGCAATCACCCTCCGATCTGAAGCTGCACGGCAATGTGCACTCCGGCTTTCAGGTGTTCAAGTCGGCCGTCGAGCAGAATCTGAAGAACGCGAGCTCGTGGTCCTCGCTGGCATCGGCCAGTTCGCCGCAGAACACGGCGACGACGTCCAGCAAGGCGAAGCCGGCGATGGACTCGTTTCAGCAATTCCGCAACAAAGCCAAAGAACGCGATCGCCTCAAGCTGCTCGAGGCGGCCGAGAAGGAGAAGAAGCACCAGAAGGAGGCCGCCGAGAAGGAGCAGCAGCGCAAGCATCACAAGTCCTCCTCGTCCTCGTCGTCGTCGTCGTCGGCCGCTGCCGCTGCCGCGGCCGCAGCGGCAGCGGCGGCGGCAACACAGACAGCTGCCGTTGCGGCAGCAACAGCGGCCGCCAATGCTGCTGTGGCCGTTAGTGCGCCCAGTGCTGGCAGCAATAGCAACAACAACACCAGCAACAACAACAACAGCAGCAGCGGCAACAACAACAACAACAGCAGCGGCAGCGGCAACAACAATAACAGCAGCGGCGGCGGCGGCGGCAACAGCAGCAGCAACAACAACAACAATAACAACAACAGCAGCAGCAACATCAACAATGCCAGCAATGTCGCCGCGCAGTCGGCGTCGCAGAGCAGCGGCGAACGCGAGCGCAGCAGCAGCAGCAGCGCCACAGATGCGTCGCGCATCGGCAGCAGCAGCGGCGGCAACAACAGCAGCAACTCGGCCAACAGCAACGGGCCCGGCAGCGCCGGCAGCGGCAGCGGCGGTGCGACCGGCGGCGCCAACAGCGGCGGCAGCGCCAGCGGCGGCCCGTTGGCCAATGCGGGCAGCAACAGCAACAGCGGCGGCGTTGGCAGCGGCGGCGGCTGCGTTGGCAGCGGCGCGGCCAGCAGCAACAGCAACAGCAGCCTGGGCGGCAACATGGGCACCGGCTCGAACAGCCAGGGCGGCGGCAACAGCGGCGGCGGCGCTGGCAGCGGCAGCGGCGGTGGCGGTGGCGGCGGCGGCGGCAGTGTTGCTGCTGCTGCTGCTGGTGGTGGTGGTGGTGGTGGTGGTGGTGGTCTTGGCAGCAGCATTGGTGTCGGCGCCGCAACAATTGGCGGCACTGCGCCCGGCAATGGCCACCAGGCGGCCAGCAACGCCCAGGCGCAGCACGCGGCGGCGGCGGCAGCTGCTGCTGCGGCACAGGCGACTGCCGCGGCCACCGCTGCGGTGCTGGCTGCCTCACCACTGGGCGCCTTGGAAAGCGGACGGTAAGCAGCAACAATCCCCCATCCCCCCACAGAACTGGTCGAGACAACAATTGGTTTGCTTTCGTATTCGCAGGAAAAGCGTGCACGATGCCCAGCCGCAGATATCGCGTGTGGACGACATTAAGGCGTCGCCGGGTCAGGGCCAGAACTCGCCGGCACAGCAATCGCCGCAGGATCGGGCGGCTGCCAAGCGGGCCGAGCAGCGCCGGGCCGAACAGGAGCGACGCAGACGCGAGGCGGTAAATAAAAGAACAACAAACAATTCGCATACTTTAGGGCTCAGCGGCGGAGCTCATATCTAGAAAGACCCTCTACTGGGTCCCAGTTCAGGGGAACGAGGTTCCCCCTTATGGGGGCCACAACTTTCTCTGGACTATCACCAAGTTTATTGCAGTACAATATTCGATTAGAGCCAGGGTGCAAGACAAAGTGAAAAGCTGTCAGAGACTGGAACACTGGAATAAGTCTTGTCTAGCGGAAATCAGTTGGAGACTGTCTTAGCATAGATACATCTCCGACCACACGAAGTATATACGTCTTGGTCAGAATCACCAGCCGAGTCGATCTAGCCATGTCCGTCGGTCTATCCATCCGTCCGTCCGTCTATATCCTTTATTACTTACTTTTGGTTTTCTTAGTATATCGCGAAGACTAAAAGAGTTGGCGCCACCAGTTTGGCTGAGTTTATTCACTTTTTGGATACCTTACCCCATCATCCGATTTCAACAAGATCATACGATTTATTGCGAAGTTATTCAAGATTTTATTTTCCGGAGTAGGGGCTAAGAACAACAGCTGGTGATGCAGCGCGCAGGGTATCTGCTAGTCGGGCACACCCGGCTAGAGCACTCCCGCTTTATCTGACTTTGAGTCTAATCGATGTGTCCACATTTTGTTTTGCGCAGATGGCTGGCCAAATTGACATGAACATGCAGAGCGATCTTATGGCTGCCTTTGAGGAGACACTGTAGGTAACGGCCGCGACGGCTACGTCGTCCACTAAAACTAGAATCAACTCCAAGTCGAACAGCGTTGCCAGCAAGTTGCCGTCGTCGCATCGGCGGCGTTCGCACAGCAGAAGGCATCGCGATTAAACCGGGAACTGAACAGGAACAGGAACAGGAACAGCAGCAGCAGCAGCAGCAAGAAGAAGAGCGTTGACAACAGCGAGGCTAGGCTGGCACTACAACACCAACACCAACACCAACAACAACAACAACAACAACAACAACTGAAAACTACCTAAACCAATTAATGAAAATGTACTTTAGACGAGCAACAACAACAGCAACACAACGACGACAATTTAACAACAGCAACAAATGTTAAACATAAGCAATGTTCTAAGTAATTACAAATACGTTAAAGTTACAACTACATACATATAATGCATACGTACATACGATTAAAGAGAAAGAGCATACACATGTACATACACACAAACACACACACACACACACACACACACACACATACGTATGCATGTGTGTCTGTATTATGTATAGAGTGTAGCAGACATACGGACAAACAACAGCAACAACAATACTAACAGAAAAAGGCACATTTCCTTTGGTTACAAACAACAAACAACAACAAAAAAAATTTAGTTTTTTTTTTAAACATTATTATTAACATAATATTACTATTTTTATTGATACAATGTAATATTGATTAGGTTCTAATTCTATGATAAAGAACAATTAATTTTTTTTATACTTGTTAACTAATTTAATATGTTAAGCACATAAACAAGATCGAAAAAAATTATCCACTTTTATATTTGACATTTTAATTTAATTGCATGTACATACACACAGATTGCGTGTGTTTATGTGTGCATGTGTGTGTGTGTGTAGCGCAAAATTGGCTGTCGCGAACATTACACACACACACCCACACCCCCAAACAAAACAAAAAAACAACACTTAATTTTATGGCAAATTGTAAGACAGTGAAAAAATCAACAAATTTAATTTACCACTTGTAATTTATATACACAAACATATACGCACACACACACATGCATGTGCAAAGTTGAATACATACACACACACACACACACACACACACACACAATATATACTATATCTATATATAACAAATATATATATTTAAGTGCAAATTTAGTTTTTAAGTAGCAACGAAATTTTTTATGTGACGCGCCTAACAAAATAAGAAAATAACTAAAAACAAAATTAATTCATAAATTAACACGCATTGTTCTTTGAGAGTGCGCGCGTGTGTGTGTGTGTGTGTGATTGTGTGCATGTGTGTGTGGTTGCTAAAATAAAAATTAGAAATTGGCAAAAAGAAAAACAAAAAGATAAAACATCACACAACTGCAGCACGAAATAAAACCAAGGGGCGATAATAATTGTATAGCGTTTAATAGCATAAAAAACACATTTTTTACTTTAGCTACCCCTCAACAGCTACACACATGTATATACATATATCAACATATATACATATATATACATATATGTATAAGTACCAAAATGTACGGTAAAACTATTGTCTTCTATGTGAAATCAGAGAGCAATTTTGCGAGCCTTATAAATATATAATTTGTTTTGTACTCAAATGCTACGTAATATATATGTAAAATCGTAAATCCAAAATCATCTAGACATAGACATACACACACAGACAGATAGATATAGACACACACGCATACATATATACATACATTTAGCTTATAGCTGCCATAGAATTACGATGATGCTCAAATCAGTGAGAGAGTTAGAGAGGAATCTTTTTTTTTTCTTTTTTCCTTAGCTAAACTATAACTCGCATCGTAATAATATCAATTAACCACAATGCAAGAGGCAGAGCATAGGTTATTTATTTTTCAAAAGTTACAACTGAGCTCATTTTCTTAATGAAGAAGAAAGCAACGGGATGTATTTCCATTACGCTCTTCAGTTATGGGACTGGCATATGTATATATAACATAGGTTTTTTTTTACCACTGCAGACCATTATGTATGCACAATCCATAACTTGACCAATACCATTTATACATGCTTCACAATTTGCTACTTAGCTGCTTTACTTTTCTTTCCAACCAGTGTGGCTTAGTGACGCGTTCAGCAATAAAGTAGATTAAAAAAAGAAAAACAAATTAATGAACTAAATTAGGCTAATACAAATCTGGCGCTGGACAGGGGAATTTTGGGGGCAATGGCGAAATGTTCACAAATGTTCGGTAACCGTTTCCAAGTGTTTAACTCTGTTTCAGTGTTGTGTAACGTTCGGGCGTTTAAGCATTGGCATGGGGCGGGGCAGCACACGAGCTGGCCATGTGCATGTTTTGAATAAACTGTACTTGGCAGCTCGCTTGATGTGTTTTCTTCCATTTTATTTCCCTTTTTTTCCTTTGCCAAGAAATGTAGAATTGTGTGTTTTGTATATAATATTAGGCGGTCAGTGAAGTATATGTATATATGTGTGCGTGTGTGTGTGTGTGTGTAAAAGAATTCTATTACGTAACAACTAATTATTATGCATACCTACTATACATAAACGTAGAACATACGAGTTATAACAGCACACCACACAAAACATCCCACACCACCCCCCTCCGCCCCCCTCCTCCTCCACCAAAACCTGTCAGGAAAGGACACGTTCCATACTTATGTTGTTATATCCCCACTCCCCCCAAACTTCACTTATATTTGTGTAAATTAGCTTTTTTTTAAACTATACAAACTATCTATATATAACTTTATATATATTTATATACATTATATATATATATATATATATATATATATATATATATATATATAAATATATAATCTATATAATTTTTTTGTATAATTAATTTAGCATTTAAATAAGAAATGAAAGAAAAATATCAATAAAAATATATATATATACATAATAATAATAATGAATAAAATAAAATAAAAATAAAGATACAAGAACAAAAACAAATAAATAAAAAACAGTTTTCCTTACTATACATAAGCCCATATGCATATACACATACATCCATTTACATAGTTTACGCATAATTATATTTTAACAGCCCCGCCTACATACGGATCCTTCACATGAAGATATATATATATTTATGAAATTGTAGCCTTAATCCAGGCTCTGGCATTTTAGCAATAAATTGTTGTCAACACTTTGTTAAATAACTTGAGGGAGCGCTAAAGAAAAACCCATGTAACATATTTAAATTAATAATAAATAAAAACAAAAATCAGTTAAGTAATGATTTAGCCTTATACAAATACATAAACAAACATATTACTAAAATCGAAAACGAAACGGAACCACACATACTAAAATGTAAACTTACCGAACTAAAACTAAACTAAATTAAATAAGCGAAATAGTAGACAAGAAACAAAAAAGCAGCAAGAACGAAGCTGTTGTTCATTTAGCTTGGGCTGTAGCAGTAGATCGTAATTATAAAATTCAAAATGAAACATAAGAAAAAAATAACAATGAACATTAACAATTTTTAGTAAGCCTACAATTAATGAATGAATTAATAATTAATACATATATTACCTTTAATGCGTACACTTAGTATTAATGAAAAACATAAACAAATGCGGTGAACGCAAAAAAGAAAACACAAAAAAAAAACAGAAAAAAAAAGAAAATAAAAATGGATAAAAATATATAAATTGTATGAGTTTTGTATTTCCGGTGCTTAGTTCTAAGAATGTGTGCCCAGACAAAAGGTGGCTGCTGCATTGCCACTGATATATTTACTACAATAGATGGCGCCACAGCGCAGCTGCAATCGCGTTTGATCGTAATTGTTGAGTTTTCCTTGTTTTTGTTCTCAAGGTATTTTATACTTTGTTCGCAAGGATAAAAAAACATATTAGGACTTTTGCCTTATTTTTTTGCAGTTTTTTAAGTGTCAAGAATTTTTCTATTGCTGTGTCCCCAAATAGGAAAATAACTGCAGCATCGGCAATTAGATAGCTAGAATTTTAATTCTCGTTTAAAATGCTGACGATAAACCAAATTCTGAACTTAAAAAATCGCAATTTTTTTAAACTACCAACGATCATGTACGATAAAAAAGGCAGAGAAAGTTTTAGTAGCTGGCTTGACTTTAACCGTAAAAAGGATTTGCCCAAGTGTATTTCCCCTGATATTGTGTGCATTGACAAAAGCTGCGTGCTGTAATAGCTGATCAACTGGGCTGCATTTAAAATGTTTGCTAGCTAATTGGTACGCCAGATGGCGCCAGTTGATAGTGAGAACATGAAACAATTTGTTTAAAAGTATTTTTATTACTTAGAGATATGAAAAAAATGTCGCTTACATAATATTGTTGTACTATACAGTCGAATTATTAGGTATACATATTAATTAACTGGTGAGATTTTGCGAGAATCGCTTACAGACTACATTTTACAAACGTATAACGTATACGCGGCGTTGTACAGCTAAAAGCCCCAGAACTTAAAGTACTTAAAATACTTAAATTGAGGAAGAAAAGAACTTAAATATACTAGCTAAGTTTGCGAGTGTGTGCACGAATAGAAGAAACAGGAGGAAAGTATTCACAGATAAGCTGCCCCTTCTCGGAAGAAAAAGAAATCCAAAAAAAAAAAAAAAAAAAAAATAGGAAAAGCAGAGAGAAAGTACGGGAGAATGCTGGAAACCAAACGGAACTGAGACGCGCACGCGTTCAACGCAACAAGCAGCGATTGACAATCGGTTGGTTATCGATAGCAGAGCGATGTTATCGATGCCTAAACAGCCACCTTGGCCGTAAAGGCGGCCAACTGCGCCTTGAGCGCATCTATCTGGCACAACAGCTCAATGTTCTGGCGCTCCAGATAGGCGGCCCGTATGGCGATCTCGTCCTCCTTGATGCGGCGACGATCGCGCGACTTTTTGGCGGCCGCGTTGTTCTTGCGCCGCCGCTCGTAGTAGGCGGCGTCCTTCACCTGGCTGGCGCCGCCGCTGGCCGTCGCCGTGGCCGAAGTGGCCGTGCCGCCAGCGCCGCCGGCAGCGGCCGCCAGCTTCTCGAAGTTGCCGGCATGCGAGTCACAGTCGCTGGACTCTTCGGCGGCGGCCCGATCCTCGCTCTCGCTGTTGTTGTTCGAGGAGCTGCCCTCGTTGACGCTGCCGCTGCGCGAGTTGGTGCGCCGCATTTTGGGATTGGTGACGGTCCGGGCGCCGCCGTTCGAGCTGCGTATCTGCTCCAGCACACGCTTCCGATACTCCGTGTAGCGCTCGACGCGCGGATTGTCCAGCAGCACATCGGTGGCGGCGAAATTGGCCGCAATCACCAGCGGATCCCGTGGAAACGCCTTAAACGGACGCGTACTCTTGCCCGCATCCGCGCCAGCGGCAATGCCAGCGGCCAGCGGCGCTGTGCTGCTGGTGGGCGTGGTGCTGCTGTTGCCGTGACTGCTGCTGCCGTGCGGATAGCTGCTGCCCTCGCCGGCCGCTGCCGGCGGCGACTGCGGCGCCTCCAGCACGTCGATCTGCATGGTGCTGGCATTGCTCGCCGGTCGCGGCGAGTTGGCCGAGGCCGAGGCCGAGGCCGCGGCGGCAGCGGCTGCGGCGGCCGAAGCGGCGGCAAAGGTCTGCAACAGGCTGGCGGTGCTGCTGGACTTGGCCGCTGCCGTCGTCGACTCCTGCTTGATGTTGGCGCCGTAGTAGAGCGCCGGATAGAGCGAGGCCAGCTGCTGCTGCTGCTGCTGCTGCTGTTGCTGCTGGGCGGCGGCCGCCTGTGCGGAGTAGAGCAGATTGCTGGGAATGGCCGTGGGCGAGGCGGCGGGCGAGCCGCTGCCGTAACTGTAATTGGTCTGATAGGGCGAGGGCGTTTTGCGCGGCGTCTCCACGCTGTCGCAGCGACGCGACAAGTCGAGCACCTCGGCGGCGGCAACAGCAACTGGTTGCTGCTGCTGCTGCTGCTGGCTGAGCGCTGCGGCGGCAGCAGCGCTGCCCAGCAACTGTTGCTGGTAGGCGTAGGCGGCATACAAATCCACTTTGGGCAGGGCCAAGTGCGACGACTGCTGTTGGTGGTGCTGCTGGTGATGGTGGTGGTGCTGCTGCAGGTGGTGCTGCTGCTGCAACTGGCTGTGGGCCAGCTGATATTGCTGCTGCTGCTGCTGGTGGTGGTGGTGATGATGGTGATGGTGCAGCAGCGGCTTCCGATCTAGGGAGAGAACGAGAGGGGAGAGGGCGCTCAGTTGGTTGGCAGCTCGCAGCGGGGCGTGGCCTAACTTACCCGTCTTCAGATCAAAGAACTGCCCAGCCAGGAGTTTCTCGTGCATCAACATATTCGTTGCTGTTGCTAATCCAAAGCGTTGCTTCAAGTGTTGTTGTTGCTGTTGTTGCTCGTGTGCGTGTCTGTACGCTGACGTTGTCGAACGTTAACTGATTTCCAGACGACACTCCGGCCGCCTTTTATACGCCGACGCAGCGGCCGTGCGCTTCATTCATTTACCGTTGCACCCGCCAGCAATGGCGGCCGCAGCGCTCGACAAAGCGGCCAGGTAGCCACAGAGCGAAGGCAAAGGGGTGAGTTCTCGCTCTCTCGCACTCTCACACTCTCGCCCTGCCTCCATCTCCATCTCCCTCGCCCTCTCCCTATCCCTCTCGCCCTGTCGCCGTCTCTTTCGCGTGCATCAAAGGGTTTTACGAGGGGTTGTTGAGGTTTGCCAACGTTTCGCAGCATTTCGCTTGACCCTTTCCGAAATTCCCTTATTTTGTTCGCTCTTCTCTCTCTTTTCTTTGCAGTTTGCTTCCTTGTTTTTTGCATTGCTTCTTGTGCACTTTTCGCGAAAATATTTTTAGTTTTTGTTTTATTTCGCTTGCATTGTTTTCGCCTCATTTTTCTTTTCTTTCATGTAATTTCTTTTTCGGAAAAGTGCTTTTTTACTTTTAAGACATTTGGGTTTTTTTTTTGAGCCTGGAGATATGAATACCGATTTGTTTGTTTCTTGATTTTATATTTGAAAATAGTGCATCAGAATCGGGTTTGATTTGGAAGCATGAAAACAGAATAATTAGCAGAACATTTTATTTTTATTAGTATATTAAAAGTTTCCAAAGTTCATAACCTTTTTTTAACTTTAAAGACAGTAATGGGAATTCTTGCATTCTAGCTGCAATGTTGAAGCAGATACTTAAGACTAGAAAATAGAGATTATAGATCCGAGAATATAATTATAATAAAGTATAAGTTATATAAGTACCTTAAATGTCTATCAATATTCCTTAAATCTCGAGTAAATTTCGTTCTTAAATATTTATAAATTGATCTTCTTGATTTAAGTACAATAATTTGAAATAAGCGTTCTGTATTTGATTTTGATACTTCAAAATTTTAGGGATTATAAAAACCTTCTCGAAATATGAACTTTGTTCTCAAGTTAACAAGATTTTAACAATGATTGCCTTGATTCAAGTACAAATTCCTTTTTATTTGTTGTGGAGTAAACACATATTTCTGCAGGTTTTATATGGGCCATTACTAATTATTTAAAAATAAAAGTGCCGACCTAAGTAATATTAATTAAAACTCTGTGTAAAACACAAATATCTAAAAATTACAAAAATGTATCAATAATAATAAATGATCAAATAATGATCAAAAAGACGTTTTCGCAGACAGTTAACGTTTAAAAATTAAACAAAGTTTAAAGATTAAAGAAAACCGAAATAGAAAATATTTCAAAATATAAGCTTAGAATTTTTCAAAGAAAGTGTTAAAAAGAGGTTCTATAAAAACCAAATTAAATCGATTATTTTTAAATGGATGAAATACAATAATAAAAATACAATAATTATTTGTTAAATTTGAATACATATTTGAAATATGTAAAATTCTATATAAAACATTGCTATGGAAAAATGAAAGTTTTTAAAACAAAAAATAAACTTTTCCAAGTAGCTGTATAATGTTATCTGTTGCGCTTTAAATAATATTTTGCTAGTAATTAAAAAAAAAAAATGAAATTTAGGCGCGATATTAGGGAGTAGTTTTGGAAGCAATTAGGGCAAATCATATTGCTGGCTTAGACAGAGCCACAGCGGGGAATGGCAGTAATAGGCACAGAGCGAGAGGGAGCGATTGCGAGAGCAAGAGATGTGCAGGGAGTTAAAAAGAAAAAGGGAGAGGGTGGGCTGGCTAGAGATAGGGTACTGAGGCCAAGGGTTACGAATAGTTAAATCCGTTTGTTTTGCGCTTTTGCGAAATCCTTTTGCTGACCAGCCCAGATTGCTGTGTGCGTGCGTGTGTGTGTGTGTGTGTGTCTGGTTGTGCATTTGCGAATTTTATGCACATCTTACACAAATGATTGTGCGTGACAAATTATGAAAATTAGGTTGGCGAGCCTTTCGCGCGTTAGCGCATCCTTTTAACCAGGCGATGCACTCGATCCATGCGCTGGCGGCTTTCCCGCTGTGGCCCCGAACGGCTTCCCGGAAGCGACAAGGCCAAGGATTCAAGGATTCGCAGCCGCTAGCCGCTTAGCTCATCTCGATTTTGCTTTTAATTCATGCCGCCAACAAGTGCCGCCATCGTCCCAGCCACATGTTTACCCACTGGCCCGGCCACATCCTCCGCTCTCCTCCGCTCCGCTGGCGAATTGAGCGTGGGATAGCGTACAAGCCTTTGTTTAACTTTACTTAACTGTTAACTGTTTAACGGTCGCCTCCCGGGACTACAAATATCTCAAAATTTACAATGTCGCGACCAGCGGAAGTGGCCAGCCTCAAGTGTGTAAACAAAATGCTGAAAGCAAGTGGATAGGAATCATAAGATCATATAATTATGAAATTCGCTGTTGGCCTTTAGAGGGCGAGCGGAGGAAACGGGCCAAAATGGGACCAAATTTAGTAACAGTTAGGTTTTACGAACAGATTGAAATACAACGGGGTAGGGAATGTTTATCCCTCCTTCCATCCTTATCATATTATTCAATTAATCTCATTTTTTTTACTGTAATTCAGGATAATTCAAAAAATAAACAAGTTTTCTCATGGTTATGGATATGGCTCCTATGATCCGATCTTAATAAGTACCAATAAGTTATTAGATCATTTACTATTAGATCATTTATTTCGTATATAGTGGGCAGATGGCTGGTTCTTTAAACTACGAGCACTTTTATTGTCCTTAAATTCTACAGTATCATAGGGTGTTTAAGAAACCAGTAAATGCTAATCCAACTCTTAAACTCTCTCAATTGAAAGCCAACACGAATATGTGCATAGTCCCTAATTTTATAGTCTCTCCATTTTATAGCTCACATCGGGCTCTTCACTTTTCATTCACTTTTTAGTTCTCCATTGAAAAGAACGTTGAAGAAAAAAGCAGAAGAAACGCGAAATTCGCACATTTCGCCCCTTAATAATCTCTAAAAAACCACGGGCTTATGCTAATCCAACGCTAATCCAACCGTAAAAATGGTGGATTTAACTAAAACGCAGCGCCCACAGCCACACGGACACACATGCACACCCACACACCCACACCACAGCCACACGGACACACACACACACCCACACGAGGAAAAACAGCTCATTGAGGTGACCATTTACCTGCTGCTGGCCATAAAAAGTCGCGTCCTTTGCCAAAGAGTTGCGAATTTCGCAGTAAAACCAGATTCAGCGTAAAAAAGGTAACCGTACCGAGCCCTACCGGCTCGTACTACCCTAAAAAAAAAAAGCAGATGCCATAAAGCAATGGTCCTGGCTGTTGATAATATAATGAGCTGGCCGCCGTTTTTTTTTTTTTTTTTATTTTTTAGCCACCATCAACAAAGATGCAATATTTGTGCAATCCTTTACCAGGCCTGGCCTTGAGCGTGTTTTTTATGCGAACTCTTAAAAAAAAAGGGCAGGTAAGGCGCTCCGAACGGGTTGCTATACATATTTCGTTAGGCATTAGCCTCTATTGCCCAAAAAAAGAATTTAGAAACGTTTTCTTTTTATTGCATAATGGACGCTTCGGCGAAAAAGAACGCGCAGGTCGAAATTAGCTTTCGCTTTTTTAGGCGCATCGTAAAACGTGTAACGCATAACGCGCACCGGACCCGGGCCCGAATTCGGTGCCGAAAAAGCAAAGGGTTCGCCCTGTGCCCTCTCATTGTGAATGCGTTTTTATAATTTCACCCAAAAAGCAGCAAAACGAACACAAAGAAAATCAGCGACTAATTGACTAAAAGGGGTTTTCGGTTATTTGGTTATTGGACCTATTCCCAGTTCTGGTACGGCTGCGTGTGCGGGTGCTGGCCAAACTTCGCGGAATTCAGTTTAACTCCTTGGCTTTTGTCATTGGCATCGCCTTAATAGTTTGTCAATATTTTATTGTAGGCCGCTGGCCAAGTTGTTGGAATGGGTTGACTTTTTATGCTACCAGACCCTATACAGATAGGGTAGCGTCATCAGCTGCCGTACCTGGCCATGGGCACGATTGCTTAAAATGAGGAGTTGTTAAAGATTGAATCGATTCAATAAACTGGGGAAATCTTTTCTGATTTTTCGGACTATAAGAAAACCAATTCAAATAAAACTATAATAAACAGTAAAACATATTTTAGTTTGAAAAAGTGTATAAATATTTTTAATAAATAATAATAATTTATAAATATTTCTTAACCATAGAATAGAAATTTATGATATATATGCATAGTTTAACGATCGATTGAATTTTTAGCAAGAACATTATCAATCTTTAAAATATAGTTTATATTACAGATGGTATATTTGCAAATTTGAGCAAACGGAAATAGGATTAACGCAAAGTTATGAAACAAAGGATTGCGGATCTCTCAACGAGGGAGACGATGGCTTAAAAATGAGATATGAATTCTGGTATTTAGTTGTGTATTTTGGTTCCATAAGCCTATCAAGCCATTCAGGTGAAGTGCACAGCTCGTAGGCTAACGAGGAAGTAGTTAGGAGAGAACGCAGCCGGGACAGCTCGAGGGGAAGGAGGCACAGGTGCTGTTGACTATGTCCTGTGTCTAGGAAGTGACCAAGGATTACACGTGTGCCGCTCTGTGCGCATGTGTGTGTGTGTGCTGTGGCAAAAGACTAACCGGGCCAAATGGTAGACAAATTTTTGTGAGTTATTTGCAGCCGTTCACTTGTTTGTTTTCATATGCAAAATGCACAAACAGACGGACGGACGGACAGACACTCGCCGGCAGATAATGGCCGGGACGAGGGGCGCTGATGGAGTGAAAGAGATATCAAGAGGCCGAGGGCTCAGCTCGAGACACTTCCGTCACGGAAGTAGCCCAAACAAAAGCCAGAAAACGGCAAAGAAACAGAAGGACTAAAAAAGACACACAAGTTAAGTACGGTACAGCGCTAGCTTCCGTCCTGGCCAAATCCTTTAGGTAATTGTTATCCCATACTTGAATATTTGTTTCAAACTCTCGTCCAGTATGCATAATCCCCCCCCCACCCAAGATAAACGCTGCTCAATTATGGCAACCTTAATTGACAGCAGACGGTCTCCAGACCACGGCGCACTCTCAGCTCATTCACGAGCAGCCAGTGAAGCGCACAGATCCGCATAAATATAGATATCTGTCCCTATAGCTCATCAACTAATGGCAGTCGCAAGTATTGCATTACAATGCCAATTATTGTCAGGTTTTGATTACCCAAAAAATGTCATTTTGTGGCTGCCGCAGACGGTCAGATCAGATCAGTGCTAATTGTTTGCTCGCTATCCGGGGTCTAGACATCATCATATACATCATACATATAATAATCCATCCTCATCAATGCAAAAATGCAAATTTACAAATTTACAAATAATTTTATTTTGGTTTTTAATTCTAAGCAATATTAATTTAGTTTAGTTTATATAATATATTCTTTTGATAAGAATAAAATTCTTAATTTAATATGAATAAAAATTAGAAATAAATTAATTATATATACATTTAATATGCCCTTTAATAGAAGTGATTTAAGCATAAAACATTTTGAATAATATATGCAAATATTATTTATTGTACTTTCATTAGGTTTCTATGTGTTCTATATAACTTAACGATAATCAACTACGAAAAGCAAATAAGGTGATGAAAGTGCACACAGTGGAAGCTAATAGAAAATCGAAATCAGTGGAGGCGAGCAAATATTGAAAAGAGTTGAACTTTCCAGGCGATAGTCAGAGAGTTCAATGCTATTTAATATTCAGTGTATTTGACATGACATAAGATTAAGATTCAGCGGATGATGGATGCTGGGGGGGGGGCCACCCGTTAGAACTGATGGTAGAGTCAAATTGTTGTACAAAAGCCTGAAAGGGCCGAGTGCTATTTAAATGGGCACAGCTAACTAGCTACTTCCTTACGCCAGGCGCATTGTAACTGTTGTTTGGCAACGGCAACGCCCCAGGACCCGAGACGATGCCAAGGACTGCCAGGACGGCGTAGGAGTAGCAGTTTGTGTGTGTCAACGCCCATTCGCACAGAATTGTTGGAAATGGTGCCGGGACAAAGGCAGCCCAAGAAAATGCAACATTTCATGGTGCATCAGAGAGGAAAGTCGCAGACTGCGAGCGATGGAAAACGGGTTCGATGCGGCCTAGACGACAGACGGAGTGCGCTACCCTGCATCCACTACGAAGCGAATGTGAAATCTGCAGAAAATGATGTGGAAAAGAAAAGTTGTCGAAGTAAACCAGCTAAGAGGGCAATTATAGATTTAATATTGCCAGTTTATGTATTTAATATGGGGTTAGTCGGAGCCAGTTAACTTATAACTATATATAAATTAGTAAAATTTATTTTAATATTATACTTAAATAATAAAAGAGAATATTTTAGTTATAATGTGAAAACATTAATTTAAACACTTGGATTTTATGTTTGTAAAATAAAAGTAGTAAGTAAAATAAGTAAATGCATAAATGTTATAGAATCGTAAATAATTATCAACTGATAAAAGTGTCTATTATTTAATTAGTATTAGTATCGTTTAATGGAAGATTGAAGAATTGAGGATTAATTGGAATAATTCATATTTGGATTTTTAGATCTAAGAAAACAAAAATGTTGTATTTAATGTAAACTCCCTTGACTATAAATTCACTATTCACTATTGAAAACGCTTTGTAGGATTTGTCTCAGTTGTACAACCTGTGCCGCTCTGGCAAACAGGCGCATATTGTAGGGTATTCTCAGTTGGATTTGTGTGAGCAGCGTTAATTTTGCATGCATCATTCGTTTTGATGAACTGTCAACGTTTAGGGGCATTGTCAGTCGCCAAATGTGTGAGAACCGTTCAAAGAGAGAGAGATAGAGAGAATGAGAGAGGGAGGGGAAGAGAAGTGTGGGATCGAGCGGGTAGCGGGTACAGTTATGCGGAGATGCCACTACAATTGCAATTGCAACTGTAACTTCAAATCAAATGTGAAATATTTCTAATAACTCAGCGCAGGACAGACAGACGCATGTCAGTGTCGGATCTGGTCGGATCTGTGCATGCCCCGCACCCCCGCCGCAGCCGGGCCCATTATGAGATACCCTTTGCGAGGGCATTTCAGTTCCGTAGCTCACTTAATTTTATGCATTTTGCCGTTGATTAGCTGCCAGCAGCCATTGTCTGGGGGCATAAACCGTTAGCGACCGAGCTGTGTGTGCGTGAGGGAGAGAGCGAGAGAGCGAGCTGGAAAGAGTGTGTGAGTTAATCAAAGCAGGCCCACATAAAAAGAGTTATGGAGTTGTCTTATGAAGCGAAAACCTTACACGGAGAACAATTTTGTAAAATCAATCATAAATCATAAATACAAGAGCCAACAATTTTAAAACTACTTTTTGCGATATATTTTTATTCTTATTTGGAACTCAGGTTAGACCACTTCAAGTATAATATCAAATAAATAAAAAGAAATAATATCAATAAAATATATACATATATAAATAATATCAATTTGCTCAGTTTAATTACAAATATTATCTAAATAATTAGATCCAGGTCGAATATTCTTAGCTCGAGAACAAAATTCAAATTTCAAGAGCTTTTATTATAATCCTGATGTTCCCAAATAATATATATGATTTGTATACAGTATTTAATATAAAAAGTAACCCTTAAAGCCCCCCTATATTTTTCTTAACTTCGAAACTAGTTCATAATCAATCTTTCATATATAATTGTGAATATTTTATGCACGGCATATTTTCTCTGAGTGTATTTGTAAACGGTATGCCCACGGTCAATCTATCAAGCGGTTCCGCAAAACCTTTAACACCTTTTTTTTTGGCGCATTGTTGTCAGCGCAAAGCCGCCTACAAAACGCCGTTAGAAAAAGGAGTAGCAGGCATAGGACCCGGAGTCTATATATGAATACGTTTAAGTCCTTACGCATAAAGGGCAAAGTGAGTGCCTTTTTGTTGGCCCGGACAATTGCTGTCAAAATGCGAGGAGAAAGAGGGGGCAGTCGCTCCGGTCCGATCCGATCCGATCCGATCCGAGCAGGAGCAGGAGCAGGAGCAGCGGTTAACCGTGTCCTTTTTCGGTAATTGTGTCAATTGTCAATTCGCACGATCTTCATCTTGGAATGATCTCTGTTCGCCTGAGCGGAAGCGCTCGATAGAATCAAGAGAGTTTGAGCGTTAAGTCCGGGTTTTACCGTTCCGCACAACTCTTTTTGGCCATTTGGCTGACTCTTGGCCAGCAGCGTAATATGAGCATTTAACCCCTCTAAAGCCGGCTTGGGCCTAACTTCTCTGCCCTCCATTGTGCCAGGAGTTCCGAGTTCCGTTTCCATTTGTCTTCACACGCATTTTTTTCAGCCCATTTCTTTCCTTTTTCACATGAAACATGAAAAACGGGGCACGGCGTGTAACTGAAATCCATCAGATTAAACGGTCTTTAAGCGGTTTAAGCCTTTTGTCACTCGAGTTTTGTAGGTGGCAAAATGTGCGTCAGTATCAACAACTATTGAGCATTGTTTGCCAAAGAAAAAAAATAAATTCTTGGCAAAAATTATGAAAAAAGAATTTCATTTGATAATATTTAGCATTCATATTTCCACTCTTGTCAGTTCTGTTCGCTCTATTCGCGGAAGTCCAATGCAAATATTTGGCCAAAGTTTGAGACCCAAACTCACACAAACACACACACACACACACACACAGTAAGACTCGGCTCTGGCTGCGACTTTCGACTGTGGCAAGTTAATCTCGCATAATATTACGTGAAGATGCCGCGTAATCTGCGCACAAGTGCAGCGATCCCTTTGAGCCACAGCCAGATCCAAATCCCGGGCCTAGTCCCCGACTTAGCCGTCTTTTTAAGCCCACTAACGAACTTATTCGCAAAAATGGCCGCCTGACTTTCCCGTCAAAAGGCAAACGTTCGTGTGAGCCACACGAATTGCGCATGTATTAGTGAGCTTTTGCGGCAGTTGCAGCAGCAGCCAATGCAAAAGCTTTAAAACAAACCAGAAGTTTTTGTAATTGTTGGCATAAGCTTTAGTTAACTGATAACTTCGGTTAGTTAAATTATTTGACATTAATTTTTGGCTAAAATGCTTTGGTAAAGCCTTAAATACCTATTGGAAGCTTTCAATTTAACTTATATATGAAGATATAGTTTCCCTGCATTTGAAATCCAAATCCTTAAATTGTTTCTGAAAATATGTTTATAGATATGTTTATAGAATCTATCGAGAACACTTTTAATTTGAAATATGTAATTTCTTAATTTAATTTAGTACGATACTAATTGTTGCTTAAAAGTTATGTATTTTATTAAAAAATAAATGAATAAGTACCTTGTTGTGACAAAAATATTATCTAACTACTATATTTTATTGTTCCTGTAAATAATCGTTGTTTTTCTCATTCATTTAGAGCAAAACTTCAGCCTAAATCTTTAAATTTCCAGAACATTTTGTTCTAGAATATTTACTAATTATAATTATTAATATTTAGCTAATTAGAAAATGTTTTTAATGGAAGTAAAATGTTTCTTAATCATTATTAAATTAAAACGTTCTAAAAGAAGGAAACTTCCACATTAACTGGATTTGAACAGCGCTTGATTTTTGTATATAAATTGCCCCTTTTTTCGTTTAGTGTACCTTCCACTTGGCAGCTTAAAAACGCTTAGCTCCACCATGTTGAGGCGACTCCATTGCGCTTTGTGGCACAACCAAATGTTGCGCCATTTTGCGTTGCATTCAATTCAATTGATCGTAAAGGGAATATCGTAAGCTGGCAGAGGCAATCAAACCAGGCCCGAGAGCAACCAATCAGCGTGGTTGCCACATGCGGAAGAAGAAGCAGAACCACCACCACCAGCAGCAGCAGCAGCAGCAGTCGCCACTTTAACTTCATTTTGTGCAAAAAATCGGAAAAATTGAAAACGAGTTTCAGGAGCAGCCGCTGGAACTTCATTAAAGACGCGGACGGACAGCCGGACGGGGGCTTAGGGAAAATGTGACAGCTGTGCCAGCTGACCCTCAGTGTGGGCGTCTCTTCGCACTCTCTCTCTCTCTCTCTCGCTCTCACCCCTTGCCCGGCTGTGGGGCTCGCATTTAATAAATAAATAGGCAGCGACAACGCATCTGAACGCTGGCATTTTCATTATTAGATAGAAGCAGACCCCGAGTCGAGTCCCGTGGCAACGAGCACGTATTTGGCGAAAGGGTTGCGGCTGCTCCGGCGGTTGCTTAATGATAACAAAACCGGATGGCCATGTCAATGATTAGAAGGGGCGAGCGCGCAATGCTGACCGCTGTTTTGGTCACTTTTGGCAATTTCCCAACAATTGTTGTCAATTCCCAGCCGCAACCCCTTTCTATGCATTAGGCCCGCAGCATGTGGCCAGCTCCTTCCTGCGCACGAGAGTGGGGGAGTAGGGGGAGTAGGGGGTGGGGGCTTGTGTGGGTGGTGGCTGGGTTGCTTGCGGTTGACCTTTTGTTCTGTCCGCCCGAACAGTGTGAGCGCATTCATCAATTTGACGCGTTGACACATTTATAGCGCAGACATCCATTGAATTAGTTGGCCCAAAATTAGGTTGCCCCACACCCACACACACACACACACACACAGTTGGGCCAATCGATTTGGTGAGCAGACATGTCTGCTGTGGACCAGGAAAGGCAGCGGACATTGGAGGCTCTTAAAAAATTCATAGACCTATTTTTACAGTAGTTTGTGAATGTAATATTCATTTTATTATAACATTGATAATAGTGAACAAAGTTCCCTTTTTTCTTAATTCCTCTAATGGAAGATGTTACCAAAAATCGGAACATGGTGAATATTAAAGATTTAATTTAAAAGCCGTTTAAGCAAATTTTTAAAAGTCTGAATAATATTCTTTATATAGACCCTCACAGATCAATTTTTTTTTAAGTTTTGGGCAAAACATTTAATTTAATTTATTTTAAAAATATATATACTATTTCGCTTTATCTGCTATATTTAACCGACATTTAAAATTGATTTTTTTTGCGTTAAGCTATGTTAAAAATAGTTTGTTGTAATTAATACAAAAAAATTGTGCAAAATTTCACAAGCGAAAGTTTTTAATTCATCAATTCAATACATAAAAGCAAACGATTTTCCACAGTTAGAACAACAATTGGCTGCACTTAAAAAAATAAACTTACTGTTGCAAAATGCAAAATGGATTTAGCGAGAGAATTTAAGAAGATAATTTCTAAATATTTAGAATTCTATTATTTTCTATAGTATTATCCCCCGTCATTTACTATAAAATGTAAGTCAGAACTTCTGTTTTTTTTTAGTTTAGAATAAATCTTATGATAAATCAAAGATGCCATATTTGCGGAATACATACTTATAACAGTAAATGGCTGTTCTTTGTACTAGTTGGCCCAATCCACACCTGTTGCCCCTTTATGATGCAGTTCGCAGAGTGCAATATATATGTATGTATATAATATATATAAGTTCGCACGCCTGTAGCCACCAACAATTGTGGTTGTCCTCGGCGATAGCAGACAGAGATAGCGAGGGAGATCTGGAAATATATTTGTCAATAAGCTAGAAATTCGAGTCGGGTTTGCAACGGGCAGATATTATAAGATAATCGTTGCGGGACAGCCTTAATATTGTGGCCAAGCAAGTGGAATCGATGCGGTTGGACGGACATTGAGTTTCCTTTAGCCGGACCTGGGTCCGCACTTCCTGTCTGTTTTTTTTTTTTTTTTTATTATTTTCTTTTTTGCGCCCCTTTCTTTTTTTTTTGGCCCTTTAGCTTATCTTGTTGTCGTTATCGAGAGCCAATGCATTCAATTGTTTTGCCAAATATATAGAGCATTGAGGCGTAACGGCTGCTCGACAAAATCGAAAAAAGAGTTTCGATTTTGGCCATTCAAGATCTGAGAGCCGAGAATGGGAAATGGAACCATTTCGTACTATTGGGCCATTGTGGCCGGGCAAAGGATAATTAGTTCGGGGTTTTCCAGCGAATTGTGCGACAAAAGCGCAACTGTACTCCACTCCACTAATGATCATTGGTTCCGGTCGAGCGCTGGCTACTCATTGATTAATTAACATTCACTTCGGACTCAACATTTGCATTTGCCAGCCAAATCTGTGCGCTTCATGTTGCGCTCAACGTGGCATAATTAGTGAAATGTGCATTGGCTTTGGGACCACTTGCTGTGGAATTGTTGCTGTTGCATCTTAAACGCACACGAGCCATGCCCGGACTGCCACTAATTGCCCGGACGCAAGTCCTTTGCGTTCATTGATGTGCATTAGGATCGATCGCCACGATTCTGTTATAGTATATATTATGCTGCTCATATGGGACTAGGGTATATACCGAAATGTCGAGTTACTTGAGGTCTTGGCTCATTTATCATAGAGCAGAAATGGGAAAACGGTCAACTCATGCTTAAGTGGAATGCAGCCAAATGCGGCCAGTGTCCAGTGTGGTCAGCAGCTGAAAAATCGACTGTGTGTGTGTGTGTGTGTGTGTGTTTAGTGAAAGGATTCATATGCGGATTCAGTAGACGCTCGGGCATACAGAATAAACAAACGCCGCACACATTCCCATTAATCTCGAGGGGGCGTATTCCGGAGCTCGCGCACGCGCTCGCCTGCCGTTGAATGAAACATGCCGGAGTCGTCTCCGTCCGTTTGGGATTTGGTCATGGGCTCGGTTTTGGGTTTGGCAATGGGCCATGTTTCTGGTCGCTAATGCACAACATATTGCAACTTTATGCAGCAGGGGGAAAAAACGATGGAACAGTGTAACTTAACTTGAGAGCTGTCGAGTTTGTCGTCTTGTTTTCCTAACGTCCATTCGAAAGGTTCCTCAGCGTTCTGTGCCCACCAAACTAAACACAAACTGTACGCGTCCAGTTATTAAGTGGGCACGTGTTTCTCTTTGGGCCTGGCCTCAATCGCGCACACAAAACGATTTGTTTTCCTATGTTGGAAGGTCCTTTGGGCATCGGCCAACATTGGAAATTTACTGCCTTTCGTTTGTTTCCTCATAATAAATATTTGTTATTATTTGCTTAAGCGCAACATTTGTGTCGTCGTCTTCCAGGGAACACACATGCCATATCCATATCCATATCCATATTCACATATAGTCAAAACAGGCGCCAATGGACTGTGCCCCTTGTGGCATGGTCCCTGCCTCTTAAGCCTTTACAGCTGCGCAACGGAAGTGGTTCTGCTCGATGATTCTTATTTTTATATTTATTATTAGTTCTGAGGCCTAACATATGTCGATCTCTTGCTAGATCTTCTCGGAAGCCCCTTTATGATCTAAGATCATCTCAAAGAGTTAATTGTGTTTATCGAAATGATCGAATCTAGTCGAAGTCTATCTATATATTACTCCTATATATCAAAATATATATGACAAAATACAGAAAAATATTTGATATCTTAAGTTCTCTCCATATTTTAAATTCCCGTAACTTTGTCAAGACTCAACTGATCATATTTGATGGCTTTTTTTTCAGGAATTGGCAACATCATTTTTTGTGATCAGGACAATAACCCCAGCTATTATTGCCAAGTTTGTCTATAGGATCTTATAACTCTATAATGTCGAAGAATATTCAGGATGGACACGAAAAATACTGACAAAAAGCAGACAGAAGATGATTACGAATAAGAAAGGAACTTAATAATATTAACATATTTTTTTGTTATTCGAGAGTTATTTGAGAAGCAATTTGGAGTTCATAAAGTTCGGTATACTTTCTTATAATTTTGACCCTTAACTCCAGTAAATTACATAGGTATTCAAATATGTTACGTGTAAATGCGAGTGCTTTCACATATACGTGATTCATACACAGATCAGAATTGCATGGCTTACACTGATTGCAAGCGAAGCTTTTGAAAGCTCACAAATACATGTGCACTAAAAGCTTTCAACTTAAGTAAAAGATTCAAAATATATGTTATAATGGGCTGGAATCGTTGCAATGTGAAGAAATAATCATTTAGTGAGGCAGTAAATTGTCAGATTGACAATAAAGAGCTCAAGCATTATATCACATAACTAGGAACAATAAAAAAGGCTGACAGATCATTAAAAAAAACCGCGCGTCTTTTGTAGAGCGAACGTCTTTTGTATTTGCTGCGGGTTCTGTGGTTCAAAGATATTTGCATAAGCTAATTGCATTTGGAAGGAATGGAAAAGGAAAATGGGAAATGGTAGCTATCGAGGGATAGGGGGAGCGAAAGAGAGGCAAAGAGATGCGAACTCTTGGCCAGGTCAGGCCAGGTCAGCAATTTGATGCCCTGCTTTCGGTAGTGTCTGGCTGTGGATTAGACTAATTTTTAAATAGAATTTCAAGCTGTTCGGTTCACACGTTTCGGCCTGTGCCGAGCTGTGGGCGTGTGCTGGCCATGGATTTCACACACAGTCCAGAGGCACGACGGGATCTGCGATCTGCGGCCCAGCGAAAGAGAGAGAGAGAGAGAGTAAACGAGTGGGAAAGCTACACAGATTTGAAACGCGACGAATGGGCCGTCAGCATGACGAAAGGTAAATTTTGTAAACAATTGTGCTAATTAAGCCAGCCCAATAAAAATCGGCTCACGAGCGGCTCAATGCATTCGGCCAGGCCCAGACTGCTGAGGCCGCTATGTGGTTCGCTCTCAGGTCGCGCACTTGAACTAAATCCGGTAGCTTAAACGAGTTAAAGGAACTTGAACGGAACTTAATCCCATAAATTTGGGAAAAATACAATTTTAATCAGGTTAATTCGTGCGTAGCGCGCCTGTTGCATGGCCTCTGGTCCTTGTAATGGCCGAGGTCCTGGCAGCAGGTAGCGCTGCTCAATTGAGTCGGCGAAAGGATTAGGCCAGACGACGGGGGATTATGCAGACGAACGCAGTTTTTCATGGCCCCGATTATGAATGCGCGCCTGCGACATTTTAATTTAATCTCAGATTACGCTCAAGACGCACCGGGGAGCGCGGCCCGGATCAGGCGCGTACTTAAGATTAGGCCACCAGTTTTGCTCGTATATTGCCAAATACACGCAAAATAAGTTCTAATTTATTGTTATGCACTGAAACTATTGCAAAAGTTTCACGTAAATCCGTAGATTACCAGTAACAGCAACAGCACCCGCTGCCGTACCGACTGCCCTACCGGCTCTGCTCTCAATCCCATTCCCATGGCCGGGCCTCGCTTTTGTCAGTTGCGCTAGACAAATTTGTAGGTCAATTGAAAAATTACTTGAGCAGCCTGTGACATTCATTTAGAGCCGCAAGATTAGCAGCTCTACATTTTTGGGCTAGGTAACGATCACTGATCAAGCCCCCTTAAAGCCTGAACTTTTGTCTTGGTTTCGGGCGCGATTTTGCCTCTACAAGTGAATCAGCCCAAACTGGCAAACTAGATCAGCAGAATTATCGGATTAACAAACTGGTCTAGTTACCGTTTGCTGATCTAGTACTCTTGGGACTACTTGTTAGTTTTATACTATATACTATATTGGCCATGATCGTCGATCAAGCATCGATCAACTGCGTCAACTAGATCAGTCAGATTATCATTTCTGCACGTTGGACTAGGCAACGATTTTCCGTCAAACCCATTTAAAGTTGCGTTGGCTAAAACAATAAGACTGCCAGCTTTATAAGTTACATTAACTGTCGCTAATCAAGCACTGATCAAACCCCATAAAAGGTCGCAACTTTTGGAGGAGGTCACTTCGTGAAGGAGTATACAATTTTTTTTCAAAAACTAAATAAACTTAAATGTAGAATGAATGTAGAGGCTAAACCATAATGAAAATGGTAAACATTGTGAAAATCGGTTAAGTTTTGGCCAAGTTATGGGACTTTGAAATCCAGTAAGTATCGATTTGGGAGCTTTACTTGTCAAAATCTTTGTAAATTTTGGCATGATTTTTGACAGAAAAATCGACCCCCTCAGAAACACTTTTAAAATTGCGTTTTACGCTAATTTTGGTGCCCGCATTCGATTAAAATTAAAATTTCGCAATTACAAATTTAAAAAAAAAAATTTTTTTCAAAATAAGTAAGGGGGGAGTAACGGATTTTTTTCTGAAAAAAATTCAAAAAATTTTTTTTTAAAAAACCAAATAAACTTAAATATATAATCAATCTAGAGACAAAACCACAATGAAAATGGTAAGCATTGTGAAAATCGGTTTAGTTTTGGCCAAGTTATGGGACTTTGAATTCCAGTAAGTATCGATTTGGGAGCTTTACTTGTCAAAATCTTTGTCAATTTTGGCATGATTTTTGACAGAAAAATCGACCCCCTCAGAAACACTTTTAAAATTGCGTTTTACGCTAATTTTGGTGCCCGCATTCGATTAAAATTAAAATTTCGCAATAACAAATTTAAAAAAAAAAAATTTTCCAAAATAAGTAAGGGGGGAGTAAAGGATTTTTCATGAAGAAAATTCAAAAAAAAAATTTTTTTCGAAAACCAAATAAACTTAAATATATAATCAATCTAGAGGCAAAACCACAATGAAAATGGTAAGCATTGTGAAAATCGGTTTAGTTTTGGCCAAGTTGTGGGACTTTGGAATTTAGCAAGAATGGAATTGGGAACTTTAGTTGTCAAAATCGATGTCTATTTTGGCATTATTTTTGGGCGGTATACATTTTCGCGATCTTTAAAGGGGGTGACTAGCCGTCTACCGTTAAAATTTGGTCATGCTGGCTCTAAAACTGTGGGAGATATAGGCTTTCGCGATTCGTGGACTGAGGAACAATCATTGATCACGCACAGCTTATACTTCAAGCTTGCTAACAATAAGTTTATCAGCTCTGCAACTATAGGCTAGGCAACTATATAATGGATCCACAATTAATCACATTAATCAGTGATCAAGTCCCATTAAATTATATTAATTTTAGGCTAGACAACAATCACTAATATAACGGAAATGAAGCCCACGTTTGGTAACGTCGAATAGGTCGCTAATATACTTATCAAAGCCTAAAAGGCACTGGAGCGTTCTACAAATTGCAATCATCGCTGATCAAGCGTCCTTTTTAGTTACATTATCATACATTAAAAGCTGATCACTAGTTAGGCATTTACTAAGCCAACTATTTAATAATAGGTTAACTGGTTCAAGCTCAGTGCAATTATGAAGACGAGCCAAGGACCACTGATCAAGTAGCGATCAAGCCTCAATATTAGTGGTTTCAGACCCCCAAATCATAAGCAAATGTTCCAAATGTTAAGCAAACTAAGACACGTGCTGAGCAAACGTTTGGCATGCGATCGAACGAACGATCGTGCGGCCTCATAAGGGATTATGGCGATGAGTAAACAGAATTTGAAAACTGCGAATCGCAGTTAACAGTTTTTGCGATATGTCAACATTGATAAAGGTGGCGAATCGGAGGGTATCAGGGCTGTACGATCAGCACGATCGCAGGCGAAAGGGGTTGAAATCAAATTTCAGTACCAAAAATCTCACCTGCCCAAGGATTGCCAATGGAGTGTGCGCTACACGTGGCCAAGGATACGAATACACACAGAAATATATAAATATATATATATATATATAGACACACACACACACACACACACACACAATTGGCTGCTGTTGGTGCTGCTGCTGAGGGCACTCGATCGTCCTTTTGTGCGGTTAACGGCCGCCCGTTGTTTGTTGGCCATCTCGGAGATCTCTTGACATTTCGACTGAATGCCAGTTTGATCTCTCTTTTTAGAGCTCGCTCTTGTGCCGGCCCATTCTTTAGCAAATTGATTACAAGAAAATGATGTTGTTCGTTGCGGATTATCTGGGTTGCCGCATCTTTTTTGGCACTTGCCTTTCAGGGTTATGCATCATTATTTGACTTGACATGAGGTCTTGTAAGATCTCAAAGAGAATACAAAGTGCTTGGCAATTAGATCGTTCTGCTGTTGTTTGCGATTCGTTTGCGTCTTTCTCACTTTTTTCCTCTTAACGATCGTTCCCTCTGGACTGGGGCTTAGTTCGATGGCAAAAAGCAAATATCAAACGCCATTTGTATTCGGAAATCGAAACTCAGCGCGCAACTCCATTTTGTGGTTGAGCAAGGGTTGTATCAGCACCGAAGGGCGGTTGAAATTGCCGCACGAGCAACGGGGTTGCAATTTCATGTTCATATTCATGCAACCAATCAACCCCAAAGCCGGGCACACGTGTCGAAAATTAAGCAAACTCTTTGACAATCCAATCTCCTTCCCTTCCGTGGCAAACCAATCCTTTAACCACTTGCCAAAACGCCAGGACAACCGCAATTAAAGTTTCTAGAAGGTTCAGTGACTCTTCATTTAAAGCTTGCGCCTTAGTTAATTGGCTTTTTTCTGTGAAACTTATTCAACTCCATCAGTTTTAAACTTCGCTATTTGAAAAATATAGAGAAAAGAAGAAAGGAAATATTAAGTCCTATAAAAGTTGTTTTGATTTAGACATGAAGGCTCTTATAATGGTATCTATAAAATTGTTGAGGATAAGGAAATGCAAATGCAATTACGATAAGTAAACTTCTTGATAGTAAGTTAAATGAAACATCTTAGCTAGATAATGGATAATGCACTTTAATATTACACTCTTTGAAGAATTAAAATAATATCAGGAATTTTGTATTTAAGTCAAAAGTTGTCAAATCCGGGCAAAGTAATAATTTCTTAGCTTGAGGACAGAATTATTATTTCAATAAAGTATTTTGTCAATCCCCAAAATTCATAATTTTAAGACTCATATGCGGTACTCAATAATAGAAACATTTGACCTAATTTTATTAATATTATATATTTTATGTTATATTATATACATATATATATTAAAAACTTGCTACGCCTATTTCAATTACGAATATCATTATAATAGGGATATATTGGGGTATATAAATCAAGAATTTTGTTCTTATTCATGCTGCATTGCGGGCTCATTATGAAATCAACTAATGTGAACTATTCACATTAAATTAGGTATATTCTAGAATGAATTGATATTGAAATGTTAAAAAACAAAACGACTCGAATTTCATACTGTATTTTCTCGAGTGAAGCATATGGACGCCTAAAACAGATTGTAAAGGATACTTTTTCGCACTGCGCTCACTTTCTCATTGCATTGCATTTAAAATGTGGTCAGGATAATTGCTGGCCACGTTTACTGTAAAATGTGTGAACAGTCGCATGACTGTCCATTGGCCGGCTAATCATTTGTCATTTTGCCAAATTTTACAGTTATTACGAAAAGAAAAAAAAGAAGAAAGCCCCGTTTTGCGGTACGGTTTCAACGGAAGTGCCAACGTGTCCTGCAGGATGATTAGCGCTTATCGCATATACTATGTAGCATGGCTGTGTGTGCGTGTGTGTGTCGGTGTGTGTGTGTGTGTGTGTGGGAGTGTGGACAATGGCATTTTTATTGATAAAAATTATGCACGCTTAAGTACAAAAGGATTGGGCTGCATGTTAGCCAACTTGACTCAGCATAAAATCAGCGAACGACGCTAAAACAAAGGACAAGAACGCGCAAGGAAAACAGCAGAAACTGTCACTCGCATCGTCAGCGTCGGCGTCTTCGTCATAATGGCTCAATCAGGCAGGCAGGCAGGCACTGGGCTAACGGTTAACGGTAAGGCTCCTTATTTGCTCCTGGCCTTTGTTGACTGGCGACTGTCGCCTGAACTTTGGCCCAAAAGGATTTGGTTGTGGTCAACGCTGGAAATGTCATCGTGGGATTGGCACCGCCATATCGTCGGCGTACATTAAACGTTGGCTGGACGTGTGTTTGTTTAACTGTTTCCGTGTCTATGGTTAACGGTTAACCGTTAGCCATTGCTTTGATGGGCGCCGACACAAAAGGGTCTTACAATCCACTCACCAAAAAGGCAACCTGAAAAGAGTTGGAATAGCAGTCGCAGAGCTTCCCATGGCTAGAGACGTTTTGACTTCACATAATTTGTTAAATATTGTTGCTTTCTTGCTTATCCGCTTGCAGGCTGCACGACGGCCATTTTGTTAGGGTTGCCAACTTGATCGCTAATATCCAATAGGCAAGGGTTGTGTAATCCCTTGATAAAATGCAACTGTTGAGTAACGCCTTACGTATTGCATTTTGTCAACATTGCCAACTAGATCGTTTGTCGTTGTTTCTGGGCAACTGTTGTGCAACGGTTCAATATGCAATAGACATATGTTTCTGCATAAATAGTTGCCATGATACGCAACATTCTGACATTCGACTTTATCACGTCGGCCATTTTATTATAGCTGCTATCTTGATCGCCCCTTAAATAGCCTAACGTCATTCACGACTTGCGTCGCCTACAAAAATTACCACTGCGGCCATTTTGATACGTTGCCAACTCATTGTTGCACAGCGTTGCCAATTCAAGCATTAACATTAAAAGAGCTGTTGGATAATTCGAGGTGTAAAATGCCCTTTATTGGAGTAATTACTGATTGACTAAAGCGTTTTTATTAAATACATATATATTCAACGATGTGTCCAAGCCCACAAACTCCTCACTCAAGTGCTTATTTATTTGTTGTTTCTCAACGTTAACGACAGCCGCCAAAAGAGAATTTGGGTATATGCGCAACTTGAAAAAAGAAACACGTTCCAAATAATAATCATTTAAATTTAAACCATCTGTAGCTGGCATTTCGATGTAAATTTGTAATAGTTGTTTTATACATTTGCGAAAGAGATATTACTTACCCGTATCAGCAGGGAGACAATAAAATACAGATTCACAGTTGAATCGATGAACGTATATGTGCTGCATTTGGGCTTCTCCAGCATCAACCATGTTTTGAGAGAATTCAGCTCTAGAGGCGGGTAATTCACACGCTTGTTTGTTGCTGGATCGACTGCCATGCAGGACTTGAGGTCAGTTTCCATCGCCAAAAAGGCGTTCATGATCACCAAAAAGATTATAAGCAGCATTTTCAGCTTAAAAACAATTTTCAATCTACATATATAGTATATGTTGTATTCGTGTAGTCTGTATAATTATCTGCCTGACAACTTTGTCATTGCCTGTTCAGATTTGCCATTTGCTGTGAAAATGTGGCGTGGCCAGTTGCCGCCCATTTCAGTTAACGATTATGTGGCATAAAATTTGTACAATTCTGTTAAAAAGCAAGAGAGTTCCGCAAAAGTAAAGAAAGGGGATTTGCCTGCTAAAGCGTAAAAATGACGTTAAAACTTATATTGAACGGGCCACAAATGCCTGGCCCGCCCTTGGCCTGTTGACTTAAGATTACGACAAGAAAGGACGAGCTGAGCTGAGGCGAGACCAACCCACTTGTTGTGCGTCTCGTGTATGTGTGTCTGTGTGCCGGGCTACTTACGCTAAGCCGGCTAAGCTGCATAATTTTCCATAAAAAAATAATAATACATGAAGCATAATAATAACCATACGCATTTAATGATTGGGCATTTGTTTTTGTTACATTATTTATACAAGTTATAGAAGAGAATTACATGCTAAACGAACTATTGGCCCTTCTTGATGACATGCGCCAGATCGTAGACACCGCGCACCGCCTTCAGCTTGACGCCGGGCACATCCTGCAGCCGACCGACGCGACACAGCACAATATTATGCTCCTGCAGATTATGCCCAATGCCGGGTATATAGGCGACCATCTCCTTGCCGGTCGATAGACGCACCAATACGCATTTGCGATTCGCTGAATTGGGCTTCTTTGGCTTCTTGATCAGCGTCTTGAGCACAACGCCCTTGGCAAAGGGTTTACCATCCAGCGGCTGACGTGGAGGACGCTTCTTTATATGCGGTCCAGTGCGATGCATTTGGTTCAACGATGCCATCCCACGCAATGCGGCGCACACATAGCTGCTCTGCATGGCTGCAAAAAAGAAAGGAGAGCGCGACTGTACTGATTAAATATATAAATATATATATATATATGTTTATTATAGAGAGTAGCTGCAGCATGTGTGAGCGCAGCCGCAGCGAGCGGCTTAAGGCATTTGACAAACGAAAGAACAGACTCGACAGACAAAAGGGTCAGAGCAGTTGGGCAGTCCCGATGCCACTAACAATGCCCATTGGCCTTTTGTTGTGGCTAATCTCTGTGAAAATCGCAAAATAATTGTTGTGCTGCGCACATCCATACATCATATATACATGCATATATATAGATATTTCTGCTTGTGTGCCAAATAATTGCAGCCAAATGACGCGGCTGTGGGTCAGCAAAGGCCTCACTCAAGCCTTTTATGATTGAAAGTGCGTGCAGGCTGCCTTTTGAGCCACAGACGGGGATGGTCTATCTGCCCAGTTCTGACCATTTCCCCGAGCTGTGCTGACTGTACCTGCATCCAAAATCTAAAACGACAACCGTTTTTAATTAAATGCCACACACGCACAGGAATAATAATTACCATAACGCTCGACAATCGTTGACAATAGCTAGAACAGGCGCACAAAAACTGTCCCAATCACAGCTCGAGCATTGTCCAACGCGATCCGAAACTGACCCAAGGCACCTGTGTCCCTTTTTTTTTTGTGTTTTTCTTTTTGTTGTGTGCACATGTCATGCAAATTCCTATTGTGGTTTGTGGGCCGCTTGTCAATGCCTATTGACAGCATGTTAGGCGCGTTTTTGTGTGGGAATTTTAATTAAACCAACCAGGAACGGTTATCGTCGGGCTGCCGAAGATTAAATACTCTTGCAAACACCCACAGCAGATACAGGGTTCTAAATTTGGCCAAACAATAGTGTTCTCATACCAAAAATCGAATTCTTGACTGATTGTTGCTATGAAAACTAAGTGATATAGTGATCCGATGTTATAAAGCTTATATTTGCAGAATTTGATTAGAATACCTTAAAAATAAAAATAAAATCTAAAAGGAAACAACTCGAATTTTTCATTGTTCCTATAGCTATATGATATAGTGGTCATATGTTAACAAGTTGTTGGAAGAAAACTAAATATTTAGCCAATTCCGATGATATAGGGGTCCGATATTTATTGGATATTACTTAACATATATGAGGAGTATTGTGCAGCTAGCTATTATTAAGAATACCTTGGAAAACAGAAATGTTGCTCATACAAAAACTGTGTTTTCTACTGATAGTTCCAATAAGACCTTTATGATATAGACAGCCAATCCGGCCAACATTAACATATATACTGCCCGCAACAAAAAACGAATGTAGGCCAAGTTTTATAAGGATAGCTTTAAAACTGAGGGACTTATTTTCATGGAAACAGACAGGCAGGATTATATCGAGTCAACTGTTGTTACGAATAAAGAGTACACAGATATACCTAATGATCTCAGCAATTCCTCCTTTCAAGCCTTACATATCTGGCGACAAATTTGTAATACCTTTGACTAGGGTATAATCAAAACACACGCCGCAGACATGAGAAAAGGCCTATGAAAATATTCGCAGGCTAGCCCAGGGGACGGGCGGCAATGGAGGCGGGCAGTGTGCCAGAAGCAAGCCGGCCACGCGCGCCACGCAAAAGAGTTGAGATCGGGTGGGCAAACACACTATACAAATCATCGTGCTCATATATGTACATAGGGACGCAGGATCCTTAAATAAACACAAAAAGGCAAAAGGCGCACAGTCATCGATTGGGAACAACATGTCGCTAAAAATACACAAGCGGTGGCGACTGCATCCAGTGCTGAATAAATAAGCAACTCTTCTAGGTGCATATATAAAACTCAACAACTTGAATAGAGAGAGCGCCACATAAGTGTCGAATAAGATGTTGTTCAAAACTTACCTTGGGCCGTCAATTGTTTCGTAACGTTGAATGTTTGCCGCAGGAAATTCATGTTGTCCACGTTGTGCGTTGGCTAATATGTTAGAGTTAATGTGCCGCTTTAAAAACAACTACAATTTAGTAGCGACTTGAATTAGTAAACGTCTTTAAAAGGCAATAATAATATAAATAGAAGTCAGCAGGCAAATGCAAGTTGGGCTGGCATGCCTTTGCGGCTAGAGTTGCATTGAATCGTTCTGAGCTAGTTCAAGCGAACGACTTTATTAACTGAACGAACGAACAGTGTCTTGTTCATCGTTCGGTCGTTCAATACATTGAAATTACAAAATGTATTTATTAATTAATGCAATAAAGAGGATCTTGTAAGTATATATATTATGCAAGATTCTCCTGTCTATTGCATTCATTAATAAATAATCTAAAGGACAAAACATATGATGAACTAATTAAATGAACTGAACTTTCTTCTTGAACTGAACTACCTCGTTGAACTGAACTACGACGTACAACTCTATTAGCGGCCTGGTAAACAGCTGTTCGTGCGCAACGCTGCCACCTTCTAATGCATGCGCAGCGTTGCCACATCGCCTTGTATGAAAAGACAGAAGTTATCGATAGGAAAATAAAGTATATTCAAACTAAACAAATTACAAATATTAAGCACTATTTTTGGTTATTTCTAAAGTTGAGGGCGTTGGTGTAGACGGTGGATTACGTGTGGGCAGCATGCGTGGCGGAACGATATCACCGAACAGCTTCGAACGCTTGGGCAACGTTGCGGCACGAAGATAGGGGTTGTCTATATTGGGATTCTCAAGAATCGCCTTATTTGTGGTTGAATTGGGCTTAATCTCAAGCTCGGGCTTCTCCTCCTTGGACTTGTCACCGTCCAGCTCCTCATTCTCGCTGTCACCCTCCTCGCCGTCCTCTGCAAGTGAAAGAAATTTGTGAATAAGTGGAAGAACAAGTGTTTGGACAATTCGGAAAGACCTTTGCTGGGCACATCTTCGGTACGATTGGCCACCAAATAGTGGTACTCGAGCTCCTCAAAGTCGAATACCTGATCTGTCGGATTCAAGGCAGCCGCATAGGCCGGGAAGGCTGGTTTGCATGCAATCACTGTTGAAGACGAGAGTGAGCAGAGGAAATAGCGAAGAGAGGCCAACGAGTACTTACGTGGAAACATATTGTCCTCGGTGGGAAAGAGATTGTTCGTTTCAGTTGTTTTGCACAGGAACTTGGTCAGTGCCTTCTCAACGTCGCGTTTCTGACTGGCCGCCTTCTCGCGTATGGCCTCGTACTCGGTGACCGGCTGCTTATGCGTGGGTGTCCGTATGTAGGCATGAGGATCAGGCATTGATGGGAAGTAGCTGGGCACATAGTGCGGATGGGTTGCCTTGCTGCCCGCTTGGAGAAGACTCAGCTGACGCTGTTGGGTTTGTTGGGCAGGCAGCGGTATGGTCGCATGACTGCCACGGCGCACAAACGGTTCCAGGCTGCCAATGTTGATGCCCATGTTGACTAGTGCCAAGCTGACATCGCCCACGGTGGGCATGGTGCGGCCGCCCAGCTCGCAGTAGTTGTGTGCCGAGTTGCCAATCTCCACGATCACTGAAAATGCATTTCATTTGGCATCAAGCGATCTTCGCTAAACAAAAACACTTACACGCCTGCATCATTTGTGTCAGCGTTTCCAGACAATGATTGCTGGCCACGGCGGCGCCCCTGTCTATCAGCAGTTGGGACACGGCCTTGTTTAGCAGACGGCGGTACGCATCGATGTTGGGTATAGCAATTGCCTCCACTTTGTCCATTACGCTCGAAATTGTATGGTCCGCGTATAAAGCATCTGGTTAACGCAAGTTTGTTGATATTATATCGATAAAAACGCTATTTTAATTTGCATGTAAACCGCTGACAAACTTGTATATCGATATACCCAAGCAGAATAACCAATTCCGGTTAGATATGAAAATAGACTGTGGTTTAGAACGCATAGCAAACTTGGGATACAAAATGTGGCAAGACATTTGGAGTTGATTTCAAAATATTTTAAGCGCTTTCAAAGATCTTCTAATTTATTTTTTACATCTTGATATTCAGTTCCGCTTGTGGAACAAGTTCGTTCGTTCGCTCGGACATCGTTATCGGGTAATCGACGAGTATGCCAAACAGTCTAGAACAGAACGCGGCCACACTGGTTTCAGTTGATTTTAATTATCCACAGCTGACGGAGTGTGCGGGCGGCGGGCGCTAAAAAGTCTCAGTGAATGTTTTTTTTTTCATTTTTGTGTCTGCTAACAAAAGTGCAGTTGTGTATTAAAAATAGCAACAAGGCTGACAATTAATACACTATTAAATGCAATTTTAACGCCAGACGCGATCAGAGCAAAAGGTACGTATCAAAAATGCACAACATAAATGAATATTTATTTATTAATTGGTATTGGTGCTGTTGCGGCTGTTGTTGTTGTTACACGGATAGCAACGCAAAGCTTTTCTTCATTCACTCAAACTTCATTTCCTATCTTGTAAGAATGAACCGCAGCAGCAGTGAATGCTAATTATGTGCAGCACTGTGTGAGTGTGTTTGTGAGCGTGCGTGTATGTGTGATGCTGCTGCCTTTCATTTTCAATTAAGTGCCATGCAATTTACTCTTAATATTTGATTTGTGTGCCCCACAACCGGCACTGAAAAACTCAACGTTTCTATTTCTGTGTTATTTCGAATTGCGAAATGCGCCCAAAAATTCCAGTTTTCACTCAAAACTCGTAATATTTGAGTGCGTATGCAAGAGTGGGAGAGAGCGGGTGAACGGGTGTAAGTGTAGTGGCTGTGTCTGTGCGAGCGAGAGTTAGTTTAATGGCAGCTGCTATTGCTCCCTGTCTGTCTGCTTGTCTTTGCTTTGATTTCGGCCCTTGTCACGTACTGCACCTTGTTGTTCTTTGTTATGCACTTGCCAATGCCAGCCCCCCTCTCTGACCCTCGCTCATATTTGGCGGCGTCTTTATTATGCTTTGTCCATCTGCGAGCTTTAAAGGTTGCTGCGTTGCGCTTCTTTTCAATTCCATTGCGATGACTCAAAGCTTCTCTATGAATGAGATTGTGTGTGTGTGTTTTGTTTATTTATTTTTTGCACACCTTGACTCTCGACTCTTATCAGCAGTGCAATAAATGAAGCACACCAAGTGCCAGACAAACAAGCGCGATGCTGTCGCTGCAGATCCTTTTTAAAGCTCAAACCAGTTTGCCACATGGGCTTGTTTCCCGTCAAATTTGGCTGTGAATTTGATTTTCAGTTTTATTTTCAATTGAGTGCTCTGTATTCCTAATCAGAGACGACCTGTCAGTCGTAACGTTTATATAATCGCGTTAATCTCGAACACAATAATCTATATACGGAATATTTTGAATATTTGTGTATTCCCTTTTGTCATACGGAACACCATATAATCTATTTTTTAATGTATTGAAATTGTACCCAAATTTTAAACCAGTATTATTTTAATTAGGTTTTGTATTTTAATATTAAAATTATATTTATATAAAATATAACTTAGCCTTTTTTTACCCAAAATATACATACATACATATGTATAATCATAATCATAATCATATATACATGCAGATTTGAAGATCAACCCCCATCTTCCCAAAAAAAAAGATAATTTTCCAATTGTTCGCATAATCAGCGAATTATGTTTACATAGTAATTGAGAATTTTTTGTTTTTATTTGCGAAATTTGTTATCTAAGCAAATCGCCCTTCAATATTCGAATCGTTAATGATAGCGAGTTAACTGAGAAGCAGCACCGCAGTTTAAACACCCTACATATACGTCTCGCCTATTGTGATTGCGTTGGCAAAAAATGGCTTTTGTGGTATTTGTTTTTCATTTCTCTGTGTGAATAGATGAAGGAGTAATCCCGGAGAGATACCAATCAGTGTTGCGTCATCCGGTAAAATTGTCGCATGGGAAATAAAATATATATTATATGATGATAATGTATGATAAGACTCAAGAGCTTTTTTCAAACTCTTTAGATATCTTTCTTCGACACTCACTGTCTATAAATATCAACGTGCTTCGGGGAAGAAGAAAATTATCAAGCATAGAAGATAGAAATCAGTGTCAATTGGGAATCGGGGAAAAGGCTTAATATTAAAGCTATATATCATGGTGTCGCCCGGCAGATGTATTTAAGATAAGGCATCAAACGTTTTTTTTATTTTTTTACACCCATCTAAACGCTTTTTTTTTTTTTTGGCTTAGGAAAACATTTCGCATGATACAATAATGAGAGTTGCTTGGAGGATCAGGAATATGTTAAGTTTGGTATAAGGAATTAGTGAAGTCTTAGCATACTAAATTATCGCTAAACTATCATCCAAATCTCGTGGCTGTCCTTAGACAGGACAAAATATTGAACGTTAGGTCCTGATATATTTCTGATTCGTGAAGAAATATATACTTTATGAACATGTTTATAGGAAAAAAATACATTTTAGTTTATAAGTCTGCCTGATAAAAAAAGTCAACTTAGGGTCAATGCACTAAACAGCCAATCACGATTATTTGGCTCGGCGTACGTGTTGTTTAAATCTGACTTAATCGTGATAATTTTGCCTAATTTCTTTAGTTTCTTTGCTGCTACGTTTTTTATGATGAGTATTAAATGTGGCTCCATTTTGTGCGTAGGTTCTGTTTACTGCATTTGTTAACTAAGGTCAACAATACAGCAATCGCGAGTTATGAGAGTTTTTTATTCGCAAAGAGTTCCAATTTACATTTTTTAAGTTCTCCTTATACCCTGTACCCAATACAAATACTTAAAGGGGTATACAGTTGTGCAAATGTTTGTATTGAGGAAGGCATTTGCAGCGCTTTAAATCGATAAATATATGTTTGTATGCGTGTTAAAAGCCTAGCATTATGATTTATGCATCAAAATGAAACAAAGTCCTCGGTGCTTATCAACTTAAAATGTTTTTTTTTTTTTTTTTTTTGCTTTTTTAGCAGGTTAAGTACATTATAAGTGCCTGATAAGCAAGTTGGTGCGACCCCTACAGGGTTAGGGTATACATGCACGCACTTGCGCATTTGTTTGTTTTTGTTTTGCTAACCAAATCGCGCGCGCTCGTGTGTGTGTGTGTGGGTGTGTGTGTGTGTGTGTGTAAAAGAGAAACTCAGGCATAAACAAAAATAAATTTGTATACACTGTACTTATCGAAACTGGGTGAAAAGGAGTATACTGGTTTCGTGCACAGGTATGTTACCTGGCAAAAGAAAGCTTAATCTTGCCAAGCTCGTATATCTCTCCGTCCGGCCGACATCGAGATTAATTTCAGATTTTCTTTGAAATGAAGATTCTTCTATGGCATGATCAGTTCAACAGATACAGGTGATAAGAGACTCGTCAAGTTTGGCATTAAACTTACCAAAATAAAGACTATTTTCGTTTTCGTATACTAGACTATTCCCATATCCCCAATTGTTGGTACATATATATATTATAATGTATATATTAACCACTAAAAACTTCATAATATTCGGACAAAAAAAAAACCCAATAAATTAATATTTTTGCATAATTGGGTACAGGGTAGCTGCTGGGCGTGAATTCTCGACATGCTCGCGCGCTCTGAAGACCCACAAAAAATCGACAACAAAGTGCAGCGCTTGTTGTTCGATTATGAATCACAAGTTGGAAATGCCCCGTTAAATATATATGCATGTATTTTGCATTGTTTAATAGAAAATGTTATTGGAAATCAGTTATCGCGGCGACAACGTGGCGTATGAGTAATATGTCGATAACTGAAAGTTTCAAAAGTTTTGAGAAACATCTAGCCACATCTAACAAGGCCCGTTGCTAATGTCTGTGACTTTGCGTATTTCTGTATTCCAAACAGTTTGAAGCCACCGCCAGCGATCCCAAAGCGCGGACATGAGCAAGGCCGGCAAACACTTCCTGAACGGAGGCTTGGGTCTCGCCGATAACAACACGTCGCTGGCCAACGCCAATGCGAATGCGAACGCCTTGGTTGGTGCAACGGCTTCAACAAATGGTTCAGCTACCAGTCCCATGAATGTGTTCAATTCCATCATGAGCTTCCTGCCGGACAATCGGCCAATTACCTCGCTCCACATCGTCGAGGACTTTGAGCGGTAAGTGCAATAAATTCAAAATGCGTAGAGTTTTAAAGTTCTCCAACAAAAGAAGAGAGAGAGAGAGAGAGAGATTTTTTTGCCTGAAGAGACAAAATTATGTAAGTAACATATATGTACATATATGTACATATGTATATATTGATTATATTTTAGCCTCTTAGTGTATGTTGAATCGGATTCCTATATCGGTCGAAAATGTAGTTTTTGTATGAAAAATATTTTTACCTTATAAAATATATTGAATTGGGTGGGCTATTATATTTACAAGGTATGTCTTGTTCTCTATTTCTCCCGTTCTCTCTCTGTTTTCTCACCCTCTTCCTAACTAATTTGTATTGAGCGTTGAACTAGAACTAGTTCTCAGAACTATAGAAAAGCTATTAGCACAATTTTATATATAAAGCGCATATCTTTAAAACTATTAGGGAGAGTGTTTTTAATCAGACACAGTTTGGGCAAATTGAACAAGTTCAATGAACCACTTGAGAAACAAGTGTGAACTGTTCTCGCCAACTCTTCAACATAACACGCTCTCTTTTACGCAAAAAGCATGTTTAAGTAATTGTATTTTTGAACTAGTTCTATGAACTTGTGAGGAATAATCAAAAGTACGAACTAATCTAGGGTATTTGTTAGTTAAGCACTCTCTCTTCCGCTCTGGCTCTCTGTCGAGCATTCTTGTGCAATTATCTCACTGCAAATTGAACTAGTTCCATTAAACTCTTGATCTCTTCGATTCGGTCTAACAAATGGGCCATTAACCGAGCAAATGTCATAACCTCAATTATATTCAATTGTCTGTATTCGCCTCTCACTTTTGTATATATGTATATAGCTGCCCGAAGAACTTTAATGCCATACATCGGACATATGATCAGGATGCTGACGCGGATCTGTGGCGTGAAAATAATATACTCTTTGGACGCCAGACCTCGCGCTATTTGTGCCTCTCCAAATCTGAGGGCCTCCCCGAATATGTCGTGGAGACGCTCAAGTAAGTGCGCACATATTATCTTTTATATACGTGTTTATGTGAACTAACGCAATTATATTCGATTTCTTGCAGAGTAATTGCCGAGAAGGTGCAGCCGCCAAAGGAGTTCTCGCTGCTCTCTCGCACCGCCGACACCGATCAGAAGGCGTGGCGCAAACGTCAGATCGCCTATAAGCTGTCGAAACGTGGCGTCGTCACCCATGCCGTTACCGATATAATACTCTGCTCGAAGCTTAAGATAGCGCCCGATGGCTTCAAGCTGGCCGGCGAAATAAACGGAGTACTGATCTGTTATAAAACTGGTGCCATTCCGGTCCGCCTGCCGCCGCCACTGCCCGGCGTCAGCAGCAGCAACAGCAGCACCACCAGCACCAGCAGCTTTGACTTGGAGCAGGAACTCAATCGTCTCAATTTGCATGGCCAGCGTGGCGCACGTGGGCCGGTGAGTGAGCGACTTTCTTAACTGATATTGATGGAATGAGAGTGGTCTCGGCCCTGTTGGCAATGCATATAGTCAGGCTGTCCCTAGGCGAAGCTCAGCTTGAGTTTCTCTATTTGAAAGAAGAACCCGCTTTTGGTTAAAAAACCTAACTAGGGTCTGAGAAATGAAAAAGGGAAAACCCCCTCTGAACGTGGGGAATTTTAGGGCATCCAAGATAGCTGCGTGTATTTAAGAAATGTAAGAGTTTCCAAGAAATTTGAGGATGTTCTAGTATTCCATGAAATGTGAGAGTATCCAACGTAGCTGACAAAATCCGAGGAGGAGGCTAATTAAGGAATTTAAGAGTTTTTATGCGTTTCCGATAGACCAAAGTGGCAAATTTAAAAGCCCTTCTTCGATTATCGAAAGAAAGAAAGGAAGGGATTAGTAAAGGGATTGAATTCAAGGCTATATAGAATTTGTTCCCTCCATACCCATTGCTCAGTAATACGGATTCATTTTATTTGCAGCTGCCACAATTGCCTACAACTTTGGAGCAACATGATTATGAGGAGATACAGGCGCACTATCAAATTAATTCGCCACAGCGACCAGCACCGCCGCGTCCAGCGTCGACATCGAAGAATAATCGGTCTGCCCATTACACCAACTATATCTTTGGCACCTATTACGACCTGGAGGGCGTCCCGTTTATCATGCACGGAGCGTTGCAACGGAGCCAGCCCGAGACTGAAGTAGGTTTGCCTCATATTAACGATTCTATTTAAATATCTCAATTAATTATAATTCTGTTTTAAATAGTTACCTAAACTTCCTGAAATCTCAACGCTGCTAAAAGAACTCGACTATGATTTCCAGCTGGAGCGCCAAATCTTGTGCACCATGAAATCGTCGGCCTCTAAGAATCCCTTCTTCAAGTAGTTCATTAATAAGAAAAATGCACGCCCGATTTTTCAATGTTAAAAAATAAACAAAACAAAAAACAAAAAAAAACCCATTCAAAAGAAAATCTATTTGAAAATGTTTAAATGAACATAGAAAATGTACTTACGTGTATGTAAATGAATCACACGAATAGCATGAGTGCAGACAACGCTCACATTTGTATATTCAGTTTTATATTCATTAAATTCTATTCAATTCGTTTCATTATGATATGAATATATGTTCTTAAAAAGACCTCAGACCCATATGTGTGTAAATTCCTGTGCCTTTGATATATGTATCTAATTTCATGTATGTATATTTATCATATATGCATTCAGTTGTTATCTGAGACATATAAGCATACATAAATACATAAACATAAACATACATACACATATAGTACATGTATTAATTAATCCCCAGCATTGTGATCGTGAAACGTATGTTTGTCATTATTATTTTTAAATTGAATACCAGAAATCAATAGAATATGATATATATACAAACACATATATAAACACAATACAATACTATGTACAACCCGCTGATAAAACAAATATTTATATATATACACACGCATACAAACAAATATTTATTTAATAACTTAGTCTAATGTTAAAGCTGAACAAGTCAACGCGAAAGTCAGCAAAAAAGTATTGCAATATTGATATGCATATAAACATATACATATATATATATATATATGTATATATATATATATATACACAATACATATGTAACTAAGTAGGCCACACTTAAGCACTGTAAAACCAGTTGGTATTTTAATTATTGTATGGTACTTAGTTCTAGAGACGCGTAGACTGTACGAAAATATGTTAAAAACAAATCATAGGCTCTTCCCCTTAAATCACAATAAACCCCCACGCCACACATGGAAATCATATAACGTTTTGCAGCTGTTCAAAATAAATTATATACAAATATATAGATATATATATATAAACCATATTCTTATTTTTATAGTACATACATCCATTGCACGATATTTCTTCCAGGCACTTTGCCTCATTTTTGTTATCATTGTACTCTTTCATCTTCCTTTTTCTTACCCCACACTCTGCTTTTGCAACTGTTGCACGACTTATCAAGTTTGAGTAAAACACATGCTTTCCAGCTAAATTGTAAGTATATTATTTGTATAAAAATAAATTACATATATTAAAAAAAAAATTTATTTTCCACAGATATAATTATCTTCAGCTAGCCGAAGTTTGTATACCCTTGCAGAGGTAACAGTTGGACTTTTATCACTAGAGAGCTATTAATTTCTGTCAAGGAATTCCAGATTACTTTGTTTAGTTAAAGGTTTATTTTATATAATGCTTAAAGTAGCAAGTAGTAGATTTGGTAAAATATCGATAGGGTCCAAATTTGTTTACTGACCTCATCAGACCCAAAAACATCTACTAGGTTATCATTTATAGCTAGCTTTAATGTGAGGTAATATTCCGATGATTTTGAAATAAATCTTTTTTTTTATCATCATAATTTTTTATCATCAAATAATAATTTCCAGGCTTCATTAAATTGGTAAATTATTTCTGCGGAAACTTTATATATTAAGTTTGCTCCGTTTGGAGTTGATATTGAAAGTAATATAGGAGTCATTTGTAAATTAGAGCTGTTTTATTCTAAAGGTATTTTAAGTGTGCAAAATAAATTTGTAATTTCTGGCAGTTAAAATGAATATATATTCTTTTAATTTAAACTATTTCTGTTGGAATATTTTGTGGGAATTTTTTGAATTCCAAAATTTAGAAAGTTTATATATCCTATATTAAACAAGATGAGCAAACCATTTAAGACAGAAGCTATAACAAATATATTATGCTGATTAGATATAGGAAAACCAGAGGATCAAAAGGTCTAAAAAGCCTATACAAAGGTAGTTCAGGTTTGAAAATAAAATGAATCAATCGAACATAGAAAGGATTGATAAAAAAAATGTATATATCTAAAAAAGTGTATCTTAAAAATAATATATATTATAGATTATATATTTTATTTTGTATATACAGTATATAATCGTTATGTACAATAATCATACGTATGGCGGTTCGTATATCCTGTCCCGTCGTGCTCGTCTCCCCGGTAGTTATTAGAATAAATTATGAAATAGTAAATCCGGCTGGGAAAGCGTCTTCTTCAAGTTGCGCACACTGAGGCGCTTTAATCCGCGATCGGCCGTGCATCTGCGTAGAGACGGGGAGCAGTTGGAGGGCAGTGCGGAACGGGGTTGGATATAAGGGGGAATTCGGTGTTTTTTTTTTTTTTGGGTGGGATTTTTGGTTTTGTTGACGTGAGTAATTAGCAACAAGTTCGAGACAACTCTATATAGTGGCAGCATCTTGTGAGCCGCGGAAATTTGGCCGTGACGAGCATTATGCGCAGCTGGGGAACCAACACCAACAACACCGTGGACACCAGCACCACAAGTACAAAAGCTTTTGGGGGCGAGGGGTGGGGGCGGGTTTGGGTTTAATTGCTGTGCGCTCCACTTACTCGAATATGCGACCCTGGTACTCGATCATCAACTTCACACAATCGGCCAGCGTCTCGCCCTCGCGCAGCAGCTCCCGGATGTCGTTCATGTGCACACCCTGGGGCACTGTGTGGAATATCGAGGGTGTTATCGATATCGATAGCGTTTCGGCGCTAATCTGCTGGAGCGGCACCTTCGTGAGTCTGTAAAGGACAGAGGGAGACAGCGAGAGTGAGGATGAGAAAAAATTTTTACACATTTTCTAGTAATGTAAGCAGCATCTGAAACACTTATCGAAGCACATAGGCACCTACAATGCATTTAAGATAAACCTTTATTTATTTCAGCGTTTCGAAGACATTTGTGCTCTGGTGCAATATCGATAAGCCCTACATCCACACTAATTCATAAGCAATATATTATCAACTTTGGCTTACTTTATATCGGTAGCAATTAAAGAGTTTAGCTCGAATAATTGGTGAATATTAATAATAATAAACGATTATAAAAAACCATAAAAAAAAAAAGAAAATCCACCTAAACTGCGTGTTAGATATCAGCGACATGAACCTTTAGTTTTAAATGTGGCAAAAATCAAGTTAAGTTATCCAATAACGTAACCTATCTAAGAAGAATCAACGCAAAATTTTAATAAGAACCAAGAAAGGTTTGTGGCTTGGGTGATTGCTTATAATTTAGGCCGCTAGGTGGCGAAGAGCGCCAGCTATTGATAAACTTAAGAACTATAATTAGTATGCAAGATTGCTGCGCTTAGGTGGTTTCTAAATTAGGCCGCTAGATGGTGACGAGTATATGTTGCAAGTTTCAAGTAAAGGGTATTCAATATATACAAATACAGAGTGGAAATTGGGCTCACCGATTGAAGTGACCGAACAGATAATCCATGGTATCGCGATTGATCTCCGGCAGCGAGCGTATCAGTCTCTTGAGTGTGTCCAGCTTCTGGTTCAGCTCGGTGAGCACTGTAAAAATCAGCAGAAGAATAAAACGTATGGGAATCGGTGGGGGGTGGGGGGGAGTGGGGCTGGATTCCGGAAACGGCGGACTTGCGACTTACGCCATTGGTTGGGCGGCCCGATAAACGTTTTGGCCTCGTTCACGCTGATCAGCGGACTCTTGATCTCGCGCAGAAATAGCTTGAGCACGCCGGTCAGCGTGTGTATATCGACGCCGGGCTGACGCAGTGCCTCATAGTCGTTGGCATCGATATCGAAGCGCAGCGTTTGGATCTTATTGTAATCGCCGCACTGCCGATAAATGCCCTCCACCGGCTGCGAGGAGCGTCGGTATTTCTGCTCGATCAGATCGCAGCAGTCGATGACAATCCGGGGCACCGTGCGATGCTGGTCGTGCTTCAGCACCAGCTCCAGCTCCGTGTCGAAGCAGGGCTCGTCGAAGAAGATGCGCTGCTCGCGCAGCGTCTCGACGCTGGGCCGGCTCTTCCACCAGTTGGCCAGATTCATCCAGGCGGCCAGTCGGGAGGGACGCACGGGCGTGCCGGTATTGCGTTTGCCGGAGGACGACGCCGCCGTCGGCTGGCGCTTCTCCTGCAGCAGCTCCGCCAGCTGGCGACTGACGTCGGCCAGCTTTTGCTCCAGCTCCTGGCTGTAGCTGGCCTGCGCCTGCAGATCCTGCTCCAGCGTGTGCATGCGCTGCTTGAGATTATGCCAGCGCCGGCTGCAGGCGGCGCAGCACTCGCGATTGCCATTCCGTTCCCGCTCCCGCTCTCGCGGCTGCGCCTGCGCCGGACTGCCCGCCGACGAGGAGTTGGAGGAGCACATGTCCAGGCTGCCGTTGGACACCAGCAGCGTCGTCTCGTCCAGCAGCAGGCGCGTCAGGTCCCTCGTGCTGCTGCTCTTCAGCAGCGTCAGCTTGTTGGGCTTGCTGCGCAGCTCGCGCAGCAGCACCACCGCCTCCGGCCGCCCGGCGCCGGCGCCGGCCACGCCCACCTGATCCAGCGCAGTGCCGGAGCCGGCGGTGCTCTCCACGCGCAGCAGCGCCGTCGCCGTCGAGCTGTGCGAGCGCGCGTAATGGGCACCGGATGCGCCCGACTGCGGCGTCGAGCGATCCCGAAAACAGTTCATCAGTCGCTTCGGTGGCTGGCGCCGTTCGTGGGCCACGTAACCAGCCGCGCCAATTATGATGTGCGCCGAGTCCGGCGTGCCAGGCGTCACTGGCCCATTGCTGGCCCTAGCCTGCATCGCGGCGATTCGAGTTCGACGGCGAGTTCGACGGCGAGTTCGACTTCGAGTTCGAATTTCGGCTTCGACTCGGACTTGAGGCGAGGCTCAGCTGCAGCTTATCGACTCTCGATACTGCTGTTGTTGTGGTTGTTGTTGCTGTTGTTGTGCGTGCATGTGTGACAGCGCCTCCCGCTCTCCCCTCTCTCCCTCTGCCAGCGTCGATGACGTCAGCGCAGCGAGCGACTTATCGTCGCGCCGTGCTGCGAGCTGTGGGGAGAAGCTGGCCATATAAATAAGTACATGCTTATAAAGTACTTCATTGTTACGTTGGCGCCACAGTGAAGACTGCCCAAGTGCACCACTTCAGATAGAAGTACTACAAATTTGTATATGCTATTTAATAAAGTATAAATATCCGAAAGATAACTAACATTAAATATATTTATGCAGCATTTAAGAAATAAAACACATTTATGAAAAGTAGGGCTTGTCTAAAAATGTCTACACTAGTTTTTGAATTTACATTCAATATTGAAATCATTTAAAACTATTTTAAAAAAATTATTAAAAAAAATAATAGTAGAGATTATAAATATATGCAAAATTGTCTATAAACATATTTCTTTGATACAAAATAAGCTAATACTTTTTGAATAACTTTTTTTTAAGTAGCCATAGAAACTAGCGTATATAAATTGAGGTTAGTTCTACTATATTAAGAAGTAAGAAGCATTATATGCACTAGGCTTTGCTTTCAGATATTAAAAACACTTTTTTGTGGTTTTCTTCAGTTAAAAAGAAAACAAAAATTGTATTTATATGCACTTCATTTGTTTTCGCAGTTTTCTCGCTGTGCGACTTAGCTGGGCTTCACTGTAAGCAAATTGTGTTGCGCCTACCTCTGCAGCCGTATGCCAAGTGCCAATTTCCGTTGGCCCTTAGCGTGTGTAACGTGCACCACTGTGCGAAGTGCGTTGTTGTTGTTCCTGCTATTATTCTTGTTGTTGTTGCTGGTTCTGTTGACCACAGACTGGCGTCTTTTCGCGCAGGTGTCCGCTGGTCCGTTTCCACAAAATATGGCCAACTATAGCGCAGTGGGATCGATCATTATTTCAATTCACATGCAGCTCGGATTTCCACACGCTCCCCAACTGAATGCGAACTATGAAATTCTTAGTGCTCGCTGGTCTCTTATCGGCAACGGTTGGTTCGCCTCGCTCGTCCGGGCGAACCACATTCGTACCGCAACGATAAGATAAAAAAAAAAAAAAAATGAAGGGGCGAGGGGGTAAACAGAACGCGCACCAAAACAAATGCCAAAACAAATCCCACACAACAAATGCACGGCGAGGTGTGAGTATGACTAGGCAGCTCCGACAAATTGCCGATAATGGGCTAAACAGTTGCCCCAACCCCGCCACCTGCCACCGGACACGCCCCTCAGCCGCATCCCTCTGTTTACACTGGCTGCCAACCAAAACGAACTGCCACCCGATGGGCAGCCAACGACTTGGACGACTTTCAGGGCTTCTTTCTGGGTTAGTGGAGCGGCTTATCGCGGATAGGGTATATCAGCTTAGCGTATGTGCCATGTTCCGGCAGGGTGTGCTTATCAAATCGATAAGGCAACACAAATTTTTGTGAGCGATACGCATTTCCTATATATAAAGGTCGATTTATCGATGTGTATCCAAGAAAAATATATGTGATCTTTAGAGGAGATCATCAGTAATTTGTATGTATCTATAGACGTATATAGCTTGTCACTTTATCTGACACGAGTATTTCCTTTCGTAAACGAGTATTAAAATATTATTATGGTTCAGTTCAACGAACGTCTCGCTCTTGAGTCGATTTATGTATCGGGTTTTCCACATTCCTTAATCCAGGCTCACACATTATTATATAATATAATTATTTAGCTAAACAATTTTAACAATACCCGATTCGATTAAACAAAAGTGGAATTCCGGGTTCGAATCGAAACCTTAATATGAAGCGTACATAATCTACTTCAAAATACGTTTGGTTCGTGTCTAGGCTAATGCTTAGCCAGTGCTGCCAAGCAAATGAGCTATTCATAGCCAACAATTCGTCCTGTTTCGAGTTTGGGTTTCAGTTTCACAAAAATACCTATAGCATACTTTTTGCAGCTGTAGAATATTGATATAGCTTTCTTAAATTACAAAAGGAATTATATATAAAAAATAACATTCAAACAATTAAATTTAAAAACACAGCTCGCAATTCTTTTTCATAAGTTTCTGACCTCCAAATTTCCAAATTTAGGGATATATTTGTTTAACTTTTTAGTATAGTGAAATCTAAACGAATAGAAATGCAATTATTAATATACTTATGTAGAAGTATATATACATTTTTTATTTGTTTCTTATCCGGTTTTATGATTTTCATTTCGCACAAATATATAAATAATTTATAGAGCTCAAATACTAAATAAATGAGATTTTTATAAAAAATTATTGTTGTGAAATTCGAATTTTAATTCGATGTTGGTTCTTAGTCTTAAATTTACTTTAATAATAGAAAAATGCTTTATTTAGTTGAATTCGGAATATGCCGATCTTTAGCCTTTAGCCTCCGGATATCACTTTAGGTATGTTTGGTTAAATCAAAAATGTTGAGATTATGTTTCAAGTTGAGGCAACTTTTAATATAAAAAAAAGGTGCATATCATTAAATGATATATACCCAACTCAGCCGATTTTCTCATTTACTGGGGCGTCTGTAGCTCTATTAGCGCCGCCGCTGCCGTGCCAATATCCTCCTTGACGACGCCGCGCACCGTGGTGTCGTGGGATCTCATGTGCCCGCTGAGGCCGGCGTATTGGGCGAACGCCTTGTGGCAGATCTTGCAGACGTAGCGCTTGTGGGGCGCGTGGATCTCCTTGTGCTGGCGCAGGTACTTGGCGCTGGTGAAGCTCTTCTGGCACACGTCGCACACCTTGTCGCGCACATTGAGGTGGCCCTTGATGTGATCGTTCAGCACGGACTGCTCGTAGAACGTCTTGCCGCACAGGTGGCACTTGCCCTTGGGCCGCTGTTCGTGCCGTCGCCGGTGGCGCTCGAAGAACGAGCTGGTGGCGAACCGACAGCCGCACATTTCGCAGCAGTAGGGCTTCTCGCCCGTATGCTGGCGCCGGTGCACGTGCAGGTCCGTGGTGTTGGCGAACCGTTTGCCGCACTCCTCGCACGCCAGCTGATAGTCGCGGGTGTGCCGCCTCAGGTGTATGGTGCAGTTGTCGCTGCGCGCGAAGCCGCGCTTACAGATCGGACACACGAACGGCAGGCTGCCGTCATGCTCGGCACAGTGCACCTTGTAGCGATCCACGCTGCTCACCATTTGGCCGCACTCGGCGCAGCGGAACGGCGGCATGTGCGCGTCCAGAAACTGCAGCTGCGCCTGGTAGCGACAGCGTGCCGCGTACGGCCGTCCGCTGCGCTCGCATTCCAGGCGACGGAGCTTCTCCTGCGCAAAGGTCTTGCGCATGTGCGTTATGTACACTTGCAGCTGTGCCGGCTCCAGTTGCTCCAGTTGCAGCTCGCTGCGGCACAGCTGCAGCAGCGTCTGCTTGGCCGCCAGCCGCACATGCCGCAGCCGGCAGCTCAGATCGTGCATATCCCAGATCCGATTACAGCGCTGATAGAGCTCAATAAATTTCAGATTCTGCTCGTGCGTCAGCTGAGGCACAGGCAGCGCGTTCGCCGGATCGGCCTTGGAGCGGCGCTTCCTCGGCACGCTGCTGCCGAGAAAATGTAAGCGTTCGTAGTACCATGGAGCCGGTTGCTGCTCCACCGACTGCTGCTCCCGGCGGCGCTGCTCTTGGGCATGGACAGCGCGCAGCTTTTTCACATAGCCCACAATGTGCTGGCCCCTGAGCTGCAGCTGGAATTGGGCGTTTAGCTGGCGCGCAATCTGCGCGCAGGCCTCGCCGCGTCGCTTGTAGTTGCGGTATTCCACCATGCCGCTGTCCCAGAGCAGACGCGCCTGCTCGAGCTGCTCGATGAGCGCCAGCATGATGGGATGCTGGCGCAGCCAAAAGTGTGTGGCTTCCTTGGGCTAAAAAAAGACAGAGAGAGAGCGGGTTAAAAAGCAGTTAAGCCTGGATACAACAGGCACTTGGCTTACGGCTGCTGCCAGCTCCTCGGCGGCGCTGTCCAGCGAGGTGATGCTAACGCTGCTGCTGCTGGGTGAATCAAGCTCCGCTTCCGATGTATATGTCACATCCAGCTCCAGCTCTGGCTCCAATGCAGCAGCCGCCAGCAAGGGATCCAACCCCTGAGCGGCTTCTGCCTCTGGCTGGAGCTGGCATTTCGTGGCTGGCAATCCTTTGTTGCGACAGCTGCGCCGTGTTTTGATCCTGGCTGGCTCCACCACTTTCGCTTCCCCTTGCATTTCTCCGGCATGTTCTGCAGCCAAATGTCGTTTGAAATCTGGAAAATGTGTTGCCTGGTGATCGCAGTAGATGCACTTGAAGGCAAAGCTGCGTGCCCCACGCTCGCACTGCCACACGACGTCGCCACAGCGCGCGTAGAGAGGCGGCATCTTGCCCGTTTATATAAATTGGCTTTTGTTTTGTTTTTGCTAAGTAAACAAACATTTACTATCGCTGAATTGAATTTCGATAATTGCAGGTGCAATAAATACCAAAAATACCAATATATCGATTGGCAACACATTGCTGCACTTATGCTTATGCTATCGATACGCAGGCTCGCTGTGCATCACTGTTTTCACCACAGGCCGCAATATTTGCATTGTTGTTTGAATTCAAATAATCATAACAGTTTTCGTTGAAAGCGAAATGTTGAAATATGTATTTTCCAATATGCACAGCAAACGTCTACAGCCAACGTACCATATTCTATTTTGTTTTCGGCAATGTCATAGCTCATATCTTGGCTGCCATATCATGCCAATTAATCGTTTAAGGTCATACATATGCATTTTTGTTTATTGTGACATCGAGATTGCCTGAAAGTTGTAGAAATTTAACTGTGCCGCACAGCTGACGCAGACGTTCTCTCTTTCACACGCCTTCTTTCTGGCGCTTTGGCGACTTTCATGCGCAAGGGTCTTCGCTGTGGGTCAACACTCACACACACACAAACACGCGTATACTCTGTGCGTGTGCATGTGTGTGCGCATACATGTTGGAGGCGTTGACAGCGACGCGACGCGACGTTTTCGGCGTTGACCGTTGCGGTCACCTGTTACTTTCACTGCGGCGCAAGCGCAACACGTTTCGTGTGTCTGTGTGTGCGCGTGCGTGTGTGTTTGCTCATTGGCCCAACAATGCAAAGTTATTAAAATTACAAAAACGCGTCTACGGCGACAGGGCAGCCGGCAGCGTTTTTATATACCATTTTTTGCTCCTCTTTTTTTTTTTTTGGATTGTATGGCGCAAAGCTTACGCTTGGCCTTACCAATAATCGCATAAATTAGCGATTCTTTCTGCAGCGTGGCCAGCGGAAGTCTTTTCACTTGCCGGCGCTCTCACTTTCGTTGTTGGCATTGTTATTGCTGTTGCTGCTGTCAAATATTTAATAATTTGTGCTAAAATGTGAATTAAATGCCCCCCATCGCATACATAATAATCTAGTGGCAGCCGCGGCAACGGGCCAAAATTGGCAGCACTCGCAACGAAGACAACAACAACGTCGGCGACAGCAACAGCAAACTTGACGCTGTGGAATGCAAACGGCATGCGAAAAGAAAACGAAATAGTGGACAAATTGACTGACTGACTGACTGACAGGCAGGCACAGACATGTTTTGGCCAGCCAACAACAACAACAGCAACGAACACAGTTGAGAACTGCCTATCCTGTTGTCTCTCGTATTTGTTGTTACTTACCTAGGCACACAACACACACACACGCACTCATTTCGTCGCCTTTGCTGTCGTCGTCGTCGTCGTCGTCGCCGTCGTTGAGAGCGCGCCCAAAAATGCAATTGAGAAAAAAACCCACGCAATAACAAAAACCCAAAATAGAAGACAACTATAAAACTGATGAAAACAACAACGATACGGCATGCCAATGCCAAACACACACACACACATTCACGCAAGCGCATACCACTTGCTGTGCTGTGTGTTGTTGTTTACCTGCGCCGCATGGCAGCGACGTCAGCAGCGACAGCGCAGCCGCAGCATCAGTCGCCGTGCACAGCTGCAACGCCATTACATTATTTGGCATTGCACTGAAAGAAATAATTATTATGTACTTATTTATTTTTAATTTGTACTCATAAATGAGCAAAACTAAATAATAATAATATACATACATAGACAAATAAAGAATAAAAAAAAAGAAAATACTCAACTTTAGTTTCTTTGCTAGTAAAAACACTTTATTGACATACTGTATATAAAATTAATACACGCGTTTAAATATACCAAGAGAAAAAAATATACAGACTTTAATTTAAAACATATAAGGGAGCTCTAATCGGGAGCGCCCGCCTAGGGAATACCCAGAATCCTACCGTTACATTTATTTTAACTTTTAACATTAATTTTTTGAAAAACTTCTAAAGTTAATATATGATTTTTATTATATTTTCAGGACATAATAAGAGCAAGAAAATCAGTGTATAAACTAAAGCGCGAGTCTGTAGTATTGAAAAATTGTGTTTTTTTTCTATATATGGGCTAGAAATGATAAACATGTTTTGCGTATGGCTTAGGAGAATTTGTAGTTTAAAAGTTTAGGTCTCTAGCTTTTGTAGTTTCTGAGATCATGGCGAGATCGTTCATACAGATGGACAGAAATATGCGAAAGTATATTCAAGCTCAAATCAAATATTGTGACGAAGGATATTCAATGTAATATGAACAATTCAAAACTATAAATATAGGTGGGCATTCCGTACTTTACGGAAAAAACTCCAGCTAGTCGAGGTAAGCTACTAGCTCTTAGAAATACCTTTCAAACAAGAGATAGAACATATGTACCTGTATCTTCTGTGCTTTGGAAACTATGGGGGTTTTAGCGTTTTCCCGCCGAACTAGCTGTTTTTTTACAAAAGTCGTAAAGCAATTTTGGTCTGGATGGCTTTTGATCGGCAAATCGGACTCCAGCTCTCATCTCCAGCTCTTATGTACTTAGAAGCCTTTTGGCAGTACATAGTAATTTTAGCTTGTATAGAGGAGTCCTATAAAATAAAAACTGCGAAAATCATTTAATTTTTGCTATGAAAAACTAAGGCAACCAGAAAAGACAAATAATTGCAATTTTTTTGAGTGTATTTTCGTCACTGTTTTGGCATTCAGTGTACTTACAAATATATTTTGATTTATCTAGAACACGAACATAATTTACTTGGCATAAACATTTGTGGCAGTGTATCTGAGAGCTACCCCAGCCCCTTTTGAATACGACGAAGCAGACAAAAATATCAGCAGGCTGCTACAACAACGACTTTAAGGCAAAACAGACCTCGAGTCCAAAAACGACAGCAACAACGATCATTGGACTCTTTGTTTTTGTGATTTTCTTCTTGTGTTGCTGCTGTTGTTGTTGCTGCTGCTGCTGCTGCTGCTGCTGCTGGTCTTATCCAGCAGGTAGACGACGAGCCGGCTCGGTTGCATTTACAGCGCTGCCGCTGTCGCCGTCGCTGCCGCCGTCTCAGCCGACGTCGTCCGTTTCGTTTCGAGCTAAGCTGTTGAAACTTGGCTCAGAGTTTCGGCGTTCAGTCCGTTGGCGAACGTTGTCTTGAGCGCAGTTTGTCGTTGTCGTTAGTCGCATTAACAACGTCTCAACGTGCGCGTGTGTGCGTGTCTCTCTCTCTCTGTGTGTGTGCGCGTGTGTGTGTGTGCATTGTGCGTGTGCATTGGTGTGTCGCGGTTACTGTGCCTGTCTTACTAGCTGGCTCCGTTCCCGTTTGCCGTTGCCCCAGCCGCTCGCTAAATTATTATACACGTCGATTTTTTTTCGAGTTTTTTTTTTCTGTGTCGCCGCAGCAGCGCAAACTGGTTGCTGGAATAAGAAGCAGCAGCAGCAGAAGCTAGGCAAAAGCAGCTAGCTGTGAACAGAAGAAGCAGCAGCAGCAGCAGCAGCAGCAGCAACAACAACAAAAACTGTATTTTTGTTTTGTCGGTCGCAAACTCAAAAAAAGCAGAAGAAGAAAAAAACCGTTTAGCGGCATCAAAAGGAGCACACTAACAGTAACAGTAACAGCCGCAGCTAACAGACGCTTTAACAGTGGCTGTTGTCAGTATATCCCACATCGATAATTGAAATCAAGCGAAAAAAAGTATAAAGATGCCCTGCTCGGCCGTTACGCTATCGATAGCGACAATCTGTGCGATTATCGCGACGGCGCTGCTCGCGATCGCCTTCTCCACAGACAATTGGCTGCACTATGATGTCAGACGCAATCAGATACAGGTTAGTGTGAAAAGCGTTAACAAAACGGAGCCACAGCCAGCTCCCATATCATTCACATATCGCATCAACAATCTGTGCATGCATACAACGCATATATGTATGTGTGTGTGTGTATCTCACACCCCCGCCAAGTCGCCAAACAATGGGTTCAAGTCGAGCCAAGGCCTTGTCATAGAAAATAAAATACAAAAATTATGCACAGGCCGCAATCAACGCAGAAGCCCAAACAAATACCAAAGGAGAAGAAGAGGAAGATCTTAGGTCCACAGTCAAAATGGAAGTCAAAACTAAGGCACAATGGGCAGCCACTTGAAAGAGAAATAACATATGGACAGTGTCCGTATGTTGGAGAGAAAAACCCAGAACTTGATATCAGATAGAGTACAGCTTCGAAGAAATCAATATAGTTTTATAAACGAAAAAATTATATTTTTGTGAGTTTTTAAAATTTTAAATGGTTCTGTCTACAAAGTCTTCGGAGTAAGATAAACGCTAAATCCATACACTAGTCTGGGATTGGAACTATCGATTTTGAACGAAATAACACCAATAACAAAAAAAAAAAAAAAAGAAAACTGAAATATAAATGAATGCAATCCAGTAAATACATGATATGTATATATTGTATATATTACATTTTAAAATTTTACTTAGTATTTGGATTTTTTTGATTTGCGAATACACTTTATATATATGATATAACTTTAATCAATATGAACAAATTATTTAAAAAAGAACGATTATTTTTTTAAATCTTTTTTAATAACGACTATTTTTTGAAAAAAAGCTTAAGTCTCAAATAGTCGCAAAAAAAAGTTATTTAATGAAATATTGTTAGTTAATTATAACGTAGTAGCATATTGGTTAAAAGGCTAAATTTAACTGAAAGTCACATAATAAATCTAACAGATTAGATTTCAGATCTAGATTTAGAATTTAGGAATAGTTATAGTTGATTAGTGCATGATGATGTTTACATATACATATGTAATAATATATGCAGCTTCTAATTAAGCTCATTTAACATGCGAAAACATGCTTAAATTAAGAACAAAGCAATATGTATTTAAGTTGCCCAGATAATATCATAAATGCGTCCCACTGTGTCTGCGTGCATGCTGCAGCAGCTGACGTCGACGTCGACAGCAGCAGCGGCAGCGGCAGCGGCAGCGATAGCAGCAGCGTTAACAGTAACAGACGCGCGTGTTGTTGCCTCGCACAGCAGCGAAGAAATAAGGGCAAGGCGCAGCGTGTGAGGCATATGAAAAGAAGAAAGGTCGAAAGCAAACAGCAACAGGCAGGCGCAGCGATCAAAGGGAAGGGAATGGGGGGGGGGGGGCTGTGGCGGCTGGGCTGTTGCTTGGCCGTTAACGCTAAAACTTTCTACGCGAGCGCTTAGCCAAGCCAAGCGACGCGACGCGACTGCGCAGCGGGCAGAGGGGACAATGAAGAAGACGAAGACGAAGAAGCAGCAGCAGCAGTAATTTCTCATTTTGCATGTAATACACACGAACAACAACAACAAATGGGGGCTTGTAGGTGCAGCTTAGGCAGAGAGCAGAGCGAGAGAGACTGCGAGAGAGCGCGAGTGTGAGTGTGTGTGTGTGTGTGTGTGTGTGTGTGCGCGCGCATACCGCGCATACCAAAACAACAAAACCAACAACAGCGTGTGCTGAAAATATTTGCACGTTTTCGACGTTTGCTTCACTTGCGCTTGCCCAAAGGTTAATCCTAATGGTGCTGCCAACTCGCTGCAAACTGCAGCAAAGTGAGCGAGCGAGAGAGATGCACACAGGAAGAGCGCTAAGAGGCTGGAGCGCATATTGCTGATGACTCTCAGCAGGTAGACACACACACACACACACACACACACACACACACGGCATTTATAAAGACATTAGAACAAAGTAATTACCATTTTTTTTTGGCTACCTTTAGCACCAGAATTGGTAACGCTGGCCTTAGCAAATCAATTGCAACGCCCCGATATGCTGTTGTTGTTGTTGTTGTTTTTTTTTTTTGTTCAGTTGCAGTGTTGCATGGGGAAATACATATACATATGCACATGTGTATTTTGAAGTGACCGACAAGTGGGCACCCTAATCTATATTAACAGTTGGCAGCTGGCGTGACTAATTTTGTTTCTAATTAGCTGGGCAACAACATCGCGGCTGTGATGTTTGAGTTTCATATCTGGGCCTCCTTTTTAACTTGAAAAACGGCTGAGTTTTCATTCAAAGAAATTTGTATGTTTTCTGGTTTTCTTATCTTCAACACTAATTAACATTTAAAGTATCTTTAGTATCGGGTACTGCACTTGCGGCGACTTACAACACTGTTTACATAGTTTTGAGGTTTTCTTTTTTCCAGTTTAATTCTTGTTTGCTTTCTCCCCTGTTCTTAGAACTTACGCTTGGCGGATTACTGTTATCAACAACACGCGTAATAGTCTTTTGTAAGCTTAGCTCCTTCTCTCTCTCTCTCTCTCTCGCTCTCTCTCCCTCACTCTTTCGCTCAATTCTTTGTTCTGCGGTCGAACAAAGTTCAAGCGCTTCATAGAAAACAAGCAGCAACAACAACAACAACAATAACAAAAATAACTACAGCAACTGTTGTTGCTGCTGTCCATTGCTTCTGCTTCTTCTTTCAGCTACTTTTATCTACTTCAACTCTTCTCTGCTTCTTCTGGTTTCCAGTACCTGTCTGCGTGCCAAAGCAAAAATTGTTTTTTTTTTTTTTTCTTAGCCAAAGCCAAAGCCATTTGGCTAAAGGGGGGGTCTCGACACGGGGGAGAGGTGCGGCGTGGGGCTTTGTGTGGCAAACCAGTTTTGAGTTTTCACTCGTTTCACGTTTTCAAGTCTCTCAAAATTGGTATGCGATACCCGTTGCGCCCGCCTAAAACACACACTCCCTCCCGTCCCGCCCCGTTTCGCCCCGCCTCGGGCCGATCCACCACGCGCCAGGTTGCCAGATCGCCGGCAGCCCTAAGTCGCCATTGTTGTTGTTGTTGTTTCTGTATTGTCGCCAGGCTCCAATCCATGCTTCCAATCCACGATTCGAGCCGATTGCCAATCCAATTGATGAAACTGCGCTTTTGGCCAGCTCTGCGCCTGGCCCGTTAAAAGAGAAAACCCTTCCTTTCAGCCATTGCATCTGTTGTTGTTGGCGTTTTCCTCTGTTTTTTCTCCTGCGGTACCCATTGAAATTGAAAAGGCACGATAAGGCTATGTAAGTTATGTACACATAGATATTCTTGATCAGTATCAGTATTTAAACCAAACCAAATATATATAAATCTTTTACCTGTCTATATTTATTAAATTAAATTAAACGTTAAAGTAATATTAAATGTATAATTTCTAACTATTAACAGGGTATCTCCCAGTTGTGCACTCTCTTCGTTTTTTTGTTGTTTTGCTTTTCCTATATTTGAACTTATATTTAATGAACTTACAGGGTATCTCTCAGTCGTGTAGGCTTGCTCGCATTTTTTCTTGCTTTGCTTTTCATTCATTTCAATTCGTTTCGTTTGCTGCATTTGCTCGTTTTGGAAAAAGAAATGAAAAGCTGAAAACTTGTTGTTTTTACCATTTTTCCACATGAGCTTTTTCAGTCTCGTAGTTTTGGCTCTGGTGCAATGTTTTATTGTCTTCATCTTCTCCTTCGTTTTTTTTCTTTATGCCTTTTTTCTTTCAATGAATGACTTTCGTGTCATATTTTTACGCTTAGTAAGCGCTTTGATTTGTCAAGTTGCAAGTCGCAAGAAACACATGTTAATTTGAGACTGAAAATTATTAATTAAGCTTATGCCAAATTACTTATACGCCATGTGTGACCAACAGCAGCGGTCGCGTTAGATTTCTTTGGTGTTTCTCTTTTTCTTTTTTCTTTTTTGTTTTTTTTGTTTATACAGCCCATACACCCAAGAAATTTCGTTTGTACCTAAGGTAAAAGAGATTTCACCTAAAATTTCTAACATTTGAATTGTATTTCAATTTATTTATTGAAATATTATATTTATTAGGAATTTACTTTTCACATGCTATCTTTAAATCTGGCATATTATCTTTATATAATGAATTCTTTGTCTAGTTATTCTTAGAAAAGTCTTAAACATTATGCCAATATTTGTGAGCCTATTTTTTGAATGGTATTCACAAGTCGAGCATTAACATTGCTTTTTTACCACCAAATTGTTTAATTGCTATACAATTTTATATGGAGTATCATTTGAAGTCATCTACAACACTTTTTACAGGCTATCTTCTGGTTGAGCACTTCCATCAACGTGTTTAGACAACTGTCTAATTGTTTATGGCTCGTTTATCAATTATTGAAGCGTCATCAGACTAATATAGCCAGTGTCCGCTGTCGCCATCGTTAGTTTGGTTCATTTGTATTTTATTCGCTGACATCATGTGAAATTCCAAATCGGTTCATCACCTCTCCCCAACTACCGGAATGGCCTCGAGGCGAGCCGAGAATCCAAACACACATTTGCATAAAGTGAATTGCATTTGGCGTTGGGTTACCAACAATGCCAATTGGCTTAATCAGCAGCCCCGAGGATTGGGGGGGGGGGGATGGATTACTTTCTGTTTACAGGTGGCCAAAGCGAGGCAGGGGTTCTTGGGTTCTTCAAGAGTGTCGTAACTGTTCACGCGAACACAGTTAACAGAATGAGCTGATCATAAAATGACTCAGCAGTGAAGAGTGCAGCTTTCTCAGCTCCTGTTAAAGTTGACAACCAGTTGTCAGTGTTCAAGTATGTCGTAACTTAACTTTAAAATCTAGAAAATATTTTTGGATAATGTAATGTTTCTTTATTGATATGTTAAGAGCTTTTTACAGCTGTTTTTTATAATTGTAAAATAACTGTAAGTTGACAATCAGTATCAGTTCTAAAGTATGTTGCAATACTGTACTTCAAAGGTAATAAGCTTAAATAAAATTGTGGGTTAAGAATAGAATAGTTGTATATGGCTCCCCTCCTGCTGTCAACTTGACAAGCAGTTGTCAATCTTAAAAACAAAAGATAGTAAAGTTTTCAAAGACTCTCATGTATTTGCCAGAGTTGACAAGCAGTCTAACATGTGGTCAAATCAATTATCGCACTGTTGACAAGTAGATAACTGAGTTTAAGCATTGCCAGATTCGACTGTTAAAATTCTTAACTACCTGTTGCCCATTTACTACACGAATTCCAGAGTTAGTCTATTTGATGAAGAAAAATAGAATTCCTCGCAATTTTTGGATTAATTTGCGCGCTTTCGCCACGCTCATTATCATAAGCTTGTGATGTTCTCGAGCCGCAGATTCGAATCTTCTTTCTCACACGAATTTGTAGCCTACTTAAATCGCAATTATTTTGACCACTTGACCGTGCGATTTCAAACGCTTTCGCTTCCTACAAACTCGATAAACAGTTTTTTTCTGTTGCGCTTTTTTTTAATACCCTGTTCACAAAGCGAACGCTAAGAAACGTTATTTCCATTAGGAAAAAACAAAATCTTTTGTTATGCGCGTATTTTCTACTTAATTCTAGAAATCGAATCGAAAATGATTTATAATATATAAATCATTCTTCTCCCCCCTTTAATCTGTTCTTGTTGTAGTTGTAGTTACAGGGTATTGCTTAGTCGTGCACCCAACTGCAAAATGCTTATATTTTTCGTTGAATAAACAACTAATTGAAATTGAATAATTGAAGTTGAATTCGATGTTTTTTGTATCTTTTTTATTTTCCATGTTTTTTTTTGCGCTCTATCCCAAAAACTATGCGCAAATTTTTGAACGGGGGGTGGGGGGGGGGGTGGGGGCCAGGGGCTGACTTCCTCATGCTTTTCGTAGCTATTCGCGTGTGCGTCTTCACTCTTCATAATTATAGTGATTATTGCTCCGTTCTGTCTAAAGTGCAAAACGCACAATTGAAAATATTGGGGGATTGCGAGACTGTTAGATTGATAGATTGAAGATCTGCTGTCAATGTCGCGCTCCCACGACCTTTTCGGCGGCAAAACAAAACACAGAAACTAGAAATACATTTGGCTATAAAACAACGTCGAACCAAAACCAGAATTGAGAAACCAGCTGAATTATGTGCAACAATAACAACAAGACATTTTTTTCTAGTTATTTTATGTTTTTTTTTTTTGTGCATTCCAAAGCAAATTGGTTTTTAGCCGGCGAAACCTGTGATAAGTTGGGAAATTGTTTTTGAATACCCTGTACTTATGAAAAGGGGTCGAAAACATGCTTCCATATGCATTTGCGTTACTTTAGAGCATAGGTTTCTAATGGAAAGACTTTTTGATACCCTACAAAAAGGTAAACGTCTTTCGACGCTTTAAAATTTAAATAAATCTTATACATTATTATAAGTGATTTTTTATATCTGTTACGCAAAGAAGATTAAAAATGGGTATTATAAAAAAAAATATAGCAAATATAATTGTTGTTTGTAGAGGCAATATATTATTAAAGAGGCGTTTGTTGTACCCTGTACCTCTAAAAAAGGCAAAAAGAGGTATTTCCGACTTTACATAGAGTCAAAATATTCTTAACTTATTTAATTCCTGTAGTTAGAAGTTAATTCAAAAAATGGGGCGTAAAATATCTGGATACAAAAATATTTGATTTTATTTGAAGAATCTATCTTTTTCGAGATTCTAGAGAACACAAGAGCTGAAGGTCATAAAATGCGTTCAAATAAGTATCAAAAAATTTTCAAATGCATATTGCAGTCTATGTGGCATACATATATATTTCTGACCAGTTTCAGGTGTTAATCAGTTATAGAAATCTCGGAGGCTTCCAAAAAAAATATTCTGTGAATAAATATACTTTATATGAACAAATCGCCTTCCGTTAATAAATTCTTTACATTTCAGTTCAAGCGTCCAATAAATGCAAAATGAGATTTTTAAACAAGTTTTCTATACACTTAAAAAAAAAAGAATAATAAGAAAAAATATATATTTTTAAATTGCAAATATTTCATTTGAAATTTGAAATTGAAAATAGTCTAGTCTTTCTTGTGATCGTAGGATATATATTCGATCTTAAAGAAACTACCTTTTATAGGTAGATAATTTATTTTCTAGATGTGTTTCTTCACTTTTTGCTTGCAGTGCACTTGAAACTATTAACAAGATATCTCTACAACAGCATTCTTGTTTTCATTTGTTTTTTTTTATATTTTTATTAATTTGCCGCACCCAAAAAATGTGTCGCCTGCATTTTGACAGCTTTTTGTTGAGTTATTTCGTGTGTTTATTTGTCTCGTTTCTTTTTATTTTCGCTCTCTTCGTACAGTTTACTGACATATCTTTAAACTCGATCGCGGCCTTGGAGCTGTACAACTTGAGCTCTTTGGCATCCTGCACACGTAGCTCTGTGGTTCCAGTCTTTAGCCAGTTGCACGGATTTAGTTGACGATTGGCTAATCACCAACATCCGCTCGTACGAGGGGGGCGGCGGGTATCGTTGGGGACGGTGGGCCCCCAGCCTCGGCTCAAGAAACCCGTTTGGCTGTGTCATAAAAATACTTGCGCCTTATTAATATCTGTACAACAATCGCAGCTGCCCAGCGCAAAAGCAAGCAGGCGCCATGTGTGTCTGGTCTATGCTCTCTAGCAGCTGGAAACTGGTAACTCTAGGGTTTTTTCTTTTCTTTTTTTTTTCGTTTGTACCCCCTCCCTGTACACTGGACAGTGGCAGAGGCAAGGCGATATGCATTGCGTGTCTGAAACGAGTCTGGAGCTTAGCTTTTTGCTTCCTGATCGCACAATCTGTAAGCTAATCCGTTTCGAATAACATTAGCTACCTGTCAAATAGATCAATAGGCAAGTGATCCAGTGATCAAATATATCAAGCTGTACAACTAGATATCAAATAGATCACTTAGTAAGCTTCGTGTTGTACAATTTGCATCTCTGCGATCGCTTCGACTTGTTTGAATTCTCCTATAGAGATCACTTCTTCTTCTCTCTGATCACTTCTTTGATTATGAATTCTTATATTAAAGAGACTAGATTGATCACTTGTTCTAAAATCCCTTTAACCTAACTGAATTCTTGTAGAGATCACTACTGATCACTTGCTTTAAAGGCTTAAAGATTGCTTCCACTTGAATTAAACGCCTAAATTGTAATCTGCTGAGAATATCAAAGTCAAGATCAGTTATCGAGATCGTTCAGTAGACTTATGATCACTTCTGCTAAGATCAGTGCGATTGATCGTCGATCAGTAGGTTTTAAAATAAATTCTCATTTTAGTAGAGATCAGCTAAATCCCGTAATTATTCGACTAGAGATCAGCAAACTTTTAGATCATTTTCCACCGTAGTAAGCTCTTATTCCAATAAAGATAGTGTTCCAATTGGTCTACCAAAGATCGGTTCAGTGGTGTGAACTGTGAGATGTTACCGAGATCAGCTCGATCGCTGAGTAATCGGCCAAGATGAGCTGTGCTTCGATCTTGAGTAAGTCGGGTATCGGCTTGTGTCACATGCTAATCTCACGCTTGGCGTGTGAGAACACGTAGCTGTATTAGACGCAAACGAGACAAGCCAAATGCGGCTGCTGTTCCTGAATCACCCAGCTATATACACACATATCTATTTATGTGTGTGTGTGTGTGTTATATCCGAAAATTTGAAATGGCATCACGTTCCACACGTTTGCCACATGAAATTCTACATTTTTGGTCAAAAATGCTAATCAGCCAAACAATGAGCACAATGCAAGCAAGTGGTAACTGTTAGCTGAGCCCCCCCCCCCCCCCTTTATCCCTCCATAAAAAGAGAAAAGCGTTTTGCTGGGCACCAAAAAATAAAAAAAAGAAAGAAGCAAAATACGAGAAAACACCAAACGTGTTTTACTTGATGTCCGGTACTTAAATAACAATGCGACAGCCCAAAAGAAAACTTAACAAATTTTTATTGACAAGCGAACCAGGGAGCCCAGACAGAGCGGGAGGGGGGCGGGAGGCGGAGGGGGGGGTGCGAGGCAGTCTCCATATTGAGCTGAAGAACTGGGCTTATGTAAATTTGGTTGCTTGTGAAAAATGTTTTTCGCTTACGCAATACGTCGACGAAAAAAACAAGAGTGTGATCGACTGGACGACACCCTGTACATTTAATGCTAGTTTTTATATATAAAGCTAGAGAAAATAAGATAAGTTTTATGACAAGCCTTGACTCGATATGAAGTGAATTAAGGTAGTTACTAAATAAATAAAGAATATAATATATATTATTAACAGTTTTAAAGATGCTGTTACACCCTTGTGCAGAAAACCAATATACCCTTTGCTCACCCAACATTTTCAATGACTCAGAAAACAACAACAAACTGAACTGGGAAAGGTGTTGCCCGCCCAGATCTCTTATGAAATGTTTTCGCTTGGCTTGGCTCGGACCCGGCTAACATTTGGCTTTCTGGTCTGTTCAGTTTAGGCCTCGTATTAGCGCATTCCCACTCTCCCTAGCGGATTAATTTTGTAACTTTCTTATGAAAGTCGCTCGCTGGGCAATTAAGGGCTGCCCCCCAACCCCCCCCCCCCTCCCAGCTCTCTGTCATAGTTTCTTGAGTCGTTTAATTCATAGCATATGGTATAAATCGGGGGGCACAAACGGGGGGCGGGGGTTTAGAAAACCATTCAGCTATAAAGCGCCTCGAGAAATCAGTCGTGTGCACCAGGCCGCAGAGCTTAGCTCCTGGAAACGAGAGCATCAATTGGGCATAGCTGTAACTAGCCAAGCTAATTGTTCAGTTACGGCCAAGTGGGCAAGTCGAATAGACCGAGGAAAGCTCGAAGGTCGAACGGCCAACGCCAACGAAAGTGGGGAAATCAACAAGCACGGATTCAAATCGGCTTTTAAGCTTGTCTATTGTTATCTCTATTCTAGCAAAGCTAATCAGAGATCGATAACAGAGTTTAGTTTAGTTTTTCATTTTCAACAGAAAAACTGAGTTGAACTTAGTTTGGCTTCTAGACTTTAGTTCAAAATAATTAAAAGCCTTTCTGATTATGATCCTAAGTAGAATGAAACTCCACATCTAGATTGTAGGATTTAGAGACTTAATGTTAAAAATATATAAAAGAATATATAGGAAGATCTATATTTGAAAAGTGTAGATCTCTAGCACGATCAGGAATATATATATATTTTATGTGGCTTTACATTTGCACAAAACCAATGGGTGCAGTGTATAAAAAAGGGAATGGAAAGTTCTTTTATTTTAAAGAAACTATTTTCAAGAGTTTTCACACGAAAATACTGTCAGAAATATGCATAATACCTGCCTCATTTCGACCTCTCATCGTGATTGGCAACGTTTTTTGTGTTTTTTTTTTTTCGTAGCCAGATAAATAAACTTGGCTACTTGACAATGGGAGACCTTCAATTGTAAGACTTGAGACTTGCTCAAGCCGCAATGAATCGCATGTAATGACGTATGAGAACCGCGGAACGTGTTGAACGGCAACACTTGATCTGATAGATGTATATATCTGAGAAAAGCATATACTACGCACGCACACCCACGACAATAGCATGACGCCCATTGTCAGAGATCTATGTATATTTATGTACATCCGCGTATCATTAAAAGCCGAAGAGCGAAAATGAAAAAAACCTAAACACAACAATACGAAAGATGACCGGATGATGATCGATAAATGGCAACAACAACAGCAGCTGTAATAGCTGTGATTGAGCTAGTTGAAATCATAAGCGGAATCTTTTGTTAAAGTCGCCCACACGCGGAACTCGTTTTCCGAGGGGTCTCAAAAACAAAAAAAAAAAAAAAAACCAAACAAAACAAAAAAGCAGAAAAGCAGGTGGCAATGATTTGCATTTGGAGTTTTTTTCGTTTGTTGTTGATTAAACCATTATATAAACTGATATATGTCATTATCCATAATCTCCCTCGAGGCTAACTGAATTCAATTTAATTAATATTCAACTCCTTCATTGCTTTTTCCACAGGCATTTGCCGCCAAGCACTCGGATGCGGAGTCCCTGCTGCATAATTTGAATGTCAAGTATTATTATTATACGAGAACCCGCGGCTTGTTTAGGATATGCTATCCCAAGGAGCGACCGCCAGCAATTGCCGGTAAGCGACGCTGAGATACCCTAACTTTTTATTAGCACACTGTAAATTTGATTTTATTTCCCATATTATTAACCTTTTGCCAGTGCCAACCTATTTGTCGCCCATTGAGACGCACTGCTCGAACATTGATTATTTCCCGCAAATGGAGGACGATAAGATCTCGAATGAGGACGCCACGTCCCGTTTGCATTTGGCACGCTCCTGCATTGCGCTGTTCATAATCAGCTTTGTGACCATCTTTTGTGCCTTCTGGACGGGTCTCTCCGGCTGCTGGAAGCGTTCCTCGGGCGCCATAACAGCCACATCGATCCTGTTGCTGGTCACCTGTCTGCTGGCTGCCGGCGCCATGGGACTCTGGCATACGGTTGAGTTCTTTGAGAAGGAGAAGGTCGTTGGCGAGGATTACTTCCAGCAGTGGAATACGGTGCGTGCTCATAAACTTGGAGTGAAATAGAATTTGTAACTACAAAGCGTAATTAGAATGTGTAAAAGTAAACAGTAAATTACTCTAGTAATTAATATTAATCTTCTTAATTACTTAAGTAATTGTACTTAAAAATTGTAGCAAGCGAAATATTGGCTCATTTGCGTGTACACATAATTACTTACTAATTAGACTTTAATTACTTAGGTAATTATGCTTACATATTTCTAATAAGGTTCAAATGAATTAGTAATTAAACTAATTACTCAAGTAATCAAAGTTAAATTTAAATGGTTCAGTTATTGTAATCCCTGTTTTCACTCCCTTTGCAGGTGCTGCGCGATAATACAAAGATTGTCTATGATTGGTCCTACATTGTAGCCTGGACAGGCATTGGCACCTGTCTGCTGGCTGCCATTCTGCTGTCCGGCGCTGCCGTCTGCCTGCGCAACGAGCGCGAGAAGGAGGAACAGCTCAATCTGCAGTATCTGATGCCCGGTAAGCGAAGAAGTGGGCGGGGTCAAAGTGATTGATTGATTGATTATGTTTACGTGTTTCCTTTTCGCTGTTGCAGTTTACTCGCAGAAGCAGCCGCCGTATCCGCCCTACGCCAACTACGCACAGCCGCAGATCTATCCGGGTCCCTACTACCACGGCTCGCAATACGGACCGTATAATTATTAGATCGGCCAGTGGAGCTAACGAAATGCATAACGAATGAGCGATGGAAAGCAGAATGAAAAACAAAAGACCTTTTGAAATCGTTTAGAAATCACAAAAGACCAGAGCTATTGAAATATCCGGGTTAGGCCGAATGTCGCCCAGTTTCAAATCTGTCAGCCTTAAACTGTAAATGGCAAAGAGTTTGCGAAAAGTTTCACTCAGATTTTTTGCGCTGTCTAAAGCTAAACATATTTACATACATACACACATCCATACATATGTAATACAATTTAAATTAACATATATACAATTTTTTTTATACAAGAATTTAGTTTGTAGCATCTATATATTTGTATAGAAATCGTGGGTCTTGAGTCAATATGCGTCTAAAGTATTTGGTGCGCAAAGTTTCGCAAAAACAAAAATGAAAATAAGACAAAATATAAAAGAAAAGCAAATAAAATGAGATGAAAAGTACTTACACCAAGCGAATAATAATAATAGAGAACAATAAAGATTTAATTTATTGTAGCATGTAACGTACATGTAGCTTATAATATTATATATAATAATTACAATAATAATAATAATAATAATAATGTATCTAAGCATAATTTTTTTGTATATGTATGTATATGAATGTAATGAGTATAACTTTACAAATGCGCAACAAGCGTCATTTTGTCTTCCAAGTACATAAAATGCGTGTGCATATGTTAAGCTGTACTTTAAATGAATAAAAGTTTCTTACGTTACAAAAACATTTGAATTGGGCTTTCACTAATACCTACCGATAAGTAACATAATCATCGACAGCAAAAATCGACTGTCTGGCAACGCCCGAGAGCAAAGTTGCTTGCTCTCACCGGTATATCGATATGTGGTAGTGTGATAGTGATATTGGCTAGCTTTTTGGTATTTAAAATACGGCACACGTATGCAACCACTTGCCGCATGCGGTCACACTGAAACCTGCAACAACTGTTCACACACAAATCGCGCAACTGGTCACATCGAATTCCGTGGAATCGTCACTCAAAAGCAAAAAAAAAAAAAAGAAGACACCAGCAGCGAAAATATAGGCGAAAAAAACTCGCAAAAGTTGTGTGTGCATTTCACTTGAAACAGCCGCAGGGCAACAACAATAGCAACAACAATAAGAACAAAAAATGTCCGGCAACGGTTTCGATGAAAATCCATTTGGCGAGCCCAATCTGGATAATCCATTTGCGGTAAGACTGACAACAAAAAAGAAAGAAGAAAAAAATGATGAAAAGCGCACACACACACGCATTTGTAAGTGTGTGCGTGTGCCTGTAGGTGCAACGACGACAGCTCATATGCAAATGCGTGTGCGTGTGGGTGTGTGTATGTGTGTGTGTGAGTGTGTGTACGTGTGTGCGTGTGCCGCCTACTCTTTATGTGTATTTCGATGTTTCTTCACTTTTCATATGAAATATTTAATATTCGTTTTTTCGCTGAATCCAGGATCCCGCCATACAGCAAGCGACCCGCATGTCCACCAACGTCTCGCTGGAGGATTACAATCCGTTCGAGGAGCAGGCGAAACCGCAACTGCAAATCAACTCAACCAACACGGCGGCCGTTGTGCAGCCGCTCTCACAGAACGTGCCGCCGCCGCGGAGCAACTTGGCTGGCGGCGCTGTGCCCAGCACCAGCATACAGATCACGTCGGAGGAGCTGCAGGTAGGGCGACCGCACCGAACGCAATTCAGACCACGGCTGCGTCTGTGCTGCTCCAGTTACCAAGCGGCCGCCGTGCGACTCGCATTACAGCAATTGTTGTTGTTGCTTCTGCTATACCACGTACCCGCTCGAAATGGTTAAGTGGGGTATAATGGTTGGGCAATCAACAAAACCTATATGCATATATATTTATGATCGATCTAGCCATGTCCGTTGTCTGCCTTAATCAAGTGTTTTTATATGATTTTTAATGCCAAATGCCAATTAAATTACATTTTAATTAGCTAATTTATTTTTGTTTCTGTCGCAAACATATATATATCCCTAATTTTTGGTATACACATGCAATCAATGCTATGCCATCTTTATGTACTCCAAAGGCAAATGATAATTTATATCGAATACAAGTTGCGTAGCAGGGTACAGGGTATTTGCTAGTCGGGCGGCTTCGATGGCCGTTGCTGATGCGGCTGCAGCTGCATTGCTGTGGCTGCCACAACGACGTGCACTGTCTTTGGCCTGACTTGGTTGTGTTTGGTGTCTATTAAGTGACACCCACACAGACAGGCACACCCACACCCACACACACACTCACATTCATATGAAAGCTAATTCGCGTCTCGCTTTACAGCGCCGCCAGGAGGAACTGGATCGCAAGGCCGCTGAACTGGATCGCCGCGAACAGCAGCTGCAGGGGAACGTGCCGCAGTTAAACAATTGGCCTCCGCTGCCGGATAACTTTTGCGTCAAGCCATGCTTCTATCAGGACTTTGAGGTCGAAATACCGCCCGAGTTTCAAAAGCTGGTCAAGCATTTGTACTACATCTGGATGTGTAAGCATTTGCAGCCTATACGCATTTATTATCGCCCCATAATTGCTATACTGGGACGCCTCGGCCTGATAAGGCCAACAATAATATTAGTCATACGCTCAGCTAATAAATGTCGAACGTTTGCGCATTTCACCAATGGGTACACTAATAGAAATACAAAACCGAGGAAGATAATCTGAATAACAAAGGCTGAAGTTGTGTTGAGCGATGAGGGACATTTTTGTCATTTTAAGAATGGTTTATTTTTGCATTCAGCCCAGCTCATGGTTTTTGCAAGCTGGCAATTCTTGGTTTTAAATTTAATTTAATAATGTAACAATTTTTAAAAACTATAGTAGACTAAATGACATTTTTCGCTGAGTGTAGCTTCAGATAGTAGCCCTTATATGTTTTCAAGCTCAAGCTCAAGCTGCTAATCGCTTAGATTTAAATATTGTCAATTGAAATTGGTAAAAACAGTCAGCCTTTTTTGTTTTTGTTTTTTTTTTTTTTTTGAGACTTGAAGAAATTTTAATTTCTGTTACCTTTTGTATTTATTGTCCGATCGATTAAAAAATATTCTATGGCCTAAATATATAGATACCGTTACGATTTCACTTGAAGCAGTTTTAAGCTGTTTTTAAACAGAGTATTGCGCAGTTGGATGAAACATTTTTATTATTTATTATCTTTAGGTATTGATTAGTCCAATCAAAGGCATATCTCTCTTGACTTTTGTGGTTAGCCCAATTCAAGGTATATAACCTTTTCTTTTTGTTCAGTTGAAATATACTTTATTTAATTACAAAATATTTATACAATTATATCAAAATTTCTCTTGCAGTTTACACTATGACGCTGTGCGCCAATATTATTGGAGGTCTCATTTTGTTATTCCACAAGGGCATCGTGGCCAATCTGTTTCTGGCCATCTTCTATACTGTACTCTTCACGCCCGCCTCATACGTGTGCTGGTACGTCGTATCTGCCCTATTTCCCACTCTCTTGTACACACGTGCTCAAACTCTCTTTCTCTTTCTGTTTGGTGTTTAGGTTTCGGCCCGCTTACAAGGCATTCCGCAACGATTCTAGCTTCAACTTTATGGTTTTCTTTTTTGTGTACTTCTTTCAAACGGTTTACACAGTCGTCCAGGCCATTGGCTTCACTCAATTGGGCTACTGCGGTTTCATAACGGCTATCTCACAGTTCGAGGGCTCCGCCTCGAGTATTATTGTCGGGCTGTTGCTGTTGATAATCGCATTCTGTTTTGCTATCACCGCGAGCGCCAATGTCCTGATGATCATGAAGATACACACCATCTATCGCAGCACTGGGGCCAGCATGGATAAGGCCAAGGCCGAGTTTACCACAGAGTTTTTGCGCAATCAGCATGTGCAGGAGGCGGCCTCGTCGGCAGTTAGCTCGGCGGTTAATTCACAGTTCAACAATAGCAGGTACTAAGCAGCAAATCAGGCGTTCAATCAATTCAATCAATCAATCAATCAACCAAAACAAAGCAGAGCAAAGCAAAGCAAAGCAAACGAAAGAAATAGAAACACACGAAAAACACAGCCAACTCAAGGCAATTGAACCAAGTCAAGCTGCAGCACGAAATGACAGATAAATCTATGATAAAAACTATATAAAAAATATAAATGAATAATATATATATATATATATACATATATATATAAATATATATATATATAAATGTACATATATATATATATATATATATATATATGTATGTATATATTTATAGAGCCAGGCTTGTAAGCTTAGATTGGAAGCATAACTAATAACTAATTGCTTTTTGCATTAAAACAAAATACAAAAACAATTCCTAAATGCCGTCGTCCTTATTATCTATTATATATACATATGTATATATAGCTATACATAAAGATTTCTAACTGAACATGGAAATGGAATCTGACAAAAACAAAAAAAAAAAAAAACATCTAAACGGCGTACGTTGCCTTCGTAGACATTCTGGCCTAAACAATTTGCTGAAAACGCAATAGAAAACGAAGTAAAGCACTTTAAGCACATGCAAATAATTACAAATATATATATATAGATATATATATTGATATATATACGTATATATATATCTACTATATCTATTGTATAATATAGTACTTACTTAAAAAGTACGCAAGAGTTGCTTACAGATATTGTGTTTCGCAAAAGTGTCCTAAAGAAATTACTAAGTTATGAATTTATAAACAATTAATGCTTGAACAATTAATATAAAGTCCCTGCTCGGGCGCCACTTTTCGGTCCCTATTCGGGCGCCAGCATAATATTAAACATAATTAAATGCTATGTGTATGTATAATGAAATTGATAATGATAACGATAACATAACGATAATGATGATGATGATGATGATGCAGATAAGAACTATGATTAATGCTGCTGATAATATGATGTTTTCTAGTTCTTTAAGTCAAAACATTTATGATATGCATATACCATATTCCACACGCCCTATATATATACATACATCTCTACATCTAAATGTATTTAAACAAAAACAAAAAATGAAAAAAGCAAGGCATAAATTATACAAAATTTTATCTTTATCTAGCTGAGCATTGCGCATAGTAACTCCCACTTATGAGTTATTATTCTAATTATCATTGCTGTTGTTTCCCCCTGCCCTGTGGCCCCCTCCCCCACTACGTCTACGTACCCACATGTAATGTCGTGTCGTGTATTTTGTAATTGTAATTGTTAAACATTTCTACATGCATAAATACTACTATATATAGTATATGTATTTATATATATATATGTAAACGGCATATAAATTATTAATTAGTATAAATTGTGTTTTTCTTTTCTTTTTGTTATGAAACATTGTTTCTCGAGGCAAACCTTTTTTTTTTTGTTTTGTCTATTTCTAATTCTAGCGAAACCCCCTTTATAATTAATGCAAATAAACAACAATAAGTATTTATAGACATAACTGTATTCCAATTTTGCTTTAATTTTTTTTACATGCGGAACCTATTTTTTTAAAGTAGGGCTTGGGAGTTTTTACAGTTGGAGAAAATTACGTTCTAAGTCCAGGATCGAGTGGAATTCAATACCTACCAAATCATACCCAAAAAAAAGGCTAGAAATTTGCGATAGCCCCCTCGTTGGCTTATCGATATTTATCGGTTTTCTTACCCGGTTTTTTGAACATCTCTCAGAAACTATAAGAGCTAGATCCACCAAATTTTAGTTTATACATAGATTTGAATCCTCGCGCTGCTGAGTAAAGTGCGGCGTTCGTTTTTCAGTAAGTGTACGGAATCTCTAAATCATAATTTCATATAATTTCCACACAAGTCGCACTTGGATAATGCTTTTACTGATGTTAGAAAATATTTAATGACTGGAAAACATTATTTTTGTGATGTGCAAGAAGAATTAACAAATGGCGAAATCGATTGCAATTTTTTCCATAATAGAATGTCGATTTTTTCCAAGGAGAAGTATATCTGAATTTCTTTGAGTGCACGACGTTTGCAGTAATATTTTTGACTTTTTGATATGCTTTGTTTCTAGCCCCCTCTAAGGTTGAAGGCTATAAAAGTTGTAATTTTGGCCTCAAGTTGCCGAGCTCAACCGCAACCCCAGCCCCACCAGCCAGCGGGCGCCACCCGCCAACAAAGAGTCGAATTGGAAACGTTATTTAGGCCAGTCACAGCTCATCATCCCACTTTATTTTCGTTTGTCTCGGGTCAGGTCAGCTGGGCTATTCTGGGCATGCGGCAACTTTTGAATGGGTTGGACATGTAATCGATATGTATATCTATCTATATATAGATATGTATATATATATATATATATATGTGATATATTTGTGTGTGCGACTCGTTGATGGCTCGTTGCGGTGATTAAAGTTCCGTCCTGCCAAGTCGTCGTCCTTTCGCACGCAAGCGACGTGGCAAATGCAATCAATAGTAAATTGTCATCAGCAATTAGCGGCAACAATCCCAGCTGCCCCAAGCCCCAGTCCCTGCCCCAGCCGACAGCGCCGCTTGCCACCTGGCTGACCCAGCTGCAACAACTGAGCTCCTTTTCTGAAGTGTGTGCCAAAAGGATTTGTCTAACGCTAACGACGAACGAGCACTTGGGCATGTTAGCTCAACAATTATTCGCATATGAATGCGTTGCATTCATTCGAGATGAAAAACACTTTTCCAACTGCCCGCAGTCCTTTCAACTGGACAGCGTCCTCTGCCAGTGTTGTCTATCTAGCTTTTTTTTCTCACTTGCAGCGGCTTTTACAATTTTCCACGGGAAGAGTGTAAAGCAGAGACGTAGACTTTCTGTTAGAAAGTGACATTGAATAAAATTCTGATATGTTCAGAATAGTTTTACTTTTTCTTATATTCATGAATTTCTGATAATAATTTATATTTTATAATGCGTTTATTGTTTTATTTTAAAGATATATCGGACCACTATATCATATAACTGCTATTGGAATTATTGGTTATAATTGAATTTTCGTATATTAAATTATTTATTTCAATCAATATCAATTTTTACCAGCCTTAAATAATATATAATTTATTGAAATGTATCTTCCATATCAAAAAGTTTCCATTGGGCTTGAATATAAATAAAACTCTATCGCACATCTGCTACACTCAGAGAAAAACAATTGTAAAAGCTATAACATTTAGATTTAATTTTCATAAAATTTCGTTCCATAAGAAATAAGCGGAAAACGTTCTTAACTTGAGCACACTATTCTTTTTTTTTTTTAATAAATACCTCTGAGTCTTTAATTTTGTTAATTTCAGCTTAAAATAAGTTCTCAAGTTAAGAACTTTTTTACCTTGCGCTGAAATAAAAACATTGTTATTCAATTTTGAATTTATTTTTTTAATTGAAATAGAAAACTATTTTCCTCAGAGTGAGGGTATTGGATTTTCAAATGACCGACTATGACTGTTTTGTTCTTGTTTAAAATAAATGTAAGCATTTTTCTTTACCCATTTTTTCGCTCTCTTTCACTAGCTTGGTTCTCTAAAGCTGGCAACACTGTTGGCAACAAATATTCGCACAACGTGGCGTATGCGCAACATTTGCCAAGTGCCACAAAAGACCCGCAGCTGCAGCTGCAGTCACGAAAAGTGTCAGAATTTAGAGATTTCGTATCGTAGTCGCATAGACATATAGACATAGACAGACACACACACATACACACGCACACAGGCACACACATCTCCGAGGCATTTCATGGCAATTTTTCAAAAATTATTTGGAGCTTGGAGATGACAAGGAGAAGGCGTCTGGCTTCGGGTTGTGTGAGCTGCGAATGTGGGGGGTGGCTGTGGGGGTTGAGGGGCGTGCGGGGTGGTGTATCGAAATCATTCGCTGTTGATTTAATTTCGCATTCGCATACGGAATTAAATTTGCATTTCAGGGAAGAAACGTCTTTAACGAGCGTTCAACTTATAAATATGCCAATCTGTATACCCCCAACCAGCCGACCCGAGCTACCCCCTAAGTACCACCCAACTAACCCCTAGCTTACCCCGCGGCATCCTAATTTAACCCACTTTCACCACAGTTTCTGAATGGTACGTGACATTAGTGAGACAGCTGTGCGGAGGTGTGTGTGTGTGCGTGTGAGTGTGTGTGTTACCGAAGGGGCTAGCGAGAATTATATAATAAACTTAAAAAAGTGTGACTCATTCCTATTTGATACTATGTCCTAAAATATTCAGAGTCTCTTATATTCTTGCCGATTGAGAATAGAATAGTTCAAGGTCAAGAAGGAAGTATTGAAAAATATCCTAGGAACTGTGAACAACTTTCGAAATTTAAGGACGTAGCCGACTACGTAATACTCGTTGATAGTACACGAGAGTTACCATTTTCGAATAATTTTCTTTTTTGCCAAAATTTAGAAGGGCAAATTTGTTTTTAATCGATTGAAGTTGTCAAAATTGGTATAAAAACAACTTTAAAACCTACTTTGAGGGGGTCTAACTTTTGGTCAAAAATCATGCCAAAACTGAACAAATTTTGACATGTAAAGCTCTCGGATCCGTACCTCCCATTTTTGAAACTCCCATAACTTTGTCAAAATTGAACCGATTTTCATGTTTGATGCCATTTTGTTCATGGTTTGTCCTCTAAATTAATTCTACTTTTAAAATATATGCATTTTTGAAAATAAAATTTTTTCGAATTTTTTGGCAAAAAAACATGTACCCCCTTACCAATTTTCGAAAATTTTTTTTTTTCAAAATTTAGAATTGCAAATTTCCATTTTTAATCGATTGTGGTTGTCACAATTAGTAAAAAAAACAACATGAAAACCGATTCTGAGGGGGTCTAATTTTCGGTCAAAAATCGTGCCAAAACTGACAATAATTTTGACATGTAAAGCTCTTGGATCCGTACCTCTCATTTTTGAAACTCCCATAACTTTGGCAAAACTGAACCGAACTTCATGTTTGATGCCATTTTCTTCATGGTTTTTCCTCTAGATTATTTTTTATTTAATATATATGCATTTTTAAAAATAAAATTTTTTCTATTTTTTAGGGAAAAAAACATGTACACCCCCCTTACCAATTTTCGAAAATTTTTTTTTTCAAAATATGGAATTGCAAATTTACATTTTAAATCGATTGTGGTTGTCACAATTAGTAAAAAAAACAACATTAAACCCGATTCTGAGGGGTCTAATTTTTGGTCAAAAATCATGCCAAAACTGACAATAATTTTGACGTGTAAAGCTCTCGGATCCGTACCTCCCATTTTTGAAACTCCCATAACTTTGCCAAAACTGAACCGAACTTCATGTTTGATGCCATTTTTTTCACTGTTTTTCCTCTAGATTATTTCTACATTTAATATATATGCATTTTTGAAAATAAAATTTTTTCGAATTTTTTGGGAAAAAAAATGTACTCCCCCCTTACCAATTTTGGAAAAATTTTTTTTTTCAAAATGTGGAATTGCAAATTTCTATTTTTAATCGATTATGCTAGTCACAATTAGTATAAAAAACAAATTTAAAATTTGTCCTCTGTCATGTACATGGGGTGACCAGGATGTTTGGGGAAGCTTTCCAGTAGTAATATTGGAGCCTCTAACTCAAAAACTGTGGGTGATATAGCCATTTCCGATGTGGTAAGGCGGGGGATATCAAGGTCGCAATCTTTGAGGGGGTCACCAGCAAGCTACATGCCAAATTTTGTGACTGTAGCTTTAATATTGTGAGAAATATTCATCTTTTATCGATTTGCAAACGTCATGTTATCGATTTGCTAGCCCCCAGAGGGCGTGGCACAAAAATGTTAACACTTTGTCTGACGCGGGTATACACGAGTATATATTCCAAGTTTCAAGTCTCAACCTTTAAAAGCGGCGATATGAATTGAGTTCATACGGACAGACGGACGGATAGCAAGACGGACATTGCACAAATCCAATATACTGTTTTCACTTTGTGAACGAGTATAAAAAAAGGCCACAATAAAACGGGTTGAACTCTAGTTTACATTCGGAAAATTACAAAAAAGTTTTTCTAGTTATAAAGAAGATGCAGTTTTTTTTTTTGAAAGTGCGGAATGCCACAGAAAGCAGAAAATTTGGGGCTTGAAGATGTTTTCGTCACTAGAATGTTACCTCGATTAAAGCTTTTATTTTATATGATTTTAAATATAGAAAAAAGTACTCTAAACACTTTAAAATGCTCAGCGAACTCTTGAAAATCATAATTGCTTAAGAAAAAAAAAGAACAGAAGACCATAAGGAGAGGCAATTTCCGCGCGCTTTGGCAATTCTTGTTTTTTTTTTTATGACTAACTATTTAATAAGGAATTGGCCAAAGGACGTCAATATTCAGGCGATTAGCCACTGGAGGAAGGAGAACTGGGGCTGGGGCAGGCAGCAGCTAGCAGCAACAGGTGGCCGAGCATAAAACTCCACAAAAGGTGCGCAGCGAGAGGTGCGAGCAGCCCATCAAATGGGGAGGGGGCAGAGAAAGAAGAGAGAGAGGGCGAGCGATAAAGTGGGGTACGGGTGTATTTACCGGAAGTAGCTGCTAGCCTAGTTCAACGTCTATGTGACACACAGACATCCGAGTGCAGAATTATTCAGGATGTTCCGAGTCAGAGCAAAATGTTGCACAAATGGATATGAATTAATTAAACAGCCAGGCAAAATCCCCACCCACCCCGTGACCACCTTCCGGCGAACTGACCAAAGAGCATGCAATGCTTGCCCCCTGGCCTCCCTTCGCGCTCAGCGCTCAACGCTCGCCGGGCATCAAATTAGGCAGCAAATGAGCAAATGTAGGGGGCTCCAGGCTCAAGTCGGAGCAATTTTTCACACTATACGGAAGTATTATTTGGGTCACATTTCCTGCTGCTTTTAATTAAAATCTTCTACGGCCGTCGCCGCCGGGCGGAAGTACAAATTTCTTGCCGTTACAAAGCGCAGAAAAAGTGCACCCAAGCCCCCTGTCTCCCACACACACACACACACACACACAGACACACACACTGCTGCCCAGCACTCTGAGCGCGACTTGGCAACTTCAAGTGTAGCCGAGTCGCAGCCGATGTCAAAGCCGAGCGTCGAACCGAACGCCATACGTCCGCACAACCTATTGCCCTTCATAATGCCAAGGTAGATGCGGTGAGTTGAGTTGAGTCGTGGTGTGCTGTGCTGTGGTGTGGTGTGGTGGGGTGAGCGGCTCCGTGGGTGGCGAGAGGTGCGTTCATTTCGTCAGCGGCCAGATGATTTTCAACTGAGATTGAAGATAAAACACATGCGCGCATCACGTTTGCCGTTTGTGGCGTTTTAGTCTCTGTTTCTGTTTCTTTTTTAGTTGTGTATTTTGCTGTTTCTGTTTGTGTTTGTGCTTGTGTTGTTCACTGAAGCCGTTTGCTCTTCTCACAGCTTTCCAAAGCTCACACGCGGCGCTACGATGAGTGCGAGCGAGTGGGCGAGAGAGATAGACAGATAGCATGGCCGCAAGGCCGCACAATGCTAGGCATTGGGTTGGCACCATCGTTCACACACACACACACACACACATACATGTATACATATATATGTACATTACACCCGCAGTCAGATTCAGCTTCAGACTCAAGCGGCGCACATGGCACTTGGCGTTTCCTTTGGGCCACTGGCTGCTGCTGCTGCTGTTGCTGTTGTTATTGTTGTTCTTGTTGTTTTTGGCGCTTTTGGCCCCAGTGGGAAATGCGCAGCGCCCGCAGCGCGCAAATAATATTTAATTTTTGTATTTCGCGATTTCTCGAGAGTTTATGCCGTGCGCGAACTTTGCAATTATGTTTGTTTTTAATAAGACAGTTGTCAAAATTATAATAAAAATTAATGGAGCAAAGCATAAATATCATTTGTGCAAAGTGTGGAGCATAAATGCGGGATACCCATTTTTAAATATTAAGCAGTCTTAATTAAGTCGATTTCCAACGCATTTGAATACATTTTACGAAGCAAAGGCAATGAGAGAGGCGCAGTTGAGCGATTTACTCAAGTTCTCTTCGCACTGATCGGTTCGACTGTCCACTGCGTTTATTTGAGCGCAGCTTTTTAGCTACTGCAGGGAGCTTTCGTCGTTGAGCGTTGCACTCAACACCACTTCAATTGCATCGATTGCTCAACTGCTCTTGCACTCAGCACCTCTCCTGCTCTCGCTCTGCTCCTGCTCTCAGACACAATCGCAAACCCATCAACACATGCGCGCCATTTCCCAATGGGTTCTCGGTGCTGTGCTTGTACTTTCTTCAATGAACATGAGAAACATGTCTAAAGTGCCCGCTGCTTGGGCGTTTTGGCTACAACTTTTGTAACAGTCGCGCACATCTTTGGTTTGTCACACACACACACACACATACACAGATAGTGACGTGGCGCTCTCACCCACACTCATACAACCGCAGCGAGCATCGTTCAGTTCGGCTCTCCTTTCGGCTATTCGGGCTGCTCGATTCGTTTCATTTCGTTTCGTTTCGTTCACTTCGGCCGCTGCTGGATGATAAGCTCGCGAAGCTCCTTTAGTGCCAAACTGTCAATCGTGTAGTGCGGTCATGTGGTGCGGAGCTGTTTCGTGCGCTCTTCAATTGTTTTTTTGAGTAGTTTGTTAAAAGTTGAAAGCAGCAGCAGCAGCAGCGGCAGCAGCCACAGCAGCCGCAGCAAGCGGCAGTAGCTGCTGAAGAAAGCAAAAGCATTAAAGCAAAAGTCCAACTATTCTTTTTTGTTTGTTTGCGACACTGAAGTAATATCAACAACAACAAAGTAGCCGACAACAACAACAACAACAACAAAGTGTGAATCTCGAGCCGAACTCGAATGCTCTCTCCCCCGCTCTCACGCTCTGTAACAACAAAAATTATTGACACTTGTGTTTCGAATTCAAATCTATTGCCATCATTTGCGCGTTTAGCTGTGTGTGTGTGTGTGTGTGTTTGTTTGAGTTACGTTCTTTTTTTTTGTTGTTTGTTGTTGTTTCGGAAATCGCGTGTGAAGAGCAGCTAACAAATCATTAAGCTAGCCAGAGAGTAACCGTACCAAGAAGCAGAGAGCGAGAGGCAGAGCGAACGAGCGTGCGAGCGCAAAAGGATCCCAGCTAAAGAAGAAGAAGAAGAAGATGAGCTGCTGCAAAATGTGCGTGTAAAGTGTGAACAACAAAAATTCTTGCTAAATATAAATTGATGCTTGCTTAAATTTGTTTTTTTTTGTTGCTGTTTATTTTGTATTTTATTTGAGTGTGAGGTGCAAGACAAAGCTGAAATTATGCGAATTATGCAAAGCTTTCATTTTGCTATGTGTGTGTGTGTGTGTGTGTGTGTGTGTGTGTGTGTGGTGTGATGGGAGCGAGCGTAAAGGTAGATGGGACGGTTCAAGAAGCGGGGAGGGGGAATGTCAACGTGCTGGCTCCAGTTGCCTTTGTGTTGTACCGTTAATCCAATTTGTATGAGACACACATACACGCACACATACATGCATAAAATCAAGTCAAGGCAAATGTTCTGCGCTTAACATGTGTGTGTGTGTGTGTGTGTGTGTGTTCGCCAATTAGTTGACAAATTACGCAAAACTAATGCGAAAAACAACAACAACAACAATAGCTGCTCGAAGCAGTCGCCGCAGCGCTTTAAAGTTTTTTCTCGAATATTTTTTTTAAACATCTATATGTATTTGTATGTGTGTATATATTTATGTAACAAAGCAGCACAGAAATTGTCACATTGCCCAAGACCCCAAAAAAAAAAAAAATAAAGAATAGAATAACCCAAGCCCGAAACCTATTCTTGCTTCTAATGAAGTTGTGTGTGGCCACAGCACACACACACACACACACACACTCACGCACACACACACACAGAATTACTCAATCGTTTTTGATTGTGTGTGTGTGTGTTGGTGAGCGCCACCCTCGGGTTAGGCCTTTGGCGCTGCCATTGCCGCCTTCAAGGATGTGAATATGAATGCTGGCCAGTGTTGCCAATTTTTGGTGAAGGAGGAAAAAAAGCTAGTTCTAAGGAAAATTAGGGCAAAAGAGCTAAATTTAGTTTTACAAAAAATTAACAAAGAAAACATATAAAATATTGTTTTGGCCTTTTTTAAAATTTATAATATACAAATAGGCAAAAACTATTAAACCTACTATCAACGTACTCTAAAGCCCGTATCTGTACAAAAATATACATTTATAGTTGCCTGGTTTTCAGGATGTAGGATTCACAAAATGCAAAATGTTATCATAAAAAATCAAATGAAATTATTTCAATAAGAATTTCAATTAATTAATAATATATTTTATTGACTATTTTTGAAGCTTGTTGGAAAAATTACGATTTACATATGTTTGAGTTGTACTCTCAACTTTGAAAAGAAAAAATGCCAACAATTAAGCGGAAGAAGTTCTTGCGATTTTGTGTCTTGACTAATTGACTAATTTGTAAGGTCCTTCCACAATCTCTATTGCTTGTATTTGCAATTCAAAAATGTATATATATAGTTGAGCAGTGCTGCCAGCATTTGAGAAGCGAAAGAAAACCCGCTAGATTCAGCCGAATCTGTCTTTTTGGCTATTTCCATAATATACAACTTAACTTGGCGCGATTATAGCTGTATTTATATGTCTGTGAATAAAAGAACAATGTATATATTTCCGGATATAGTTTGTAATTTAGATAATTTTAGTTTGTTTGTCTTACTTAACCTAATTAAAAAATAATACAAAAACCTAATTCCCACTCCTCACAGTTAAAAAGGCCAGATTTGACGGGAAACAAGCGGAGTTGGCAGCACTGGAGCTGCTGTTAGTGCTGCTTCTTCATCTGCCACCTCCGTTTTTGTTGTTATTGTTGTTAGTGTAGCCGCCTCTTGTCTGCGCCTTGTTATTTTTCGCTGCGGTCGCAGCGCCTGTGGCAATACAATACAAGGCGGCAGGCAAAGGGGATCAGGGAAGGGAGGGAGACGGGGGGGGGGTGGTTAGTAGGTGGCTGCGTTGCGAGGCTGCCCTTTGGTACTTTTTTTGTATTTTTGGGCTAGTGACCAGAATACAATTATTGCCATGTATTTGATTGGCTTTTCGCATTTTGATTTCTCGGTTGCATCAGTGAATTCCAATTTGTTGTGGTCGATTCGTGGGGATTACCAAATAAGAGGGAAAGTAAAACAAGGTACGTGCTCAAGTCTGACCGAGTTGCAAGCTATCGATGAACCAATATAAATATATATTTACATAGTTGGGGCTAAATTATTTGCATTTTTGATTCTTGCGACAGTAATTAATTCATCGAAAGAGCTCACATCTTGTCTGTGCGTTTTTAACGGCAATTTGTAATCGAGATAGCTTTGATATCGATACACAAGACAGTCCCAATTATTTAAAGTGTCTGCTAGAATATCGAAGGCTCATTTTTGTTGTTTAAATATTTCGAATAGCTTTTTACAAAGTCTTATTGATAACTTTGAGATTAATATAATAATTTAATCGATTGGCATAATAATCTAATTTACTTGTATTTTAATGTATTCTTTAGCGTTAGGTACTATCGATCGCTTTGTTATTGATGGGCAGGCATACTTAGCGCTTAACCTGACCCCCAATAATATGAATTTGTATCGATCATGATTTATCGATTACTTATTTTTTGATGTACAATCAGAAATAGAGAACCATTTGTGTATAGGACTAAAAAATACCGTTAGATGGAAATTTATTGTTACATTTTTGTTCTAAATAAGGTTTTTAAATAGATATTATAAATTATATATATATATATAAATTATATAAACACATAATTTTATCGAAAGACGTGAAAACCCTGTAAACTTAATTTGTTTTATTATAATTTTTAATTTATTTTATTTGATACAATCTGTTTTATTGACTTGCAGTTAAAAGATCACGCATATTATTTGGTAGTTTTCCATACATTAAGTATTTTATTCTTATATACGTATACAATCAATCTGGAAAACCTATAATTTCTATAAGCGACGTTATACTTGGAAACCACACTGAGGTAATTGAGTTAAGGATACTGTTGTCTTGCAATGAAATCGGGCTTTCGCCCGTAGCAAAGCAATTTTAGCAATTTCAGCAATTTAAATTAATGCTGTCTTATCGATAACAAGCCCTGGTGAAGTGCTAAGCTAATCGATAAATGATTAATTTTGTAAATCAACGCTTTGAACTGTCAAGAGGCTAATTTTTAAGCTGCATCAAGGCGCACACACGCACACGCACACGCACACGCACACGCACACACGCACACGCACATCGAGAGTCAATTGAGTGATTCGCTGAGTGACAACTGACGCCACCCAGCGAATGTTACACATACGCAACCCCCCACCGCCCCCTGGGTTAATGTTTGCCCGTCGGTCCCCCCCCCCCATCGCCCTCTGGCCATGCGTGGCAGCTTGTTTGTTTGTTTGTTTGTTGGCCTGTTCGCTTCGTTCGCTGGTTCGTTCGCTGCTCGTTTTGTGACTTTGTTGGCCAAAACGTGGACGCTGGCCAAAGGGAGATTCGCCTTGCTATTTTCGTCCCAGCAGAGAGCTGTGAATGAATGTCATAATCGATAATTGAATGCTGAAAATGTGCTGCTGTTGGCCAATCCACTCCATAAATGTGTTTAATTAATGCCAATGACACAAGCACACACACACACAGAGAAACAACAAAAACAGTGCGGCGAACTGAGAGCGGACAGTGACCAAGCGGGGCGAAGGCAAAGACGAAGTCGAGGTGGGAGAAAAAACACAACCGAAATGACACTCGCAGTCACATTCGAAATGACGAAAAATAAACACTGGCAGCGGCAAACGTAACACACACACAGACGCACACAGGCAGACGCAGAAACAGGCGTGAAAGAAAAATGGCAAAGCAGGCGAAGGCGGCGAAGTCGCAGCAGCAGCAGCAGCAGCAGCTGAAGACGGCAGCGAGCAGCGCTGAGTAGGACAAAGGCGGCGACATGTTTGTCGCTCGCCTCTGTGTGTGTGTGTGTGTGTGTGTGTTAGTGCGGCTGCTGCGCGCTCTCTTGGTCTGCCTGTGTCTGTGTGTGTGTGACAGCGATAATAATAAAAACGTAGCAGCGTCAGCAGCAGCAGGCAAAATACATGCTCATGCATAAGTATGTTTGTCGGTATGTGTGTGTGTTGTGCTGTGTCTGTGTGTTTGCATAGTCCAAGCAAAAGAAAATGCCAAGAAATGAAGTGTCTCTCTTGCGCTGTCTATGTGTGTGTGTGTGTGTGTGTGTGTGTATATTTCTGCCTTTGCCTGGCGTACTGCTGCTGCTGCTGTATGTGTCTGTGTATGTGTGTACTCGCATACATACATACGAATAAATGTACATATGTGTGCCCTACAATTACATAATATGCGCGGCGCATAGCTTAAGACGCTAAGAGAATTGTTAAAGCTCCTATTCTTATTATTATTATCATTTTTATACATACACAAATTTTTTTTTTTTTTTTAATTTAACAACACAGCAAATTTGCTGTTTTTTTCTAGTTTTTTTTTTTAAATACATTATTTTTTGGTTTGCAGCTGTGTATTGATTAAAGCAGCCGGCAGCTACGAAAGTGAAAGGCGCTCAAATTTCTCTGTGTGTGTGTGTGTGTGCCAAATGCAGTTTCTATGCTCTCACTCAGGCGGCATTGCACTATGTGTGTGTGTGTGTGAGTTTGTCCTACTGCCCTAATGAAATTACATGCATGGAACAACGAGCTGCCAACGCGCACAAAATGCACCACTTTATACTTTATGCTGTGGCACAGCCACTCCATATAGTACTTACACCCACACACCCGCAAGCACACACATACACACGCTCATACATAATTCTGCGCTCCGCATTGTGAACTGTGGCTGCTGTTTTGGGGCTGGGGGCAAGTGCAGCAAATGCAGAAGGACGCCGCGCATTATTGCAGTTTTGTAAACACACACCCACACAGATCCATATATGTACATACAGTAGACGCTCCCTTGGGCGAACGCCTCTGGTTCGACGAACATCAAGAAACCAACAATAAGCAACCGAGAACAAAACTTTAAGCTTGCTAACGTTTTTATATGTTTATATGTTTTTAAATTATATCACTTATTATTTATAAAAAAAATTGCATCAAGAGCGCTTAAGTACGGTTAATTTTTTGGCAGCTAGTTTTATTTAATTATTGATTTTAAATTAATAATGCAAACTATTCAAGTCACATTCTTCTTAAAATTTCAATTAAATGTCGCATAAATGGGAAGTAAAAATTCCTTTGAATTGAGTGTAAAATTCACCACAAGAAGTTTCGTACAATCCTTGATTAAGTACTGTATTTGAATCCTTTGGTTCACGAGAAAGTTGCACATATTTTTCAGTTTATAAATATGTTATGGTGACAGATATACATCAATGTTTTTTCCAAGTATTTCATTCTATTTCAAGGAAATCGTATGTTATAAATTATGTTTTATACGATTTTATTTGTTGGATAGGTTGTTTTGTTCGTTTGTGTGTTAGGGTGTAAATAATGTGCAGGAAAAAGAGATGGATTTAAAAAAATTACGCCGGCTAAAGATCCTGTAAGCGTACTTTGGTCGAGTTTTCACTGTAAATGCGCATCACTATTCGCACTTTTCTATTCGATTCGCTAGGAATTTTTGTTGGTTCGTGTGCATTTTCATAAATTGCATTTAGCTGGCAAGTTTTTGACACTTTGAGTTGATTTGATTTTCATTTGATGGTTGAGCAAGTTGCGGTGCGATGCCAAGGCTACACACAACACCTACACACACACACGCACACACACACACACATATATACACACAGTTTAATGCACTAGCAAATCGTGTAGTTCGGTTTTTTTCTCTTTGTTTTTTTTTTGTGCATGCTGACCCAGTTGATGGTTTCTCTGCCACGCACACACACAATTGCCACAAGGAGTTACTTGTTTCTGCAGTGGCAGTTACAAATCCTTCAGACACCAAGTAAATTACTTACAGGATTCAGCACACACCCACACACACACACAGGCACACTCAAGCCAAAAGGCACGCGATCCGCCATTTAACGCTGCAAGTGGAAACACCTCAACAATTTTCAAACAGCGATTGCCCAACAACTTGTAAATTACTTTACCAAGTTAAAAACCAAAAAAAGTTCTAGCTATGTGTGTAAAATAAGCTGTGCGAAATATTGCAAAACTTTGCGAGAAATATTGCGCAGTATTCTTCATACGCATCTAAAGTTCTACCCACTTTATTTTATCGGTATGAATGTGTTTATCTCGCCAGCTATTTAATTTTGTATACAAGACTTGAAACATTTGTTTTTCTAACAAATAGTTAATAGAAATACGTTAAACAATAGCTTGTCTATTTATAATGTACTCTAAATCCATCTGTTAGATCGTTAAAAGGATAATATATAGATACTACTATGTGAATTATGTGATAGCATACGCAGTATTCTATACTTCTAATTTCATAATTCATAATTCAATATATATTTAGAGCGATGAGTTAAGAGTTTATATATGCAATTGCTGTCAGTTTAGAACGTGTTTTGGAGTATTTCCTAGTCTTGGCCTAATTTACTGCGGCTCTGTGGCTCTAGTTTTTCCGCCAGTTGACCCAAAGCATTTCGATAACTGAGATTTATCGACTGGCATTGAGCGCAACAGTGCGATGCCATAAATAACAAAGCGCCAGCACTTGTTGTGCATGGTGCAAGCATTGGGGGCATGGAGAGTGGCGCGGATCCAGCGGGATCTGATTTCTAGCTGCTAATCCACTTTATCATGTGGACGAGCCGCGCTCCGGTTGATTGCGAGCCAAGTCCGAAGGTTATTTGCACGTTCGGCCCGTTTCCGGCTGCCACTGTTCCCGTTCCCGTTCCCGTTCCCGTTCCCTTTCCCGTTGCTGTGGCACCACCGCGTCCCCGAGCGAAGCGTGGCACAGCGTAGCTCATTTGCCACGTTGCTTTATTGCCGTCTTTATTTGCCATTGGCCATTGGCGCTGTCGTTGCCGCCGTACGTGCCTATTAGCCGGAACGTGTCTCATTTGACTCGCACTCGGGCGTACGCTGAATATGCCAAATGAGCATGCCGATGGGCTTGTAATTCTCAACTGATACTGATTAGTGGGCCCGAATACCCAATGTCTGCATGGAAATCAAAACAAACGAAAAAAAAACAAATAATAATAATAATAATAAAATAAAATCGAGTAGGAAAAATAAGAAAAAATGCCACTCATTGAAAACATTTCTATGCGAATATAAACAAGAAGGCACAGAAGAACTGCTCACATCTGATATAGTACGTCTGCAGGGCTAAACTACAATAAAAAAAAGAAACTATAGAAACTTAATAATAGTTTCTGCAAATGAAAAAATGCTTTCTTTTCTGGTATCTTAACAAAGAGCAGAAAAAAGAAAAAAAAAAAAGAAAGTTGAATCAAGTCTTGTTTCTCGTCAACAATTGAATAAATCTCGGTCAAGTACTAATAACGGGAATATAAAGTACATTTTGTAATCTGAGTACAAAGCAAAACGCAAATCTTATTTTCTCTAATAAATTCTATGCTGTGAATGACTTTGATTTGTTCTCTTTCGGATCTGCCTCAAGAGCGAAATTCCTTGAATTAATTCGTCGTTTTTGAACTTAATTCCCTAAGCTGTGTGCTGTAAACGACTTAAATTCTCATTGTACCATCTTTACCAAGAGAAAAATTCCTGGAATTAAATCTTGTTGTTCACAAACAGTTGAATACTCTGGTAAAAATTAATTTCAACTTAATAGGAATATTTTTATTTATATATTTTACATTTTCTGATCTGAGTAAAAAACGGAAATCCTTGAATTAAATTCTCTTTACCATAAACAGTTGGACACATTCTCTGCTCAGCATTATTGTTTACTTTGGTTGCAGTAAACAGAAAACCAAAACAAAAAAGTATATTATTTCTTGCTCTTAATTAAAGGTAGAAATTCCTTGCGTATATTCTAATGTGTTTTTTACCATAAACAGTTTAGCACGGCTTGCATAAATTCCCAGGGTTTTAAGCGTGGAAATCGTGTTCACAAATGTTAATGTGAAACTGTTTAGAAATGTCCACCCAAAAAGTTGATACTTTTGTGAAAGATATCTGTGCATAACCTAAAGTTTTTAAACAATCAGCTACAATCATAATCCCTTAATGGACGCTTTTGTCAGCGATGGTTTTAAGTTGATTATTCAATATTAACCAAGACGTGTTAAATCCACCCCAACCAGCGGAAAAAAGGTGATTCGTCTTTGGTCAGGGAACCTACAATAATCAGTTGGCTGGTTAATGTTTTCCATTTAATTATCTGTTTGAAGTCGTCCACTGATGTTGGCTTGTTTTCACAGGGCCTGTTTTGTTTCCTTCAATTTTGCAATTCAATTTCGTGCCCAGCTTTTTGCACGGAATCAATCGAAATTCAATTTGGCTGGCTTCTTTCTTGTATTGATATACTCCCTCTTAGCTGAGCTAAAATTTCGGCGAGTTTTCATTTAATTATGAGCTTTGAGTGCCTGCAAACAGCAAATTGATTAGATGTTGGAGCCTGTATGAATTTTCTTCATTCTTTTTTTTTATTTTATTTTTGGTTACAATCAATCACGTTGATTTTGGGCGCCCGAGCGGGGACTTATATTTGATATATATTCTTTATTTTTTTTTTTCTCTTTTTTTTTCTCTTTTTTTTTGGGACTTGGTTCGGTAACCGGTTATCATGTGGACCCAAAATGAAGGGCAAAAAACGCAAAATTGCAGACTTGTCTATACACACACGCACAGACGCACACCCACACACGCACAGTCGGCCATTAAAGTGTTGGTAAATGCACGCTGGGGACTGTGCCACATGCCGCACGGCTCCTTATTGCGTGGCCTTTTGCGTGCGTCGGACATGAGGCATGTCAAATAGTTGTCAATTATTTTTATTACAATTTCCCTTTTGTGCCGGGACGTCTTTTTACAGTTACGCCCAGCGCACACACGCTGCGACCGCCCCCGCCGCCCCCGCCGCCCCCACCGCCCCACCGGCCCCATCAAATTGTGTGTGCTTGCTTATTTTTTTTTTTTAAATTTATTATTTGGTTGCGCGTCTTTTGTTGATTGCCACGCAGCTGCGTTGTTGTCCTTGTCGTCCTTGTCGTCCTGCTGAAGCACACGCTGGGTTCAAGCATAGGCTTAATTGGCATTCAGCTAGAGTGTGTGTGTGTGTGTGTGTGTGTGTGTGTGTGCGAGTGTTTGTATTTTTTTTTTATATAATTTTGCCATTTCTCCGCGCCTCGGATTGCATACACGTTTGCCTTGCCTTTGCCACTTTTTATGCTTTCATGCGCATTGTGCGCGCTTTTCCTGTCATTCGCGTAATTGTATAAGTGTGCGTGTGTGTGTGTGTGTGTGTGTGCCATTTCAAGCAGCTCAGCTCCGACTGAGAAGCGCGTTACCTTTTTGTCGGCGGCCTTAACAACAAATTCAAATCCAGCGGAAGTAATTTGACGTGGGGCTGATTGAGGCACGAGGGAGAGGGAGGTGGGGAGGAATATGGGGGGGGGAGGGGGTTGGGGTGGTGTGTGCAACCAACGGGGCACGAGCGGCGACCATGTTCAGCGTTTTGAATGCGAATTGACAGGCGGCACCAACTGTTGGCACTTGCAACTTGAGGCATTGAGCAATTGAGCAACTGCTGTGCGACGATGCTGCCAATTATGTGCTTGTCAGCGCTGCCAGCGTTGCCGGCTCAAGTGCCACACGCGCACACACACGCGCGCACACACACGCACACACATGGGCCAACTAACGGAAGGCAACAGCAATGCCGAATAGTCAATACACTTACAGATTTTGTGGGCGGAATATGAGTGGAAAGCTCAGTTAACATTTTAAGCTCAGCATGAATTTTGGGCTGTTTAAATCTGACCACAAAAAAATGTAACTTTGCAAAACTACTTTTCACCTCGCCGGGTGGATTCGTCGAAGTGAGTTTGGTGTGTGAAATGAGTCACTAGCTTTGAACCTTTCATATAACTTTGGTTTGTACACTTTTTTTATATATTTGTTTTATATATAATTCAAATAATAAATAATTTTCAGCAAATAAATGCTCAGTTTTAATTGCAAAACAAGTTTACTATTTCATCCACATTTCACCTTCTTGGGTGAATTTTGTGATTAAGATACGAAACTGTGCCAAATTTGTTATATTCTGTCAGCATAGATCTTTGAAAATCGGTCAAGGTTCAACCGCATGAGCAGAAAAATAGAAATACACTCGGTAGGGTATACAGCATTTTTTTGGCTGCATACTTTCAGGCTTTGCGGCTCAGATTTTATTTGCCTCAATTAAATATTTGAGCTAATTAGCTTACACTTTACACCCGCAGACACACCCACACACGCATTCCTGGTGATTGATGTAAAGCGTTAAATAATTATGCCAGGCACCCGTTTAGTCAGTCAGTCAGTCAGTCAGTCAGTCAGTCAGTCAATCAGTCACTCTCTCTCCCTCTCCCTCGCTCCCTTTCGCTGTCCCACTCACGCAGGCCGTTGCAAATGAGGCGTGTGGAATGCGCATACATTTAACAAATGCCATTCGAATGGGCGCACCAAGTACCGTTAGCTGTTACGCATTGACTTTTGCAGGCTTCAAATGATTCGATTGAAATTTGAACGCACAGACGCACGACTGAGTGCTATTCGCATTCACATTCGCATTCTGATTAGCATATTCGGATTACGGGCGACTGGCGAGCCGTACAAAATACCTTTGTTGCCGGCGCTTGTTCATGTAATTTATTTACTTATCGATTTATGATGCGATTGAGCATTGAATATGTTCTATATTGATCGATAAATACATTGTTATCAATGCAATTAAAGCGCTTTACCGATAAAGTTAGCTAACTAAGCGCTTAATCCCTTGCAAGCTCTGATGGCATCTCTTATTTTTTATTTATCGATTTATTTGCCGTGTATAGGTACCGATTATTGTGAAATATTTATGCTTACCATGAGAGAAGTCAAGTATATTGTCGATTATGTCTTTACTGTCGATAATTGGCTGCTTAAAACGCTTTTAATCGATAACAAAAACAACAATCAATCAATTAATCAATATATATTAGTAATCGATAAAACGATGATTTTACCTTGGTCAATTATTTATTTATTTTTCTAAGGTTACTTTTATAAAGCTTTCCATTATTTTAATTTGTATAATTTAGTGATCGCTCAATTGCCCCAAGCTGATTATATATTTATCGATTAGGGTAATCAACACTCGCAAATCTTGTTATTAATGCATTGATTAATATTCATTTAATATTCATTGAGATGCGGAGCACATCGTTCACCTGAACCGTTGATCAACTGGCGCTGACAGGCGTTATCCTTGTTATCCTTCTGGGTGTTAGCACAGGCCGCAAAGTTGAAGCTCATATTTAAGGCAAATTTAAGCCGCCAGCTGCAATTGCAACGGCGTGAAAATTGTGAGGCAAAGCTGGCAACTGGCAAACCGGCAACGAGCGGCCATTAATTTTCATTGCCGTTGCCATTAAAATACTTTTCAATTTTTCAAACGGGGGGCACAAATTTCTGACATTGAAAAATTATCCGGGCAAGGGATAAACGGACGGGCGGACAGCGGCGCCAAAAGCAAAACGGACGCCGAGCTGAGACATGGAGCACGTGGCATAAAGTCTGGCAAACAAGCAAAGCTGTGGCCAAACACGCTCCTACACACACACACACACACACACACACACACACACACACACACACATTGGCTGCAAATTTATGTGACCCACTGTAACAGCTAGTCGCGCCCTAACGAGCGAGGCCAAAGAGCTGTCCGACCCGATAATAGGTAAATAAAACCAAGACTCCGCCCTGCCCGACACACGCCCTCGCCGGGTCTATCGGCCATCGTGTGATTTGAGCTGGCGAGAGAAAAGGCAGCTGTTGAGATGCTCCCCCAACTCTCTCCCTCTCTCCACACGCAGCAGTTGCCCGGACAACGGCTTGGCCAACTCTTCCACTTGAGGCATGCCAAACAGCTCGGCTCAACAATGCGTTCTGTGCCTCACAACACTGATTTTTATTCAATAATTGAGCAGGTCATCAAATTTTTATAGCTCAGCTCATTTTACACCTTATAGTGTGCCATGTTCACTTTAAGGACTCCATTGAACAACCTCTCGACGGCATTATTGGCATTGCGATAGAGAGAAACTCCTTGAAATCAGCAGACATTATCCCCAAGTGGGCACCCAATATCAATATATTTAAGGTTTATTTGCTTTATTTTTATTATTAAGTATATTAATAATAGCTGCTTTTTGGCTTGATTTATAGTATTTAAGCGATAGTTCCAAACTGTCAACCTAACCTTTTAAAAATCGCAAGAGATCTAAACAAGAGTCTTGAATCAAGTACAAAATAATCAATGGACGCATTTTTTGTACTTCAAATATACTCTAAACTTTCTGCATGGAATATCTGCTTGAAATATGAGTTTTGTTCTTCATTTAAGAAATTTTAAATTTTTTAACTAATTAATGGTTGAATTTCTTTTAATTATTTTAAGGCCAGTTAAGTCAATGTAGACCTTATAATTGTTTGTGTAGGATTGAGGGTTTATATAGAGAGAATAAGTTAATGTAAAGCTAAACTAGATCAGACTCCACTTCTACTTATTTCAATTGATTGCTTAAGGTTTGAGCGCGAAGACATATTTTAAAAAAGAAATATTTTGAATCCAATATAACGGCATTTAGATTAAACTTTTTCAACTTTTGTGCTCACAGATTATGTTAAAATATGTGGTTGTGTTCATGTAGAACAAGCGGCTATATTCACCCCACTATTTCTCAGCGTAAAGGGTATATAAAGTTCGTGGGCTTATCTGACTTCACATATTAAGTATACGCCGTGTGGCAAGCAATGGCAGCTGCCAGCTGGCCATTAACATTCCACTGGCAGCACTTGGGAAAAACATTCAACCATATATACACACACACACGCACACACGCACACATACAGCAGAGAATTGTTGAACAAACTGACGGCATTTAAAGAGACCTGAGGCACGGCCACAGGAGTGCCATCCATCCGAGCATCCATCCAACCAGAAAGGCTCGAGACTCGGTGAAATCTCTGAGAGCTGGCCAAAGAGTCAAAGCCAAAGCCGCAGAGTTGGCAGCGGGCCACAAATCGAAGCCAAAGTGCATTAAAAATTCAACGCATTTGCCAGGCAGAAAAAAAAGAGCTGCCCTCCAGATATGAGATGGATGATAATGCAAGCCCCCCGCCCCCCACTCCGTTTCCCCATTCTGGTTTCGTTAATTGCATCATGTTTCATGCGGTAAGCCAGAAAGTGAAAAACACCAAACAGAATCAAAATCACAGATAGAGAAAGAGAGCGAGGGACAGAGAGAGAGAGAGAGAGACCGCGAAAGAAGATATTCGATTTCCCCAGAGTTCACTTTATTTTCGGAGATGATAATAATTGTATTGTGCTCCGTTACGCTCTGGCTGACTGGAGGGTGATGTGCCAATGCCTTGGGATCATGTAATTGCATTAATCTTTGCTCCACACACACACACACACACACCTACACACAAGTCACACACATGCGTGCAAAAACAGTTTTTAATTGAATTTCACTTGGAGCAAGACGTACACGCTTATTTGCATGCCAAGGGGATGAAATGCCAAGATACACACACACACACCCACGTATACTCACACGCAGTTATAAATAAACACACACACACACACAGACACAGTATAAATCAAGCTCAACTACAGTTAAGCATTATTCAATGCAACTCGATTTGAATCGAGCAAAGGAAAGAAGAATGTTCTCGTATATACTGCAAATATTATACCCTTGCAGAAAATCTGCTAACAATAGAAATAATATGGGGAAATTGTAGTTGTTGTTAATTGCCTAAGTTTCGCTACTAATCAGAAAGCTTTCCTATGTCAACATTGTGAAATAACTAAGACCAAATCGAAGCATTTATAAAACCGAGCGCACCTGAAGCCGAACCAAAATAGAGAATTGAACAATTATATTTTAAGTGACCAATTTCAGAATTAAAATATACGACAACAAATTTACAATTTATTCTTAGATTAAATATTTTCTTTACAAATTTGGAATTGCCGGACGAAGTAGGATTCGAGCCAATATATAGATATAATTTTTTTTTTTGGGCTTACAGTCGAATGGAACTGGTGTTTCAAGAGTATGTTATATATATAATGCATTTAGTTTTGTTTTGTCCAATACTTAAATATGTTAAAGAAAACACAAAATATATTTTCTTTATTTTAAATTTATATATTTTATATATCTCTTACGAAGCAATACATTTAAGCACTTAACTTAAATATACCCTATAAGCGGGCAGCAGCTGAATCAAAGATATATGGAGCTGTAAATAAGCGTTTAAATGTATAGGCCCTGGAGATTGCCTCTTGCCGAAAGCCGCGTTCAAGTGCCAGAAATTGATTACGCATCGAACGAAAACGAAGCTGAGGACACGGCTGGCCAGGTAGAGCAGGTGGGCTAACGCGGCGTATGAGCGATTTATTTTATTTATTTTTTTTTTGTTGCCCCGAGCACTTCCACTGGCAAAAGCAATTGATACAAAATCATGGCCACAATTTGCGCAAATTGCTTTATCGTCAAAATGAAGAAGTGCGGGCAAAAAAGCGCTGACAAAATGCTGTCATGTTTATGCATGAGATGTTTGCAAATGCAAATGGGGTATGCCGGACTTGATGATAGCGTGCGCCAAGGATGCGCTGCAGAGAGTGGTCCTATTGATTTTTTATCGCTTTAGCAACACTTTTGGCCAAGATTCTTATTGTTATTTATTCATTTCTATATTTTCCATATATATATTTCTATATATTTCTATATCGCTTTACTTATTTTAGGCTAGTTTTGGGAATTCCCTTAATATAAATATATTAACATTATCATTATCTTTTTTTATAATATATATATTATTTTGAAAATATCTTCCTCAAGATAATAAACGCTTTAAAATGTTTATAGGGAAAGAATTGCTTGCTTTTCAGTAGGTGTGTGTGCGTGTGTGTGTGTGTGGGTGGGTGGGACTGTGTTTACGTATACATAATTACTTAGCTGTTGGTTGGAGCTGCATGCAAGTCGAGCGTATAATTTTTTTTTTCTGTCCGCGTCTTTCGATTTCGTATAAAATTTGTGATAAATTGAAAGAGCCGTCAAGGTGGCTGCCGCCAAGTGGGCCGCTGGGGGCTCGGTGGTGCGGTGGTGCGGGGGGTCTGCAGGCGCTGGCTCTGTGCGTTGGCCATTCCCTGGCTTGGCCCTGGGCGCATGCAAATGACGATCCTAATTTATGCTGCGGTTCGGTTACACATTTACATGGAACCGACAAAACAAAGGGGCGACGGGGCGGGGCAGGCGCTGTGTGAACTGTGAACTGCGTGGGAACTGCGGGCAGCTGCTTGACCTACTGCGGCATTCTAGGAATCACTTAAGTCGCTCCACATGCACGAGTCAACATTTGGCTAAGCTCTGGGATCTGACCGGTCTCCGATGGCCAATCATATTCATAACTTGCCAGGGCAGCTGAGCCGGGAACACCCCCCGACCGACACCCGGCTCAGGACAACCAACTGACAGGCGTATTCGTATCCAAAGCCAAAACAAAGAATCAAAAGCAAAACAGAGCAGCGACAACTAGACAAGGGTAACGGCAGTCGGGCTTGGGCAACCAGACTGGCCAGCGTTTGACATAATCGCTGATGAGGGATTCCTTGTCCGGGGATTCCCCAGCTGGATAAACAGGCCCAACATGTTTGCCGAATGCCTAACCGCATATTGAAAGTGCTAGACAGGTTAGATTGTCCTAGATGGGCATCTTATATTAATATTTGCTGCATTAAATTGGACTCAAGCTTGGCCACGTTCGCGTCAAGAATGCTAACAAATACGAATAAGCGAACGTTTTTATGAACATTTAAAATCTGCTTGAGTTTCGTCTCACAGTCATCCTGGAAGTATGCAATGAAATTATGCACTTTTGATTTTATGTCGAGCTCCTGCCTAAAAAGTTTATTCTGAATGTAATAAAAAAGACTGCGTTTCTCTGAAAACCGTTGTGAAGTAAATAGGCCCCGAATTTATGATGAATTTTAATTTATTCCAAACTTTGCGTAATACCTGAATATATTTTTCTTATACACTTATTATTAATCGTGAAAGCGTTGTGCACATTTTCCAATTATTTTCAAGTACTGTTTAAATAAATACATATTCACCAAAGTTAAAAGTTGAAAGCAAAAAGCTATTAGCGAAGAAATATAACCAGAATGGTTGGCGTGTTTGAGCCGGTTTAATTTTGGCCAAGTTGTAAAAGTCTGCGTTCATGGAAAAGTAATTACCATCGGCTTTAAATAAGGTAAAAGAAACGAAACAAATTTTAAAATCTGAAATCAAAGAATTATAAAAGTAAGAGATGCAAAAGTCCAAAAATCAATGTAAAGAAAAAAGGCCAAAAGAAAACAGGTACTTAATAACGTTGTCATTGAGCTTAACCGACTGCGTCATACTCTGCTCACACAATGTTTGGCTCGAGTTTTAAAAGAGATCTTCAGCTGTCAATTTTGGGGCTTCTACCTCTAAGACGGTGTGAAAAGTGGGCGTAGAACCAATATACTCCTCTTGACATTGGGTACAGAGTATGGCGAAATGAACTTTTAATTAACTTAAATTAAAATGTAGGGTTATAGAAACGAGTTGAATGCGACACTTCGCCAGGAAATCCTTTGATTTAAGTGCGAATTATCAGAACTTGTAACACAGAAAACATTCAGGGGCAGGCGCTAGAGCGAGAGAGAGAGAGAGAGAGGTGGGGAGGCGGGGAGCACGGTGGAATGTGGCATGGATTATATTTTGATGAGACGATTTCATTTGATGTTAAACATAATTTGTAAACTCTGAACGAGAGCCGCGGGCAACTTTGAATGGACTTATTAGTCGCGCTAAAGTAAGTGTCCTGCTCTGCTGGGAGTCCGCCAGCCAAGAGGAGGATGAGGAGGAGGGGTGCAGGGGCAGGAAGAACTGGTCTTATTACTGGTCAGCTGATGAGGGCGATTAGCAACGTCTGGCACAGCGCCGTCGTCGTCCTGCGCGGCCGGGACGCTCTAATTAACCGCAATCTCGTCGAGTGGCGCTCGGGGAATTGCGCATACGCCGCGTGTGCCGGCAGTTACTTTGGCAGCGGCTCAATCTTTTGACCTGCCTCGAATGGCAATATGCGGCGATGATAAGTTTTTTGCTTTTTTTTTGTTGTTGCTGTTGCGTTTTTTTTTTCAAGTGAAGACAAGTAGGGTAGGGACAATGACTTTGACAGCATGGGCGTGGGGCGTGGGGCATGGGACTTGGGGGTGCAAAGGCAACGACTTTGACAAGTGGTTACCATTTTTTAATGTCACATTTTGTGGCCACGCAACGGCTGGGGGACTGGGGCAGCCCGTGGAGGAGGATGGGCGGGGCGGGGCCTGCTTTTTACTGACCAATGAAGCGTAAATTTTGAAATTGAAATCATGAGTAGCAAGAGCAGAAATTGAACTGGCGGCTGCTGGCTCCCTCTGCTGCTGGCTGACTGTTTATCTTCCACGTTGGATGCTTCATTGAGTTTTATGTAAAAAAAAAAAAATGAAAAATAAAAAACTCAAACAAAAACTGTTTCCAAGAAACGAACCAATTGTTATTTTTGGGGTGTCGAAGATTTAATGCCCTTGCTGCCAGACGAGATTATACGCTGATCTTGTTTACCTAATTTATTTAAAAGTAGCTATATAATATGGTAACGTATGTGAAGGTAATAAATATAATTTTTTTAAAACAAGTATTTTATACCTATTTATAAACGCCAATGCTAGCAATAATAAGCAATAATAAATAAGATGAGCCTATAACTATTGTAGAATGCAAATTTAGATATAATAAGAAAGAATATTGCAGTCGGTTCTAACCGATTGCGCAATACTTGTTGACAATATAACAATGTCTTAAAACAGTCGAAAAAGATCTTAATTATTATTGTTATTTTATTTATTTATTTATGTCTTTGGAGGAGGTTCGATATAATAAGCTTTAAAACTGAGGAAGATATATCGACTGATCCGATCGGACGAACCGCAAGACGGACATTGCTGAAACTGAGCGAATATTAAAAATAACAAATTAAAATAACCAAACATTTTTATCCAATTTAAAAAAAATATTTTTTTTACAGATTGTTTCATTTGATATTTTATAATATAGTAAACCGATTTTGAAATGTACTATCTTTCATGCTGTCATTGAAATCTTCTCTATAGGTTTGCTCAAGATAGCTTTAAAAACATAAAGTACTCCTTAACTCCAGCTATATAAAATATTGTTCAGCTTTTTACGAATCGGCCTGATTAAGAAAATACCTGCACCTTTTATTTGAAATCTTTTATAAATGACTTTTTCAATATGCTGCACATTTGGCAATACTCTCAAAAGGAAACTGTTGGGAAAGTGCGCAGTATATATGTATGTATATGTTGCCAGTCGGAAGTCTCTATATATATATGTAGTGTATTTATTTATAGAGCATAAACTCATAAACTCTTGCACTCGCCTACGTTCAACAAACAGCTGAGGGCGAAAGCTCGTAAAAGTTGCTGCTCCTTGTTGTCCGTTTGGACTAAGCCCTTTAAGCGGTCCCGGGACAAAGTGTTAAGTCTTTGAGGCTGTGCCACGCCCTCTGACAAGCGCGTTGAATATTTGAATGCTTTATAATTACATTTTATGCGCAACGAGCCGTTGTCGCCGGCTCGTTTATATTGCACATTGTGCTGCCTTTTTTATGTAGTTTAGCCTTACACTGTAAACATGTATATATATGTATATATATATAAATCGCTATATAAAAGCCAACAGGTGCAGGGCCTTGTGCGGCAGCTTATTTGGTTCCGAGTTTTATTGAATGTTCGCTTTCGGCTGCGTTAACGTAATGGATTTTGTTTTGTAATTGCGCGAGTTTTATGCTCGTCCCGTTGCCTTTTAATGGCCCCCTTTAAGCCTTTGTCTACCTGGCTCTGTGCCGACTGTACCTTCCAGCGGTTTAATGTCAATGCGCATAAATCACATACACAACAAAATAAAGTCACAAACAAAAAATTGTTGATCAAAATCTTATCTACAGTCGCTGCGACATGTTTACGGCCTGCTGCCCGGCAGCGCTGCGTATGTTTTTTTTTTTTTTGTTGTTGTTTTGTTTTTTGTTTCAATAAATTTGTGTCCCATTGCGGGTCTACGAACATGTTTCAGTTCGTGCACCGTCCCCAATCCCTCCTGTCTACCTTAAATTCAACGAATGCGTAACCGTAATAAATCTCGATGTCTGTTTAGCAAATGTGAAATGTTAGACATAAAATGAAAGCCATGTTATGAATGCGGCTTACAATTTGCAGTTTACATTCTCTGTTGCCAATCGCAACAGTCGTCCCAGTTCAAGCCGTCTGGTCCTTATCTCTATACCTACCTATGCCGTTGTTTAGCCAGCTCTGATTCGATTGATCTGAATAGCTGATTGTTTTCAATGCTAATCGGATTGATAAGCATTGATGCATCTGCTGCTATTGAACACTGTGTGGCCCCCTGAGTTCTTTTGCTTGTCACTGTTTACTTGTTGAATCAATCACGTTCGACTGGGTTTTGATTGTGTGATTGAGTCAAATTGATGGCTAATTCCTTGAAGGACAATTAAAGTTGATATCGAATGATTGTTGGCAACAGGATTGTATTTTCAATAAAGTAAATGTGCAACGGTTGATTCGATAGACGATTGATTTATTTTTATCTTTGGTTAAAATGCCAAATGATTGACTGATGATGATATTGAGTGTCCTTGATTGACAAGTGATTGATCATTGAGTACTTTCATTAGTTTTATGACGAGATTTATGATATCCGATTGCTTAAAAATAAATTGTTGATGGGTTTTGACGTATGCTTAATTTGAAGTATATTTTATTGAGAGCAGTTAGATATTAAGTTTATTGTTAGACATCAATTAATTGACAACTGATTAGGACATAACTTTTATAAATTTTATGCATTTTCTATTAGTGTATTGATTGATGATTGATGACAACTTTGTTGCGGTCATCAGAAAGGAATGATGATTGATTCAAATTACGTTCGTAACTAGGTCACTTAGCAGCCCTAATTGACCATAATGCTATTGTAATTTAATTAGTATGATACTTGATTGATTAATTACATCAATCAAATGCAAGCAATTAATAATTAATCGCTTTTATTCGCAATTGGTCGGTTTCTATGTTTATGCTGGTTCAATTGCGCGCGAATTAAACATGGCTCAAGAGTTTATGAAGTTCCCAAGATAACACACGCACAACAGACACCATAACACACACACGTACACACTTACACATTGATACAAACAGACACGCATAAATAAACTCTGAAACTCTCATCCTTCGATATCCGCACCTTGGGGCTTTGTTTAATTGAAGCAAATTGCATATTTGTGTGCGTGTGTGTGTGTGTGTGCGTGTGTGTGTGTCTGTGTGGGCGTTCGCCTCAGCTATAATATTCATTTGAATGGGCAATATTTAAGCATAATTAAGACATGTGTCTGTATGCGCCCGACTTGTTCTGCGTGCGTGTGTGTGCGTGTGTGTGTGTGTGTGCTTGTGTGCGTGTCTGCCTGGGTGTTTACGGCCTGAGTGTTGTGTAATTAAAAACAAGATAAACTTAAATGTTGACCATCTTAATTAATATCAACTTTAATCAAATCATTTGTAAACGCTCTTTGCCACAGGCGACAACAGCAGCAGCAGCAGCAGCAGCAGGACCAACAGCACCAACAACACCAACAACAAAGAGCAGCAGATACTTGTAACTAAAGTGACATGAGGCCTTAACAACAACAACAACAACAACAACAAGACGCAACTGTAGAGCACTAAAAACCCAAATTGCGAGCAATTAAAAAACAAGCAGAGCAAAGGACACTCCAACAGCAGGCGCTCGTATCCCTAAAAGGACAACATACGCGACACGCCCACGCACACAAGCAACAACAACAACAACACCAACACCAACAGCAACACCAACAGCAACAACAACCAAACAAAGCTAGCAACATTTATGGCCAACTAAAAACTGAACAGCGGCCGCAGTCAGGCCCAGAACAGGACGAACAGCAGCCAGGGGGCCAATACCGCCCGCCCGCCCCCCAACAGCCCCACAGCAGCTACAACTTCAGCGACGTCTTCAGCAAATAAAACACAAAAGCGGCGATCAAAAGAGAAGTGCGCATTGTTTTTGTCATTCAACTGCCGCTGAGCTCCAAAACCGGGCTCCACACGCCCCCCTCCCCGCCCCCATCTCAGCTAGCCCTGGCCACTGACAGCGTGTCAGCATTGTTATTGTTGTTGTCAGGCATCCAACGCCTTTGGGCACTCAATTAAGCCCAATTGAAGGCAGACAAGGCGCAGCACACGCCAGTTGAAGGTGACAGCTTGCCACGCCCACCCGAAGGCCATAAGTTACGTGGGGGGCGCGGAGAGTGCACCGGTGGTGCCGCTGGTGGTGCTGCCGACGGTGCCGGCGGTCTGCGGCCCTGCCACTGAGTTGATGTGACAATGAAACTGAGCGTCAGCGCGTATCGGGCGCATGCATCCGCACACAAGAAGATCCTCTCCAGCGGCTATCATTCGCAGCTCAATTACGGCAGCACTGGCGCCGCCGCAGCATCCTCCTCCTCATCGTCGGCGGCAGCGGCGGCCACTGCAACGGGCCTATATACGGTAAGTGTCCTTGCCCCTTTTTTATGCAGCGCATAAACAAAGTCGTAAAAAACACCAAATGAGTTCTAGCGAAAAAGCAAAAAAAAAAACAACAAAAAACAAGTAAATGTGCCCGACTAGGAGATGCCCTTGAATTTTATTTATTTCAATAATATTTCATTTATAATTCAATTAACTTCATTGCGGCTTTTCTTTTTGGTAAAATATATAATTCATCGAAAATCATAGATTTAAAACTCTCATAACTTGATTGATTTTTCGAACATGGCTTGCTAACTAATTTAATAATTTGTGCATTTTTGCAATTATTATTAACCCCCTCTTACCCTTATTTCTCATCGATTCTGTCAATTTCTTTGATAAAAAATACAGAAATTTCCGTACGTTAAGTTCCTAGAGCCATCGTAAGTGCGATGGCAATATTTCAAAATGGAAGCATACAAATTTTTTGTGGTCCATAATTTTATTTAATGCACGCAGTTTGTAAGCCATTGAGTCACAGGAAAGGGTGGAAGGGGGGGGGGGGGGAGCGTGCTTTTATTGTGTAGGGTAGCAGTTGCCTAGCCGCGCTGATTTCGCGAAAAAAGTTGTTGAAAAAAAAAGTGATGTAACTCAAGGTTCATTGTGAAGCGAGAAGCATTACAAGTTTTGTTTACTGTTGACTTGCAAACTCTCAGAGGGTTAGCGAAGTTCAATTTTGCGCCGCAAAAGACATTTTTTTATAACTTTTTTCAAATTGCAAAGTTGAATATTATTGAATTGAAAAGGCTTCTTCATTCACCAAACACAAAAAGCGTCTACTCTACGGGCTTCTTAACCCGCCTTACAACCCGTCGTCTGTTTTGTTTGTTGCTTCTCTTTTGTGCTCCCTGCTCTTTTAGCTGTTTGATTTGCATATTGTGTCGCTTCTCAGCTCACTTTTGGTCACAGCTTCTCAATTTTGCATTGCTTTCCAAGTTGCTTCTGGCCACGCTTATTTTGTTTGGTGTTTAGTTCCTTTCAGTGCTTTTCGCTTCGCTTTTCGCTTGGTTCTCGCTTAGTTTTTTCGCTTGACTTTTGCCTTTGTCCGGTCAACTCTTTGTCATCTTAATGACAACAAATGTCGCACTTCGGCCAACTTCTCTGTTTGCTTATCAGTTGAACTAGTAGGGTTGTAGAGCATTTGCTATTCGACCCTTCTTAGGGGAATTTCGGTTTATTGATCCCCTATTGCACATTGTATGGGAAAACGGATCGAATAACGTTCTTATAATAAAAATGTGCACAAATTGCTGGCATGCAGTCATGCAGAAGTTGTTTGCCATGAAACTGCGTTGCGTATGGGACAATTTTTTTTTTTCGGTTTATGCGACAGGATATTGACGGATATGGCTCGTAATTGTGGAAGTAGTATATGACAGTTTCACGTATACACGATTTGGCAGCGCTTAATGAAATCAATTTCAATTTCCATCGCAGGCGACAGTGCGGGAGGGGGATGGGGGGGGGGAGGAAGCGCGCGTGTGTGTAGAAGAGTGGGGGCCGGATAGAAGCATCATTTTTTTTAGACACTTCAAACTTAAGCCCATAAATATTTATGGAATCGACGCTATGCTCATTTTACAGCTGCCCAAAAGCCACAACGAATTCCAATCAAGTTTTGCGGCACATTTAATTGCCACGTCCCCAACTCCGCGACCCGCAATCGCCGCAAAAGCCTCTTCAGCTTTTCCGTTGAAGCGGAGCTTATGCCGCAGCGAGCAAGCGAATATTCAATCCCAATGGTGGATGTGTTGTGCGGTTATGCCCCACTGAAGCGCACACAACTCACAACATCTTCACTTCATTTCATCCGTTTGCCAATTAAGCACACAATTTGTCCCACTTCTGTGCCACAAAACCACTTAAATCACAGGACAACTTTCTAAAATAGCTTCGTGGAGTCTGTTGCAAAATGAGGTTTGTTATCGTCTCAGATAAATTAAAAGGCTCTTGGGGAACGTGTGGATCCGAGTTGACCTCGTGCCCATTTTCGCATCTCTAAATGATTCAAGTTTGTTTAACTACAGCTTTGCCAAACAAAATGCTAAACTGGTTGCTGTGAAATATGTGAAATAGAAATCGCTTATTTTCTATTTTCTGGCATCATTAATGTCGCAAAAGTATCTGTGGCATGTGTGAAATTGAAATCTTTGTTTTTGCAACTCTCTTTTGTGTTCGTTTTGAATGCCAAGTAAACTAGATCCGTTGTGAAATAAGTGGCAGGCTTTGTGATACGAAAATATTTCTTTATATTGTAATATTTGTAATATTTGACTCGTGCTCAGCTCTTGACTGGCTTTTCCAGCTAAATCAATTCACATACATATTTATTTTACGCAGCATGTGCAAGAGGAATCTCTCTTTATCTCCATCTCTTTCCGTTTTCCTCTTCTATAGGAATTTCTTTGTGATAGCTTTGTGGGTAAAAGACATGCAAAGGTATTTTTTGTGAAATATCTTTGATTCATATATATTAAGTTTTTCTTTTTTAAACCTTGGCATCCTTTGTGATATGCTTGGAATTAAATTCTTGCCTTTTTTTCTTGATAAATTATTATGCACATAGTTCATTCCGGAAGGCTTGAAATTGAAATTATAGTTAGTTCTGAATTAATTAGGAAACCGGAAATTATAATTTTATATTTTGTGGGGCATTTTGAAAAAAAAACACATTTTCTTTTTACCTCCAATTTGGCACATTCAACGCATATGGGATAATTTTTTATTTAAGAAGAGTATTGATGGAAGAGTTAATAAAAAAGTTGATTAAATTTGTTTTAAAGTACTCGTACTTCATATATAATTATGTGTAGCTTTTTTTTAAATAGCTCTCAGCTTTTAAGTCTATTTGGGAATAGACCTAAAAGAAAACAACCCAAAAGTTCAACAAGCAATCTTAAAAAATTCATGTTAGAGTAAACTAGAGAATTTAATTTCATTCATATTTAAATGTGAGTTGTCGAGTTTAATTTCATTGCATTGATTGTATTCATGGACAACAGAACGCACAAATTAAGTTCTCGGCAACATGGGGCCGTCACATAATAAGTTTGCACAGCAGCCCTTTCGGCCCCCCTTTGGGTAAATCCCCCCCCCCTCCCCCCTCGTCGCAGCCTGTTTGCGTCTCCATTCTGGGCTACGCTATTTGATGTAGAAGTTTTAATAATTTCGCCTGCGTGCCAGGAGTAATCAAAATTAAATTTTAATTATTATGCGCTAGTGCCAGAGTGGGGGCGTGGCCGTGGCAATAATGGGCGTGGGCGTGGGCGTGGGCGTGTGCGGGCGGTAAGCGTTAAATATGATTATTTAATGAGCGCATAGTTAATTGAAGTGGACCCCTATGTCAGTGACCTAAGCGAGCCCCATTGCGTTGAAGTGTATATGAATAGCAGAGGTTGAACTACTTATGTATTTAATATACTTGTTGCTCTCTCATTTGGACAGATGGAAACGCATGAGCATGGCGGCAAGTTTCCAAAGGATATGGCCAGGCTCGATTGCAACAGCGACACGGACGTCATCAGCCCAACGGGCACCAGCAGCTCCGGCGGGGGAGGTGGCGGCGGCAGCAATGCCCCAGCGGACGGCAGCGGCAGCGGCGGCCACCATAAGCGCCATCACAAAAGCGGCAGCGCCTCAGCAGCGGCGGCGGCAGCGGCGGCGGCAGCAGCTGCGGCTTTGGCCAACGATGATGACAATAACAGTGCGGCGCATTCTTCGGATAGCAAGAGTCCCAGCCAGCGGTAAGTTTGTGCCAACACACAACAAACACACTCACACACAGCCACTCTCACACACACACACACACGAACTCATACATGTGTACAAATTGTATCTTTGTAAAGTGACAAGTTAAAAGCTTGACAAATAACAACAAAAAGAAGAGAAAAAAAACATCTTGCAATAACAGTATAAAAGCAAATGCTGTAACATTTTAATGCCGAGCTTGAAATACCCTAACCCAGGAAAAATAAAGAAGAGGAAAAGAACAGCTTCCAAATAATCTTTCGAAAATCAAACGCCTATATTGAATATATTTTATCCGTTTCAATATCAATTAATTTAGAGAACATATTTTATATAATCAATTGTTCAAATAATATTTAATTTCGTTTTGAACAGCAATTTAATAATCCGTTAGGAGACTTTTCCAACTCTGTCATATATATGTATATATTATTATTATTTAAAGAATCCACCTAAAACAAACAATTTTCTTCTCAAAGCCAAATTTAAGTGAAATGACATTCTTATTACTATTTAGAATTGGTTTTCGTGAATTACACAATATTGTTGAAAGATATTTTAATTTTCCAAGTCCCGTTTGTTGGCTAAATATTTATTCAAAAGCAAGTTTCAAAAGCAAAACCAAAACGTCTAAAGACTCTTGGAAATAAATATATTTTATTTATATAAACGAGATATAGTTTCTGCAATGTCTATGTTAAGGCATTGAGCACTACCACTTATGTTAGGGTATTACGAGTGTAGGCCATAAAAAGCAGCTCATATAATAAACCATAATTGAAATGCGCTCTCAGTGTACAGTTAACACGAACATCAGCCATAAATATAACCTGCTGTTGAAATCCAAGCAGTCTATATATATTTATTTACACCCCAAACACACACATCTCACACACACACACCCATCACACACATACACACACACACACACACACACACACACACACACAAACACTAACGTACAGCAGTAAGCGCATAATTGATTGCTAACAGTAAAAAATAAAATACGCTAAAAAAATCGTAGCATACTTTGTTGGGCTTCGCAGCTGCTTTTGATTTATCATTTTTGTTGGTACTCGCAGTTGATGCCGCGTATTGACATATTGATATATTGACATATTGACACATATACATGTACTTGTACCCGTATTTGTATTCCTACTCGTACTCCTATCTGTATACACACACATTGTTTATTCTTTGTTTTTATTTTAGTTTTACACTCTTTTTGTTTAATTTTCTTTGCCATGCATTTAACTCGTATTTGCCATCACAAATTGTATATGGAAAATGCATTTATGGAAAGTGAAAAGTGGGGAGCAATCAGATCTAAATAGATCTGTTTTCAGCCAGTTAAATAAACAGCAATTAGCGACCATTAAGCTGTCATTGTTATGCTGTGGCTTAATATGCGCCGATGGGTGTTAAGTCTGTGGGGTTCCGGTAATGGCAAATTAAACAAGTCGACGCGAGTCACGACTGTGTTGTTTTTAATTATGAACCTAGAGAGCTAAGAGTGCTTGAACTGGCTTGATTGCGTGTGATACAGAAGAATATTTCAACAGGTTGTGGTCTCTCTTGAAGCTTACATTTCTCTAGGGGAGGAAAATTAAACAAAAAACCTAAATAACCAAAGCAAAAGTCAGCAGGGATTCTTAATTTAATTATAAATGTTTTAAATAAAGGCGCGTTAAATTCAAATGGGGGTGTAATAAGCTTTTAGGTTCTAAATAATCGTAATTATAATAATTATTAATTTCAATATTAATAATAATAATAATTATTTGAAATATATTTGAGGGCAGCTCCGAAAATATTCACTGAATTCCGATATTACAGTACAATAACGGTATAAACAGCTCGGGACGAGCTCTCTCTGATTTGTGATGACATAAAGGAAATTAAGTAATAAAGGTAATTAGCTGAAACCGTGTATGTTCGTGTGTGTGTGTGTGTGTGTGTGTGTAGAGAGAGTTTGTTCAGTTTGTTCAGTGATTTTCTGAATTAACCTCGGGACCCTGGAGACCCATTTGCCAGTTGCGATTAGTTGGTTGACAACTCTCGCCCAGTTGTCCACCCTCCACCCCTTTCGCTCCCCCCGGGGTTTTTGGTGGCAATTGCGGGCAGCTTTACGTGGTATCCGCTGCAAATCCGTGCCAATGCCAAGCCAAATGGGCTTTAGTTAAGTGAATTATGTCATGGCTGTTGGCCAAAACTTCTAAGCCAATTGTGTGTGTGAGTGTGTGTGTGTGTAAGCAGCAGTTTTGGGTTATTACCTGATTTGTCCATGGGATTGGAAATGTAAGTGCTAGTGGAATTGGAAAGCTATTGCTATTGGGCGGTGTTATCGCAGCGATACGAGAACTCGCATGCACACAATTTCCCAGCTACACCTATACAAAACGAATGCGAAACCGCACTAATTCGGCACACCGAAGCATGCATACCCTTGCAGAATGAGTCCCAACTATTGTTGATAATATGTGATTCCGTGACCATCTGTTGTTGCCGATTTCGAAGTTGTTTTCATGCGAGTTTTGTTTTAAATGTCCGATTCATTGTTTTTTACACCCACCAGATATCCGAAAATAACGTTTATAGTTTGCTTTGCAGATAAGAAAAGAAAAGTTGATCATTTAAAAAGGTCAGTTAGTTTAAAATTTTTATACTCGTTCACGAAATATTTACAATTTACAAATAACTAGCTTAAGTTGCTATTAATGGGAAATAGTGTTCTTATTTATAAAACATTTTAATTTATATAAATATTACAAAAAAAATCTAGTATTTGGATTTGGTCCGATAAAGTGTTACCATTTTTTGGGTATATCCTTTTCAGTTTTAACGCTAGATATATAACATTTTCAGACATATTACTAATGACCTTCTCTAAGGATAAACACAAATTATAAAAGACTATATTTTTACAATATAACACAAATAGTTAAGAATGTTTTCGACTCTCATAAGTTGTACTATGAACAAGTATTGCGCAGTCGGTTACACCCGATTGCAACGTTATTACTCGTGAGTTTATTGGTTTGTAAATATTTAATCTGAAAATATATAATATATGTTAATCTGAAAAAATATATATTAAAATATAGATAAATGATATATGTAAAGATTAATAGAAATAGAAAAAGAAAAGTTTAAGAAACTGGTACTTGGTTATACAAAGGTAAAAAAAACAGCTATATAATACATTCATATAACACGTGATGTCAGAGAAAACTAACAAAAAAAAATACAACAATAATTCTAGCAACATTTCAGCTGAGGCAAATTTCTAGGGTATCTTCGAGAACTGACTGCAAGGGTATACATTTATTTACAAAGGGTTCCATATGTAGCTTGTTTTCTGGATAACTTATTTATTTTTTTGGTATATAACAATAAATTTTACCCATTGGAAGATCGGCCAACTCATCGCTGACCAGTGCGCAGAGCAATTGCCATTGCACAAATAGTTTAAGATTCTACACAGAGAGGGATAGACTTATATTAACGCCGGCGCAACAACAACAAGAGCAACAACAATCGCTGCAGGGACAGCATCCGCGGCAGCGGCGCCAGGTGCGATTGCATCTAAATAGTCCGTCCTCGGACGGCAGCTCCTATTCGCTGGCGATGGCACAGGGCGCACCGGGTGCACAGGGTGCAGCTGGCGGGAGCCGGCTAATGAGCTCCGCCAGCTGTACGCAGGTGAAGACGCTCTCCTCGTTCATCAGCGAGCATCCCGAGGAGCTGATGAGCCATCACAGCAACAACAGCAACAACAACGGCAACAACAACGGCAACCAGAACAACGGCAACAACAACGCCAATGGCGACAATCACAATCAGACAACAAAATGGAAGAGCCTGCGTGCCGTTATGGCGTATTACTGTTCGTTGCGGCGCATTAAGAGGAACGGTGCTTTTACAGCTTTTACATACAGTACAAGAACCCAACTAACTAAGCTATACTAAAACTAAAACTCAAACCTAAATTGAAACTAAAACTTATCTAACTTAACTAACTAATCAAGCAACTATCTAACGTTATGATTGCTAATCGTACTACTTCTATATTGCATTGTGTGTGTGTGTGTGTGTGTCTAATCAAACCTCCATCCAATCCAAAATCCGTGTTATGTAACCAACAAATCTCAAAACCTAACCAAACACTGTCTCCAAAAGTCTCTCTCTCTCTCTCACTCTCTCTAATTGCCTTCTACTAATCCGTAAGCAAAACAAAATAAAAATATATATATTACAGTTTTTAGTCTCTGTGTTCTCTACCTCACACTCACTCTCTCCCTCTCTCGCTCTCTGTCTCTAACTCTCTCCTGCTCTAGACGAATATCCATCAAGCATATATTTATATATGTATGTGTTACAGATATATATATCCACTCTTATGTATGCTACATATCAAACTACATATATAATTGTGTCTATGAATTATTGTATTTACCGAATGCCCGACCATGCTCTATCTCTCTCTTTCTCTCTCTCTCACCCTCTCATTCTTCTTGTCCCGCTCTCATCGACAATGGATCGCTGGTTCATTTGTTAACCCGATCGCTCTCTTTGCTTTAACTGTTTGGCGTCTCATGCACTCTTCTTACTCTTTCTCTCTCTCTCTCTCTCGCTTTTGTCATTCTACTCATAATTACTCGTATTAGGTATATAGGTATTTAATTGGACACGAAGGATCTTCAATGTATTATGAATTATTACATCACGTTCATTCATCTACCCTCACTCTTATACCAATATTTTCTTTAATACTCTTATACGACATTGAATTATTTTGCGTCCATCCGCCAGGAGACTCGTTCTCTTTGCTATAATATTTTTGTATAAATACAGAAATATAAATAAATAATAACAGGACGAATTTGAAATTCAAGCCAAATGCATTTATTGGTACAGGCTGCTAGCTTTTAGGTTTATTTTGCTGTCTCTATGGAATCTTTCGCCTTTAATCAGTTGTCGCTTAAATCATTCGAAAAGAACTTGTTAAGCCCACACAGGGTGCACAGGGTGAGCGAGATAAAAAATACTGTATTCATGACAATTTCGCACACTTTCATCTTCTTAATCCTCCACTGTTAAGCTCTCTGTCTTTCTCTCTCTCTCTCTCTCTCTCTCTCTTTGTCACACCCAACGCTGTAATTTTTAATGCGTCCACACTTAAGTCGGCTACTGTGGCAACACAGGGTGCTGCCCGCACAGGGTGTTCTGCACAGCGTGTTCGCATTCATTGTTAATAAGCAGCTGTCGCCGTTTTCGTAGCGACTACTTTTTATCCACTTGCGTTTTGTGCTAGTTTTTTTGGCAAAAAGTTTATCCGACTGAGGATAAAGTGCAACTGAAAACACACAAACACACAAACACACACACGCGCACACAGAGACAACTTTGGCCAAAAAACTAATGAAAAAATCTTAGCGAGCAGAAAAAGTTAAAGTGGCTTTCGAGTGTGTGTGTGTGTGTGTGTGAAGAGAGAGAATCGATATGTTTAAGCTGCCTGCTGCATTGTAGGCGAACTTTTGACACATATACACACACACACACACACACACACTCACAGCTAGCTGCGCCTATGCATATGCTACAATACTTTGGCATTGTGCATGCCAAATGAGAAATTGCCTCTGAATGACAACTTACAAAGAATTTGAATTTAGAAAATTGCAAATTTATGTTGAAACTAGCAACCCACACACACACACACACGCACAACAACAGTCGCACAGTTGAACTGTGAAACTGTCAAACGACCTAGAAATGTTTGCAGCATATTCCCTCGGCTGTGAGTTTTGCCTATTGCCAAAAGAGCTGTGAGGCGAATGCATATGCCTGCCCCAGTCTCAGGCTAGCTATCTCTCTCACTCGCACTCGCTCTGTCTCTCTCTCTCTCTCTCGGCCTCTCGAGCCATGCAGTCACAAGTGTCTTCAGACAGTCACAATCGAAATTCAGTGTTCGATCTGATTGCCGCAATGCGATTGTGTTTTAATTCAGTGCCACTTGAGCTGCCACTTACACACACACACACACACACACACATGCAAATGTGCTGCCAGCCATTTGACATTTGTTGCATATGCGTCATTTGTGTCAAGAGAGAGAGATAGAGACAAAGCGAGAACAGCAGAGACAAGTGTCTCTTAAGTCCGGCACATGTTTGATCACTTTGAGTCTGGCGCCATCTGTCGGCACAGCTCGACAATCGGCTATGCAGACTGTCCTTATAAATACACTCATTTTCACTCACTCATCATTCACGACCAACATATGCGCCTTAAATAATAATCAGCAGGTGCTTTTTGACTCCACTTTGGTAATAGAAATAACTTATCTAGTTAGAGTTAAGAAGAAGAAAACTTTATTCTTACTTTATTCTGCCGAGAACTAAAAAAAGTTCTGGCAAGTGCAGGGAGAAGCGATGTGATCCCATTAACTTAGGCATTCCTCAAAGAGAGATGCCAAGCGAGAAGCAAAAATTTAAATAATAGGAAAGCCAGCAGCAAAGTCATAAGAAACGTGATAAGCTAAGCGAGAAGCAAAACAAAAAGTCAATCAGGCAAAAGCTAGAAGCCAAGCAAAAAGCTAAGAGTTAAGGCCATAAGCGAAAAGGCTAAAGGAAAACAGGAGCAAAGAAGATAATCAGGAAGAAAATCAAACGTTTAACTGGAGAAAACTCAAAAGCATAGCGAGAAGCAAGTTAAACAAACGTTGGAATTGTGTAATTGTCGAATCTTTGACTTATTGTAATACCTTTTTGCTAAAATAGCAAACTATGCTACCAATTGTCTATGTTAGACAATGGGGCCCTGGTCCACTTATAGCATCGAATATCAGAGAGAAAAGAGAAACAAAACGCAAGACAAATAAAGTTTATGTAGGTTTTTTTTATTTTTAAATTCAGAAATCTTTCAATAGTTTCTTTCTCTCTTTCTTTCTTTCTTAACAATCACTTTAACCTGCTGTTAAACTGAATATGGATTTTGAGTTTCATTTAATATATTTTGACTTGATGATGAGTTGATAAACTCAAATATAAATGAACATAACTTTTGGCCTCGCTTTAATCTGGCTCTGGCAAGAGGTTAACGCAGAATAAAATAGAATTTAATCTCTAGTCAAATAAGATGCGCAAATGGGCCCATGGAGCTCATTTGTCCGGCTGGCCCGTTCCAGGCCTGAGCCCGGGCAATTAACATAGTCATGGCCAAAGAGAGCAGCTGGCCACAATGACTGGCCAGTCAAGTGGCTATTGGGGCCGAAGCGAAAGGCAAATCGAAAGGCAAACGCAACGCGTTTCCCGTTTGGCCGGCCATTGTGGCAAATTTGTTTTTGGCCATGTCATGGCGTGACAGTCGCAATCGTGGCCAAATAGCTGGTCGCATGTGGTGCAATCCACTGCGGTGCCAAAGCGTTAATTGAAATCTGAAACTGACGCTGAAACTAAAGCTGAAGCCGATGCCGATGCCGATGCGGAGGCAACAGGCAACAAAAGCCAAAACCGGCATCATGCAGCCATTAAGCAATATCTCTGTGTGCGTGTGTGTCCCGATGATTTGTGGTGCAATAAAAAGTGGTATTTAATAGGTGAAGCAAGCCACAAAGCTTAAAACTTTAGCTTAGGCTTTTGTGTGCGGAGGCCAACAGAAAACTAACAAGCTCCATTTCAATTTATTATAAATCGAAAGTCCTGGTGTGCGGTGTGTGTGTGTGTGTGTGTGTGTGTGTCTGTGTGTGTGGGTGGCTGGTGTGCGTAATCTTATCGTACAGCAAGCCTTTTTTACGCTCCATGGCACACAGCCCGCATGTGTGCCCAAAAACACAGAACAAAAAGAAAATAAAAGAACGGGCCAAAAGCCAAGTCAACGAGCTGACCGTTAAATGAATTGCCTGCCTCTCGCTCTCCCTCCCTCTCTCTCTCTCTCTCTTTCACTTCCTCTCTGTAAAAAGTTGAGGCGAATGCGTGAAAATGGTCCCTCGAGTCATGTTGCAACAAAATGAGCGAAAAATCAACAAAGCAAATGCGAGAAATTCACTGTGCCGAAAATTGAATACGCTTAAAAACATTTTAATCCAATATTTTGAAACTAGTTTAAAGCACAGTGGTCGCTCGCTAATTGAAACTCTTTGGTCGTAGTGTCAAAACAAATTGGAAATAATTATATTCTAATATATATTATTATATGCTAATGCGATATTCGAAATTCATTTTAATAGAACAATTTTAAACGGCTTTTAAATCAAGCAGAAATATAAGGAATTTTAGCCATTTACAAATTTCAATTCGAATTCCTCAACAATTATTTATTATGAAAATTCTAATTTATATTAAATTATTAAGTGCAAATCTCTACTTACATTTCATCTGATAATTGTAAATTATAGTACATTCTGGAATTTTTTGGATAATTCGCTATTTTTGAAGTTTGTTTGAAGTCTTGTTTGCAAAAAGGACATACCTCAAGAACTAGAATAATTTATATATTTGAGCGTGTTTTATTGACAACTTTAACATAATATCCTTGAATTCAGCTGATTTTCTCTGAATGTATTTTTTGCGTTTAAAAAATCTCAGGAGCCAAGCTATAAAGGATATATTTGCATAATTGTCGTCAACTACTGAATATACATTTCTTTAAAATAAAATCTCCAGGCATTAAAGTGTTCGTATTATTTTGAGTAGTGAACGCTGACTTCTTGTCACTCAGTGTTTATGGATCAAAAGCATTGAGTACTGTTTGAAAAATGATTATAAAATATTTGGTTGAACTCTCCAAGTCACTGATTGGATCAATCGCTCAATCAAAGTACTCTATCTATCTCTTACGCTGTGTCTATTTCTCTCTCTATCATCTAAACATACAAACTACTGCGTCTAATGACAACCACAACAATCAATTTAACAAACAAACAACAACGATCACAACAATAAAAATGTTTTGCACAAAACAAAAAATAAATACCAAAAAAATACTGAAATGAAACCAAACAAAAATTTCACAATTCGTTTAGGAAATCGCGTATCGGAGATGGAGCTTCGGATCCAGATTCCGATTGGTAAGTCTCTTGCGTTTGTTACCAACTTTTGGTTAACTCTCACGCTCTGCACAACAAATATACACGCAACCAAAACAAGAACACACTCACACACACACACACACATACACCTACAAACACAAACACATAGAGACACGATCTTAGCTACGCTTTTTAATTATTTTGCAAAAATTCATTTGAATAATGATAATATTGATAGTATTGATAATGAGTATGATAATGATCTTGATGATAATGCTGATGATTGATCATGATTGATGATGATTGAGCTGCATCTAATTGGCATGCGAAGCGCTTAATTTTACAATTGCGTTGGGCCCCACAAGAAAGTAACCGACAAAAACAGTTTAAACAAACATACTTTTTGAAGTGGGTTAACAAGCGAGCCAAACCCAAATCACAACCACAGCCACACACACGCACACCCACACCCACAGCTAACAACACACACCCACACCCAACATTATACACTCACTTTTGGTAATCCAATAGTTCACAAAAATACGAGTAGTTGCCATTTGCCAAATGCTTCTTAATCCAAGCACCCACGTTGAGCATTTGGCAGACATACAACCGCACACTCACACACACACACACACAGCCACATACATACACCCAACCACACACCCACGCATACATCACACGTGTATAAAGAACATGCCACGCCTAGTTCTTGTTTTTGTTTTTTTCCTTGTTTTTTGTTTGGTTTGGTTTCTCTTACTTTTAGCTAGCCGCATTGCAAGCTGCGTTCTGCTTTTGTACCACATGACGTATGCGTAATATTAGGTAGCATTAAACAAAAATACTAAGCAAATGCTGTAAATAGCACAGAAAAATTGCAAAAAACAAAATTGCAATAAATATTGCTCAATAAAATAAATCACATAAAATGTAGTTTGGCATTTCAATTGTATATAAACAAAAATACCAAAAACCAAAAGTACCAAATCTGTATGTGTGCAAATGCCATAAAAATTCGCTTTGTATGTGTGCAATAAGCTAATTATATAAACACAACCGAAAAAAAAACAACAAAATAAAAACATCACATCAAAATGCGTTTTGTACATAACTAAGCATTTAAAATATACTAAATAAAATACTATGCTTACATTAAAATACTTGTATATTTAATACCATTAATACACATGTCGTACGTACATACATATATAATGCAGTTATTTATTCGCGTAGCAAGGCAGTTTCAACTTAGACTTATGTTGGCGATTTGAGAAAAATAAAAAAAATACCCCTCAGCAAGAACAACAACATCAACAGCCACAAATTCTTAAAATGCTTATCCAGTTCCAGTTTCCCAATTCCCCAAATGCCAGCTCCACATGCCCAGCATTCCACTACTACCCGTAGCCTTGTTGTAGTCGCACCCAAATACCCTGTACCAATTTGATAACTATATCTTGACTTCTTCAGGAGTTACCTGAGCTAAAGTTTTCAAATATATTATGTGCATAGGCCATATCAAAAATTAATATAAATAAATGGGAATAAACTCATTTTTGTCTGGCACTTTATAAGCTAAAGTAACTAATGTAACAAAGTAACAAGCCCCAAGAAATATCACTTTAGAAAAGTATATATGCCTACAAATATACATTTTGTTTTTATGCTTTTAATTGCACTTGAAGAGTTTAAATTGGTACAGCGTATCGGTTAGTCGTTCATGCCCGACTGTTGCACTCTTGCCACTTACATTGATTTCTTTCCGCATTTTTTCCCCTTGCAATATTTTTGTGTTTATTTTAGCTGTTTGACAGAGCTTTTAGCAAGTTCTGGCCAAATTTTTCGTCCGCCCTTTGGCCCTATTTGATTTTTTTTTTTTCAAACCCGAACCCAAACCCAATCCCCGATTCCAGATTTTAAGGAAACCGTTTGAGGCGCAATGCAAACTCAAATGAAAACTACTGAATTGATAGTTCAGCTTTATCCAATTGGGTATAACAGCCCGTTTTTTCCAACTGCTAAGAAATTTCATTTTCGTCCCATTTGCTTTTCATTTGTTTGCCATTCAATCATTTTCATTGCTCAATTGCTGCTCCGATTGAGAATATGTTTATTGTGCTTGCCTGCTTGCTTTCGGATCTATCAATGTGTCTATCTAACTGTCTATGCTTAAACCAACTATACTTAAAGCGTAATATACTAAACAAGAAGAAGACGAAGGAGAAGATGAACAAATAAATATTCTTGCCATTTTTGCATGCCTGTTTGCCGTTAGAACGTTGAAACTTAGATGGGAGACACCAAAGGAAGCCAACGACGATGACGGAGACGCAGCTGTACACGGCTGGCTGGTTACCCCCCCCCCCTCCCCAGCTCCCCCACTTACCCAAAATTTTCCAACTTCCCCCTTTTATCCAGTCAGCTGTCAGTTGTCTCCGTCAAGACGTCTCCTGAAAAATAATCACCCCCCCAACCATAAACGAGCACCTGACAACTCTACATCTGTTTTAGTGCGTGCTTTTCTATGTGTGTGTCTGTAACCGTTAAGCGTTAACCGTTAACCGTTGCCCGTTGCCCGTTAGACGTTAGCGTTGCCATATCGTTGCGTGCCATTATTGAGTGCGTTTACGTTACGGCTTTTGGGTTTACCGTTTAATGAATGTTTATTGCTCCTACCACGCATTGCGTAAGTGTTTCCGTTTTGCGTAAGTTTTGACCTAAATGCAAATAGAGCACCCTAGTTGTAGACCTAGATGTAACCCTAACCTCAAACGTAAGCGCACGCTTTGCATTCAACCGCTCTGTTGCATTTATATCTCTACTCTACCTCTCTCTCTCTCTCTCTAACTATTTCTATCCATTTCTCTGCCTAACTGAGAAGTTTCCTTATCCCGTAGTTGCTTGATATTTTGAGTTCGAATCCCGCTGTAGCTGTTAGTTGTAGTTTAGTTAACGCAGAGTTAATCGATTTATCGGTGATCTTGTGATCTTTGAACGTGTGTATTTTGTGGCATATCCTCGTACAGGACACGCTCGAACCAACGCTGGATGAAGCTGCGCACCACCGTACAAATCTCATCGGCCATACAGAAGAAACCACCGCTCAAGCGCGAAGACTCCTTCTTGAAGCGTTTCTCAACTAGACAGATACCCGAAACACAGGTGAGCATTGCAAATCATTTATCGATATATTTATACCTTTATCTATACAATAATTACAAAAGAGCTTGCGAAATTTCACGCACTTGAGTGGAAACTGGGTGGAAACTGTTTTGCACTCGACTCACTTCACACTCCTCTTTGGTTCTACACATTTTTCTTTTTTGCTTGGGTGAATATTATTCGCTTTTTGGGAAAAATTTCATAAGTGGAAAATATGTAAAATATAATCATTTATCGATTTATTTATACCTTTATCTATACAATAATTATAAGGGAGTTTGCGAAATTTCACGCTTTTGAGTGGAAACTGTTTTGCACTCGACTCACTTCACACTCATTTTTGGTTAATTTTTTGTCTGATTCGCTTTTTGGCTAAAATTTTGCATGAGAAATTCAAGATATTTACAAATTATTTGCCCGTGCAAGGCCGGGTAACATCAGTTGAGACATGTCATTATCTCCGTTTTAATTTTCAGGAAACTGTTGAAGACACGGGTTCAGAAAGTGCCTCTGGTGACGTCGACAAAACAGTTAAACGTAGACGACGCTATCTACAGAAACGACGCTCCGTTGTTAATCCAGATGAAAATTTTTACTTCTATTGGTTAATGATGTTAACTATATGTGTTCTCTATAATCTATGGACCCTTATTGTGAGGCAGAGCTTTCCTGAACTGCAGGTAAGTCACAAACTTACCTTAACCTTCTGCAAAGTGTAACCTTTTGTGCCCAACGGACACCTTGCCCCGCCCCACCCCGCCGCCCCCTGCCTGCTTGAGCCGGGAAAACACCTTTTGTCATAATGCTTCAACTTTTGTAAGATGAGTTGACTTGCTGCTTAATAATAATGCCCAAAGGCCATAAAATTTCCTCAAACACTGAAGTTTATTAGGCATTTGAGCAAAAGAGGAGAAAAGGCAATTCTGACGAGTCCTTGGACTTGCTGGGGTCCTTTCAAAAGTGGCCTTGATAGCTGAAAGCTAAAGGCAAGGTAAGATTGATAAAATGAAAAAAGGCGACTCTGATTAGACCTCAGATTTGCTGAGGTCCTTTTAAAGGGCGCCCTAAAAACTCAGGCAGGACTCGACTTCCGCTTTGCTGAAATTCTGGAAAGGTCTTTCACGATAATAATAGCTTTTAGTTCGTTTAATAACCATGACACATCCTTATATCTTAAATTTATGACAGTTCTCAGAAAATAGCGATATGAAAGTAAAAAAGAAATAAAAAAAATTTTAAGAAAAGTAGATTAATATATAATGGTTAAAAGGAAAAATAATTAAGTAGGTTTTAGTCTAAATTTAAACTTAAACTTAAAAAAGACTGTAAATAAGAGAAACATATGAAGTTGTAGCTGTGGACAAAGGAAAGTCCAATTAGCCTTTAATCAGGATAGATTTGCTAGCTTAGGGTTGACTAAATCATTCAGAAACAGATCTAATTGCGTATATGTAATTTAGTATATAAAGGTATTTCAACGATTTCTTCATATAAATAAAATTTGGACTAGTTTCGCTTAGACCTTGGGAAGTAGGTGTAATAATTTTCTGATTCTAAAGCAGGGTATTTGCCAGCTATTTTTAGGCATTCTCTCTTATCTCTCACATTTTTTGCCTTTTTTTTTTTGGCCAGCGCTTCTTAATGACTCAATTAAAAGACACGCAGGCAACTCATAAGCCAAATGGCTGGTCGGTTCTCTGGTTAGTTAGTGGGTTCGTGATGTTCTTGGACCTGTGCAAATGTTTGTTCACGGCCCAGTTAGCTGGTGTTTGTCATCAGATTAGAGTCGGCTGAGGGTTGCCAAACAAAAGAGCGGCCAATGTGGAAACCGTTTGGAGAGGGGTTTTTATTTTGTGTTTTTTTCTCTTTTATTATATATATATATATATTTTTTTTTTTTGGGCAAAGCAGGCATTTCGTGTGATACACTCGTCGTCGTTGACCTTTAGGCCGCAATGTGTGGCACGGCTGTTGTTCGTAGTTGTTGTTGTCGTTCCCTTTTTCTTTTTTTTTTTTTTTTGTCAGCTTGCCATTTGTGGAGGTTCTCGCTATCCCCCGCACCGCCCGCATCTCAGCCTCATTTGCAATTGTGAAATGCATTGCTAAAATAATTGCCCTTGGCCCGAGCTGTAGACAGCACTAATTGAAATTTCCAACTAATTTTGGCAAAAAACAAAAAATTAATAAATAAAATATGCATTCATATTTGTTTCTCTTTCCAACTTTGCGCAATTTGACTGACAGCAATCTGTGCCTACCTTTTGGCTCATCTGCGATTCAATGACAGATGTTGTATTTATCTTAGATATAATAGTTCAATTACGCACAGGCTATCTGGAGCAGGGCCTAATGGTAAGTCCAAAAGTTTATAAAAAAGTAACTAAACTCTATTATTTAATAATAATATATTATATTAGGTATATGACGACCGGAAGCTGGCCTGCCATTATGTGCACTCGCGTGAGTTCATCTTCGATATGATAGCGCTGATACCCTTGGATCTGCTCCAGCTGAAGATGGGCACGCATCCGCTTTTGCGTTTTACGCGCTTTTTTAAAGTGAGCTGAGGTGAGCTGCCATCGAGAGCCGCCTTCTTTAATGTGCCTGTCTTTCAGGTATATCGATCTGTGAGATTTTATTACATCGTAGAGAGTAGAACAGTTTGGCCAAATTTATGGCGCGTTGTTAATCTAATTCATATCCTGTTAATATTGGCCCATTGGTTCGGTTGTTTCTATTTTTTACTCTCCGAGGCGGAGGGCTTTCAGGTAAGTTTCGAATCAATTCGTTGACCATCAATTCCATAATATCTTGCTTCCTTAGGGTGATTGGGTCTATCCGTATAGACCCGGTGATTATGCGACGCTGACGCGCAAGTATCTGGGCAGCCTGTACTGGTCGACCCTAACGCTGACCACGATCGGGGATCTGCCGACGCCAGAGACGAACGCTGAGTGAGTATACGCCGTGTGGCCTCTGAGGTTAGCCAAAATCCTTGACATCTTTGGGGTGGGTTGCGTCTTGTTTTTCCATTGCATCGTTAAACGAAACAAACCACAGACCGAACTTTTCGGTGGACGGCCCTCGATCAATACCAAGGCGTGGCATTAAATCACGACTGCTACAGTTTGGCTCTAGCTATGGGTAATATTCTGTAATATTCTGTAACAATATCATGCTATTTGTTGGGGGCTGTCCACCAGTTCGTTCGTTCTTCTTGCCCTGTACCAAAAACTCTCTTTTGGGCCGACAACTGTTGCATGTGGCTGATTGAGGCTTTGGCTATCACAGATTAAGTCTATATATGATATAGTTATCATCAAAGTTTTCGAAAGCGTGCGACAGCCTTCAACAATTCCAATGATATTCAAGCTCTAACAATTGCTAAAGCCAATTTCAAGTTGTTTCTTCTTTCACCTCAAAAGTAAATAAATTGAAAATGTGCTTTCGAAAACTTTGATTGAGCTTTTGAATGCGAAAGAGAGAGAGAGAGAATCTTGGCAGCGAGATAGACAGAGAGAGAGCCGTTGAGAACTTGAGAAACTTAGCCTTTAATATCCTTACATTTAAATTGGCGAAAAAAGAAATTCTCAATATCTGAAGTAGGGAAAGACATTTGGACACCACAATCAAAGTTTGATATAAAAGATTTTTCCTTGAAATCTTTATTATATAGGCGTTCTCCAGGAAAGGATAAAAGGATTAAAAATGAAACGTTTTCTTTTTAATCTCTTTTATAGTAATTATCTGAAACGTATATAGAGAATGTATGTTCTTATATTTATTTATATTTATGAGAACTCAATGTTCCAGAAAACTAATAAGAAATTTGGACGCTCTTCGCAACCTTTTGTTTTAGAATCAATTAAAAAATTTAAAAAAAAAACAGGTTCCAATTTCAGGCTAGTTCAAGGATATTTTGCTTACAATTAGAAGGCTGAAAGTTAAATAAACGAAAATATCAGCTCTCATTAAGACCATCATATTTTGTAGTTTTAGATTATTAATGTAGAGAATTGAGCTGAAGGAGATACTGGATTAGCCTTGATTGACTGCTCTCTCTATAGCATGAAAGCTCTTTGCAGCTACAACGAAACGCCTGCTAATCGGTGGTCCTTCGAATTTTCGCCCCTTAGATATATTTTTACGATCGTCAGCTATTTGATTGGCGTGTTTATCTTCGCGACCATTGTGGGCCAAGTGGGCAATGTGATAACCAATCGTAATGCCAATCGCCTGGAGTTCGAGCGCTTACTCGACGGCGCCAAGACCTACATGAGACATCACAAGGTGAGTAGCGGTCACGCACTGAGGATACCCTGTCTAACGGCTGACACCCCAACAGGTGCCTGGCGGGATGAAGCGGCGCGTGCTGCGCTGGTACGACTATAGCTGGTCGCGGGGTCGCATCCAGGGTGGCGGTGATATAAACACCGCGCTGGGCCTGCTGCCCGATAAACTGAAAACCGAATTGGCCTTACACGTTAACCTGAGCGTATTGAAGAAGGTGACCATATTCCAAGAGTGCCAGCCGGAGTTCCTGCACGACCTGGTGCTGAAAATGAAGGCGTATATCTTCACGCCCGGCGATTCGATCTGTCGGAAAGGCGAGGTCGCCCGCGAAATGTTCATCATAGCCGATGGCATACTGGAGGTGCTCAGCGAGACGGGCAAGGTGCTGACCACCATGAAGGCGGGTGATTTTTTCGGTGAGATCGGCATACTCAATCTGGACGGACTGAACAAGTAAGTGATCCCAAGGGATTTTCAACACCCAGATCTGTAGGAATTCCCATCATTTACCACTCCACACTCTCACTTAGACGCACTGCGGATGTGCGCTCCGTGGGCTACTCGGAGCTGTTCTCACTTTCGCGCGAGGACGTGCTAGCCGCCATGAAGGACTATCCGGATGCGCAGGAGATCCTGCAGACGCTGGGACGCAAGCGGCTCATGGAAGTGCGCTGCGTGAACAAGAAATACGCGAAGGCGCAGAGCGACAAGGAGAACGCAGCCTTTGCGGCAGCCCATCCGCATCATCCGCACGCCCATGCGCATCACCATCAGGTGCATCAGAGCGACAGCAGCGAGAACAGTGCCTCCAAGAAAATAGTGGACAAGCTGAAGCATGACGTCAAGGGCTTCCGCAACGTGCTCAAAAAGTCCAGGTAAGCTGCGGCCTAAACATACTCAACTTGAGCTGAGGTAAACCTCCCCCTCACCACCGCCAACACCCTAGAACCGCGAGAAAGAGCGACGAGTCGCTGGAAATGCAACCGCTGCACAATACCTCACCCCGCGGCAGCAAGATCATGCTGAAGCGCATGTCGCGCGTGCGCTCCGATGAGAAGGACGCGGACAGCGCCGAGGCCAAGGACGAACTGCACGACAAGACGCCCAGTCCCATCGGGGCGGGCCTGCCGCTGCTGCAGCGGCTGCGGCTGCTCAAGGAGAAGCAGGTAAGTCCAAGCCCGAGAGCTGCCAGAGCCAGTGCCATTGATCGATCATTGACCACCGGCCAACAACAACAACAACAACAACACCACCAACACCACCACCACCACCACCCAGTTCTGTTTCTCTCACAAACTTTTCTTGATCAGCTCACCATTCCAATTGGAAGTCGTGCATACGCAAAAGCCATCCAACACACATATCCGAAACATCGCGTAGTTCGCATAACTCGCCTCATCTGTAACCTCACGAGCTTTACGCATACGCGAACACTTGTGTACGCAACAATACGCGTACTCAAACACTGTCTACACTCATCAATACGCAAACTGAACTTGAGTATAAACTCGACAATACGTATACTCATAAATACGCACATACGAAAATACTCGCTAGTACGCATATATATCATTCATATCCTCGCCAGTACGCATACGCCTTATACTAAACACATATCCCCAAAAATTCTCTCGACACTCATAAATACGCATACCCGAACACATGTGTACTCATAAATACGCATCCGAAAATACTCGCTAATACGCATTCCGGACACTTATCTACATTAATACGTGTACTACTATTAGTATACTCGCCAACACGCTTACCCAAACACTTGAATACTCATAAGTACGCATAGCCTGACACTTGTAGTACTCATAAGTACTCAAAAATGGCCAAGTACTCGTGTACTCGCCAATACGCATTCCCGAACACTCGAATACCCGCTCGATGCGCACTCACCATCCGTTGGAGTCGCATTGAGTGCTGCTTTCTCCTTTTCTCGTTCCTCGTTTGCTTTCCTTCGTTTTCGTTTGTATTGCTAAACAGTTCTAGTTACATATATTGCTTTTAGTGCACCTTGAATAACACCACTCCAAGTATTTATTAACTATTCGTATGTCAGTTGATCATCTTGTATGAAGCACGTTTTGCTAAATGAATTCTCAATACGTTCGAAGCAAATGTTGCCCGTTTTCTTAAGTTGCTGTCAAAGTTCATGTTAGTTGACATGCACTCTAATTACATTTTATGTTGGGCGTTTATCGGATATATATATTTATCCTTTCGCAAATATTGACTCTCTCATTCAGAAGCTTAATGTAGACGAGGTTTATTCCAAATATATATATATATTTTTTTTAGTGTGTATTACTTTTCTATGGGAAATTCGCTAACCTTTGCTACTTATGTGCAACTTTTTATTATTTGCCGCTGATTCGCCTGCTTATAAGCTTCTCTTTATATCCTGTTTAGAGCCAAACCAATCAGAGAATCCAAATTTGCTTGGCGGCTGCCTTTAGAGTGCCCAAAATTGAGTTGCTTGAAGAGAATACAACACAAGACAATTCAAGACAACGAGACAGACATGAGTTACCAACAAAGAAACTGAACCACAGTGATCAATATCATAATACACCACAGGCCATTCCACCTCACAACGACATTTCACCACCGTGAAAGACACCACACTAGATCACATTACACCACTGGAACAACCACTGAAAACCACACCGCATCTCGCCCACTCAGTGAAGAAGTTAATCAAAGTTTTCGTTTGCATTGTTTTTCGCTTTTGAGTTGGTTCCTAATTTGATTTAGCTTTAAATCCAAAATGAAATTACAAAGCAAATCCAGCTAAATTCGTGTTGTAATGTAATGAACCCCGGCTCCTAAATAGTAGTTTTTGTATGTGTCTTTATGTGTCTTGCACTAGGATCGCGAAGAGCGAGCTGTTAAGTCCACACCACCACAGAAATCTCCACCTCACTCACATGTAACGTGTACGTTATCGCCGCAGGAATCGATACAGGAAGAGCCCGAACGCGAGTTCAACGAAGGCTTTCCCCTGATCCAGAGATTGCAGCAGTTGAAAATTAAAAATGAGCCACAAACGAACGCCAGCCACGAGTCCGGCGTCGTCATGGTAAAGCCGCACAAGCACCTCTCTCTCTCTCTCTCTCTCTCTCTCTCTCTCTTCTTTTTCAAATCAGCAATAACCATTATTCAAAAGACATTGCTTTCCATTTTTGATCCATCCGAATGCCGACTGCAGTCCATACTAACGAACTCTCTACCAATCCCCTCTAGGCACACACGCCGCCCAACATCAGCAGCAAGGTGGACTTCGGACAGGCGGCAGCGGCAGCGGCAGCGGCCGTGCCCGCGGCGCAAACGCTGACCGTGGCCCAGATCAAGCCCATCATGAAGGTCTCGTTCAAGCAGAAGATACAGCAGCTGCAGGGCGTGGTGCCCAGCACCGTTGCTGGCACCACCGTTGGCACCACCGTTGGCACCACCGCTGGCACCACCGCCAGCACCGCCGCCAGCAGCACCGGCGCCATAGCCAAGAAGGAGCCGCCCAAATCGCTGGCCGTGGTGGCCAAGCACACGCCGCCGCTGGAGCCGGCGTCGGGTGGCGCCGGCGGCCAGCCAATAGCCACCATATCGAGGAGGGTGATCAGGCCGGGCCAGAAGCTGTTCACGCCGCAGCAGTCGGACACGGACACCGAGGGCACGCCCATCAGGCCGTGGTCGAAGCTGAAGCTGGCCACGCTGATGTCCTCCAGCTACACGAGCCTCACCAACTGCTCGCCGGACGATCTGGCAACGCCGCTGAAGAACTACTCGCTCGGCAATATACCGCAGCAGATGGAGGGCACGGCCGGGACGCGACATCGGCACCACAGCGCGCGCAGCTCCCGATCGCCGCGTCACGGTCACGGTCAGGGGCACGTCCACGTTCAAGGTCACGGTCACGGTCACGACCACGGTCACGGCCACGGCCACGGCCACGGCTACGGCTCCAGCTCGAGCACGTGCTCGTCGAGCACACGGAGCACGCTGAGCACCACGCGGGAATGCCTGCGCCTGCAGAAGCCGGAACAGAAGCTGCCGGAGGGCGAGCCGAGCGGCCGCAAGTTCTATCAGAGCGTCTTCGATCTCTCCCCGGAATACTGCGGCCTGCCGTTCGTGAAGCGCCTCAAGATCCTGAACGAGCGCCAGAAGCTCGCCGAGCTGGAGAAGGCGCTGCAGACGCGCAGCTTCAGCCTCGACTGCTCCAAGTCGGGCAACAGCAACGAGGCGCCCATCACGGAATCGCTCTACCGCTGCTACAGCGACACCTCCGGCATCTACTCGCAGTTTCTGAGCACCTACGAGTCGACCACCAGCTCCACCTCGATTTCGACCAATACATCGGCGTCCGCCTCGGCCTCGGCCTCGGCCTCCGCGTCGGACAGCAACTCGAAGCAGCGCGGAGTGCAGCTGGAGTACGTGCCCCTTAGCCCGGAATCGAACGAGACCGTCGAACGGCGCAAGCTCAAGAGCATATTGAAGAAGCTGCAGAAGGGCGCCACAGCCGAGGAACCTGCCGGCGATGGTGATGCCCAAGACGAGGCGAACGCCACGGCCAAGGCCAAGGCCAGTGCACTGTCGAGGGGGCTGCTGTTGGAGCCGACCTTGGAAGGGTACGTGGCCAGGCACAGTAAGCTCTTGAAGAGTGTAACCTTCCATTCAACTCTTTCTAGCCCGCCCCCCAGTGCTCGAGAGGAGCTCCAGTGCGCTGCTCTCGGCGCTGCCTGTCTGAACGGCAACAACAACAACGTTCAATACGCGCGCGCGCTCGGTTCGGGCAACGGTAAAGATAATGCGGCAAAGATAATGCTGCCAGATCCGTCGCTCTGGTCGCCGACGTTGGCATTGGTAACGCCAACGAATTCGCCGCAAGAATGTTTCCCATTCGAATCGAAATTGGGCGTCATCGCTGGCGCTGGCAACGTCCCAACGTCAACTGTAAATCCAGCCGCCTCAACATCCGCGTCCGCGTCCGGGTCCGCCTCCGCGTCCGCATCCGCATCCGCATCCGCATCCTATGTGGTCGAATGCTCCTCGTCGAACCAGATACTCTCACAGAATACTGAATTTCATGCACAATCCAGAACATCCACAGATTTGAATTTGAATTTGCAGCTCCGACAGAACACGACGAATGCGACAAGTCAAGGTCCAGGTCAAGCGGTGCCCAAACTGGAAGGTAATTACGCCAACTGCTATCGATAGGCCACTTTTCTGATCTATCCCAGACAAATATCTATATCGATCTATAAATACAAGACAAATATGTTTAAACCTAGCCCCGTAACACTCAGTAATTAACTAGTATATATCGATTGTGTGCCGTCTATGGCAAACACTGGGGGTATTCCATTATTTTATTTTATATCGATCAGCAAAATTGACTATCGACTAGAAAAGGATTTGTTTTTTTTTTCTTTCAATTTATTGTTTTATAAATGTGCAAAATTTCTGTAAATATATATATTTTGAATTCATGATGGCATACCCCTAATGTTGTGCATGCCTTCTGCAGCGCCCAAAAGCAGACTACACCAAAATTTCTACAGCTCTTTTGCCACCCGCTTCGCTATGCTTCTCTCTCTATCTCTCTCTGTCTCTCTCTCTCTCTTCAAGTATATGGCTCTCTCTTTCGTTTGAGCGCTCACTTCAGCTATTTTTTTAATGCATGATGAGGCCAGCTTCTCTTTTTGGCATCTCTTTGGTATTATTTAAGACAAATTTCTCGAATGCTCATGCCATAATTTACTATATGCCTATAAGCCTTATATACATATATATATGTGAACAAACATATATATATATATATACCTAAATAAGTCTAGTAAAGTAACTATAAGTTTTGCTTAGTTTAGATTACAATTACTAAGCTGAAAGCAACAACATAAATCGATCTTAAGCGCTTTTTAGAATTATCGATATGCATATTTTTATTTGATCTATCGTTTGCCTCGATTAAAACTAAGCCTAATCTACTAGCAAATATATAACTGTATTAGTTTAAGTACACAATTTGCACAGTCGCAAAAGCATTTTCAGCCCGTAAACGGTTGAGCTCATCGATAGCGTAGCGATATCGTTATCGCTTATCGATATTCAGCTAGAAACTTATCGAAGCACGCGCACGCACGCTTTGGAACGCAATGGAATGAAAGAGCGACGGCCACGGCGTACAGTTGTTCAGCATGCGATTAACACACATACAAACACACACACACCCACACACACACACACACAACATCTATCGCTTTTGTAAATACGTAATATTTGAAGCTGAAAAAAAAAACAGAAAACTTGATTTTGATTGATTTCCAAGACGGAAACGCAAGGAAGCTGTCATTTGTATGGGAATGTGTGTTCATAACTGTAATTGCGTATGTATACACCCTATTCACACACACACACACACACACACACACAGACACACACATAGTTTTTGTCACTCACTCGTCCGTCCAGCCAGCCAGTACACAACTGTACCCGAGCACAGGGTTGCCACCCCCACCAGCACAGTGTCGAGCCCACTAACCTCTCGAAACAATTTGAATATTCAAGGCTTTCCAGAGGCCCAGGACTACTTCAATCAGATACTCAGCGGCATCAATCACGTGATCAAAACGCACATGAACGAAATGCACTCGAAGTTCGAGTCGCAGTTCTCGAACATGGCCGGCGAGGTGCGTCGCCGGGACGCGATCATCGCCCAGCTGCAGCTCAAGCTGCGCTCCATCGAACAGAAGGCGACGCCGATGGCGGCCACGACGCGCCGCTTCAAGCGCGAGAAGCTCTCCCAGCTCTCCGTGGACGACGACGAGCCGGCCGAGCAGGACAACAGCAGTTCGGGCTCCTCGGCCGAGCTGCTCTTCATGGTAGGTTGCCCATGGGATTAAGTGTCACCTTGGTCCGGCTTTTAATACTCTGCCAAAACTAGAGATCGAGCAGAGTATTTTTGGTAGCTCCAAAACTGGGACGAGAATATATTTATAGAGTTGTCTTAAAATCTGGCAATATGACTATCATATTTGTTGTTAGCTTTAAGAGTTATAGAACGAAATTTGTGTCTGATGCGGATTTTACGAATATATTTTGAAAGTGGTAATTCCGTTTGATTCTTGGCTAAAATTCATTTGATTACTATATTACATAGCTCTGTATCTCTTTTCAAAAGCAATTTGTTAATCAAATCTTGAGAGTATTTCGTAGCCCCAAATTAAATATAAACAGGTCAGAACGTGGCACTCGAAACTATCGAAAACGGTTTAAAGAAAGATTGTTTTTTTTTGGAAATGTATCAATTCTTTTAGTATATACATTTTTTTGAATCCGTCTGCCAAATTTAGTGATTCTTGCTCTGATATTGTAATATTTGTGAAGATGTGGCTATATAAATCTTTGCGATAGTTTGTCTGCATAAATTTGATGTATCTATCTTTTAAATTGAGGTAGCCAAGAAATCTTCAAGCTTTATCTGACCCGGGTGTAGAGGAGACTATATTCCAAGTTTCAAGTCTCTAGCTTGCATGCGGGATCGGGATCGGGATCGGGGTCGGGAATTTTATGATTGTTTATTTCCTCGGACATTTACTTTAATTCGTAGAGCAAAAAAGTAAAAAGTTACCTCTCTGACTACTGTCTGACTAACCCATTTCTCTCGCTTCTCCACCTCCCCGCTCCGTCGGCAGCGCGGCGACTCGCTGGACACAGTGTTCACCTCGTCGCCGCCCGTCCTGGGCGGCCGGCGCAGCATCTCGCCCGGGCCGAGCCGGCACCATGCGGCCTCCGCGAACGCGCTCAACTGCCCCAGCAGCTACTACGGCGGCCCGGGCACGCTGGCGACGCGGCACGCCCAGAGCCATCCCAGCTTCTACACGGCGCCGGGCGGCGGGCGGCACGGCGGCAGCAGCAGCAGCAGCAGCAGCAGGGGGACGGCGGGAGCCTGCGTGCTGCCCGGCTATCGCGACTGGCACGATGCCCTCGGGAGCGGCGGCAGCGGCAGCATTGCTGGAGGATTCGGCGCTGGCGCCGGCGGCTCTGAGGCGGATAACAGCGGCATGATGGTGTCCGACGTGACCGGCAATCTGACGCGGCTGCCGGACAGCGTCATACTGGACATCGGGGAGAGCTCGAGCTCCAGCTCGTCGTCCAGCAAGCTGAACATCGCCGGGGACGTCGACGACGACGAGGACGACGAGGCCGAGGACGAGCTGAGCGGCGCAGCGCTGGTCCCGACGGCCGGCGGCGCCGCCGCCGCCGCCAACGACTGGGAGGTGCAGATGCTGGCGGCCGAGATGGAGCGGCAGGAGCGCAAGCGGGGCCACTCGCTCTCCGACAATCTCGGCGAGCTGCGGCACTGCAGCACGTTCCTGCGGCGGCGTCGCAAGTTCAGCGACACCGAAACCGAGTACAGCGAACCGGAGCTGGACGAGCGCCTGGCGGCGCCGGCGACAGCCCCCGGCGAGGGCGTGGCCGACGCGGACGCCACCCTGGGCGCGGCCAGCGGCAGCGGCAGCGGCGGCAGTCGACCGCGTGCCTCGAGCCTCGATCAGTTCAACCTGCGCTATGGCATCGGGCGTGGCATCTTTAAAGCAATGAGCATCGATCGTGATAAAGACAAGCTTTGAGAACGATAATCGCAGCGGGACCCAGCAGCAACAGCAACAGCAACAACAGCAACAACAGCAACAGCAACAACAGCAACAACAACAACAACAGCAACAACAACGACCAGCACCCAGGACACACAATAATCTAAGCCACCCGGACAGTATTACGAGAGGTACAACAAGCACACGACTTATATATACCACGTGTAAAAAACACTGGGCAATACTAAAAACAAAACAAAGAACACAATTTAGTTGTAGAGTCTAGAGGAGGAGAGCAGAGCCCACAGCAGACACAAGCAAGCTGGAGAGCTATTCACCGTTAGTCCAGGAGCTAGAGATATCCCAACAACTTGTTGTGCACACACACACACACACACACACACATATATATATATTTGAGGGCATATTATGCTCTATTGATAAGAAGTCTATTCCATGTTATCGTTAGCATAGTTTTAACTATATTCTTCAGAGTCATATTAATCTAGTTGCTATCGTTACAGTTATCGAAATCGTTATCGTTAATACAGTTGAACCAAGTGTTTGATTCTCCTTTACAAAAACACGTCTTCCATCGCCATTTGCCACAAGCCAGATATGCATTAACTTGGCATCGTTATCGGCATCGTTATCGATATCATTCGATATCATTTGAATTTCGCTAGCCAACTTGGACATGTTAAATGTCTCTCATAATACTATATAAAAGTTATCGTTAACTTTATCGTTATAATTTCCTAGTCCAAATTTATGCTTGACTTCCATTATCAATCTTATATTATGGCATATCTGTGTGTCTCATGTTATCGTTATCGTTATCGTTATCGTTATCGCTGCCATAGTCAAAGCCTTCAATACAATTAGCTAACATATATGTATATAAATACATCTGTATATTTATATGTATATACATTTGTGTGTGTGCGCGTGTGAGTGCACTAGTGTGTGAGTGTGAAAGAGACAGTTGCGAGTACCCACGTAATACCGTCCTATATATAGCGTCCATGCCATTGGCGCACATTTCATGATTTTGTATTAGTATTGATATGGGATGTGTGTAGAATCCTGTCGCTGTCCTGCCACTAGCTCCATTTATCCCTTGCCCGACTTCCTGGGAAACGGTGAATATGCGTCGATAGCGAATGAAAGAAAATGAAAGGAAAATCCAAAATGTATATACCTCTTATCCTTAGTGACAATTAAGTACGTAGCTATATACACACACATACATCTAAATATATATAAAAATAAATATATATATACATCTAAGTATATATGTAAAGTATATACTTATACTTATATATATATATATATATATATATGATATGAAATAGTGTAATGAAAACCGAAAGCTTTAATAACTTATATAGAGAACTATTTAAGAAACGTTTTAAGTACTAATCAATTCATGCAACAACAACAACAACAAGAAGAGATACCAAAATATGAAACCAGACGCGAGCAGAGTAGACGAATAAGAAAACACACAAATAATGTTAATATATAATAGAATATATACACACATATATATATATATATATATATATATATATATATGCATGTATATACATATATATATGCATACTTATATATATATATACATATTTATATATATAAAGTTATGATATACATACTACTTAATATAGAGCCTTTAGAGTAAACTTATTACCACATTGCGATAATGTACACATTGAGTTGAAGTTCTTAGATCTATCCTAAGCCTTAGTCAACCTATTCTACACCCTAGCAATCTAGATTCCAATGGAATACAGCAATATCTATCTGGTCTAGAAACCCCATTGGCTTTTCAGTTATCGCAGAACATTTCCCAACTAGTTATTCAATTAGTTCCATGAGTCTCGACGCAGCTACCTTCCGGTACTTCTTAGCTTTTATATAACGCCAACTTCTACGTTAGAACGGGCTTTTCAAAAAAGTCTCTAGTTTAGTCGCTAGCAAATGCAAAAAATGATACTAAAAGCTTATCCCAAAAATCTAATGTTTCATCTCTAAGCTAAGCGCTATTTAATTGTTACTCTTAAAGCGAAAACCTAAAAACTTAAAAAACAAACAAACAAAAAAGAATATGAAACAAACAAAACTTAAAAACGAAGAAAGAACAAGAAATTGTTATATTGTGTTATAAAACCTGTTAATCTAATGATTTTCCCAGCAATGAAAAGATGATGTAAAACAGAAAAAACTTGTTGCTACTTTAAGCTAAATAAACAACAACAACAAACACTAATTGAACACTGTTAGAGACCGTCCCCAACACCGCCCTCAACTATGTGCCAAAGCTGCAAAACTATCGATAACACTATTTGTAAAAATCGATTGTGGTTTAGGTCGAAGAGGTTTCGGCCTCGCAATTTGAAAATAGCCAAAGAGTTTGTCCAGCTCCAAATGGTTTAAACTAGCTAATTGATGTTAATTGAACATATCGATAATTTACTCGATAGTCATGACCATGCCGTATCGATAGTTTGGCAGCTCTACGCTCGACCGCTCGCACCGCCCTAGCTGAACTGTTGTTATGTAGTCAAGTGTGGCGATCGACAGAGGCATAGCCACGCCCACTATAGAGTTTTGTAGCGCCTAGCCAGCAAAGAAGTTTATCTGAACTAACTAAACACACAAAAGTAAATCCTATCGTAACTATCGCATTGTATGTACCGTAGTTAGCGCACAAGTCGAATCGAAACGAAGCGAAAATGAAACCAAAAACGAGACGTGAAGAGACGAATCGAGACACTATTCAGATACTATATACACAATATATGTTCTATATACATACTAAACAATATGTACCACTAAATACAACAACTAACTACTACTAGTCGACGGTTGAGTTGTACGCCGTCTTGCATTGTACAAAAAGCACCACAATTACGCTATCGATATCGATATCGATATCGTTATCGATAACGATAACGATAACGCATAAATTCAAGGAACAATTTCAATGGGTTCAATAAATGGGTCACAGCCAGCTAAGCAGTCCAACTAAATTTTAATAAGAGTACCAAAACACCACGACAAGCACAACTTAATCGATAAAAACTTCTTAGTCATCTATAATGTTAAGCGATTATATAATACATACGAAGCATAAGTAAATGCATACACATATATACATATTTATATATATATATATATATATATATATATATATATATTGATATATATATACATATGTATTCGATTGTTTTCTATAATTGTTCTCGATTATTTCATTGTTGTAGCATTGCTATTGTTAAAAGGCAAGAAATACATTTTTATTGGATTATTTACATACGCCAGGGACCACAAAAGTTTCGATTTTTGTTTCTCCTTTTTATATGTATAATAACGTGACAAAGTATAGAACACGAAACTAGCAAATATGATACAACAAAAAACTAATGGATATATAAATTAAACTATCGATAAATAGTAACTGTGTAAACTTCATCGTATAAACTGCATCGGAGCAAAACACACACAAACAGACACACAACGCACAGATGCATGTCCTTAGTTTATAAAATGGGCACAAGATCTTAAAGGGAAGCGATTTCTGAGAGATGAATATGGCATGCACAAAAAGTTTGTGGAAAGCGATTTTCGCTTTATATTCGAAGCGAAAGATTCAGTTTTTTGTTTAATTTTCTTATGAATATTTATTTTGCGTAAAACTATTATATTTCTTATTTATTCATTTCGAAAAGAGTTTTGTCCAAGATAAAAATACATTGAAAAAAATGTTCTTAGAATACAAGATTATTTTAGATTTTATAGAATTCTTGATAAAAAAAAAAACAAATTGGAGCAACAAAGTTATGTTTTAAATAAATAAATTTATATATGTAGACGAAATTTTTAATTAATTTTTTCTTCTGTTTTTTTTTTATATAAATCAATTTTGTTTATTCTTTAAAAATTTTAAATAGATACAAAAGAATTACAAAAAACTCACTTACACACGCACAGACTTACATACACCCGCACAACCCCACCCTCCCTTCCACACACACACACTCACACACACACACACACACACACGAATTGTATGAAACTCTGTGAGTCAATTACTTATGTATATGAATACTTTAAATGATTTTAGACCCAACCTCTTCCACCCCTCCCTCCCACTCTGTACCTTTTATGTATATGGTAGTATATATACGTGTAGTACTACAAGTTGATGTCGTTGTTGTTGTTTTTAAATTAATCGCTTTTAAGTTATCGATATTTTTGTACACTAGTTTAAGATAGCCTGTTAAGAGTCCCACAAGTCTAGTCTTAAATTTCCATAATTTTTTTTGTCACTCCTCTCTCTATCTCTATCTTTTTTGCTAATTTCGCAAAAGTTGACAGATACTAAGAACAAATAATGAAAGTAAATTATTATAGAGTTTAAAAAGTCTATGAAGTACATAATGAAAATGAAATTAGCACATGTTAAAGAAACGCAAAGCAGAAAATGAAACAAAAAAAAAAAAAACAAATAATACATAAAAGATAAACAATAAACAATAAACTTGCCTATGAATTGCGAGTTAACGTTTAGTGTGCCAAAAAAATCTACATCATATCAAATTTACTCACCATAAGGTATGATGTTGCTAGGAAAAAAGGGGAAAAAGAAAAGGAGAACAGATGAGAGACCATTAAAAATGTCAAGGAAAATAGAAACACAAATAATGAATGAAATGCGAAAAACAACTGCAACTAAGGTGAAATATGAAAAAAGAAAACATAATATTAACAATAACAACAATAATAATAATTACAACTAAAAAGATTATTAAATAAAAAAAATCACACAAGATAAGCAAAAACATGCGAAAATTTGCAGCATTTTTGATTTGGGGTCTTTTTAGACTTAGAACTTGGGATAAGGTATTCGAAAAGTATCTCAAAAGTATTGTAGCTGAGCTCACAGGAAGAAGTAATTAAAGCTCGCTAAAAATCAATAAAAAATTTATAAAGCTAAAAAAAATGCAGAAGCTCAAGAGATACTCTATTTAAACGCCCCTGGTATCGCGAGAACGAAGCTAATTTATTTTTCCGACCTGTTTGCAGCTAGAAAATTGATTTTGAAATGCAGCAGCGCCATCTAGAGTTCATCAAATGCAACGCCAGAGCTTTCCAAGCGCGGAGCTTTGGCGGCAGCAGCAGCTGCGGCGGCAACAGGAGCAGGAGCCGAGGCGTGTGGGGCTGCAGGGGCGGAACAGCTGTGTGGCACAGCTGGACAGAGCAACGCTGCGTGTGCCGTTACGCGGCTAACGGTCGCTGGGTGCGGGGGAGTGGCGTGTGGCGTGTGGTGCGGTCTGGCAACGCTGTGCGCGGCGGAGCTTTCGCCGCTTCGCGTTCGCTTTCATCCCCGCAGTTTGCGATGCTGGCGCACAAGCCAGAAATTCTTCGACGCATCGACGACTCGGCACGGCGCTCGGCAAACGCACAGCACGGCGGCCCACGGAACCAACAAAAATAAAGCACCAAAAAATCAAAAAAAAAAAAAAAAAAAAACAGGAAATAACACAAAAACACATAACGCAAAAAACGCAAGCAACGAAAAACGGCAGCAAAAAAAAATCAATTGTTTTCGATTTCTTAAGTGCAAGTGATTTTTTTTTGTTTTTGTATATTTTTATAGGCGAAAATAAGAGCAATGTGTGCGCTGTTCAGGGATTCTGTTTGCAGCATCTGTGGCATGTAGAGCTAGTTGCACGTGTGTGTGTGTGTGTGCGTGTGCGTGTGTGTGTCTGCCGTGTGTGTGCGTGTGTGTGTGGTGCTGAGCAGTGCGGGGGCGCGGAATCGGAATCGGTAAGTGAAATTTTACAAAAACACAACAAAAATGATTTGTTTACATTTGCTGTGTGTGCGAAAAGCTTGCGGCAATTGTTGTGATTTTTTCTTCATTTATTTTTGGTCGTTTTGTCGGTCGTTGCAAAATTTCTGTTTGTTTATTTGATTTGCCTTCCCCACTGCACACGAACAAAATAAAGCTGGCATTTATAGAAACTCACATTTATGGGGCGTACATGGGGGCCACATGGCAACCCCCCAACAACTCGCTCCCCTGCTGCCCCCCTTTTCAAGTACGTAAATATGTCCAAAAACTGCAGCTGGCTGAACTCAATTTGGGCGTTAGCGATTTCTCCCCATTTCATTTACCTGCGAAACTCACGCACAGAATGGCGGCAGGGGCGCGGCGAGAGGGGTAGTTGGGGCAGTTGGGGTTGCTTAGCACTCGGCCCTCGGGGCCGCTAATGTGCGTGGCCAATCTGATTTATACGCCGCAGAACAATCAAATTATTCACTGGTATTCCCTACTTTGTGCTTCTCTATCTTTTTATGCATCTTTTTACTTTTTGCGCTTTTACTGTCTGTGTATTTTATTCACCCGTTTTAGTGCTTGGCATTTGATGGTATTGTCCGTTGTTTCATCATAAACTTGTTTGTGGGTTGTTTCAAAACTTACCCAGGAAAAAAGGGGTTCAGCAATAAAACCAAGCGAATAATTAATTTTATTTATTCTTCTTTATACTTTTAATTTGTTAAATTTTTTTTAACATTAAACTAAATAGTTGAGATTTACGTTTTTAAGTCAACTAGTTTGCGAATTAAGTCTAGAGCTTTCACACATACACACATACACGGCACACGCACGCAACAGACGGCTGCTCCGTCCTACACCGCCTAGCGGAGCTTTCAAAAGCTCACTAATACCAATGCGTGGGCTGCAGTGTGCGTGGTTGCTTGCGGTATTATTTGGTTGACCCTCGCTGGGCTATTTGCCCAGCTGTTGCATAAATTTGCGCATTTTGTTGCTTGTCTTGCTGCCAAACACACTCATATGCATATGTGCATGCATGAGTGTGTAGTTTGTCTTTGTGTGTGTGTGTATTTTGTGGATTTCATGCGCGTGTTATAGAGCCCAAGGAATTTCATAGTTTGTAGCAAGGCATGAATGACAAGGCAGTTTGCTTGTGCTACAGTTTAGCTTTTTCAGCCTTTTCAGCTGTATATACCCTGTAGCCACAAGCTACTCAAATGGGGTATGCTGAAGAAGGTATCTACGAGTATGTAGGCAATATTTATTGTTTTTTTTTTTAATAATCTCGCAATGTTCAATATAATTTCTTAAACTAAAGTCTTATTTTCTTTTTTGTTTTTAAATAAGTTAGATTTGATTGAAACTGACATAATAAATAAAAATATCTATTTGCACAAATACTTGGCTGTTAATACCGAATACCCTTTTTAAGGGTATACAAATAAACAATAAGTACAGGGTATTGCCAAGTCTCCGCAATTGTTATTTCATTTTTCTGTTTTTATTTTTAGCTGCGGTTCAAGTGCGGCCCCGTTTAAAAGTGGAGGTGTTGGGGGGCGGGGGGGTCGTTGTCGGGGCTACCAAAGCGCGTTATGTGCCTCGAGGCTTGAGGCTCGAGGATTGAGGCTATGGCGTCGTTTAGTCCTTGCGCCTTTTTTTTTTTTTTGCTGGTATCGTCTCCATAGCAAAATCAACAAAAACAAAAAAAAAAAAAACAGCAAAAAGTATAAGAATAAAAATAATAAAAATCGAGCCTCGTGGCTTTTGGTTTGCTTTGAGTTGCGTTGGATTTTAGTTGGGGTTTGAGGCTTTTGCTTTTAGCTGTCTTAGCTGGAGAGCATTACGGGAATTAAGCGGCTTAATTGGTTCCATCAAATGCCCGCGCATCCATTAGAAGTGAGCGGCTGTCATCATAAATAAATACATATCTAAATAGACCCAAACTCCCCCCCAAACATATATCTAATCCAATTCCCGTTCGACGTTCGGTTTCAGTAATGCAAAGGCGGCGTTATGGCACTGCAAGGCTGGCGCTTTTTCGGTGTCTCGGCAACAATTATCATCTATATCGGCGGTGTCCTGTTTCTATCCATGAACAATATACCCGGCTCGCATCCGAAACGCACGCGCATCGAGCGATTCGCCGAGGTACAACAACAACTTCAGCTGGAGTATCTAGTTAAAAGAAATTATTGAACCTTTTTTCCTCTTCTTATTCTTCTCAGTTTTCCAGCTTTCATAGTCCGCGATTTCCTATGCCCAGCCGAAAGATGACCATTCGCTGGTGTCGCGACCTCAAGTATCTAAATCGCGATCTTCCAAACTACACAGACTACAAGGCCGGCGACTACTACAGTGAGTATTGCCTAAAAGCAACAGGAATTGATGGAAATTCAAAAATTGATAGGAAATTTAAAATATTATAATATTTTCTGCAATAGTTTTGGCTATTAATTAATTGCTCATTTATCCGCTTGCAGCCTCCGCGCCCAGCGACGCCAGCGTCAGCTTGCAGCAACAGGGTATGGCCGCGTCGCCCATGCTGACCGCGCTGGCCAGCTTTCCGGGCAGCGGGAATACGTGGCTGCGTTATCTGCTGCAGCAGGCGACGGGCATATTGACGGGCAGCATTTACAAGGACTACGGCCTGCTGAAGACCGGCTTTCCGGCGGAGAACGTCTGCAACAGCTCAGTATTATTGGTGAAGACGCACGAATGGGGCGCCAAGGCGTGGGCGCCCTTCTCCAAAGCAATACTCCTGGTGCGCGATCCCGAGAAGGCGATCATCGCCGAGTTCAACCGCCAGAGCGGCGGTCACATTGGCTTCGCCTCGCCCGATCGCTACAAGCGCACAAAGGGCAAATGTAAGTGTGGCGCCGACTGCCCGATGCCCTTTAAATGAGGCTGGTCATCGGTGCAGTATCGATCAGGCCAACGAGCTGCTCTGACTTAGCCCTAGGAACGGGATATAATGAATTCCAAAATCGATAATTATCGAAGTACAGCTGAGGCGTGTTTGCCTCGTAGCCAAAAGGGTATCTGTCTGTCTGTCCGTAAATGTTAAATATATTCTCCTAAGCCAAACATTAAAATACAAATATTTCTTTTTCGATAACGATATCGATAAATATGGACTTCAGCTCTGATTTGATAAGAATCCGTCTCTTTCCAGATTGGCAGCAGTTTGTCAGCAATAAGCTCAAGGGCTGGGAGCTCATGAACCTCAGCTGGGCACGCAATTTTACGGGCAGTATTAAGGTTGTGTTCTACGACGACCTGGTGCACAACACGGAGCGCGAGTTGCGCAATATACTCGAGTTCCTCGAGTATCCTGTCAACGAGCAGCTGATGCGGTGCGCCCTCCTGCGCAAGGAGGGCATCTTCCGGCGGAAGAAGCGGCTCCTATCCTTCGATCCGTACACGGACGCGATGCGAGCGGAGCTGCTGGCGCGCAGACGCGTCGTCTACAGCCTGCTGGGCAGGCAGGATTGATTTAAGGGCTAGGGCTATACGATTTTAAGGGCTAGGGCTAGTGAACTAAGGCTTAGGGCTTAAGGACTTAGACCTAATTGATGCCGCATACGACGACTTGTGCAACGAGCAAAGCAATGCAAAGCAAAGCAAAGAAAACCACCTAAGGACAACAGTTCTGCACCCGGCACCCCGCTAAACTCCCCCCACCCCCCACCCCTCCCACTTCCCCCTTGCAGACCCCTCAATGGCTTCCAACTCTCGCCCACACTGCAGAAGGACATTAAATAGGACCATAGATCTCAATCGAAAACCGTTTAGAAGCACATTTATATCGCATAAGAGAAAAACCAAAAATTAACAAATTGACGATAACAGGAAAAATATTTGTCTTTGGCATACCGAAGATTGAATACCCTTGCAGACGGCAACTATGCGACAAATATTCCTTACAACACTTCTAGACTGTTCCTATGGAAGCCCTATGATAGTACTCCAATATGGCTGAGGTTTTGCCTATACACTCAGAGAAATCATTTAATAGGAACTTCGATCGCTAATACTGAATATATAACAACAAATAAGCCGAAAACGTTCCTAAGTACAACATTTCTTCGATAGGAGTTTGGTTCGCAAGTCAAGAAACTTCCATCTTTCGCCAATTTAAGTTAAAGACATCCGCTGCAGGGGTATACGAATGTATATGAATAAGGGGAAGGGGCTGTTGAAGAAGAAGACGAGTAAGAATAAGCTGACGTAGATGCAACACAATAATATTTTTAACGAACCCTGCCCAGTCCCCTGCCATGCGCATCGTTTCGTATCGTTTGCTGCTTTAGCGATTTACTTAGTTCAAATATACTACTATTTAATAGTTTTTGATCGATGTAATATTATATACACATGTATATTTTTTTGTTTAGGATAGGATGTAGGAGTAGTCGTGCGATTGCAGCAAGAATGAAAAGGTATTATGATTCCTGAACGAATTTATTAAATTCATTATACGCCATGTTGTGCTTCATCGCTCATGCACTAGGAATATATATGTATATATATACATATATATATATGTTCATTCGTGTATTCCATTGATATTACTCTGGTTATATTGTACTCCAAGTGTTACGACTATCCTTGTAAAAAGTTTTATATACGATTCTACAATTATTTATTAATATTACAAATACAAATATTAGATAATTGTACAAAAAACAACCCAAAAATAAAAACAAAACCTACCAGCCGAATGTTTTGTGTTCCTCTTGGGGCGCGTATTGCAATCAGGGTTTGAGGGTGACTAAAAGCGTTCAATAAAGTCAGCTGATAAAGTTACAGGTGAAAGCTCTGTAGGCAAGCGAGCTTTTAAGCTTGCCTTGAACATCTGCGCTTTTGCTCTTTATATATTATTTCCTGCGAGATTTTGAGCTTGACAGCCTTAAGTTCTGTATGTAAAGCTTAGCGCATTGAAAGTTGCGACATTTAATGCTTGCAGCTTTTTTTTCTCCACATAACGCACAAACGCCTCGAGATTTTAAGCGCAGTTTTTCACCGTTATTTACGCTCATTTTTTATGTTTAAGAGGAATAGCTGTTGTTATTGTTGTACCCAATGAAAATAGGTTTAATGCTTTTGTGTCAATATGACGCTGTGCCGAGGGTGTTAGCCTTTTCCCATCCTTTAAAAAATCCATTACTTCCCCTTCGCTATTTTGGATTAATTTTTTTTTAACTTAGAATCGCGATATCATGCCGAAATCAACAAAATTGTAGACATGTAAAGTGGCCATACTTGACAGATTTCAAAGGGACAGATGTCTTACTAGGTACATTTCTTAGTTGAAGCATCACCTTTCGATCGGTATATATCTTGTTTTAATTTACTTAACAATTTATCTAAATATAAATAATAAATAAATAAATACTAACTTGCATCACAACGGATGTAAAGAGAAATTTCAAAGCGCACACAAGTTCTTTTTTATTACCTTAAGGGACATTTTTTGGGTAATTTTTTGTAAGCCGCTTTCCAAGATTTTGTAAAATTATCAGGCGGTCGATAATTCCACTGCATACTTTCAAGGGCCGAAATCGCAATTAATGCATCTCTAGCATCACAGACACACTTCCTAATGCTACATCAGGCGCAACAGCAGCTGCGGGATGTGGGGGTCACCTGGGATCCCGAAAAGTTCCAAAAGCATCCAAGAATTTCCCTTATGGAATCGACTGTATTTTGGCAAAAAATTTGTATTCAATTTTAAATGACAATTTTTGAATGTCAATCGATAATTCTCGATTATATTAAAATTATAATTTAAAATTTGAAAAGGTAAAGATATAACCTTCTTTGCCGAAGATATATGCACATAATTTTGGGGCAAAAGGCATCGACTAGTCGAGTACCCTGCAGAAGAGCATTCGCCTTTTTAAAGCTTAAAATGAGCCGACAAGCAATGCATTAAAAGCTTTTACGGGTAGCTTAATGCTCAAAGTCCTGCCAGCAAACGCACCCTTAAGCAGTTACTTGGAAACCACACATAGATGGCGCCACTAATGCACAAATGAGATTTCTTCAAGCAAAACGACAATTTTAATGAAATGCCAAATGAAACGATATTAAACAAATACTTATAAAGAGTTAAATATTTGTGAAAAGTAAATTCAACTAAGGCTACATTTCCTACTAAATGTTTAACTAACCTAACTGACTTTACCGTAATTGTTGAGAGATGTTGTAGTTTTAAGTCTTACATGGAACAAATATTCTAAACAAATATATTTACATTTTTTCTTTATTTTACATTTTCTACACTCTCTTTTTTACACTCTATCTTGAGACAATAAGTAAATTTAGTTAGCTGTGATTAAAATTAAGAGGAATAGAAAGTTTCCAGTGAAACCTTCTATTATATGCTCTATAAAAATGAAGTCGACATTTGATGGAATTAGAAATTGTGCAACAATAAAATTGTTAAATGGATTGTGTATTTATTTATGATACACTTGAGGTGGATCTCGAGCACACTCAAAAAAAAAAATAAATTATTTGTGTATTTAGGTGGGAATTGAAATTTAAAAAGAAACCTGTTAAGCAGGCTGGTGTTCCATAAGCTGCCCGAGGTTGCGTTCAGCAAAATCGAGAACTATATACATACGCCCCGGGTGGGGCACCCGTTACTGGTGTGCAATCCGGACACCCTGTATGCAGTGGCAATGTGCATGCATTTAACGGTCGCACTGGCCATACAATGTATAACTGGGTGCTAGGCGTAACCAGCGCCCTTCCCTTGCCCTTTGCCCCTTGCCCCTTGCCCCCGCCCCCACCCCTTGGCGACCACACCAACGGACTGGCGCCCGCTTTGTGCGGCAGTGTCGGGCCGTGTTGGCCGTGTTTTGTGCCTTTTGTTAGCGCTCCTGTCGCGTTGCCTGCCAAAAAATTGTGCCATATGCCGGACGCCGCCGAGCATTGCGATGCTTGGCCGAGGCGCGAAAGAGACAGCCAGAGGGAGAGCGAGAGAGAGAGCGAGAGAGTGAGAGCGAGAGAGCGAGAGAGAGAGAGAGACGACGAGCAGGGGTCGCTGCTGTTGCCGCTGCGAGGCTTCAGGCCTTCGTCCATCGTTGGAGTCGCGAGCCTCGGACCGAAGTCCGCCGACTGGATGCCCGCGGCCAGTGCGCAGACTCGGGGAATAGCCGCCACCGTTGCCACATTGGCTTCGTCAAGTCGCTGGCAGCGGCTGGGAAACGGGCGCGGCGCCTCGCTGTCCAATTCCAGCTGAACGAAGCCGTTGGCGTCGACGTCGACGTCGTTGGGGCGGCCAATCAGCGTCGCGCTGCGTGCGATATATAAGGCGCAGTGCTGCCATTTTGTAGGGGTGGCCGCAACGGGCACGCCCACGGCTGTTAAATAATGAAAACATGTCCTCCCCATTGAAAATAAACTCTGAAGTTAGCGAAACTCATCATAGAATTCTTTATCACAACACAACGCGCGCTTGTCTAGTTGTGAAATCTGTTCGCTTGCGTTTAGTTTTCAGTTTCGACAATAGTTGAGCGCAGCGCGAGGCACACACATACATACATACGTACACGTACACGTACACGGACACGTACACGTACACGGACACGTACACGGACACACACACACACACACAAACAGCTGTGCGAGCGCAAACACACACAAAAACAAAACACAGCAAACACACAAACACACACGCAGCAAAACTGACAAAAATAGCGAACAAAAAAGAGAAGAAAAAAAAGGCACAAGAAATCCAAATAAATTGCAAAGCTTTAAGCGCGGCTTGGCTTGGCGACGGCTCGGGCTCAGGCTCAGGCTCAGGCTCAGGCTCTGGCTCTGGCTCAGGCGGCAGGCGCGAAAGCTCAGACGCTCAGCGCGCGCGACGTGCTTTCGACTCGGCTCAGGTCCGCTCTAACGGTAAACAGTGCTTGCGTTGCCAGCGCCTGACTCAGACCCAAACGTTGGCTCGTGTCGCGTCGTCGTTCTCGTTCAACTGGCTGCTGGTCAGCGGCATTCGGTCATCGGTTATCGGTCATCGGTTATCGGCCACTTAATTACGTTCAATTACAGTCAGTGAACAGGCAATTTCATAATTGATAAGCGCGCATTTACTGTACTGTTCTGTCGTTGTTGCTATTGTTGTTCGTGTCCTGATTTGCAACAAACACACACACACACACACACGCGCACACACACACACGCACACGCACAACAATCAGCAACGTGGCATTTGAGCGACGGCAATTTCCTCACCTAACAATTTTTTTTCCTGTGCAATTTTTTGATCAGTTTTGTTCCGCGACGCACCCAAAACTCGACGAGAAATCAGTGTAAAATCAAACAGTGCATGAAAAATTGTTCAAAAATAAAGAAGCAAAGAAAAGAAGCAAAGTTCAAGCATATAAAAGAGCATAAAGAAAGAGAGATATAAAGTTCATCTGCCAAAAAGTCAACTTTTTCGGCAACTCAACGCATTCACATATATATATATATATTATATATATATATATAGATATATATTTGGCGTCCTGCATTGCAGGACACTCGTTAAAGTTGTCAAAGTAAGTGCTTCAAAATTTACTCGCCAACGACTTTCGACGCCTCGAGGGCGTTCAAGCTGGAGGAGGATTTCGTCGGCGGCTGCATGACAATGTCGATGTATTCGACAACGGATAAAATGAAAATGTCAGCGCCCAGTTGTTTTCCAGGACGCTACAGTCCATCCTATCGAAGTTCGGAGCAAATGCGGCGCTGTATGCCAAATCCATCTGTAAGTAGAATCGAGCGCCCAACAAATGCTAAAGCAAAACTGAGTCCGAAATTTAGCCAAGGAAAATGCCAAAAAATGCCCAATTCCATTTAGCAAATTCGTGCAACAATTTTGGGTTCTTTTGGGGAAACCGTTAACAATCTCGAACAGAGAAAATCCCCCAACAAATATTCTGATTTCGTTCTGCCGTCGGCACGATAGTTCACAAAATAGTCAAGATACCCTTCATACTCGTAATACTTTTACTTGAGGGTAGTCAATTACTAGGAACTTATAAAGCGCATGTTTAAAATAACATGAACATTTTGTAAGGTTTAGCTATAGCCCAAAATCTTATATAACAATATATTTCGCGAATTACCAAGAATTATTAACTTAAATAAAGTGCAAGCGTTGTCAAAGTTCAACAAATGTGGAAATTTCGTAACTTGAAAACGAAATTTATATTTCTTCATCGCAAAATTCTTATTTTTTTTTTTTTACTGCACTTCTAAATTTTCGTAAAGAAAGTTTTTGTGTGTTTTTTTGCAATAAAGCAAATTTTAAATCAAGAATGATTCGTATTTGGTTTAAGAGTGATTTAAGACAAAGCTGTAAATCTTCTATGCAGTTTTAAAGCTAGGAATGGTATTGTTTTTTTAATGTATGTATATGAAAATAAATGTTTTTTTTATAAAGAAATATTATAACAAACAGCTTAACTAATACTCTCATTAACAGGCGTGTTCTTAAGTCCAATTCAGTGTTTTTTAATAAATCAAACAAATATTTAAATATGCATCCTAATAAGTATGCTACTTAAAATTCAATTGGATTAATTTATTAAAAAGTTGGTGTATTTTTAGCTGCAACATTGTAGGAAATACAGTAATATTTAAAATAACCTTCTCCTTGTAAATTCTGTAAATAATATACATTTGCCCATATATATAACATAAATCTTATATAAGTATCACCTGTGATCAATCGTTCTTTCCCCTAAATGTAAAACTAGATTAAGTTGCCACTAAGGTAGCAGAAAACTTGTTTAAATAAATATACAAAATTAAAAAAAAAACATTGTAGGAAAGAAACACTTCGGAATATACACCAATTCTATGAAATTATATATTACTTAAATCGTAATGTATTTATATCGTTATAGAATATATAAGCCACCATTTTCTCCAATATTAGGATAACATTATAGGCTATCAACATGGCCCTTTACTAAGACATTGCTTAATCTTAGCCCAGATATCATTGCTCTACCTCGTCTATAATGAATCTTATTTTTTTTTAAATCGATTTCGCTTCCTTTTGAAATAAACTTTCAGTGCCTTCGTTTTAAAACCGCGTAGGGAAATGACAACCGTAAATGGATATGCGATTTATTTCAATTTCGAATTAAGTCTTGTCTGTCTTTATCTCTTCTTTTGCTTTCAATGTATTCGAAGCACTCTATAAATTTAGACTCGAATGAAAGTTAAGAATAAAAAGGTCTGATGCACAAACATATTATCAATCACGTTCTCAATTTTATATTCGCTTTAAATTGTTTAATAATTTCATAGCATATATCTAGGCGCATACAGATCAAGTCTAAAGCTTTAGGAATTTACCAAACAGCCAATTGGGGAGATAATGTATATGCAAAATGTCATATAGTATATATTATAATAGACAAACCTTCGCACACAAATGTTGTTACATACCCTGTATGTTCGTAAAATCTGAAGATCCTATTGAGATTGTAGCTTGCCCTACCTGAAGTATCACTGATATAAACACTCGGGGCTTTGAACTTTTTGCTCTTCTAGAATTTATCGTCCTGCGCTCGCTTCACATATATTTTTTTTGCATTTCTATAAATTGTGTATACAAACGTGCGGACATTACGGTTATTACTCGGGTCTGGGCTCAGACATGTTTATTTATAAATACGCTGCATACAGACACACAAACCCACACACACACACACACACACACACACACACACATGTACTTTCAGCAAAGCCAAAACGGAACAGAAAAGCAAATGCACTAAAATGAACAATATAAAATATATAATGCCATATAATAATAAGCACGAAAATAAGTGTGCTAGAATTTAAGATACCCTTTAGGCAAGTAGAGATTGAAATTATGCGCCAGCCCAAATAATTCTTACGTTAGTAACTCGATTCTTATGAGTTAAATATTTTTTATTATATCATGCTGGTATCGATAGGCACAATTTAAATCAATAAGGAAACAATCGATAAAATGGAAATAAAAATCAAGTTTGCAATATGTAGAAATATCTCAAGAGTTTGATGTCAGACCTAAAATATATTTGCTCTATAAAGAGTTCTTCTTCTCACAATTCAGATCAACATCCAGAACATTCTGTTCCCGAATGTTTTGAAATTATGTATTAATCAGTTAAGAAGAAGAAGAAGTTGTTCTGGACCGGATTTTGGCAACGCTTGTACTTGAGTTAAGTACAAAATTCATGAAGTATTCTCAGAATGCAAAACTAGAATATATTATATTCTAAAAAATAAAAAATAAAATTTATTTGTTTCTATAACCGTTTTAGAATCTCAGTCTACTTAGCAGATGTATTGATTGCAGGGTATAAACCCCAACTCTTTGTAGCATTTTAAATGCACTTGTGTGTGTGTGCGTGTGTGTGTGCGTGTGTGTGTGCATTAGTTGGTTAGTGCGACTAAAAATAAAGAGCAAGTAAATATTTGTCTTAATTATTGCGTAAATGTCGCCCGCTGCCCGCAGTTGCTGTTGGGTCCAGTTGGGGATGGGAGCACTTGGGGCTGTGGCAGATTTATGGGGTTGTGTTTTTTCTGTTTTTTCCTTGTTGCCGCGGCAGTTGTTGTTGTCGGTGGCGCTAATGGCGCCGAGTCCAAATGATGGGCGTAACCTTGAAAAGCGTTTTGTAATTTATTTACATTAAATATTTATTAACTATTGTTGGGCGACAAATAAAAAAGAAGTGAGGGCGCCATTAAAAATAGCCGAGCAACTAAGTTTCAAGGGAGCAGGGGGGCAGAGGGGAGAGGGGGAAGGGGGGGGGAGAGCAAAGGTGCATGCATAAATGAATGAAGGAAGCGACCAAAAGCAGACAGAAATTTGTGCAAATGGCAAATTGCCAGTAAAACAGAAAAGAGGAGAGAAAAGCAACAAATAAAGTTATCTGTGAATGGCCGAGGATTGAATACCCTTGCGAACAGAGAGCAAATGCCAGCTATAGTATATAGGAGGTCGATTCGGCCGACTGCGAATGAAGGAGCCAGGTGGACAGACGGACATGTTTTTATCGACGCGACTGTTAAAGCTAATCGTAAATAAAGCATATTTATCGCATCCAAGATATTTATGCTCTATGGGTTACAAAAATTCAAATACCCTTTGCAAGGGCATAAAAAACACAGAAAAAGGAAGATGAACAAAAATTTGATTGCACGCGACGCACAGGTGAAAGGTGGCGCGGGGCAGGTGGCATGTGGCATGTGGCATGTGGCAGGTGGCAAGTGGCTGGTGCTGCCAAGGCACATTCCACCTGCTGCGCTGCGGCAGCAACTCCCACACCCCCACCCCCGCCCAACTCACCCCAGCTGACTCCACCCCCTGGAGCCGGAGCAGCTCATTTTAATCTGGCACGGGGCACTTTAAAAACACTTACTGTAAATAAAAACAACGAACGCGTCGCCTTCTTAAAGGGACGAACAACTACATTTGCTTATCGGATTTAACAACAAGCTCCCCCCTCAACCCCCCGGCCAGTGGGCCCTCCCCCCATCTAGTTTTGGGCCACTTTTCGGCTTTTGAAACGCAGCAGGAAAAAGCGTATGGCAAAAGGCGAATGATCAAAGCGGCGGATTTATAGGATTTATGCGCTACCCTTGGCTGAGCGCATTAGGCAACGGCACCAGGGTGAACCAACGAGAGAGCGAGAGAGAGGAGGAGAGGGGGGGGGGGTGATAGCCGAAAGTACGCGCTTTGGCTGGTTACAGCAAACACTTAACGCCTTGCAGTCCATTAAATGGAAATTTGTCACAGACACAACACCGGCAAATGGACAGCGTGGCAAATGGACAGCAGCTCAAACAGAGGGGAGTTAACTGCCAACCCCCCTCACCTCCCCGCGCTGGGCATTTGTTTTCACGAGGCGCTAAATGAACGACCGGCCGGGCCGTTAATTTGATTTAAATATTCATAAACTGCATTAAATGGCCGCAACAAATGTGCCAATTAAACGGGGCCACAAACCAATCAAAATGCGATCAGAGCACTCGACAAGGAAGAAAGATATAGGACCAAGCGCCACTCCGCTCAGCAAGCTGGTCAGATACCCTGTAAGCTCAAGAGAAAGAACAAACAGGGAGCGAATCTTCTTTATCTGTGTTATTCAGTTTCCTAAATGCCTAAATACTTAGATACCTCGTATACCGATGACAAGCTACTTTCTTTAACTGAATACAAATTACTTATTTTAAAAACATTCAACTTTTAACTAGTTTTTAACTATATTTTTTTTTTAATATTTTTTAGCACTTATATATCCAACATTAACAGTCAATAAATACAGAATTTGTGGATACTTTATGAATTTTAAATTAAATTTGTATGCAATTTTTAGTTTCGGTGTTAAAAGGAGATCAAATATTATCTAACATAAAGCTAAAATACCACTTTTAATTTAAATATTGCGTTTCGTTTTTAATATGACATATTTGGATTTCTGAGATATATCAAGCCTAAAACTATTGGAATTCCGTTTTAAACTGATTTCATATACACATATATAAATTACATAAATACAGCAGATATCTTTTTTTGTGTCCGGCGTATTTTATAGGAAAATACCCCACAAATGTAATCGTATATATGAAACTTAAACTTAAAGTACAATATGAAAAACAAGGTACAATAAAAATAATGGATAGTGCTGGTGAAAAGAGATGGCAAACAAACAAAAAATTAGTTTTAGTTTGTTTAGCTTAGTTTGACATGTGGAAGTCAGCTTGTGTCAAACTTGGAAAATCTCTTCTGTTAGCGGATTATGCATTTTTGATTAGAGTAATTTGTAATAATAAAAAGTTATCTCTGTCAATGTAGGACGTGTACAATTTATTCGTAAACGCAAAACATTTATATTGTGCCTATATGCGTAAAAATACTGCGTATCTAGTTATTATTATTATTATTATTATTATTATTATTATTATTATTATTAAATATTGCATATATGCAATGAATTGAATGCTTTTTCGCTGATGCATATAAGCAGTATATACTGTATATGAAATTCTATATAACAAAAGGTGGTGATTTCTTTTTAATCAGACGAATGCAGTAGACTTTTAGAATATAAAATATAGTTTTCATCGCAGCAAGTGTTTGTGTAAAATAATCAAGTACATATAAAGGAATATCGAAATATAGCAGTATTTAAATCATAATAAAATATTTTAGTCAAGTAATTAAAATAATACAGAAAGAAGTGATATTTTTAATTTTTATTTTTATTTTTATTGTATAGGGATAGTATATTATTGAACGAGCTTCTCGAATGAAAATGCTTCTGTTTAAACTGTCTGGCATAGTTAACCAGGCAGTTTAACAAGCAGTTAGCATCGTTAAAGGAAAATAAACACATTTGCAAAACCAATACCAATACGAACTCAAGTCACAATTACACATCATTTAAAATATGAGAGCTGACTGAGAAAGTTGTCGTGCTTAAAGTTATTTATTTAGTTGTATCACATTTTTTATTTTTGTTTGCATTAGTTTTGTGGCTGCACTCGAGAGTCGCAATCGATAAAATTCAACATTCATTCAACATTCATTGCGTATCTGTTTACACACATCATAAATATTAAATGGCTGACAAGCAAAAAAAAATAAAATAAAAAAAGGAAAAAAGTAACCCAACACACACACACACACACGCACAACACACACATGCAGAGCGAGAGTGAAAATCACACATAACAGGACAGCAAAAAAATGAAAGAGCGAGAGAGAGAGAAACTAGAGAGCAGGCAGGCAGCAGTTGACTTGATTAATTTATAACACTAATAAAGAATTTATGTGCAAGTGTCAACCTGCAGTGCGGCCTTAAAGCACCACATCGCACCACCCGCAGTCCCCCCCCCCGCCGCCGCCATCCCCTTCGCCACTCACCCCCCACCCCGACTAAGTCTATGCAGCCGTCGAGCCAGGTCAAGACACACACAAAAATAACAAACTCGCTTGTGGGCCAAGCGGTGCGGTGCTTCGGTGGTGCGGTGGTGCCGCCTGTGGTGTTGCGGGTCTGGGCGATAATTTGATGAATGACTGCGCATATTAATTCATAAATTAATTTGTTGTTATGCGACGGCTGTTTCCTTTCATTGGCTAGCGCTCCGAGTTAAAGGTCCTTTCCGGGCAACCGAAACTGTTGCCTACTTTTCAGCGTGATTCCCAAAAAAAAGGAAACGAATCATTTGTCACGTTTGTGGTCGGCCAGAAATGGGCTGGAGCAGTACTTAGTAGAACGCGATTTAAATGTGCCGCGTAAGTGGGTTAGATTAGTTGGCTTAGGTTAGGTTTGGCTGGAATGCCCCTCAAGTAATTGGCCAATAATTATTACTTGCTTGTAATTAAATATTATTAATGTTATTAGTAATCATATGATCACTTTACTTTTATTTTACATATTATTAGATAGAACCCTTAAAACTCGCGTAAATAAAGATATATGAGAAAATAGTAAACCTACATATATGACCAACTGAAAATTATAAAAACTACATTTTGAACATTTTAATTTTCATAAAATATATTATTAAAAATAAAAAATGATTTTTCTATTATTAAGAAGAAATTGAATAAAAGGAATAAATAAAAGAATGAATAAAAAGGATTCATAGAATATGCGTTTAAAATCATGTGGATTCAAATCAATTTGTTTGAAAAGAGAAGAATGTCAAATTCGTGATTTCAAGTATGAAAGTTCTTGTAATGTGTATTCTGGACTTAATTTAAGAATACTATGAAATAAAGAATTATTTATTCTCTAATTCGGAGCACGCATCCAGAACATATGTATATATTGTTATTTTGAGCTTTGTTTCGTGACATCTCCTTACAATTATTTGCATAATTTACAAATATGAAAAAGAGAGCCACAGGACTTTCAAGGAACGTATTTAATTAATTTTCTTAATAATACATAAGTTAATACAGTTGCTCAAATAGCAAGCAAGCTAACAATTTTTATAGGTTTTATAGATAGAAGTATAAAATATTATAATTTTATACTCGTTTATGTTTTCATATTTCGCTGTCGGTTACACCCGACTGCAACGTTCTCACTTTTTGTAGGGAACCAGAGGAACCAAAAAACCTGAGCTCATATTTGTCGATATACAGGTTTAGAACCGAGCCAAAGACAACATTTTTTGCAGTCATGATGAAAGTATTATTATTTAATCTCGTTTAGAAGTTATATTTCCACTGCCCAAGTTAAAACACGGAATATCTTCAAGTTACACTTAAATTTGGTAGCTAGAAATCTGTAATAAAGTTAGGAATTTCTCCAAAACAACTGCAGGAGATTCCCAAAGCACATAAATATTTATATAGCTATAAAGAACGAGAGCAAACTTCGTCAACTCATATGCCCGCCATATCGAAGGGGTTTAAAGTAACTCAACTAACCACCTGGCTGGCCGAAAGGAACAGTATTTATTGTGGTGTGTGTGTGTGTGTGTGTGTGTGTGTGTGTGTGTGTTACTGCCAACATCTGGCAGGGAAGTGTGGCCATTAGCTCGAGCGCGTCTGCATGTCCGGTTGTTGGTCCTAATGGGGCAAGCAGGGCAAACAAACAGTTGCCACGCCCCCAGCGAAGTGGGGCGGCCAGCTTTAAGGGCAGCCGAGCGGGCTGGGGATGTGGGCCGGGTCCTGCGCGCACACGGCCACATGTCTAAGGATAACGGGTCGCAAGGTGCATTAAAAATGCGCAACATTTTGATTTCTTGAATGGCCGCCGCACGGCTATTGCGGTCCTGCGGCGCAGTCCTGGGCCTCGAAAGTCCTTGCCGGCGTTGTAATGGCTGTTTCGTGGGCCTTACTCCTTTCGCTGCGGGCAACTTTCGCCCACCAAATGAGCGACTGCCATGTGTCTGATGTCCTGCATGTCCTCTGTGTCCTGTCCTGTCGTCCTGCCGTCGCATTTTCAAGTTTTGTGCGCATCTAAATAATTGATCAACTGTAAAATTCGTGCGCGTCACACACACACACACACACACACACACACATAAGGCATTCGCCAGCATGTAAAATCGATAAGCCTGTAGGAATAAGGACCACAATGGCGACATCGGGACTCCAACCAAAACCCAGAAAGCGCCAAGAATATTTTCAATATTATTTATTTAAAAACCCTGCACGCAGCGCCCGCCCGGAGGGAGGCGGCTGGGAGGGGGCGTGGTGCCACGGAAAATCAATATTAAGTACATACGAGATGAACGAATGATGCGACGGCTCTCTGGCGCCTTTAAAGAGTATTTCTCGTATCCGCACACTTTTCATTTTCCAACACTTTTCTTATGTAATGCTTATCTTGGCTTAAATAGAACATTAAACGTGAAGATAATTATATAAACGAAATAAATGGCTGGAGCTTTAAAAAAAATACCCCGTGAAACTGACAAAATTTTTGCCACATTTATAAATAAATAGTGTCAAAGAGAGTTTATTGAATACAAAGTCCAGCATTTAATTAAGATCTGGTTGAGCGCAGGTGTCACGTCGCGAGGTTTCACTGTACATTCCCATGCATTTAAGTCAAAGCGACATCTGAATTTGATTTGATAACTGTCTCCCCCTCATCCATGAATAAACTCGTACATACATATACTATCCTTGTTTGTCTCGTCTTTTCAGAGTCGTTTATTAGAAGATGCTTCCCTATTATGCAATTCGTGGTCAGCACGTCAGAATGTAAGTTAAACCACAGTAAACTCCAACACACACGACTTGATTTAGTTAATAAACGAAACAACCAAAAAAAACAAAATAAAACAAAATCATAAATGTTTAAACAAAGCGAAAAGAACCCCTCTAGAAAATTCCTTTAACAACAACATTCGATTCATTTAATATTCGATAAACGCTGACATGGGCTTCCTACATAGTTTATACGATCTTTTCAAGATGTGCCAAATTCTTTGGCGTGGGCTCCATTTTTTCTCATATTTGTTTTCTTCCATATGCTTTTGAAGTTTGTTCCAGTTTTCCGGATTTCCCCGATTCCAACCTCTCTTTTCGCCGTGCTTAGAGTGACATGTGCCTAATTGTGTTTCTCCGTTCGCTTTGTTTTCTCTTCGACACAGGGTGATATTTTTGCGGGTATCAACGACGGCATTCTCAGCAGAGCGGAAGCTCTCGCCGCCGTCGACATACAGAAGCACCAAGCCCAGCATGTACATAGCCAAATGCCCTCCCAAATCAAGCACGATGTGATGTACCATCACCATACAATGAGTGGCCCCCCGCAACGTCCGCTTCAGGTAAGTTTTCCAGCTCCATAAGCCCTGTACATAGATCTTGCCAACTGCCTGCAATTGCCCTCAATTTGTAGGCCAAAAGATATGTTAACCCAATTCGAATGTATTTAGATACTGGGAGAAAGCGAAAGGAGGGAAAGTAAAGAAAAGTTTGGAAAAATACATTAATTTTAGCGGTTAGTGTATGGAAAAGTCTTGTCACAAAGTAGTTCACAATTTACGAAAATAAATTGCTAATTTTATTATTTTAAATGCAGATAGGGAAAATACAAAATTATTTTCGCAAAGTTATGAAAGTCGGAAGTTATAGTATAAATTTATAAATATAAATTTGTTAAGATACAAAATTGAAGCACGAATGTTTCTAGGAATTGTTAAAAATTTCAAATGAAAAAGCTTTTGAGATCAAATATTTTCCTTGTGTTTGCAATTCTCACTAAATTGTTTTGAGTAATTGCAATTTCTTAGTAATTTTGGCGAATTGAATCGAATTTGCCGGAAATATTATCAAATGGTTGAATTGGCGGGTGTGTGTGTGTGTGTGTGTGTGTGTGGCGGATATGGGATATCATCCGTTTAGCTGCCGTTGCAAACTTCGCTCTGTGCCACATTTTATGACAGTCATTTTGATTGCAACAACAACAATGGCAAGAACAACGACAACGGCGACAACTTCAATTTCCGCTTCTGGTGGTCACATGCGTGCTGTGTGCGAGTGTGTGTGTGTGTGTGGTTAATTTGAAATGTTTCTTTAATAAAATTAAAATTGTGACGTGTAAGCCTTCTGGGAACGGGCCACGTGACGGTCGTTTGCCAGGTAAGCACATCATGATTCGTGTCGTTAATTGTATTGTACCGCCACTTCAGCTCGAGGCGGGCGGCCTGTGGGCGGTGCTGGTGGAGGGCCCAGTCCCGCTATTCCCATTTGGCAGGCGGAGGGGAGGGGGGGGGGGGTTTACCGCTGCCCGGTGCGGCCGGTGGTTGGAACTCTATTAGAAGTTGATTGTAATCAAATTACACAAGCAACCTGTTCCAATATCTCCAGCTAGTTGCTGGGTAGTTATTTCCCCGTTCGAATGCGAGGCGTTCTCGCTGTTGTTGCTGTAATGCCACTTGTTTTCGACACAATCGAGCATGACGAAAGTGCGCGCTGTCCACGCGCCGTCGCCGCCGGTGGTTGTTGTGGTTCCCCAGCCCACATCCCTGCCCAATACCCGTTCCCTGCCTTGACATACGCTCGGCACGGCACTCACGGCACTCACAGCACTCACAACACTCACTTGAGTCGCAGCTTACCCCATTGCGCTTCGAGTTACCGCGTTGGGTCTCAGGTGCAACAACCGTCGACTATCCTGGGACTTGGGCATCCCAGTGCAATAGCCGTAAAAGGCCTACTTTCAGAGCATATTGAAATCCCATCGCCTGCGAGCTGAGCTGGTTAACATAGGAATATATCTATAATTAATAAATGAAAATGGTTAATATGGGATATTGTTAGTCGAATACTTACTCTTATAGGAAATATAAAATACGAAGGAGTTGGCTATTAATTATACAAGAAACGGAATTTCTCACAATCAATTGAACGAGATATGGGCTTCTTCCATGTCAAGCTGAAGTCCTTGCTAATTAAAAGAAAAAAAAACACTCGCTGCGTGCTTTATACTGGCATTTAGTATGCCCATATATTAATAATAATTATAACTCGTTTGCATGCAGTAAGATTAATTCAGGGTAAGCGAATAAGCAATCGACGCCTGTCCAGCCCGGTTGGAGCAGCGGGACGCCTTTGGAGAGTTGTGGGCAGCTCAGATCCGAGGCCAGATGCGCTATTCGTTCTATTTTTTCAAGGCCCATTGCCCGGCTATTTGCATTCTTATGTGGGATTTGCCAGCAGTTGTGCCAATTTTTTGTTCATAACTTTTTAATTTTGTTTTTGTTTCGGTTTTTTGTTGTGTGTGCGTGTGTGTGTGTTTTTTGTGATTTCGATAGTTGTAGTCAATTGAATTATTTGTTTCCATACTCGACGTGGTCTCCCACGTCAAATATTTAGGGCCAGTTCAGTTCGACAACTTGTGAAAATGTTGGATTAGGTGCTGTTGGTGGTGTTATTCGGTAGATAGTGGTTGTGGTTAGTGGTTCTGTTTAGTGGTTTTTTTGGTTAGTGCTGGCCAGTGGGAATGACCTAGTCGGCCGCAGCTGGCCCTAGCGCGGGCTGGACGACAGCCGGCGAACCTTCGAGTCCCGCCCGGCGCACTTGCAGCTGCAGCTGCAGCAGCGACTGCCCTCGGCCATCGTGTACTGGACGTCGTACAGGGCATTGGCGGCCGCGTCGACGGCGTCCTGAAACTGCAACTGCTGCTGGCCGCCGCTGTTCGGGTCGAGGCCGTAGAGTGTCTCCTTGTGGCCATAATAGAAATCAGCGTATTGCAAACGCCGGCGCTCAAAGTTAGTCAGATATCGACGCCATTGGCGCTCGAAGTGCGCAAATGAGAACTCCTCCTCGCTGCTCTTCTCCATGTCGCCCATGGTCAGGTCCGGCCTGGAGTTGGCTCTGGCACCAGCGTTCTGATTTCCTGCCATATCTCGAGTCAAGTTGGATGTTGGAAGTTAACCAAATGCTTTGTAGTTCTCTAACACATGTTATGAATAAGCTGAGAGTGCTTTCAAATTGCTAAACTGAAAACATCCGTGTTCCTTCGCCCCAACAAATTGGTATTTGACGTTAAAAGCGTCGCCTTCCTTTGCCCACACTTTAGGAATTGTTGTCTAGACTAGATTTTCATGAAATCAAAATATTTTTTCTAACCATCTTTGATCGATGCTTGACTCAGTGAAAATCATATTGAAGCCATTTTATAAATTATCTACATACACTCATTTATTTATTCACTTATGCTTTCTGTATCACATTGTATCCCAATTCAATTTATCGCATTATTCAAATATTACTTTACTTTTATTTATTCTCGTTTTTTAATAAGAAATAATTCTTTGAAGAAAAATTGAATCATTTGAAATTTTTATATTTTATATTCTATTAATTAATATTCTGTGAATTAAACTCTAATAATAATTACATTTATTTTTCATTTCCGAGGTGGAGAATTCAGTTTTTTTTTTTTCAGAAACAATCGGATCTGAACTCAAAAATAATTCATACCTGTCTTAAGAATACAATTTCCACCGAGCGTAGTTTTCCACTTCCCGTTCCACTCGCAGACATTCCATTAACATGATTCGACGAGCATTCAAAGTTTACGAGTGGAACACAGAGAAGTTTCGACGCCACTTACCCACCCCCCGGCCTTGCCCATCACCTGTCACTGGCCGCCCAGCCGCCCCCTGGCATTAGTAACTTTAAAATTTTCCGCTTGATTTGATGGCTGCTGTCTATCAATTCCGGTAACATGTGTCATAAGCGTTATGCGAATGCCATAAAACCAACCCACGCCGCCGCTCTGCCACCCACCTCCAACTGTAAAAACATTACGAAACTCATTAAATTAAAGTAATTTACGTTAGAGCTGCCCCCACACCCCCCCTCCCCCACTTTGTGGTCCACAAAATGTGCAAGTTTTGCGAGCATATGAAGAGCCAATTACGAGCGCACCGAAAAGGGTAAATAGAAGAGCAAATATAATGCTAATTAAAATAATCATATCCATCATAAAACACAGTGCCTGCCAAGGGGTGGGGACGGGCAGGTTGCCGGCATTTGTAACAATTACAAATGGGCCCAACAACAACGATTTCATAGGCGTAAAGCAGATTTCGCAGCAGCGCGAGATGCAGATGGCGGGGGGTGGGGGAGGCAAGGGGTTGGGCAGGCCTGGCAGGCAAAAGTAGCTCGGCCACTTTGCAGGCATTTATCACAGATTTTGCACCAGCTACCAAAACAACAGCAACAACAAGGGCCCTAGGCTAGTGCCGGGCAGTTCCCGGGTGGGTTTCCATATAGCCCAACCCTATATATATATATGTATATATAGCATAGTATGTACCTAAGCGAAAGAAAAAATAAATAAAAGTACACTTAATTCAATTTAAATTACACTTTCATATTTCCGGCAGCACCGGACCCAGGGCCCGAGGGGCCCCAGAGAGAGAGAGAGAGAGAGAGAGAGAGAGAATGAGAGGGAGAGCGAGGGAGGGAGAGAGACCTGCCCGGATCTGGTAGCGGCATATCCATTAGTATTCGCAACATATGGCTCAATTTCCCTCAAATCATTTTCCAACACACGCACGTCCATGACCCCGCAACGGGGTGATGTTACACTGTAACCCCTCCCCCAGCACCCGCCTCGCTGCAACCCCCTCGCAGGCAGCCCTGCAGCCGGCAACCACAAGTGGTTTATCATATTGAAATTCATTTAGTGCACCTGTTTGATTTTTGTCATATCGTGACCAAATGTTGAACCAAACTGCTCGACCGTCTCAGTCCCGCGGTGCCGGCGTATTATTTGGTAAATATCGTTAACTCTCCATTGTCACTCGGCACGCAATCAAATTCCACTTAGGGGACAACAAGACAAGAGAGCGAAAATAAAAGCCGCTGGAACCACCAAATTGGCGCCCGTGCGGCCGGGTGGGTAGCCCAGCAAACAAATATTTGCCGGCTTCGCATTTGTGGAACATCAACTTGACCCGACGCCATCTGATACTATCGGGCACGGATTCCGCAATTCTCCAGCTTGTCTCGAGGATTGCCCAGCTCCAGCCTAACTTAGCCTAACTCTCTCTCTCTCTCTCTCACTGAACATGTTTCATCCATCTTAAAATCTTTCACTCCCTCCTTTCCCCTACTTCTTCTCTATCCAAATCTATCCCTAATTTTGACTTCTCTCTACTATTCGGACTATTTATTGAGCCATAATCGAATGACAATTAGCTTACTCTCACTTCTTTTCTCGCTCTCCTTTCTAATAATATTAATTCATTTATTAGCTATTGCTTTGTTTTTACCTTTTTATTCTGTCTTTCTCACTCTTCTCTCTCTGTCTATCTTTCTCTCAGCTGTACTTTCGTTGGTAGCAATAATCCTCTTTCTCAAATTCTCTCTTCTCAAAGCAAATATCTCCATTCTCCCTGTCTCTATCAACTTCGCTACAGCTGTGACCGCTTTGCACATTTGCATAATTAATCGATTGGCCGTTCTAGTTATCGATTGTTATGGTATTTATCAACACTAGATTGACATGATTAAATATGTAACCATATTTAATATTGCACCATAACAAAACGATGGACAAACACCAAAGACAAAAAAAAACAAAAACAAAAACAAATATACTTACATACACGACAATTTTCAGATTAATAATGCATTAAGTTTGCTTAGTAGGCCCTCGTATACCCAGTAAATGGCTGCAAGGGGGCATGCTCGAGTCGAGGTCAGAGCTCATATTTAAGGATAATTTTGTAATTTTTCTCTCTCTTCACTTATTCAACTCATGACACCATTTTGCACTATATCAAAGTCTGGCCTAAAATAATCCTTATTTCAGAAACGATTTTTATAATCCCTGACTCAAGTCTACGAATTTTTGTTAATTTAATTTAATTTTTTAATATTTAATTTTTATTAACATAAAATATTACATTTGTATATTAAAAGTCATTTCATTTTAGATTAATAATTATTTTTTGCTTAAGTCACCTTGATTTAAGATCACAAATTGTGGCCATATCTCGCCGTGAAGATATTGCAGGGTATCTGCTCGTCGATCGCCGTCAACGGAAGCGTTCTTTTCTTGCCGCTAGCCTGGTGAAAGTTTAGCGGTTTTCGGATGTCTGCGTGTGTGTGTTGTGTTGTGTTGTGTGTATTGTGTGTAGAAAGCTTTGTGTCATCCAGTGACAATTTACGGCCCGCTCCTAGCCACGGCCCAGATCCCATTTGCCATTCGCCGTGTCCCATGTCCACGTCAGTTCAGTTCAGTTCAGTTCGGTTGAGTCTAGCGTGGTTTGGGCTCCTCCTCCTCCCCCTCCCCCCCTCCCCCGCTGCCCTCTTTGGCTCGACTTTTGTTTTGCTGTCGTTCCGTTGATTCATTTATTTATTTAGTTTTCTTTTCTTCATCAATTATTTAGCGCTGCGTCTGTGCGCGGTGCGTTGTCTTTTTATTGCAAGACAATCAAAGGCAGAGACCAAAAGGACACGAGACCGAGGCGGACGTGGACAAATAATGCCAGTATGATGACATGGACACCATAGAAATGCGCCTGCCCCGTCGGCTGGCGGGGTGTGTGAGGAGGCGTCAACCTTTGGCATTATAGCCGTAACATGTCCACGGACGTGGTCATCGCTCATACGCCCGGGCTGCCGGCGTTTGCGAATAGCCGTTACGCAATTACACGACGCGACACAATTCCAAATTGCACTTTCGCCAGCGCAGAGCTCATCTATTTTTTAAGCGCATGCAAAGTGCATATAACCGTAATTTGATTTGCAACCCCCTCCCCTTCAGCCAAAGTCGATTGCAGCTCATGCAAGATTGAGTGCGTGTTCAGGTCCTGATTGCCCAAATTGCAGCTTACAAGTGACTGACAACAATAGTTTCAACTTTGTGCTTTGTCCTTCCACTCGAAGGAAACCAACAAAATCGAGAAAAAAAAAAATAACAAAAATGCCAACTTTCCACTTTTTAGCTGCACTTTGCAAACACGTCCCTCAATTGAATTGAATAAGTGCAGTTAGCTGTTGGCCAAATGCAAGGCTGATGTCTTTTATTGGGCTATTTATAGAATGCAACCCAAGCCGAAAAGTATTTAGGGCCTGTTGCAAAAGAAGACGTTCAACTAATTAAACGAGCGGGTATTAAATCTGGCTGAGTATTTCATTGCTACTTCATCTACGAATATGGGGATTTCTTCTGTGTGGTCTCCTAGCTGGTATATTTTGACGTATACATAAATTACTTAATACTTTGCAAAATTGTGAAACCGAATCAAGATTTTTATTTTAAAGAGAATAAAATAAAAACGTAAATCATCTTAGATATAATCGAACATCAATATTGTATAAATAAGTACAAATTTCTAGTCTAAACAAAAATATTCTTACTTAAAACAAAAAGCAAAAGTGTTTTATATGGCGTACTTTATCTGATATCTGCTATTTAGGAATCCCTAAAAGTTCAAAAGTTTTACTACAAAAGTTTCCACACTCGAAGCTAAAACAAATCAAATAGATGTTCTGATGATGAAACCTATAACTATTTATTTCTCGAAAATTCTTGAGAGGTAAAGGGAGCTGTGTACGCGATTCGATGTCAGATAACGCGCTGACTTTCGATTTCAAATCAATCCGAGCATAAGTTAAGCCCACTGCCCGAGGAGCACCTGGCAGAGAGCCCAACAAGGAGGCCGAATAGTGGAATCGTGGGGGTTGGGTGGACAAATGGCAGTCGGTACCCCTTTCAATTTGCGATGACACTTAACAGGTTAACCTGCCTAAAGCGCACATCAACGCATCGCTTGACCCACAGCGAACCCTCCGACAAACGCCTGGAAAAACCGAGCATATGTAAAACTTAATGCAAAAACAACTCGCGCCGGGGCTGGAGGGCTCGAATAGCTCGGGAAACTGGCAACAACAACTCTGCAATTATCAGTTACAAATGCTCAACCAAAAGGCGGGTAACAAACACCATTAGATATGCCCAAAAAAAAAAAAAAAAAAAAACATAAGGCCGTCGAGGGGGGAGCCCAACAAGAGGGTTGCATTGTTGTTGCTCTTTTTTCACATGCTGTGTTTTTTGTTGTTGATTCGAAATATGTTTTGAGCATTTGCAATAAGGTTGTTATTTACTTACAGCGAAGTGAGCATCAAATTGATCGTATTAATGGCCATAACTAGTTTATCCCGCCCATCTTATCAGTTCGAGGGGATTAAGCGCAGATTTCCATTACCAGGCCGGAGGGTGGCTGATGCCGCAATCGCGCCGTCTCGCTCGCACTCGCTCGCCTGCACAGACAGAACATTAATGCAATTTCAATGGTCAGTGCGAGAACACTCTTTTTCGATTTGGCATTGTTGTTGTTGCTGCTGCTGCTGCTGCTGCTGTTTGATCCGCTTGTTTTTTATGCCCAGTGCCGCCCATACGATTTGGTTTTAGCCACGTCCGAAGGGCTGCTTGCCGGGGCTGGTGCGCCGGGCAACTCCCACAGGAATTCGCAGGCAATATAACTGAAAGCAGAAATGAAGATAACAGTCGGCGCGGCAAGTGCAAATCCACCCGTCCATTTAACAACTCGTGCCACCCCACCCAGCCGCCCTCGCCCCCGGCTGAACCACCTGACGCGCCCATTCGCATCCGCACTCGCATCCTGATCCGGAGCGCGTACCTTTTGCTAACCAACTAACTGCCTTTTTGCTTGGCGCGTCTGTGGGCGCTTCAATGGGTGGTTCGGTGGTTCGGTGGTGTGGGCCTTGAGCCGCCTGTTACGCCTCTGTTTGATGCTTGTAAAGACCACTTTACCCGCTATAATAAAAATAAATCATAATATTCTGCGCCCCTCGTCGCGACCGGCTCAAAAACTGTGGCAGACACAACCTGTGCGAGGGTTCGCACAGTGGTACCAAATTGATTTCGATTGGTTGAAAAAGAAAATGTACTTGAAAAATAAATTCATGTCGAGATAAATAATACACAAATATATGCGAAAATAGAAAAGGTTAGTTAAATAGAGGTACTCGCTGGCAAAGCAATTTATTGAGCAACGAGTAGTTTAACTTACAACAACTCAAACCAAAAAACGAGTGCAATTTTCTACTCGAAAATTAACATGAAAATTAAGCATGAATTAAACTTTAATTGCTGCCATTTAAACAGCCAAAAAAAAAGTAACGAGTAAAGCTAACGAGTAAAATCAAACGATGGATGCGATGGATTATCCTCTTACAAATCGCTGCTCTCGCTGTTTCTTCAAACTGGCGAGTATTTATATTCAGTTGGAAAATTCCTAGACCTAGTTATACTGTTACTATCGATTGTAGGATAGGAAATTGCCATTTATCATTTCCATAATGAAATTGCAGTAATATGAACTCAAAAGCAATCGATGTCGAACCACTGTAAAGCTGCACACACACACACACACACACGCACACGCCGGCGTTTAGCTTGTTTGCCGGTACTCAGCGCTCGGGTACCCGTCGCTCGACAGTCGGCGCACGGAACGGAGCACGGTACTCGGCACTCCGCCGCCGCTGTCGTCGTCCATGTTGCGAGGTTGTAACCCCGGATAATGTACTTAATGCATCTACATATTAATGTCGCCCGAAAACCTGTGCAAGCCAACAGAACGCCCCCGCCCCGCTACGCACCGCACTGACATCCTTCCTTCGTCCTGCCGTCGACAGTCCTCACCGGCTAGTGGCATGAATAGTATTTTCTATTACTCGGCCGTATTGTGGTCCCCCGTGTACGCGTCGTCCTTGCCGGCTGGCTGTGCCTTTTGCTTTTTGTTGTTTTTATTGCACAGGGGTCGCCCGCCCTCGCCTTCTGCCGTGAGCCGTGTGATTGCCGCTACCCGGAGCTACCGGGTAGCCCGTACCCGTCCCGGTACGGCTGCGATTACACTTGTTCCGGCAGCGTCGCCGTGCGTGCGCCGTGCGCCGAGCGCGGGCGGGGGCGCTGCTGCGGGCCCGGCTATATTGATATGTCTCCCAGAAGAGCTGCCAAGGCAGCCGGCAGCGCAGTTAAGCTGGGACCGCAATGTGTAAAAAATTACGAGCTACATTGAAAATAAAAATGAAAAGAAGAAGGAAGGAAAAAAGCGAAAATGTGAAACGCCTGGGAGTTAGGTCTGACATTGGGTGGTGCTGGTGGTGCTGGTGGTGCCGGTGGTGCCGGTGGTGCTGCTGCGACTTGTTTCGACTCGTCGCGCCTGTGGCACGCGTGATGAGCCAGCAACAATATGCTAACCCTGAATTTCCGTAGATCTCACGCACTCCGCCGACGACCGCCTTCCCCCCTGCCACGCCCCTTCCAGCACTCAACTGCTGTTGTTATTCGCAGCTACTTTATGAGTCGCCTGGCCGCTGGAATTTCGCGCAGCCACATTTAAAAGTCCTGGAATCTTAAATCTCGTCTTGAACCCAACACGCATTGCAAAAGCGTTCCTGATTCGACGCTAGCTTGATGCTGCATCTAACTAATATGTATTTTAAAAAATAGTTTTGTTTATTTTAAAAAAAATCAAATTCGAATATTACTGCCGAGTGTAACCGACTGCGCAATACTCGTTCACAGAATAACAGCTGAGGGGGAAAATACAGATTTAATCGGAAAGAAATCCTTACACTTTATCTGACGCGGGTATAAACGAATATCCGCGTCTCTAGCTGCAACAGCACGACGGACATTGTACAAACCCAATACACTCTTTTCACTTCTTGATAGAGTAAAAAACGTAAATTTTTTAATATATGAAGCAGGCAGAAGGAGGCTTCTCCGACCCCGTAAAGTATATAGATTCTTGATCAGCATCACTAGCCGAGTCGATTGGGCCCTTTCCGTCTGTCTGTCCGTCTGAGAAGCTAGAGGGCTCAACTTGGCCTTTTTAAGACTATTCTGTTAACAGCCAAAATTGACAAAAATTTCGACATTTAGAGTCCTAAAATTTAGAATTCGAATTTAAAATTTAAATTTTCGATTGTCCTTATTAATATGCTCCAAAACTTAACAAAACACAAATTCCTGAGCCATTTGCAGTCCTGACGTGCAATTGCACTGAACAGGTTGCAAGGCACTGAAACTTGAAGGACGGTGTACGCATGTCCTGGGAATTGTCCAGGCAAAGAAAACTAAAGAAAACAAGGAATAAAACTTTTGTGACGGCGACGGCGACGGCGACGGCGACGGCGGCTGCTGCGTCGCGAGGGCAAATGGTAAAAAGTAAGAGTGCATGCGTCTAGGGTATCCGACTGGCAGATACCCTAATCTTTCGCATTCCAATTATAGTAGATAGTAAACTGATAAACTGATACTTAACGAGGTGACTTAAGGCATACAAGCCGATTTTCTACACACACCCCAAGGCTTCGAGGATGCCTGCTCGTGCAATATACCCGTTCTAAGGGCAGCTTTCAATGGGTATAGAGTATAAAAAGTGAAAGTTAGTACAGACACGTCCTGCATGCTGCGTGCTGCCCGCCGCTCGATGCGTGTTGTGGCCCTCGCCCCGTGTCCTTTGTCCTTTGTCCTTCGTCCTTTGTGCTCCTGTGCTGCGTTATAAAAATAAAATAAAATCTATTACGTGGCAAACCACCCCCCACATTTATGTGGCAATTTGTTGTTTCTTGATTGTGTGTGCTCTGGCATCAGCGTCGCTGCCGGCGTCGCGGCCGGCGTCGCAGTCGAAGCCGAACGTAAAGTGTATCATTTTCCCATTTGGCGGCAAATGCGACCCCTTTTCGCCGGGGCCAGGACACGGCACGGGCACTTCTCGCACTTTGTCTCAATTCCCAACTGTCAAGTACTCCCCCCCCCTTCCCTCCCCACAGTGCCCTCCCCTCGCTGTTGCAATTTATGAAGATTTGTGTGGCCGGTGCGGCTGTGCACAGGAGGGTTGCTGGCCACGCCCCGTCGGTTAAGACCGCCCTAGTGCACTTGTTTTGATTTGTTTGGAATAATAACAGATGCTTACCGTTCATATTATTCATTGTTCAAATTATTAACGCTTGACAATAAAAATTGTATTTGAACAGCTCTCGAAAGCGATGCCCACAGCCCGGTACGGCCGCGTTCCGTTCCGTGTTGGCCTGTGGGCGCCAGCGGCCGCAGCCGCAGCAGCGGCAGCAACAGTCGGCAAATTGCAATTTGTGCAAATATTTATGTACATTGAAAATTACTCATTTGTGTAACACCAATTAATTTCAACAAACAGCAACAGCCCGGACAACAACAACAATGGGACGGCCATCCATTTATAAGGAGCTACGTGCCATTGTTTTTGTTGTCCTTTGCTTTCGCCTCTGCCCCGGCCCCGCCCCCTCTCCTTCGCCCATTCACTCGGGTTAAACAAATGGAAAATGAGGTCTTTTGTTTCCTAAAATAAACGATGTTTGTTTGCGCTCTGCTTGGACCTCCCCACACACCCCCGCTCCCTCTCCAAACTCACTTGTGCAGGTGCTCGCAAGTTGGGGTCCCACTGATTATTAGCCCAAATGCATTTGATTTTCGGTTTTTGCTTTAGCAAATTGCCCCTCACAAATTGCCACTTCAACTTTTTGTTTATATTGCAATTTTTCAACACCCACCCCTAATGCCACCCCCCCCCCCCCCACCACCCCAAGGTTCCTAACAAATTGCAACTAATTTGACAAGCTGACGACTCTAGCGAGCGAAAAAGAAAACCCCAAATGAACCTTCAGTTGATTAACGTGTACTTCAAGCTAGCGAAATGAACTCTTAAAGTCCCCAGCTAACTGAAAAAGCTGAAATCCTTTTCTGAGAAGCGCAGAGAAGGGCTCAAAAGCTGAGCGTTGCAGCACAACAAAGTTTAATAGCAGTCAGTAACTGAAACATTTGATCTCCTGGTAAATTTGAAAGACAGCAAATCATTTTTGCACCCAATAACAAATTAAATTATTCAATTCAAGTAATTGAATGATCTTAATGGGTTGCTCAGTAGGCTGCGAATCACCCTTTCAGAATATAACGCTGAATGCACAGAAAACATTGCTTATCAGGGTCAGTGAATTTTTAACGAACCTATGCAGAATCGCAATAGCAGAGAAGCTAGCATTTAAAAAAGCGGAAAGCGAGGTAAATGCACAGAATTTATATGTCTCACAATAATTCAAAAATACTCACATTTATATAATATGTATATTTAATGCCTGGGTTTTTGTAAAGGTTGAGTCGTCTAGTGTTTAGAGATGCTCTAGAGCAATGATATTTTAAGTTCTTCTTTGTGTCACATTCGTAAACGTTGTGTGCGAAATTACTCGAAGAAACAAAAGAGGGACAGGGGAATAGGAATAGGTAATAGAGAATATAGTAGAGTAGAATATAAGAGCGACTCACATTTATATAATATGTATATTTAATGCCTGGGTTTTTGTAAAGGTTGAGTCGTCTAGTGTTTAGAGATGCTCTAGAGCAATGATATTTTAAGTTCTTCTTTGTGTCACATTCGTAAACGTTGTGTGCGAAATTACTCGAAGAAACAATAGAGGGACAGGGGAATAGGAATAGGTAATAGAGAATATAGTAGAGTAGAATATAAGAGCGACAGAGAGAGGTAATAGAGATAGTGAGACGGAGAGAGACAGCGAGAGCGAAATGCCAATAGAGAATAATGTTTAAAGCCAGAGAGAGAGAGAGAGAGAGAGAGAGAGTATTAAGAAGAAATATAGAAGATTAGGATTGTGGTTGCGTTCAAGAGAGTTAAGCAAATTAAAAGAGAGAGTGAGAGAGTGAGACAGAAAACAAGAGATAATGTGGAATACGACATTACTGTTATGAATAAGCTACAAACAAGAATCCCAGAGCACTGCCCAGTCGTATATGCCTCACTCGTAATTATTTATCTTTCTTTATATACGTTTGGAAATACATTGAATTTCGTATTTTAAAAGACGTGATTGGGCAATACTCAATATCGGCCCAACTGCGCGCTTGACAAACGATATTTTGATATATACTTCAAATGGGATACACGAAGCTGTTCGATTCGATATGGTAGGGTGTTTGGGTATATTGACAGTCGACCTGGAGTTAACATTCATTCAGGGGGGTACCAAAAACAGAACAACAAAAGGAAATAAAAAAAAGGAATCCAAAAACTTCGTCTCGATCCCAGTTAAAATTCCAAATTTTCGAATACTGCAATCTGTTCGGACATCCCCATTGGCATATCAGATAACAGTTAATAGACAAAGTAAGATAAGAAATATATAAAAAAATAAAGAAATAAAAGAGAAGAAGACGACAAAAACGACACCAACAAAGTACGGCAAAAAAAAACCAAAAAAAAAAAATAAACCAAACACAATTTGTAAGCGTTGCGACGGAACTTATCAATTGGCTAAAAGAAGGAAGAATTTTTTTAAAGGAGTTTTGACGTGATTTGACGGTCAGAGAAACATCGTTCCGACGGCGTCCCAAGCGATCACCCGACAGCCGCAGATCGGCAATACCGGCCAGAAACCCGGTGACATGGCCGAGGTACTCAACTTGGACAACATAATTGCGAGGCTGCTCGAGGTGCGCACGGCCAGGCCCGGCAAGAACGTTCAGCTGAACGAGACGGAGATCCGCGGCCTGTGCCTCAAGTCGCGCGAAATCTTTCTGGCGCAGCCCATACTGCTGGAGCTGGAGGCGCCGCTGAAGATCTGCGGCGACATACATGGCCAGTACTACGATCTGTTGCGCCTGTTCGAGTACGGCGGCTATCCGCCGGAATCGAATTATCTGTTCCTCGGCGATTATGTCGACCGCGGCAAACAATCGCTGGAGACAATCTGCCTGCTGCTCGCGTATAAGATCAAGTACTCCGAGAATTTCTTTCTGCTGCGCGGCAATCACGAATGCGCCAGCATCAATCGCATCTACGGATTTTACGATGAGTGCAAGCGACGCTATAGCATCAAATTGTGGAAGACATTTACGGATTGTTTTAACTGTTTGCCGGTTGTGGCAATTGTTGACGAGAAGATCTTCTGCTGCCATGGCGGACTTAGCCCCGATCTGACCTCCATGGAGCAGATCAAGCGGATTATGCGCCCAACCGACGTGCCCGATCAGGGACTGTTATGCGATTTACTTTGGTCCGATCCGGATAAGGACACCATTGGCTGGGGTGAAAACGATCGGGGCGTTAGTTTCACTTTCGGCGCCGAGGTCGTTGGCAAATTCCTGCAGAAGCACGATCTCGATCTCATATGCCGCGCCCATCAGGTTGTTGAGGACGGTTACGAGTTCTTTGCCAAGCGGCAATTGGTCACGCTTTTCTCGGCCCCCAATTATTGCGGTGAATTCGATAATGCGGGCGCCATGATGTCCGTGGACGAGACGCTAATGTGCTCTTTCCAAATATTGAAGCCAGTTGAGAAGCGTAAGAAATAACGATGCAGCCCCCATCTGTAACTGTTCCAGCTCCAAATTGTTAGCTTGTATCTGAAAGATTGTATCCAATTAGAGAAATAATACATACATAGCCAAAAACCTTTTAAAAAAAAAAAAAAAAACAACAACATGATTTGATTGGGTTCAAGAGCATGCACATTTCCTCTTTGCGGCACGATTATGATTTTAGCACATTCGTAAACGTTTTACTGGCGCCTTTAAATATGCAATGCAACGCAGCGATTACGTTTAGATATCAATTATGGTAGTTCTTCCATTGACACTTTACAATATATTTGCTCTCAATTTTCGCCTTTGAATTTCTTATACATTCGTAAACGTTTCACTGGCAGCATTTCCTTTTTGTAGCTGATTCGCAAGCATTTTACACGCAACTTTTTATGCCATCAGCGTAGAATGCAAAGCGTTATGGGGAAATCCCCCAAAAGCGAGAGCGAAAAACATTACTAATAACAATGATTTGTCCTTGAGCTGAACGCAAACGGAAAATACCGTTAATGCCAACATTCTGTTATTCCGCCGCCCACACATGACCCAGTCAATATCTATATTAACGGCCGTCTGCAGCGAACAGGCAGCGCCATAACAAATTAACAAAATGCTAAAAAATTAATGAACAATAACAAGGCGGACGAGACAAAAGCGGAACAAAACGAAATCAGTAAAAAAGAAGAGGGAAAAAAAGCACAAATGAAAAAGCCGGCTAAGCCAGGCAATGGCGCCAAAACGCTTTATTATGTCAAAAGCGAGTAATAATAAATATAAAAATAAAAGCACAGCAACAACAAAAGAGATGAGAAGGCGCCAACCGAGCGACAACAACAAATTACATTATATGTAATGAGGTCATTTGCGCGTAAACAATCAGACAGACCGAGCAACCGAGGCGGCTGGGTGCGAGCGAGAGGGCGCGAGAGAGCAACAAAAACCGCTTAGTTGGCTAAAAAGAGCGCGTGATATGCATTCACATGTTTATCAACAAACTGGCAAATAAATAAATTATGTTGGCAACGTTCTTTAATAAATGATGAAGCGTAGCGCGCAACATTGCCAACCTACAAAACAAAGAGAGAAAAAAAGCACACACCAGAGCAAAACACAAAACAAAAGCAAAATGGCGGCGCACTCAACGAAACAAGAGAACGAAACAGCGCTTGCCCAAGTGCGAGTGCGAGAGTGCTGCTGCAAGTGTGCGTGTGTGTGTGTGAGAGCAGAGCTGGTGCTTAGGCCGGGCAATTGATGCAGTCTGTTTTTTTCTTGCCATTGCCAAAATGCATTTGATTTACCTTTTTGATTATGCATTTCCAGCACACACACACACACACACACAGACACACGCACGCACGCAGATGGCGTCAGCATCAGTTAGACGCACACAGCTAAACGCCACACCCACATACGGCTGCCGTCTCGCTCTGGCTAATGCCCAGCATTGTCATTTGTTTGTCATCATTTGCGCTTTGTTCTGTTTTCTGCTGCAGCTCTCAGCTTTTGCCCGGCTATTGTAGTGGCGCCATCTAGCAGGCGAAACGCATCGCTCAATTGTATTCGCATATAATATACATGTACATGTACGCGCATATATATTTTTTTGCTGAATAATTGTATTAATTACAAATTATGCGCTTAATGAAATGGGCAACACTGGGCGACGTCGCGTCGACGCCAACGTTGACAGCGCATCGGCTGCTTCGTGGCACTGCCGAAATGAATTTTGCATAAGCCTCAGCCAACCACAATGCAGCAGTCGCAGCGCCAGCAGCAGCGGCAGCAGTGGCAGCAGCTGCCGCAGTCGCAGTCGCAGTCGCTGTCCGGACGCTGTGCCCGAAAATACAAAAAAAAAAAATGAAAATAACAAAAAGCAAACACAAGGCAACTCTACGCTCATGCTCTCTCTCGCAGCGCAGGGTGGTTGCGCAGTGCCACGAAAAGGGACAGCAATAGCAGCAGCAGCAGCAGCCGAGCAGCTCGGCGTGCATGCGTGTGTGTGTGCGTGCGAGCGAGAGCGCGCCAAGGGTGCAAACCAATAACAGTCAGACTAATTTTGGGATTGGTTTATAATTGAAGAGTTTGCCATTGTGTTTGCTGCGACAGCGGCCGGGCGGCCAGCAGAGCAGCCGGGCAGCAGACAGTGGCCACCTCTTGTAGTTTTTATAGCCAGCTCCCCCGCCCCCACCCAATGCCCCTCGGTCGCGCTCTCTCGCTCCAGCACAGCTGTCGTCGCAGTCGCGCACTCGCTCTTATATACAGACGCTGGTCACGGGCCTTCTGGCTGCTGTCTTATTGTTTTTCCGTAGGCCTCCCCCATGCGCCTGCTTATCATTTTAGAGTTTTACATAATTGGCACAGAGCACAGCCACACACACACACACACACGCACACCGATATATATGTACATATATATCTGTGTGGATATCTATGTATTTATAGCCTGTGTACGTGTCCACGTTTTGTGTCCATTTCTAAGCGTCGCACGAGGGGGCGTGGTATGTTTTGTACATGCACACACACACACACACACACACACACACATAGTATATCTGTACATACATATATCTTATGCTAGTTTCGGCTGCGCCACATTCAAAAAGATAAATAAATATGAGTGCCCCTGCCCGCCCGGCCATATGGGTTGCTTTTGGCCAGGTTGGCTTGGGCTGGCTATTGGCGTTTTGTTGTTGTTTCATACTTTTCAGCTGTAATCAGTTTAAATGCTTAACAAAGCAACACACAGACACAGAAAGTGGTCAGAACCAAGGCAAAACACAACAGCTAAAGCGAGAGCGAGAACGAGAACGAGCATAAGCTCTTTGCCTGCTTAAAAGAGAATGAGAGACATGTGGGGCTTGGGGGCTTGGGGGCTTGGGGGCGTGAAGCGCGAGTCAAAGCAGCAATGGCGGCCTCGCCTCCTTTTTAGTTGCTATTCATATTTGTTTTAATAATTGAACAATTCTATAAATTTTTGATGCATAGACAAAAGAGTTGTGCGCCCGTCCCGATGTCGCCCGCTCTCGCTTCCGCTCTCCCTCACTCCCGCTCTCCCCCGCCAGCTGTGCGGGTGTCTCATTCAGTTAAGACCCTTTCAAAGTTGCCTGCATATATTTGTGTGTGTTCGTCTCTCGTTCAATTAAAGCTACATGACACAAAAGATTTCGTAACAAGTACTTGGAAATACAGCCGACCCCCTCCACCCGTCGCCCATCTGCTGGCTCCCAATAGGCAGTTTTGATACACTCACAATTATGTCACGAAATGATAGGGAAGGAGACCTGTGACCTTAAAGACCAGATATACATATATGTATGTTATTAATCGGTACGAGCTTCACGCTGCGCGAAAAACTTGTCAACATCGCAACTTGAGATCGGATGGCCGAACAAATATGCCGCACATTCGCCGTGTGCTAGGGTATTCAGGCCCGTAGCTAACGGTTCCTGCTTGCTTCCGCTCGCTCAACTGTGGCTCTGGACTTTAATTAGAAACGAGCCGTTGTTCGCATTTTGTTCAGCTGGTTTATATATACATACATATGTATTTCTATATACGTGTTTATATACTTTTCAACTTGAACTGCCATTTTTATGGTGGCTCTCAATTATTTAGACACTCGCAAATACTCATGTCTAGGCCATTTATTTGAATGGGCCATAAGCCGCTGCAGCTGCCTTCAAGTTTTGAGCCTAATAGGTAATCCAGGTAGATCCAAAGTTTTAAATGTCAATTTCCAGCAACTAACCTGATTGACATGCGGATTAACTGCTCTCCCTGTCTCCTTCGCTCTCGCTCTCTATCTCGCTCCCGCTCTGCGGGCTTTTGTTCAAATAAAATTGAGGCTATGAATGAAAGTTGAACTTGTAAATTTTTAATTAATTGCAAAGACTACTAAAGTAAAAAAAAAGCACAATAAAAACAAAAAAAGAACTTTTGTCTTCGCTAAGCCGAAAATGAAATACCCTTATGTACATATGTTTTCAGACAGCAAGTATAGTATATTTGTTTTTCCTGTGATAGTGCTCGACTATTACATACCCCGTACACTATTTTTAATCATTACTAGCATTATTTTTTTCGAAGTCTTTATAAATCTTTTAACCAAGGCTGATAGCGAATAAAGAAATATTGATGATTCGGCCAAAACCTTGCGGTCGGTTGGGGGAACTGGTGTTGAACATCTATTAAGCCAGCTTTTTAAGGTTAATCTATCATTTATAACAAAACAAATCATCTATTTATTTTGTGTCGCTTTACTTTCAATTAAGAAGCAGGATTGCTTTTGGCGAAAATTACCCAAGGTTATGCTTTGAGATTGAGTCTCCCTTTCTAACATTTTCACAATATATATATTTTTTAGAAAATATATGCTCGGGTTCGGGCGCAGGGTGTATTGTTAATATTTTTTGTTATTTGCTGTTGTTCGCTGACTAACTCGCAGCCGTTGGTACATCGGTATATCTTTGTAGCTTATATCTGAGTATCCTCATCTTAGTGCATTTATCGTTTCACCAACAGATGCACCATTCAATGGATCAACTGGACATGCTGGATCCGACGGGCTCGATGACAACGTTAGCCCCCATATCGGAGTCGCCCCTAACGCCCACACATCAGCACCTGCACGGTTCCTATCACAGTATGAATCACATGATGAGCCACCATCATCCGGGCACGTTAAGTGGCCACACGGCGGGTAAGTGTTCACGGCTAGGAGCGAAAACCATCCAATGCTCATTTCTATACGCTTACGCAGGGCACCATGGACACTCAGCGGTACATCATCCTGTCATAACAGCGGCTGTGGCGGCCGCTGGCCTGCATCCTGACACCGACACCGATCCGCGCGAGCTCGAAGCGTTCGCGGAGCGCTTCAAGCAGCGTCGCATTAAGCTGGGTAAGCTACGAAAGAGATCCTTACGATTCGATTTTCCAAGGGGGCCAATTCGGAGATGGCTTTAAAGCAGACTACGCCAAGCACTTTCCACATTTCATTAGATTTCTATGTATATACAAAGCCTCAAACGGCAAATCTGTGAAACACTATTTTGATTTCGCTTAGCATAGCATACTTTTAAGGGCAGCGAGTACTGAGATTTTTTTAAGCAGAGATCTAACGCTAATTTAAGCTTGAAGAAAACATTTCAATTAAAATTAAATTATTAATAACCGAGAAAAATAACAGAGATGAAGAGTTATCCAAAAAATACCAACAGAATCAGAATTTTATAAGCCATATTTTCAAGTCCTTCGTGGAGTTGTCGAGAGACCAATTTATGCCTGATGGAACTAGCATTTGATATAATAAAACTTACCCTTAAACAAGTGGGCTTAATTCAATGAACTAGAACTTAAACCCAATAGAAAAATGTTCGTTAAACTGGGCTCATATAGAACTACTTCGAATAGATTAAATTCCGTACAACTTAAATCTTAGCAAAAGAAAAAATTACATTTGGATAAAATGGTTTATTAAAATTAAATATTAGAAAACATAGTTGCTGTTACAAAAATCAAAAGTTTAAAGGGGAAAATACGTTTTAAAGCAATTTGCTTGCTCAAATTTCTTAGATTAGAATTTAATTTGAATTGAAATTTTCTCTGAGTGTAGAAACTTGCTAGTGTCGAGGAATTGGGTTTGAGGTGCCACTTGGAAAGTAGTTTAGGTCGCATACGCCTGTGAACAGTGTTGTAAAGTGCGCTCTGCGGTGCACCTCTCCTCCCTCTCTCGCTCTCCGTTCGCAGGCGTCACACAAGCGGACGTGGGCAAAGCGTTGGCCAATCTCAAGTTACCTGGCGTCGGGGCGCTGTCGCAGAGCACAATCTGCAGATTCGAGAGCCTGACGCTGTCGCACAACAACATGATCGCACTGAAGCCCATACTGCAGGCGTGGCTGGAGGAGGCCGAGGCGCAGGCGAAAAACAAGCGACGGGATCCGGATGCGCCCAGCGTGCTGCCGGCGGGCGAAAAGAAAAGGTAGAAAGTGTTTTGATTACAGCGGTAACAACACCAATAAAAGCAGTGCCAAGACAGACCCCACTCCCCACACACACACACACACACACACACCAATCCTGGCCCCTCCCCCACACTAGCCAGAAGCCATGCACAACCCTTAGCCCACAGCCCCAACCCCCAGCCCACAACCACTAAATTGGCAGCGTGTTTAATTTGGCAACGAGCATAAAACCCAACGCATCCAAAAAAAGAACGAAAATTAAGTAAGAACGCTGCTGTCCGGTGTAACCGACTGCGCAATACTCTGTTCACCGTGTCCTTTGGTATTGCATTGCCAGCGGGGAGTCTCAGAGACTCTCAAACTGTGACTGTGTGTCGATCTTTAGAGATCACAAAATCATGATCATAATCATACAAATCCAGAGAACACGGTTCGGTGCCCGATTTGAACCGGTTCAGATCACACATAACGGGTTTTTACGATTTATTGGGCGTGGACAATTTTTTTTTTTTATGATTTCACGTTGGCAGACAGACAGGACGAGAACATATCACACACGACCAATATACCCAATTTCACTTAGTGAACAGTGTATTAAAAGAAATATTTCAGTTAACCCAGCGAAAAACCGCTAAAAAAAAAAATAAAAACCCCCCAAGACCAAAAAAAAAAAAAAAACGAAAAGAAAAGAAAAACGAAAAGCGAAAAATTCAAATCAACCAACCAACCAACAACAACAACAAGAACAACAACAACTCAGTAGCTCAAAATTACTCCAATGCTAGGGCCCATTTCTAAAGTAATCTATATCGAGTCTTTTTTCAAGAAAAAGGACTTCCATTGCGGCACCTGAAAAGCGTTCCCTGGAAGCCTACTTCGCCGTGCAGCCGAGGCCATCCGGTGAGAAAATCGCTGCCATTGCCGAAAAGCTGGATTTGAAGAAAAACGTGGTGCGCGTCTGGTTCTGCAATCAACGCCAAAAACAAAAACGTATGAAATTTGCCGCTCAACAACACTGACAATCAAATAATACAGCCACACAATTAGGTATAGTTAGTAGTGTAACACCATCAATGACGGGACACGGCTCCGCGGGATTCGGATACTGATAGTCGTTTATGACGACGACGGCGGCGGCGGCAGCAGCGACAGCAGCAGCGGCGGCGGCGGCGGCAGCAGCAGCGGCGACGGCGGCAACGGAAACAGCAACATCAGCGACAGCGGCGGCTTCTTCTTCTTCTACCACTTCTTCTTCTCTACCCATAATGGGCGACTATTATCTTTAGTAATTCGGATTCGGATACCGATTCGGATTAGGATTAGGATTCGATTCAATTGGATGACGTTTGGCCGACAAACCTACAGCAACAACAAAAGCAACAACCACACCAACAGCAACACACGAAACACACCAACACACACACACACACACACACACACACGTACAACAAACAGCTGAATGCGTTAAACAAAGAAATTAATGCGAAACACAAAAAAAAAACAAAAATTTTAATCGTAAAATTGAACAAGATGAAGAACTACAAAGAATTTTTTAGGAACGAATAATGAAACAATGGACCAACATATCAAATGCAATAATTTATTGAATTGTATAGGAGAAAAAGGTGGGTAAAAAAAACAACAACAACACGAAACAAACAAGAAGCATGTGAAAAAGTCAAAGTCGGAGTCAACCGACTGCGCAATACTCTGCTCTTAGCTCGAAACGGATGGGAAGAGAATCTGCTGATTTTTGGGGGGCACAGTGTGGGGGCTTGGCACAATTTTGCTGACCGTGCCATAAAGCCGGAGAAATAAATTGTTGCTCTATGTTTTATGGGTATACTCGACCATGTACAAACATTTTGAAGAGAAAATAAATATCAGTCAGAAAGTATTTAATTTTTATTATTTACTTATTTATATCGGTATTTTCAATCTATTCAGGTCTGCATATAAAATTAAATATTTTGCCAAACAATTTTTGTTAGCTTCTGAAACAGTTTTTATTCAGAATATTCAGAAATCCCTTCAATTTGGTCTTATAAAATAAATAAATATTTTAATTTATTATAAATTCTTATATTTTTTTACGTATGGCAACATGGGGAAAAAAATTGGTATTGGTATCTGAAGCTGAAAGGGTCTAGCTTACGAGTGTCTACTGTACTCAAGCTTTAAGTTATATCTCTTTATAAACGTTTTTGTTTCTGTTCTGAGCAAGAAAAGAAATTAGCAATATAATTGAGCAGCGAAAAAAAAACAACAAAAATAAAAACGAACATAAAAAACACACCAACTGGAAAACACCCTAAAAACAATATTCCCCCGTGGCCGGAAATATAATTTGTTGCTAGACATTTTTACAGTAACACCATTTAAGGCATTTTTTTATTTTATTTTTTTTTTTGGGCTGTTGACCCTTGACTATTACTTGGACCTACCTGGCAGAGAGCATTCCCTGTTCAGCTATGCCAAATATGTTCTCTCAATTTGCTCTCAATTTGTCATGTTTTTCTAGCTGTTTTCAAGCCCAATTTAGCCGTTTTATTCACTATCTAGCGCTGTTAATCTCTGAACTGAACACTTAAGTTAATGTCAATGTCCTTTGATATGCCCTACTAATCAATTCCATTTGAAATGTTTTTATTTTTCAGATTTAAAAAATAAACCAAAAAAAAAACAAAAAAATAAATGCGATAAAAAAGAAAATAAAAACACAAAAAACGAGAAATTATACAATTTACACAGGGCAACAACAAATAAACCCATGTAAATGCAAACAGTTACTACACCCACTCACCCACACACGCACACACATACACACACACACACACACAAAGCGACCAAAAGAACTCCATGAAATTGCTTCAAGTGATCCGATAATAAGAATTGCGCTCTATTAAAAAAAGAAAATCAACTACAACTAAGCTAAAACTGGGTAAACTACAACTAAAAACACACACACACACTTGAGAGTTATATTAGCCTATGTATATGTATATATATTATAGAAATTTGATTCGATTGTAAATACCGCTAAATAACTAACCTAACTTTCTTATAGCGACCATGGTTTTTGCTAGCTTCAAAAGACAAAAAAAAAACACAAAAACAACAGTAGATGCAATAGTTAGACTTTTAATCCACACACAGACACAGACACACACGTCCCCAACCGTATCGCACCTGAACCCGTAAACCGAACCAAACCGAATCCAATCCCAGCGGAACCTAACCTAGCAGCAAAACTTCTTGATGCTTCCTCCAGTGCGTTATAGTATTTAGTTGTATTTTTTTCTTTCATTTTGTTCAACTTAAGTTTTATATCCAATTATTCACATACTTAACACACACACACACACACAGCTGAATTTTTTTTCGTAATTTTAAGTAAACTAATGCAAAACAAAAACAAAGCAAAAAACAAAATGTTAGCAACAACTGAAGATATTGCAACGAATTTAAACAGTTGCCAAACTAAACTAACGAAAAAACCCAAAAATTACAACAACAAAAAAATTAAAACGAAAACAAAAAACAATATTGATTAATAACTAAATTTAACTATAAAAATACATAAATTGTAATAAATTTTAATAAATACAATTTTTTTGTTTTTTTTTTTTAATTTAGCACATTTCATAGTTTTAACTAGACTTGTACATATGCAAAATGAGAATGATATACTATATAGTATAAAAAACCACTATATATGTGCTATATATAGCTAACATATATAGAGCGTGTGAATGATTTTGAATGTGTAGCAGCCATAAAAACAAAAAGAAATCGTAAGCAACATGCGAAAAAAATTCAATAATAATTTTAAAATAAAAAATAGTTTTGTATCAAAAATAAAAATAAACACACACAAAATACAAAAAAAAAATTAAAAAACAAAAAGAACATTGCCGACAAATTAGTGCATAAAAACAATTTTTTTCAAGCGCATTATAATAATTATAATTATAAATATAAATATATATATATATATATATATATATATATATATATATATATGTATATATATATATATATATATATATATATATATATATTGTATATGTATATATATATATATATATATATATATATATATATATATATATATATATATATATATATATATATAAACACAAATGTAATAATATGATAATGACAACAAACCAAAAAAAGGAAAGCTCATAACTACATTTAAATTTAATTTTAGTAGTTTCTAGACACAAAATATTGTAGCATGAAAATCAATTGATAAGCGGGCAGCGGGCGATAAATAAATAAAATGCAGCTAAATAAGCTAAAACTCAAATATACAAAAATACAACCAAAAGAAAACCTAAAAAAAATAATAAAACCAAAAAAAACAATATTTTAATTTTGTACAGCATACGTGAAAGATCTTTGAGAAATAAAAATGAATAAATTGCAATGCCAGCTACAGGATTTTACAAACAACACAGCAGAAAGGAACTGATGACACCGTCTATCGATAAATGCAATCGATAAATCGCCAAAAAGCTAAAACATGAGCGTGAGGTCGACCTCGGTAAAGTTTTGGCCTTTGTCTAACATATGCTAATAACATGAATATATTAAGCTCTCAATTTATTATTTTGAATGTCTTAAAAGGTGATGAAATTTCTTTCTGGTAGTTTTCCCACATGAAGAAATTTAAATTGAATTAATTATTTTCCCAAAAGTATTTCTCCAAAACAATCATAAAATGTTCTGATTTAGAGCAGCCAAATGAAGCCAACCGATTATCTCTACAATTTAGTTAGCAGATAAAACATACGAACTAAAAGGAATCAAATAATTTATTAACAGATCTGTTTTATAATCTATTCAGCTAGGCATCTATATAAACTAGAATCGGTTCTGTAATCTAGTAAATCATTTCGATTTCCATCTCAACTAGTTCTATAATTGTTAAGTAAAGTTCATAAATATAATTCTGTATTTAAATATTTTTCAACTTGATTCTTATTACCCTTTAATATTCATGTATTCCATCAATTTTGGTCAGAAACAAACTAGTTTTATTTAACTCAAAAAATTTTCAAATATCAAAATATTATGCTTAAAAAGTACAAAAAGAGGTTTTTTTAAGTATACGTTGGGTATTTAGTATTTTGTCGAAAACAATTATATTAAATGCGAAATTTTTAAATTTGTCCAAGAAACTTTTGAAATGGAAATTGAGGAAAAGAAAGGAAAATTTGTAACTGAACTACGGCGTGCTTGCTATGTAAATTCTTAAAAATTTGACTTAAAATAACTGTAGAATACAGTCACATAAATTTGTTAACAGTTTGGTATTTATTGGGCATTATAATAGTTAGTTATTTGCTTTGTGTTAACTTAGGCTTTATAAACAGCAATTCATTGAGTGTATTTTGTTAAACATTGGCCAAGACAATAGGTGGACTATTTATACATATATATATAATTCTACAGATATATATATATATATATATATATACTAAATTATTCTTACACAGGCATATGTATGCCTGTGGTATTTAGTATTTAGTGTTATTTAAGTGTACTCCCGTCAGACAGATAGTTCTAGACGACCTTGTAACGCCCCTTGTTGAACACATGATGGGCCGAGCTCAGCTTGAGCAGCTCCTCCTTGATGAGGCGCGTTATCTCGCGCTTGGCCTTCTGCACGGCCAGTTCGCTGCAGCTCTCGATGGCCAAATAGAGTTTGCGCTCGCCCTCCGGCGGATTCTTGCCCTGCGGCACATACGTGCCGCGCACCGTCAGGCCGGCCTCGGAGTATTCAGAGATTTGGGCCAGCGCCTCCTTGGAGGTGACCTTCCAGCGCGCCTGCTGCGGGAAGTCATTGATCTCCAGCTCCTCCTCGTATTTGGTAAACGAGTTGCTATTGGTGCCCATCAGCGCCGCCAGACCCTCCTCATCCTCCTTGGGCTGATAGTTGAGCTTGTTGTTCAGCTTCGCCGCCAGCTGCTCGACGACTGTGCGCGCGGTCAGCATTGGCTGCCCGCTCGCCGCGCCCGTCTGACCCTTCATTAGCGCCTCGGCGGCCACCTGTGTGGCCTTTGTGTCCAGGTTGCGACTACTGCTGATCTTGGAGGCCAAACGCTTGGCCAGCTCCAGCTTGTCCGAGCCCATGGCCACGGCTGTGGCCAGTTGCTGCTGCTGCTGCTGCTGCTGTTGCTGCTGCTGCTGTTGTTGCTGTTGCTGCTGTTGCTGCTGCTGCTGCTGCTGCTGCTGCAGCTGTTGCTGCTGCTGCTGGGCCACGGCCAGCGGGGATGAGGCAGCTGCACTGATCGCGTTCACAACGGCATTGGCCGCGGCCAGCGCTGTGCTGGCCAGCGAGGTGTCCTTGACGGTGCGCTTGGCGGCAAAGATTTGCTCGATCTGCTGATCGATGTCCTGCTCGATGTCCTCCTCATCGTCGGAATCGGCCAGGCCGAGGGCCGCCTTCTGCAGCTTCTTGCTCTCCTTGACCGCATTGAACTCCTGCTCGTCGAACTTGAAGCCCTTGCCGCTGAAGCCGCCGCCGGTGTGCACCGTCTTGCCCTCGGCCTCCTGGGCGGCCTTATAGTCGTTCCACAGCGTATGCAGATCGGGCGGCACCGGCGTGCCGGATAGCTCCAGGGCGCGTATCATGTCGCCCGCATAACGCGACTGCTCCGGCGTAATGAAGGTAAAGGCGCTGCCCTTATTGCCAGCGCGACCCGTGCGCCCGCACCTGCAAGGATCGCAAAACAATGAGATTAGAAGCTAGCTCTGGGGAGTTGAACTGGCCTCGCTGCGCTCACCTGTGCACGTAGTCCTCGTAGTGGTTGGGCACATCGTAGTTGACCACCAGAATGAGATCCTTGACGTCGAGGCCGCGCGCCGCCACCGAGGTGGCGATCAGCAGACGCACCTTGCCCGACTTGAAGTCAATGATCGTCGAGTCGCGATCGAACTGATCGATGCCGCCGTGCAGGCTCATGCACGGATAGGAGGCCTTCATCAGGTCGCGCAGCAATATATCGGCGTTCTCCTGCTTATCGACGAAGACAATAATGCTGCCCGTCTCCTGGTAGACGCCGAGCAGTTCCAGCAGCTTAAAGAACTTGGCCTCATCGTTCAATATGATCACATTCTGTTCGACATCCTTGCAGACGACAGACCGCCCGCCGACGATCACCTCGACGGGCTTCTTGAGTATGCGGCGCGCCAGCGCCTCCATTTGGCGCGGAAATGTGGCGCTGAACATGACCGTCTGTCGATCGGGTCGCACGTTATCGATGATGCGCATCACCTGCGGCTCGAAGCCCATGTCGAACATGCGATCCGCCTCGTCCAGGACGACGTAGGTGACGCGGCGCAGATTCGTGACGCGCCCGGAGTTGGCGGCCAGCATGTCGATCATGCGGCCGGGCGTACAGACGATTATCTCGGCGCCGCGCTTCAGTTCGGCAATCTGTTCGGAGATGCCGGTGCCGCCGTAAACACAAACGGGCCGCAGGCCCAGCGAGCGGCTAAACTTGCGTATATCCTTGCCAATTTGCATGCAGAGCTCGCGTGTCGGGGCCATTATGATGGCAATGGCGCCATCGCCATCCTCGAGCGTCGGCTGGTCCAGTATGTGCCTAAACATTGGTAAAATGAATGCCAACGTCTTGCCACTGCCAGTTTTAGCAATACCTATCAGATCACGCCCAGACATTATCGCCGGTATCGCCTGGCACTGAATGGGCGTTGGCTTCTCGAAGCTCAGCTTGCGCAGCACGTCCATCTCTTTCTTGCTGACGCCGCATTGTGCCCAGGTCTGCAAAGAGTGCGAGTGATTCCGTTTAGTAAGAGCTCTCAATTAATGCCTAATCACATTGGCTATAACATTACGATTAATCTTATGGTTACTTGATTGAAGTTTAAAGCTTTAAATATTCTAAAAATTCTTACTAATTTCCTCTTTTTTTTTTACTTATAATTAAAACTTTTTAACTTTCAGCTTGAATTTCTTGATGCTTTTAAATGCTTTTCAATTCTCTTTCAATAGAGCTTTAACTTTCAACTCGTAAATTGATAATGTTCTAGTCTTTTCGCAAGGTTTTGTCAGATCTAGTTTTAGAATATATTAATTGTTAAACATTATATATTTAGAAATAAATTAAACTGAGAAGAAAATCATTGAGCAGACATATTTGGATTTGGGAATTTGGGAACGAATTATAAATCTGAGGATAAATAAAACCTTAAAATACAGTTTCAGCTTTTTAAAACAAAAAGTTAGAAAATGTTTGCAGCTGATGTCATTGCTGCATAAATGATGCCAAATAAATTGGCCATTGCTCACCTTGATTGGCTTGGGACAGCCCTTGCCCTTGACCTGCACGCCCTCCAGCTCGCTGCGATACTTGTCCACCTCCGAGTTGGTCATGCGCGCCAGTTCGGGCACCTCGACGTAGAAGTTCTTGCGGAATGGCGCATAGCTGACGGAGGAATGATCGATTTTGGCCAGCTCTTTGCGATGCTTCATGGCCAGGTTGACGGCCGTGTCGCGTATATCCTCCAGCTCATCCTCACTGGAGTACTCCAGGCTGTCCATGTTCTGTTCGATCAGTTCGCCCTTCTTGACGGTGGTCGTCTTCTTTTTGGCCACGCCCGTTAGGATGACCACGCCCTGCGCCTTGGCCGGGCTAACGAAATGATTGACGCGACGCATCTCCTTGTTGACCTCCTGCATGTACGCATCCAGTGGATCAACATCGTCCTCCGGCACCACAGCTGCCGCCGACTCCGTTTCCATGGGCGATTCCACCTGGGCTGGCTGAGCTGCAGCGGGCACCTCAGCCGGACGCTCCTCCGGCTTGGATGCTTCCACTTTTGACGGCACCACGGCAACCGCTGACCCTGACTTGGGTGCAGATGTCGTGCTTGTTGTTGTTGATGATGTTGTTACTGTTGTTGATATTGCTGCTTCTACTACCGGTGCGGGTGCTGGAGTGGGCGTTGCCAGTACCATCCCGAGGACCTTGCTGAAGGTGGGACGCTTGAGCGGCGCAAACTTGGGCTCGACGATATCGTCATCGAAACGCTTCCGAATGCTGTGGAATTTCGATGGCGGCGAGTCGGGCTCCTTTTTGCCGATGTCTAGGTCAATGACTGGCGCCGGATTGCTGTCGTCCTCCTCGGATTCATCCTCGAGGCTCCATTTTTTGGCCGACTTGGTAACCGCCGGCGGAAGCGTAGCCTTCGCATCGCGCTTGCCCGCCTCCTGTTCGCGCTGCTTGCGCTCGGCACGCCAACGTTCGATGCGTTCGCGTCGCTTGATCATCTCCTGTTCGAGACGGCGCTGCTGCTCCTCCTTGTCGATCTCCTCCACCTCCTCCTCCTCCTCCGTTGAGCTGCTCGAGGAGCCGACGGGTATTATCAGCGGCGCAACGGGCGCGGTGGGACGACGTGCTTCCAGTTCGCGTTGCCGCTCGCGCTGCTCCCGTTCACGCTCCTTGTCCCGTTCTCGTTCCCGCTCCCGTTCGCGCTCCTTATCGCGCTCCCTCTGCCGCTCGCGCTCTCTGTCCCTTTCGCGCTCTCGCTCCCGTTCCCGCTCCCGCTCCCGTTCACGTTCGCGTTCGCGCTCCTTGTCCTTGTCACGCTCCCGCTCCTGCTGGCGTCTGGCGGGGAAAAATGGCATTTAAAAGGACCACATGGGCGGTAATTCAATTCAAGATACACTTACTTGTCCTTCTCGTAGTCCTTTGACCTGGAACGCTTGCGACGCTTCTCATCGCGACGCCCACCCACGCTCCGTTCGCTCTCCTTGGGCGGATCCTTGGCGCGCTTGCGCTCCTCGCGCCCGCTGCTCCGCGAGCTGCTGCTGCTCAGGCCGGCGCCGTTCCGTGACGATTTGCCATTGTCATAGTCTCCGCGCCCGCTTCGACCATCAAAGTCGCGCTTGTCACGCTCCCGCTCCCGATCCCGCTCCCGTTCACGCTCGCGCTCACGCTCTCTGTCCCTATCGCGTTCCCGCTCTCGATCTCGCTCACGCCTGTTCAAACATGCTCAATTTACAAATCTGTCTTTTGCCCAGCAATTCAGGCCAACTTACCCAGAGCTCTTGGACATGGCCGACGACGCGCTTTTTCGCCCTGCAAAAAGCCGGCGACTTTTGCAATATAAAAATATACAATTAAAAATGCCTTGACTTGCACTTGAGTTGGTTCCTGGTGGCAGATGGAAGAGCGCAAATGTTCTCAATTAATGATTTTTGGTTGGGTTTCGTTTTCTTTGAAAGAACAAAAACAATTTGCCTTAAATTCGGCATACGAAATTGTAATCGTTTGGCCAGCAGGGCTGGACAAGATGGCCAGGGCTGCTGAGATGTTGTAAATAGCCAATGCAGCGTTGCCACGCTGTCCGACACAGGGTGCAAACGTTCTTGCATTTCAAAGTGCTACACACAAAAAAGCATTATACATTTTATGTAAATATGCTATTTTAAATATGCCAGCGAAAACATAAATTGTTTTATTGTAGTGTCACATACACAAAGCATGCCACAGTTGTAAATTTTGTCAATTGCAATTACAGCGCTGCCACACTTTTTGAAATACAGTGCAATCGGTTTGTCTTGCTTTTTATTGTGGCGCCAACTAAACTACTTATTCATTTTTATTATTATACTTTATGATATTCAACTATTTTCAAATAAACTAACCTGCGATTCGAATTGTTGTAGTGCTGCCACAGAGTTGGGAAATCAAACATTTCGATAACTGCTATCGATGCTCAGCTGTATTGACGTTTGTTTGGCCTAGCTCTGCACGTGTAGGGCCGGAATAATTTCATTGTTAAAGTGGCTGGCGTCGGAGTCGGGATAATTTGTGGAAAGTTGAGGAAAATAGCAGACTTAAGAAAAAGAAGTCCTACTTTCGGACAAATATAATTTTTTTTATTTTTTTTTTTTGCGAAGAACAATAATAAGATGAACGTGCTGCCGGATATTGAAATAATTGTGGGCACCTATGACGAATATTTGTTGGGCTATCAGCCGATCTGGAGACGTGACAAAAGGGGTCTCGACTACGTGCACCTGAAGGCGACATTTGCCGACAAATCGCACGCCGGGTCGGTAAAGAGCCTGGCCGTCCGAGGCCCCTGGGTGGCCACCGGAGGCGTCGACGATCGCATCTTCGTCTATGACATGCGCATGCGCAAACAGGTCCATGTCCTGACCGTACACACGGGCACCATCAATGCGCTCGACTTCTCGGCCGACGTGACGCACCTGATGTCCGCCGGCGACGATGGCCACCTGATGGCCACACGCGTCGGCAGCTGGGTAATGGATGGGGATTGGGTCAAGCCGCACAACGGCAAGCCCGTCACGCATCTAACATGCCACCCGAGCAGCCGCCTGGCCCTAACCCTGGGCGCCAATCGGGTAATGAACACATGGAATCTGCTGAAGGGACGCGTTGCGTATCGCACCAATCTGAAGAGCAAACGTGCCCTGGGCCCTGCACCCGAGTGCTTGGCCTGGTCGGCCAACGGCAAATACTTCTCGCTGTCTGGTCCGCTCACCTTTGAGATTTGGAACATCAAGACGGCCTGCGTTATACGGCAGATCAAGATGCCGTCGAAGCCCATCTGTGCCACATGGCTGGACGATTCCAACTGCCTGGCGGGCCTCGAGAATGGCAGCATTGCCTGGACCTCGATGGAGGCCGACGAGAATGCTGCCGTAATTATACGATCTACCAACTCAATCCCCAATTGCCAGCTCACATATGGTTTTCCTTCTGCTCTCTCCACAGCCCTACCTGATGAACGGTCACAACATTCGCGTCAAATGCATTGCCTACATGCAGGACACGCTGGTCACCATCTCCAGGTGAGTGCCGCCGATAGACAGACCCCACCACTTAGAGTAGAGGGCCCGATTCCACTCCAAGTGTCGGAAAATGGGTGAAAATTAGTCTTTGACCCGGGCAAAGCTGGGTAATGCTCGACATGTAGATCTAGAAATAAAGAAATATAGAAATATATATCGCAATTTAGCCACATCTGCACACCAACTAATCGATACTCTTTCCATACAGCACCGGCGAGATAAAGATGTGGAAATGCAATATCGCAAACAAGGAGCTGTCGCTAATCTCGAGCTGCAACATGGACTGTCGTCCCACGTGTATGTCGCTGCTGGACATGAAGCAGTTTTCGAAGCAGAAGCCGGATAACACCGCCTACTTGAAGCGACTGAAGGCGGCCAAGATGGCGGCACGGATTGAGGCATTGGAGGCGACTAGATCCCGTAGCTTTGTCTCCATAGAGTATGACGACGATGATGACGCCGATAATCCCAGTGAAGATTCTAGTGCTTCCGATAAGGACGAGATTAAGCTGTTTAACTCGGAAATGGACAGCGAGTATGAGAGCGATTTTCACACCGATCCCTTGAACAATGAAAGCGAAGCAGACAAAGTAGAACCAGCGACAGTAGATGAACCCGAGCCCGAACCGGAACCGACAAGGCCACCACGCCTACCGATGGCCAAACGCACCGGAGTCACGCTCGGATTCGAGATGGAATACAAGAGTCGCATTAAGCTAAACAAGCAGGTGGCCAAAATCGCGCAACTGGCCGAAAACTTTGAGGCCCAGCTGTCCGACACGGAGGAGAGCGAGGAGAGCGACAATGAGTACATTGGGCTAAGTCCAAACGATGTCCAGGCCCTCAACCAACTAAAAAAGAAGCCGCTCATGCAGCCCGTGCGACGCGGCGGCAAGAAGGCAGCCAAAGAGGAGGCACGCGAACTGGCCGCCGCTGCGCTGCGCATCTATCCGCCGAAGGCGGTCGCCAAGCCGGCGCTAGGCAAACGTCCCGCGGCCGTCGCCAACAAGGCGAAACCAAAGTGGGCAAGAAAAGGCACTTTTTAAATATTATTATAGTTTTATTTTATTTACATGTATTTACATTGCCTGCGAATAAACGTCAGCATAGCCCGCCTTGGCTACCCAAAAGTCTCCGACCTGCTAACATTTTTCTACACATTTTCGGGGACTAATCAGAGCTCAGCGCTATACCCCTCAATTTCTTTTGACTTTAGTATATGCCTTATGGGGTCGGGGATGCCTCCTTCTGCCTGTTACATGTTTATTCTCAAAACCATTATACCCTCTTGCAATGCATACTGGGTATAAAAATACAGCTGACTGTTTCTGCATATGTATGTGTCCATTATTTGCTGTCCCTTTTAACTGCTGCTGCAGCAGCTGCGTGCGCTGATTGGCTCGACTGCATTTATACTCTGTAGAGAATAAAATGGCAAGGTTATGTCCGTTCTGTGCGTTCGTACGAACTCCATGAACATATGCTATATTTTCCTATCTTCAAAATTGTTACTAATTCAGCCGCCCAGCTCCGTTTCCCAGTTGTAAAGTCGATGCGTCTTCGCCTTTTGACCTGCTCATGAACTGGAGATTGCACAACACATATGTACATATACGTACATACATACATATACATATTTCATCAGCACTTCACGCTTGTTCGTAAAGCTAAAGCTGGCGCACTCTTCGCACACATGGCGCAAGACAAAAGCACGCAAGGAAGAGAAAGATACGAAGCTATGGTGAATAGCCACAAGGTCACCATGGACACAGTTGTGTACAGGCACGACAGAGATGGCGAGTGCACTCCTAGTCCAAAAGAAAGCACAACAATGGCGTGACGCAGCAGAAAGCTCTCACAGTTTGACGTTGCCACACAGCAGGAGCGAAAGGGACATCACGAATGTATGTCAAGCCAGCAGATCCTGCGCAGCTCTTCGCTATTTTCGCGAAAATTAGCATAAAACGCCACTTTAGAAGTGTTGCTGTCAAAAATCGTGCCAAAATTGACAAAGATTTTGACAAGTAAAGTTCCCGAATCCATATTTGCCAGATTTCAAAGTGCCATAACTTGGCCAAAACTTAACCGATTTTCATGGTGTTTACCATTTTCATCATGATTTGACATCTATATCAATTCTCCAGTTAAGTTTATTTCGTTTTTAAAAATAATTTTTTTTGGGATTTTTTCCGAAAACAATCCTTTACTCCCCCCTTACTTATTTTGAAAAAAAAAAATTTTTTAATTCAGAATCGCGTTTTTATTTTTAATCGATTGCGGGTCCCTAAATTAGTATAAAACGCAACTTTAAAAGTGATTCTGGGGGGGTCGATTTTTCCGTCAAAAATCATGCCAAAATTGACAAAATTTTTGACAAGTAAAGTTCCTGAATCCATATTTGCTAGATTTCAAAGTGCCATAACTTGGCCAAAACTTAACCGATTTTCATGATGTTTACCATTAAGTTTCATTCGTTTTTGAAAATAAATTTCTCCCAAAGCTCAATTTTGAAAGATTTCCCAGATTACTGAAAATTCAAAGGACAAGTGGGAGAGAGGGCAATGTGGGTGAAAAAGTGAAAATCTTGACAAATCCGTTTATATGTGGAGACATTCCAAAGCTCGCATGCATATACAGTTGCGAAAAAAAAAATAGCACCACTATGACATTTTTTCTTATTGATCAAAAAAATAACAATTAGTATTGCGATATTTTAAAAATTTGATATTTAATATATTGCTTAGTATTCCCCCTAAACGAAAAGGTAGTACTTCGCTTGTAATGGTAATAGATTTTTTTTTTTTTTGTAATTTTAAGGGAAAAGGTCGAAAAAATGGCGGAAAAAATAATAGCACCACTTATGCTTTTTCATGAAAAACGTTAAATTTCGTACAGTTTCTTCGACAAAAAGCACGTACTCAAGAGATTTAACTTCGATTTCATTATTTTAAGCATTATGTTTAAAAAAAATCCAAAATTATTGATACAATGGGCCTTGGAATACGGAAAAGTGCAAAATCATCAGAAAATTGATATTGTATGGAAAATCAAAGAGATAACTTGGTCGATTGATTGGCTTTTCAATTAAAAATATACTAAATGACATAAACTATAAAGAAAACGATGAAACACGTAGATAAAAAGGAGCTATACGACAGATTTACGTCAAAGTGTTGATCCTCGAGAGCACACAGTATCCTTTCAAGGCTGCAACTGACATAAAAAAAGGAGCTTAATACAACTGTGACAGTGAAAACAGTTCACATATGTGTCAAACAAGAAAATTTAAATGTTTGCAGCCCAAGAAAGGTCCGTTTCCTTAAACGCGAAACATATTGCCAAGCGCATGAAGTTAGCAAAGAATCATCAAAATTGGTCAACCCAAAAATGTAGTAATATTTTATGAACAGATGAGAGTAAAGTTGTTATGTTTGGTAGAAAAGACTCTCGTTCGAACGTCTAGTACCCTTAAAGCTCAAAATACAATCCAAAATTCACTACAAAGACTTTTAAACATGGTGGGCCAAACATACTGGTATGGGCTTGTTTTTGTTATTAGGAGTAGGTCCAATACATTGAGCCAAACTCATAATGAACCAACACGGTTGCGTCAATATGTTAGATGCAGTAATGCTACTCTAAGTAGAGTATAAAATGGCGCTATTATGGGTCTTCCAAGAAGGCTATGACCCCAAACACGCCACCAGGAAAGCAAAGGAATGGTTCAAAAGAAAACCAGTGAACGTTTTGGAGTGCGCTGTGCAGCCAGCAGATCGAAAATCTATAGGCTAATGTCAAAAAGGCAGTTGCTAGTATTAAACCAACTAGCAACGGATCACTTTGGCAAGCCATTTACGAGTCCTGGTGGAAAATTCCTCTGAAACGATACCAGGACTTGGTTGAATCGATGCCAAGTCGTTAAGCAGCCTTTATTTCCAATAAAGGTATCGCAACTATATATTAAATTGATAAAATATTCTTAGTTTTGACACACAACTATCTTTAAGTAATGAAAGTCTTAAATATTTCTCATTTTTAGAATTTTAAGTGAATATTTGAAAAGTGGTGCTATTATTTTTTCCGCCATTTTTTCGACCTTCTCCCTTAAAATTAAAAAAAAAAAATAAAATCTATTACCATTACACCGAAGTCTTACCTTTTCATTTAGGGGGAATACTAAGCAATATATTAAATATCAAATTTTTAAAATATCGCAATACTAATTGTTATTTTTTTGATCAATAAGAAAAAATGTCATAGTGGTGCTATTTTTTTTTTCGCAGTTGTATGTATATATCATACACATACATACATCAAGTTAATTTAAAGTTTCAGAGTTTTTGCCAAAAAAATGCTTATCGATCGCTGGTTTATTACCTGGTACATGGTTAATTAATGATAACATTTTTGTTTTGTTTTCGTTTGTTTTAACAATCTCTACATGCATAAAATAAGTAGGGGGACTCCCCGGTCAACAATTAATTTAATTCAAAGTCAGTGCGCGATGGGGCAACGCCTCAGCTTAAGCGGTGAGTTTTGGTATTAATGTGTGTGTGTGTGAGAAAGGTTCGGGATACACAGGATGCAGGATACAGGATGCAGATTGCCAGTTGCAGGTTGCCGGTTGCAGGATGCAGGATGCAGGATTGCGGGTCGCCAAATGCCGAATGCCCGTTTGCTTGGAGTGCTGGAGTGCTCTTGTCTGTTGCCTCAATGTGCCAGAAAGTAGTGGATCAGCTTGAGGTAAATGCGTTCCAACAGCGGCCACATGTGCTCCACGAGCAGCTGGAGGACGTGTCGTAGCGGCGGGCACAGCGTGCACATGTAATCCGTAATGGCATCCAGCACACGCAACACCAAATGTCAGTTGTTGTTCCGCTCCAATTGTATACAAAAGCCGCCGCCGCTGTTGTTGCTGTTGCTGTTGCTGCCACTCGTGCTGCTGTCGCTGCTGTTGGTCCCGGCATTGCCATCACAGTTGAAGCCGGCGCCATCGTTGCCCAGCGCATAGCAGCCGTCGGCCCGTTGCCGGCAGCCGTGGGTCCAGGCCATCGGCTCCTCGAACTTGTCCAGATGCGCCAGATTCTGGTGGGCATAGAGCAGCGGGTGATCGATATAGGCGCTGCACTCGTAGCACCACACGGACAGATCCCTGAAGCTCAACACCAGCGGATGCTGCGCCCGCCGGCAATGCTGCTCCATGTGCGCCTCAATGTACCGGCCGCAGCCGACTCTCTGACAGATCAGGCAATACCAATTCTCCACCGTTGAGGCGCAGTCGCCGCACGCGCCGCTTGTCTTTATTGCTGCATTGCAAGTAAAGGAATACGGTAAGCTTTAGTTGGTATCTGAAGAAATCGAGGAATAGCTCAAAACAAGCAACTATACCATTATATACCAATGGATAACCATTCGAAACCGTTCGATTCTACCGAAAATAGCCAGCGTATAACTGTATAACAGCAGTCGCTGCCAAAAGCATTCCAAGCACACACAATAAAGAAGCCAAAGCAAATGCAAAAGGAAACAAGAATACAACAAAATCTTCGGTCTGTCCGAGTTTGAACACCCATGCAAAGTAGTTGTGATTTGCAGCTGCTAGGCAACTGTTATACTGGAACTTAACTGTTATACCATTACTTCAGCTATATTTGTATGCAGCTGTTGTGCATGTAAAGATATATATACTGTTATATATATATAATTTTCAAATTTCTAACTTTCAATTTCAAGCTCATACTTATTTTTAACTGTTATATAGCTGTTATACTTTTATATTGGCGTTTTACCTTGTGTAAATTCTTATTCATATTTCACTGTAGGTAGTTGCAACTGTTATATTATTGCTTTAAGTATTTAAAACTGTTATACAATGCAATTATATTCGTAGACAATTGCTGTGTAACTGGTATATTGTTAAGTTAATTTTTAGCTGTTCGAGAACTGGTATACATTGATAAAACTGCAGTTATTGCAGTTAAACAAGTGTTATACAACAATATAGCTGTTATATAGGTAGATAACTGTTATACACAACATAGTCATAGGTGTCTTTGCAGGGGTATATAGAGACTATAAAACAGGTCGTGCAATATATAGCCATAGCATATATGTACACTATATAAAAGATCAGGCCAAAAGTAAAAGCATTTAAATACGAACAACAAACAAGCACAGCCACAGCGAACAGAACAAAAAGGTAGATAAAGAGAGAGAGAGAGAGGGGAAAGCACACAGAGAGAACTGCAAATTGTTGTTGGGAGTTTTCGCTTACATTTGGGCGTCTCCTCCGGACGCAGGAGGCTCAAGTGTGGGCAGCTTTTGAGCGGATAAATGGCAAACATTTCCTGCTGCTCGAGCGCCTGCAAACAGTCGCATTCCCGAGCCGGGCGGAAAGTAAGAGAAAGAGTGCGGGGTGCAGCAAGAGAGAGAGAGAGAGAGAGGAGGGGGACAAGAGATTAGTTGTGATTCGCTATAAAATGTTTGCAGATTGCGCCACGTTTCTCGTACCTCCTTGTGATTAGCCATAAATTCGCCGAGCGTTTTTACCTTGACTTTCGGTTTGCTGCCGCTGGGCCGCTCCTGGCCGCTGTCGGGCTGCTGATTGAGTTGGCCACCGACGGCGCCCAGTGGAGCGTCACTTGTGATATTCAGCTGCTCCATTGTAGCAGCTAGAAAATCCTCGTTATTGTTCTCGCCCAGCACGGACTGGGGCAGCTTGCAGCCGAAGACCAGAGATTTCCAGTGCTGACGCTGCTGATCCACGCACAGCTGCAGCGTCTCCACGCAGCTCTGGAAGGCCACCGTCGGCGACCGTTGGGCGGCCGGGCCGAACTGCGGCGTCGGCACCGGATCACCCAGCAGCGTCTTCGTGCACATGGTCATCGCATACGATATCGAATTGACATTGTAGCCGCCCTCCAGGCAGACAATGATCCGTCCGCCGGCCAGCGCCGACAGCCAATGGGTGAACAGGCCGTAGCCCTCCGGGGTCACCTTGCAGCCGCCCAGCGGATCGCCGATCGCCGCATCGAAGCCGGCCGAGACCAGCACCAGCTGCGGATTGAACTCGTAGGCAATGGGCAGGATCAGCTGCTGAAAGGCCAGCGCGTACTCCAGGTCGCCCATGCCCTTCTGCGGAGCAAACGTAAGCAGAGAGAGGGTATTGTATTGTAAGTACATTATTAAGAATTATAAAAAACATTCATTATTCAAATATAGAGAAATGAAATAAAAACAAATAAATAAATTTGAATAAAACATTCAAGCCGAATTCAAGAAACTTAAATTTATGTTACATTCACTAACCAAACCAAAAATCCGAATACAGCCTAAGTTTCTTCTTTCAAAAATTGTTTGATTTAAATTATTTAAAATTATAATGAAACAAATAATTCTAAAAAAAAAAAAATTAATTTAAAAAGGGATTTAAATAAATGTTCAAATCAATGAGCTCTCCTCCTACTTAAAAGCTAAAAAAACACTTAGTTACAGTAAATTAAAAATAATATAAAAAGAAATTAAAAAAAAACAAACTTAACGTTAAAGAAAATATAAAATAAACGAAACTAAAATTCATTTTGGAATTTTTTGTTTTTAATCAAGGCTGCAACCCGAATTCAAACACAAAACTCAATTTTTTCCATTTAGCCAAAACGAAATCAGAACCGAAGCTGAGTTCTTTCCAAAAATGATTGGACTCTAATTGGGAAATCTGGAGCCTGAGAACTAATATTGCCCGACCATTTATTTGTACTGAGTATAAACCGAGAAGTGCAAAGTAAACGAAACGAACAAGATATTTCAAGCAAATAGCAAGCATATATTAGATGACATTTAGCTCCAGCATAGCCCACAGCTGGACTCACCTTATTCCAGGGTATGTTCACGTTGAAGCCACGTCCGGCATTCTTGCCCACCACATCGTAGTTGCCATCGGGGCCCTTGGGAAAGAAGGCGCCGTGCTCATACCGATGAATGCTCATATAGAGCACCTTGGGATTCGACTCGAATATGTGCTGGGTGCCGTTGCCGTGATGGACATCCCAGTCGACGATCAGGATGCGCTCCAGGCCGTACTCGCGTATCGCGTACTGGGCCGCAATGGCCACGTTATTGAATATGCAGAAGCCGTGCGGCTGATCCGGTTCGGCGTGATGGCCCGGCGGCCGGACGTTGCAGATGGCGCTGCGCGATTGGCCGCGCAGGACGCTGTCGACCGCCTGGAGGACGGCGCCCGAGGCGAGCGTCGCGCAGTCGAAGGTGCGCGGATGCAGGTACACCGAATTGTAGCCGGCGCCCGCCTGCTGCAGCTCCTCAACGCTGCGCCCCAGCTGCCTGCGCACGGTGTTCACGTGGGCGCGCGTGTGCGCCAGGCAGACCTCGTCGGTGGTGGCGGCCCGTGCCGTCAGCTGCATCATGCGGCCGAGCAGCTGGTAGTCCTCGTGCATCTGGTGGATCTGACGGATGCGCATCGGCTGCTCCGGATGGGTGGCGTCGTGCAGATTCAAGTGCTGCAGCATCTGGGCGTCGTACGCATAGCAGACGCGCACCGTCGGCACCGACAGCTGCGTCTCGGCGCGCAGCAGGCGCAGCCGCGACGCATTGCTGGCGACCACCTCCTCGCTCAGCTGGGCGGAGGTGCCGCGCGTCGGATACCGTTGATCGGGCGCCGGCGGCGGTCCGCCGAGCCAAATGCGCTGCACGCTGTGCAACTGGCCGCTGTTCTCCGACTGCTGTTCGCCGGGCGCGTAGGTCTGCTGCAGCTGGAGGCAGCGCCAGTAGGGCCGGTGCACGTAGATGCAGTTGAGCAGCGCCTGGCGCAGCTCCTGGCAGGGCACCGCCAACGGCTCCACCAGCGGCGGACACGGATCGCCGAGCAGGGCGCGCAGCGTCAAGGCGGCGCCCTCGGACAACGATTCGACACAGTAGCCACCCTCGAGGACGACGGCCACCCGGCAGTTGGCCAAGTGCAGCAGCGGATTGAGCAGGTGCGGATAGCAGGCGGGCGTTACCTCCATCTCGCCCTCGGGACAGCCGAGGGCAGCATCGTAGCCGGCCGAGACGATTATCAACTCCGGCTGATACTCCATGGCAACCGGCAGCAGCAGCTGCTGAAAGATGGCCATGTAGTCGCCGTTGCCCATGCCCTTGGCATTCAGCGGCACGTTGAAGTTGTAGCCGGTGCCGGTGCCAGCGCCAATCGCATGATAGTCCGACTCCTGCAGATTGGGCCAAAAGCTGCCGTGCTCGTACCGGTGTATGGAGAAGTAGAGGACCCTGCGCCAGCGAGAGAAAAGTTGATGAATGCCTGGGTCCGAGTCGGCCCGGTCGCGGCGCTCACCTGGAATCGTTGTAGAAGAACCGCTGCGTGCCCTGGCCGTGATGCACGTCGTAGTCGATGATCAGAATCCGCTGCAGCTGGTGCGCCTCGAGCGCATGCTGGGCCGCCAGAGCCACGTTGTTGAAGTAGCAGTAGCCATTGAACTCCGACTTCATCGCATGGTGGCCCGGCGGCCGGATAATGGCCATCCCGTTCTGCGCCTTGCCCTGCAGCAGCTGCTCCACGAGCTCGATCGTCGAGCCGCTGGCCAGGAGCGACAGCTTAAATGTGGACTGGGGAAGGAGCAAAAACAATCATAAAGTAAACAATCTCGAATTAATCACAATATATCAAATATATCTCAAGCTTATAGTTTTACTATATTAAATATTCCCCTAAGTGGGAAAAGGATATTGGGTTTGTCCCTCCTGTTTCTGTTCGTATGAACGCAATTTTATTCGCCGCTTTTGAAGCTAGAGACTTGAAACTTGGAATATATACTCATGTCTACCCGCGCCAGATAAAGTGATACGATTTTTTGGCTACGCCCATTGGGGGCGTGCCAATTCGATTAAATCAAATATACCTTCCACTATTTAAAAACTGATCACCAGATTTGGCAGACAGTTTTCGGATGACCTCCGCTAAAGATCGACCCGAAGAGTTTTCCACTCCCACAAATTACAAAAACTTGATATTTTTCAAAGTAAAAACAATACTTTAGACCGTTTTCGACTGCTTTAAGCTGTTATTATACTGTGCGCAGTCGGTTATACCCGGAAAAAAATGTTTCTGAGGCTAAAGATGCTTCCTTCCGCCTGTTACACCCTTTGATCACTATATGTATTGGGTGCTAAAGTTTTTTCCTGAATTATCGATAGCAAATAAAGAAATTAAACAGTTTTCGAAAATTCAACTGCTTGTCAATCAGTCAATCGGCTGTCAAATATATAGTACTCATACAATATAGACAAACGAATGGTGTCAATTTACATGTATATATAGCACCGACTAGATAGACCACACAGAGCTATTACGTTTACTATATACTACACATATTTGCAATATAATCTCTTTCCTACGAACAGAATTCACGGCTGGTCGGTTTCTGATTACAATTGCACTGCTCCGATAGAACCGGTTATCAAGGGCGATAATAAAGCTAATCTCTAATTAAATATACAGTTGTTTTTACAATTGTTTCTTGCTCATAAATAAACAAATTTGTAGAAAGGCTTTGCATAAATTGTTGCTAGAAGGCGAGCAGTTGTTTAAAGGGCCTCTTACCGGATGTATGTAGATGGCGTCGTAATGGGAGCTCAGTTCCTCCATAGCCTCTTCGTTCTCCACGCCCGACGTTTGCTCGAGTCTTTCGTAGTGCTCCATCGAGTGCAGCTTGAGGATCTCAGCCTTGGTGGCCAGCCGTGAGTCCAGCTGCAGGCAGCGCTCCACCAGCTTCAGCTCGCGGCACCTGTGTGGGGCAATACGAGTATCAGATGTTGGGTGTACAGGGTATATGTGTGTGTGTATATAGGACACTCACCGTTCCAGGGTCCGCGTAAAGCGTTCGGGCCGCTCCTGATGTGTTTCATCCCAGAGACAGTAATGCTCACTCATGGATTCGTCATAGATCAGAGCCGTGGCGCCACGGTGCATGCCCTTCGCGTTGACCGCCTGCAGGTGGAAAGGCGAAGGAAGCCCGTTAGTTCTCCACATAAGTGGGAGCGCCCTTGGGCGCACAACTCTTAAGCTTAATCTGTTCTCTCGCCTTTCTTTTTCAAAATAATAAAAACACAACTAAAAGCAAATATAGTAGCTGCAAGAGTTCTTGAAAAAGTTAAAAATCTGCGCGACAAATATCAAGCAAAATTATTGAATGTTGATGAAAACTTTCAACAAACTCGGGCAAGGCGTGCTACAAGGAAATCTTCAATACGAATTAAGTCAACTATTGAGAATTATCGATTTCTGGCTAACAAAGGAAGCTATCAAAAATTTGCACACCTGGAAAGTTATCGATAATTCAAAATAATATCTGTGCAGTTAAAAATAAACTAATCTGCGAGATATGTCTGAAAAAACAGGCTGATTTCTGAGACAAGAGGGAATCGAGTATTGTCTGTTGACAGACAAACTGATGCTGATTAAGAATATATAGACATCTATATACTTTATGGGCTCGGGAGCTGCTTTCCTACTGATTATATATGTGTGGGTTTAGCTATAGGCAGAGCTATATGTATATGTACTCACGTTCTGAAAGATATCGACGACGGGTTCTAGCTGAGCCGCTGGCCCGTTATTTTGCGATTTTAGCATATTGCGCGCCCGACGTTTTGCCTCCTGCAGCGCTGGACTCGGTTTGCGCAGACCGCAGCCGCTGGCGCCGCCGCTGGCGCTGACGCTGGTGCCGCTGCCGGCGATGCTGTTGCCGCTCGGCCCCGACGCAGCGTTCGCTGCTGCCGCCGACGCCGACGCCGCCGAGTTGGGTGCCGACTTCAACTTGACCATGGCGCGAGTTTGTATTTTGGCCTGTTGGGCGGCTCGTCGCGTAACGATCGGCGAGCTCTGTGGGAATCGAAGAGCGACAGAATTAGACATATGGCAAATGAATTAGAAAGAGAGAAAACAGAAAGACAGAAGGAGAGAGAGAGGCAGAGAGAGAGACAGAAAGAAAATCAGAGACAGAGAGAACAAATGAGAGAGAGACAGAGGGAGTATGTCTGGTTTTGAGATAAGGCGCTTGCGGCAATTGAAAAAACAGTCAAAAACAACTGAGTAACTGAAATTTTGCTTAACTGAGATCCTTTCTGTTGAAATTTCGGAATCAACTCTACTCTACAACTATACAAAGATTAAATGACAGACAAGCGACCGATTACTACAAGTATATAGACACTCTATATAGTATATAGATAGAGTGTACTAAAGGGCAAGAGGCGTATTACGAGGGAGAGAGAAAGAGACTCTATCAGCTAACGACACGCTTTCAAAGACAGCTGGCAGCTATTACCCGGCTTTGCCCGGGCCAGGTGTTTTTATGCCCTGAACCCATTGAAATTGGGTAAACAGACCCCATAAAGTATATATATTCTTGATCGTCGCGATGAGTCGATTTAACACTGTCCATGTGTCCGTCTGTATGAACGCAGCCATCTCGGAACAACTATAGATTGTAAAGACGGGCTTCAGGGTATCCCCTAGTCGGGCGCTCTCCACAAGAAGGCCTGACTTGTTTTCTTTAAATTTATTTTTATTTTATACTCTATATTTTTGTTACATGACGTTTTAAGCCCGGCGCTTTTTACAATAAAAAATGAAACGGAATCGGAATTCAACGGTGCCGTTGCAAACGCTTTTGAACTATTTAAAAATATGAAATGCTAGGCATTTATTTTGCACTTATTTTGCAACCATGTGGAAATAAAAGATTTACTTGTACTGCTTAAATCTCAATCTTTTCGAGGATAACAATTAAAACGAATCTTTTGAAATGAAAAATTTTAAAAAATTGAATGCAATTCTTTTTCAAAAACTTTCCATTTTGGCTTGCGCATTTTTCAATTGTCAACTCTAATAAATGTTATCGATAACCAGTAACAAGTTAAGCACTTTGGGTAAATGCATTTGATTTTAATACTAAAAATCTATTGGCATTATCCTATCAATAAATATCTAACATTTATACGCTTGCAAAGGTTTTTATAATCCTGTCATAAAAAAACCTCTAGAAGGTTAAACAGCCCCCAATGAATATAAAAAAAAAAAAAAAAAACACTAAATGGTATATGTAGCTGCCATAGAAATAAGACTGAAATTTGATTTTTAAGATATTTAAGCAATGGCATTATTTTATATTTTATTTGTTATTTTTTTTATTTTTGTCTTGTTATTGTCTATAAAAACACTTTAATGTGTTTATTTGGCGTTAATTTCCTACTTGTTCTTCCTACACATTTCTGCATAAAAGCCACGAAACAATATGTTTGCTGCTGGCTTTGGGTAAAAAAGGCGTTTTTCAAGAAATTAACTTTGTTAATAAAAAACCAAGCGTGGAGGCTCTATTCGGGAGCACACGACTATGGGATACCCTGAATCCTGTCTTCTCATACATTTTAATCTCTTTGCATTCATACATACAGACAATCACAGTTACACACACGTATAAACGAACACCGTCCTTTACTCAGCAGCCGCGCTTAGCCCCCACAAAATTTGAAATATCATTAATCTGCTTCACAAGAACATATTGAACGAGTTCTAGCTCGCATTGTATCTGCGATATATAATATATGATATAATAAGAAAACGAGACAAATTATCGACAATTTAAAATAAACTTAAAACGACCAAGAGTATATATACTTTACGGGATCCGTCTGCCTGTTACATTCATTTACACAAAACAAATATACCGTTTTTTTCCATGGGTTAAGGAAATAAAAACATATTGCTTAAAAAAGAAGTTTAGAATTTTAGGTACAAGGGTTCATATGCTGAAGAATACTAATTTCTGTAAGTTTTAGTTGTCAAACGATTGTATTTCGTAAACTTTTTTAATTATTATATTATACATATATTATGTGCATAATATACTGACATAAAGTCCGAAGGTAAATGTCTTAGAATTCTACATAAATTAAACTAAATGCAGTTCATGGAGGTGTTCAGTATGAATCGCATGTTGATTCACAATGAACAAATGCCAAGTTCTTGGAATTGATTGTTCACTCTTTTCGGGTATTTCCCACAATTTCACACATACACATACTTAATGTATTAATTGATTAAATTCTTTGACACCCTATCTAAATCTGTATTAAATACGTGGCAATCTAACATTACAGCTTGTAGATAAACACACATTTTTATCAAAATGGGTCAAATTCAGTCGCTTAAAGTGATTAACAGGGTAGCCGGAGACACCCCGCAATAAAGCACCAAATTTTATATGGAAAACACAACACTGGTATGGGGGGCTGGTGAACTTTAGCGGCTGTGGTGAGTAATTAATGAATGACTTGTGCACTTCAATTACGACACATACCACAAATGCAGTAACTATGCGGCGAAATAAACGAAAAAACCGTTGGCCACCAAATCAGCGCGTTAACTGAACGGATTTTATGTTTGAATTTAATTCGCTTGCCAGCTGCGACGCCAACGGCGGCAGCGAAATGCCAGCTGCGTTTGAGTGGGTGTTGTTGTTGCTGTTGCCTTTGCCGCATTTGGTGCTAGTCGAAAAAGGCGCGCGACGACGTCAGCGCCGGACTTACCATGATTATCTTTTTTCTGGTGCTGCTGCTGCCGTGGGATCTTAAGCTGAAGCTGAAGCTGAAGCTTAAAGTTGATGCTGGGCTTCGGCTAGTGGGCGACGCACTCTCTTGCTCTCTCTCTCTCTCTTCCAATGCAGTGAGTGGTTTAGTTGTTGCTCTTTCGCTTTTGCTCTTGTTTTGAAGTGGGCGCAACAATGCGTGCGTGCGTGCGTGCGTGCGCGCGCTTGTATATATATATATATATATATATATGTGTGTGTGAGTCGTGTGTTTGTGTTGGTATGTAATACTTTTTTGTTGTTGCTGTTGCGTGATAAACGCAATGATTTTCGCAGTGTATTGATTTGAATTTGAACTATAACTTCGGTATCTTATAATTAGCTGCTATCTACTGCAGTGTCTTGCATTAATTATTGCTTTATTGTTGCTTTTTTGTTTGCTATCTCGCTTGCTTTCACAATGAGCGAGTTTTTATTTTTTTTGCCTTGTCTCACTTCTGTTTTGCCTGCCTTTCGTCCGTCCGTCCGTTCGTCTGTCCCTCTGCCCGTCGCGCTTCAGTTGGTTTTATGCTTAGTGGCCTGTTGTTTTTATAAATAATACCTATGCTATAAACACACACAAAAAAAAAAAGAAATTTAAAAAAAAAATATGAATTCACATGCGCGCAACGAAAGAAAAAAAATGAATAAACGCCGTTCTTGAACATACACACACACAGGCACAACACACAGCACTGCTCGCACACAAGGCCAAGACGACGCGACGGCTGGATGCAACGAAGATTGGCAGCAAAGCAGAGCCAGAGAACCAGAATTTGAGACTCAGGCGAGCGAGTAAATCAATGCGAATGCTTGATGGTTTGCGCGCGGGCGGACGGGCGGTCGGTTGGCAGGCGGCAAAGTAATGTTTGTATGCCGTCTTCTATTGTTATTGTTTTGCAGTTACAAGAATTGTGTGACCGTCTGCGAGAACCACATAAATACCAAACATACAAAAAAAAAATCAATCTTCGTTTAAAGGAAAACTTAATCATATAAGGCCCGTATGTTTTTTAATTTGAGTTTATTCCTTTGCATTAATTAATCTATTGTGCTGAACAACTGGATTTGGAAAATATAAAACACTTAATATTAATTGCAAATGTGTTTCGGTCAGCTGTTTTTCCAGCAAGCGTCGCTTTCAATTGCAACAAATCCAACCAAATGTAAACTGCTTACATTCGATAAGCTTTCAGTGTTGTGAAACTGTACCTTACCACTGAAAGTATATTGTAAGGAGTGCACCTGGCTACACTTGATATTAAAAAGGATGGCGCCGAATTCCAATTATAAATAAAGACTGTAATTGAGAGGATTACAAAATAAATGTTTATGCTGTGATGATTTTATTTTTGGTAAAGCTTGAAATTACCGCTTCTTTTTGTCCGAAAATTAACTGATCTATCATAATAAATACCGAGCTCAAAAAAAATTTCAATGTACTGCGTATAATGAATAAAAAAGCATTTCATATGGTTAAGTTCTCAAAATGCTTTACATCAATGTTTAGAAAGCGCATTCTGCACTATTTCAATACACACGATCAAATCAAAGTCCAAACTGACTGCAAAAATACCAAAAACGGTGCACTGGCAATGTGGCCACATTGTGTCAATTTCCAACACTGACAGCAACAGCTGATCACGCCATCGGCTTGTTACGCAAGTGGTGCAACAGGTTCTATCTCAAGAATTTTGAAAGTGTGATCCGACTCGGGTAATATTCCAGTGATCGTGCGATTCTATAACCAGTCAGTTACATAAATCGAAACTTGTCGCCATGTTGCAAGCCACCAGCCGCCAGATGTGCGCCCAGGCGCGTCGCTACAGCTCCAAGATCAACGATGTTGTTGTTGTCTCCGCCGCCCGCACGCCCATCGGCAGCTTCCAGAGCCAATTGGCACCGTTGTCCGCCTCACAGCTGGGGGCCACGGCCATCGAGGCGGCCATCCAGCGTGCCGGCATTGGCAAGGGCGATGTTAACGAGGTGATCATGGGCAATGTGGTGTCCGCGGGCCTCGGCCAGGCGCCGGCACGCCAGGCGGCCATTTTCGCCGGCCTGCCCACCAATGTGTGCTGTACCACCGTGAACAAGGTGTGCTCCTCGGGCATGAAGTCCGTGATGCTGGGCGCCCAGTCTCTGATGCTCGGCCAGGCCGATGTTGTCGTCGCCGGCGGCATGGAGTCCATGTCGAATGTGCCCTTCTATCTGAAGCGTGGGGCCACGCCCTACGGTGGCGTCAATCTCACCGACGGCATTGTCTTCGACGGCCTCTGGGATGTGTACAACAAATTCCACATGGGCAACTGTGCCGAGAACACCGCGAAGAAGCTGCAGGTGACGCGCCAGGAACAGGATGCCTTTGCCATTGAGTCGTACAAGCGTTCGGCAAAGGCCTGGAGCGACAAGATCTTCGCCGATGAGATTGCCCCTGTCAAGATTCAGCTGAAGCGCAAGCCCGAGCAGATCATCACCGAGGACGAGGAATTCAAGCGCGTCAATTTCGACAAGTTCGGCCAGTTGGCAACGGTGTTCCAGCGCGAGAACGGCACCGTCACCGCCGGCAATGCCTCCACGCTGAACGATGGCGGCGCCGCTGTCGTCTTGATGACCGCCGATGCGGCCAAAAGCGCCGGCCTCAAGCCACTGGCACGCATCGTATCCTTCCAGGATGCCGAAACGGATCCCATTGATTTTCCCATAGCGCCCGCATTAGCGGTGCCCAAGCTGCTGGAGCGGGCCGGTGTCCGCAAAGAGGACGTCGCCATGTGGGAGATCAACGAGGCGTTCTCTGTGGTCGTCCTGGCCAACGTACGCAAAATGGACATTGATCCCGCCAAGGTCAATGTGCATGGCGGCGCCGTCTCTCTGGGCCATCCGATCGGCATGTCCGGCGCCCGTCTCATCACGCATCTGGCCCATGCCCTCAAAGCCGGCGAGCTGGGCTGCGCTTCCATTTGCAATGGCGGCGGTGGCGCCTCCTCCATTCTCCTGGAGAAGCTTTAAAGCTGATTGCAACAACAACAGCAACAATTCAAGCCAGAATTGCATTTATTGAAATTGAAATCGTAAGATCCGTGAAATGTTTAAGCCCCTTCGTTCTTCCAAGAAACACGTGTTTTTATTTTTTATAGCATTTAAATGATAACTTTGTGATTTGCCTAATAAACTTTAACATAAACGATTGACATTGACATCAATAATAACGGGTATCGTTATCGAAAACTATTAACCAATCTATCGAGAAGCTGGCATAGGAAATTTGATTGAGAAACTTGTTTGGTTTTAGCTATATCTTCAAATACCAACATCGGACAATTATATCATATAGCTGCCATGGAAGCACAGAAACAAATCGGACATTTGCTAAATGTCTGTTGGGGTATTTAATTTTCGTTTTAATTTATTTGGTAGCCTTTAATTGAACTTTTAACTATTTGATTTGCATAAATTTTACGCCCTTGGCATCGATGACAGCTGTTATCGTTATCGAAAAACATTCAAATCACTCTTGACCCCATAGTGCATTTTTGCTCAGCATTTGAATGAGAACTTTTTTGATAGTATAATTATATTCGATCGTGAAGTGAAAAGAGTATATTGGGTTTGTGCAAAGTCCGTCCTGCTGTCCGTCCATTACTCCGTATGAAGCTAGAGACTCGAAATTCAATAAAACCGAGATATCTCACTCAGTTTTAAAGCTAGATGCATACAATATTTTCAAATAGATAATTATATATATATATATATCTCCCTCAGTTTTTAAGTTAGATAAATTTAATGTATATATATATAATTTATATATAATAAAGACAAAAGACGTCTTCTGACGATTGCACAAACAATTTTGGGCATGGCTAGAGTCACAAAGTTTTGCAGACAATGATTCTGGTTTTGAAAATTACAGTTTCAGATAGGCTACAACTTAACTGTTATTTTTGTCATATCATAAATTTAGTTTAGCTGTTTGTTTCCTCTGTTGATAAAGCTTAGTTGGCATTGGGAGGCCGTTTAGTAAACACACAAAATTCTCCAGCCCTGAAGTTCAGACCAAATCCGAACCAAATGGCACAGGAAAAAGAGGAGAATGACGGCCATGAGCCCGAGAAATGGCTGGAAAACCAATTGAACAGCAGTGCGTGCAGCATACATTTGGTGCGTAAGGAGGACGGCAATTTGGTTGGCTCTCAGCTCACGTATATACGTGGCTGCATGAAGGATATGTTGAGTCAGATCTGGAGTGCTGATGTTATCGAGACGCAGCGAATGGGACATCAGCGCGCCAATTCACCGGCCGGCGAGCAGGTGCAGGAATTGGATGAGGATTTCGCTAACTCGCTCGTAAATATTGTCGATACTTAGGTGATCGGAAGGGTTGCAACTTTCGTGGCTGGAAATAAGTGCCAATTACAATTTATACTTTTAATAAAAAGGCATCAAATTTGAATAGCGGTTTCTTGATTTCAATTTTAAATTCGGCCAACGGGCATCGATACAACGAGCGCGCAGGCAAAGTATCGTTTTAGTATTTTTATGGCGAAAATAATCGTTTGTCACAGCTGATCGTGCCGATGGCGAAGTGTTGCATTGCCGCTATCGATATATCGATATGTTGTATGCAACCCTATCTAGCGCGACTCAAGGCCAACGCAAAAAAAGAACGCTGAATTTGGAGACAAATCAAACGGCGGTGAACAAGTGCGGACCGCAACGCAGCCAAAGGCAGCGACAACAATTGGTATAAACAACTAACGGAATTGTGTGTGTTGCCTGAAAAACGCGCAGTCCAACGTTTGTCACAAAAAGCGCTGTCAACGCCATTGCAACAAGAACAACCCTCGCGTCGCGCAATCGACATCAAGCATAGAAAACAGTTGTTTGTGTTTTTCGGTAACGGTGCTGGTGGTGGTGGTGCTGGCCGCAGGGAGCGATGCAGCAGCAGCGACAACAAAATCAAAATTAACCGTTTTCGTGGTGTGTTTTGCGCGTAAAAGAGGAAACCTAAAGGAGAGCCACAATCAAAATTAAAATAAAAATTAAAAGCGCCCAAGTAAGTGCAATTGGAGGGCAACAGAACAGTTAAACGGTTAAAGTTCATTTTGAATAGCGCGTTGCACTATTTTCCTAGCTGTAGCTATAGCTGTACATTGTGTGCGTTTCTCTCTCCCATTTTTTTTTTTTTTTTTGTTGGCTTGCATATGCCTGTGTGGATGTCTGTGTGCGTGCGTGCGTGTGTATGCAGCTGGCCATTTGCTCTGGTGCGCTCTTCTCTCTCTCTCATTTGGTCTAGCTCGGCAGTGCGTGCGCTTGTTTGTTTGTGTGTGTGTGTGAGTGCACAATAAGCAAAACAACTAAATGCCACTTACTGCAAATTGTTAAATTAAATATTTAGTCAGCAGCAACCGTAACTAAATCTATTGCTGTCTTTGGATTTGGCCAGATGTCCTTGACATGCTTACAGTTACTACGGTTGCATGTGTGTGTGTGTGTGTGTGTGTCTATTGATTGCTGCCTGCCTGCCTGCCTGCTCCTGTTTGCCTCTCACTCACGCTTGCAGCTCTCCACTCTGGCCCAAAAAAGGGGTGGTAAATGTGTTTTTTGTTTTTTCTGTTGTCATCGCACATGTGAATCGGTTTGTTGTTGTTGTTGCTGTACGTGCGTTATCATATTCCCACACAGGGCCACATTGCTGCGCTGCGCTGATAAGACCAACGGCAACCGCAACCGCAGCGACAAGCAACGGAGACGGATGAGGTGTGCGGTTATTGTAACTTGTCGTGAAGTCCCCTCGACCCTCCCGCCCCCCCTTTGCGCTCAGTTCACTCCCCGAGTATTTATAGCCGCCAAAGTTCAAGTGCAGCTTCTATCGCTGTGGGAGCCGCACACGCTCCGTGCAGCTGTGTCCCGGTTGGTGGCTCCAGTTTGGTGGCATTATCTCAGCGTCTATAAATGTCGAGCGGCTGTTGTCGACTTTTCCTGACCTTCGGCTCGAAATAAAGCACCGCAAGCAGTCAGCGCCGAACAGTGTTGAGCAGTAGTACAGTGTGCACACGCTATATCAAACTCATGTGCAAAAGAGAATCCTTGAGAAGAAACACAAATTAATAACTTTGTTACTTTGTAAATATACGGTACAGTAAGACAAATTCATAATAAATAAAAAAAAACTTGTAAAATAAACTGCACCATATTGAGAAGATATGATAATATAATTGTTCTTAGCTTTTATTTAAAGATAATATTGAGAGGATATAAAAAATGAAATATTTATGTTTAATGACCAATTTTACGGGTTTTGGAAATTTGCACGTTTAAATTAATTCAAAAATAGGATATGGAAAATATTACATTTTAGATAATTGAATATTATAATATATAATAAATTACCACAGTATGTAATAATAATTAATTTGTGGCTCTATTTAGCTCTGCCCATTTTCCATATTTTAGAATGTTTAAGCAAATGATATATTCATATTTATTTTTGCAAAGTACAGCATTGAAACAAAAACGTTAGCACTTGTGTTGAAATTACCCAACTTGCCTTCCCCCCGTGCATATATCATAGAAAATTATATAGAATTTCAAATTATGCGGGTTAGCAAATGCCAAATGCCAATTTCTGCCCAACTATATCGCAATTAAAAAGCCCAACTATACCCAGTGCCGAATGTTGTAATTGGGTAAAACGAGGTATAATCGTTTGCTAACCCGACAAATCGATAAATGTCGAGCGAAAACGGAGAGTATTTTACTTAAATCGTGCGCTATCGAAGTCCGTGACAATTAAGAACATGATTCGTATTTTCATTCCGATCTAAGCAACTATGATCAAATATGAAATTGAGAATATTTCATGAATAATTTACGAAAAATAAAAATGAAGATGTGCAGAAAATACTGTAGAATGTTTGTGAAGATGCAGGGTAACTGCTCGTCGGCCATTCTCGGCTATTGTTTGCTGTTAATTTGGCAACTACGAAGCGAAGCAAAGGCTGCGCCGGGCTTTACTGTGCAAACAAAGAAAAGCTTCGGTGATGCAACCTGCGCTTCCAGTGAAGCTCAGGCCCCCCTCCGCCCCCTTGGCATCTGGTACAAGCCCCCACCCTATTGAGGCACTTGTTGCTTATCGAGTCAGAGCTGGGCGCGACATGTTCGAACAGGCAGGCCCAAGTCCCAGGGATTGAGTCATTTAAACATTTGTGCCCGCATTGTTTATGTTTGTGCGGCGATAAGGCCTTATCAGTAATTGGCCCGAAACGCGGCTAACGTCTGAGCCACCCTAACGACATAAAGATATATATATATATATATGTGTGTGTGTGTGTGTGTGTGTATATATATATATGGTATGTGCACATATGACAGTCAAGTACCTGCCCTTAGGGCACTTCTATCTACCTGGCGTAGACTGAAACGTCAAGTTTCTGGCCGACTCCTGGCCGAGTTAGTCGGTTGAAGTTTGTCTACGTTGCCAGTTCAATAAATTGTATATATATACATATATATATATATGTATATATATAAATATATATATATATATATATATAGAAATTTATAAATATATTTTGTAAAAAAAAACAAAAACTTACAAAATATTCTACTAAAGTTGAAAGCACGCTCTTCCCCAAAGACAAACTGTGAGTGTGTATGTATGTGTTTGTCTATGTGTATGCGTATGTGTGTGTATCGTTGAGCAAACGCGGAAGTATTTCGAGCTGCTTGCATTTCACGCTGCTCTGGGTACGTACTAAACTAAACCAGCCCCCCTTTCCCCCGTCCCCTCCCCCCAACACCGGGTAACCCGCCCCTGGCAACAGTTAACGGCCATTAACTAATTACCGGTAAACACGCCAAGTGGGCAGCCGTGGCAATTGCAACTCGTGCCAACACTTGGCCAAAAGCGGCCTTTGAGCCAAGTCCACAAAATAGGCATCTTCTCAGTATGCGCGTCGCATGCGTTGCGCATAACATACGAACAACATGACAGGCGTTACAAATGGACGGACCGAGAGACGGACGGCGAGACGGACGGCCAATAACTATTTCTCCATGTGTGATTGATACGCCCACCAGACCAACTGATAGCCCTGCCAGCCAGCCAGCATATAAGCGCCAAAACGAACTCCCTCTCTCGCTCTCGCTCTCGCTCTCCCAGCCCGCTCTTTCTTTTCCCAATTTGGCCATATCTTCAAAGCCTAGAATCACGTTGTGCACCCTGCTGGGCAGACGTTGATTAATGAGCTGCCTTGCAAACTGTCGACCAAAAAATAAATTACAATTTTATTCAAATTTTGTTCTAGTCGCAAACGGTGCGCTGCGACTAGCCGATACCCTCTAATATCACGTGATGTTTTATAAATTACAAATGTATAGCTAAGATTGCCAAGAAACGTAAAATTATTATATATATATATTATTATTATATTATGATATTATATTATAATAATGATATCGCTATAGGTAGCTTTAATTTAGGGCTGTTACATATCTACCCACACACACAACATGCCCCGCTTAGGCGTACATGTACAGGGTATAGTTAACACAAGAACCGAAAACAAGAGAAGAACAAGCGCAACACATTTAAATCAATTCAAATTAATATTAACTTTATTTTTTATAACTTTTTTCTTTACAGGTTACCGCTTTTGTAAATTTATATCTCACAGATATATCACACATACATACACATACATATGTATATATATATATATGTTTATATATATGTTTATATATATGTATACATATAATTTTTGTACACCTCGACAAAAAAACCAAAGTTAACAACTACTAAAGGAAGAAGAAGCAGCACCAGCAGCAGAAGACGACAAAAAATCATTTCTCGTTGCTCTTTAGTTACCAATTTTGGGTATCTAACGCAATTTTCGTTTTGAACTTTGTTGTTCTTGTTATTATTATAATTGGTTAGAAGAAGAGGAAGAAGAAAAGAAGAGTTGGCATCTCTTTTTCTATTTTTTTTTTTTTTTGTTTGTTGTTATTTTTTTTATTGTGTGTTGTGTTGTGTTTTCCCGTGTTGGATAACCGCCTGAATAGTTGGCTGAACCCGGAAATCTCTGCTCACGCAGGCTGCCAGCAGCGCATTCACAATAAACATAGTTCACAATGTTCAGTCCGGAGTTCGAGAAGCGCATCCTGAAGCATTGCAGTCCGGTGGCCAGAAATCTATTTAATAATCAGGAATCGTCGACGACGCCAACATCGCTGGATCGCTTTATACCCTGCAGGTGAGTGAACCTTAGTCTACAATCTGTTGTCTCCTGCCCCCCTTTTTGCCCCACCTTGCCGCACTGGTTGCTCCAACCGTGGCAATGTCCGCTTCAAGCCGTTATTTTTGCTACGTCATCTTTTCCGCTTGCGAGCGTGTGCAGCAACAACAACAAATTACAACAGAAGTGAAAGAACGTTCCACAAACATGTTAGAGTACACTCTAGTCGAGAGTAACCGACTAGCAGCTACCTTATACCTATAAAAAAAATTGATGAATCATTTTTTATTCAATGCCCAGTCGCTTAGAAATTCTGCTTAAAGATAAATCTCAAGAGTAGATATTAATAATGTTTTAATTCTAAAGATAATAGAGCAAATTATTTAAAAAGTTAAATATTTTTGCATTCTTAAATTACCTGCGTGTTTATTTAATTTTAATTTAATAAAAATTAAAATTTAAAAATTTAAAAATTTAAAAAAAAAAGTCTGCAGTTCTTTTTGTTATCTAAGATTGCACAACTGCCATATACCCTGTTTTAGCCATTCGCCATTGGGTACACAACATAACAACAACTACAGTGCCTGGCGGCCAGCAACAACAGCAACATTTGCCGCTTGGCTGCACCTCGTTGAAACTAACGGAACCGCAAGAGCCAACACCGACACGAAATCACGTCCAGTGCCAGTCTGTAGACCTACCCCCCCCCCTCGAAGCCCCCCTGCCCCAGCCCTGCTGTTGCTGGTGCCACCTAGTCGACGACTATGCCTCGCCTCAGCTGCTGCTAATGAGCTAGAGTGGCAACCAGTTGCCTGGTGCTGCATGCCACAGAAATATACATTTGCATGTGTGTGTATGCCTCTGTAGCTACATCTCTAATTAGCCGCGAGCTTAAACACTTCCGCATCTTTCACTTGCCGCTTGCGACTCACCTAGATATCTCAATGGCCAAACTTCGCTCATTTCGCTGTTAACTTTTCTATAGTATAAGTTACTTTACTGCTCTTTCTGCTCCAGTTTAAAATTGTCTGTCAAACTTCATAACTTTCCATTAGACATTTTCAATTTTCATCTTTTACGTGGGCTTTAACTATTGATAACTTGTTGTGAGACTTCCGGCTAGCTTTTAATATCATCAAATGTTAGCTTATTTATTATTTATTACTATTTTCGGTACAGACTGAACCTTTTCTTTTAAACTAAGCCCCAAGTTAACCTGTTTTTGAATATTTGTTTAATTGCTAATCGACATCTTTTGACTGTGACTGTAAGATGGGTGCGCTGTTAACTCCTAACAGCTGCTGTTAAAACGCTCTGTTCGCTTTTGGCCGCGCTGTTATCAGTTGCTTGCAACCCTGCCTGCTGCCTCTGATTGAATTGTCGCTGCCCCCAACGTCCCCCCGCCCCCGTCCCCGCCCTCCGCGCAGTTACCTTGTCCGTTTGTTTATGGAATTGATTTATTGTAGGTGGAAGTAAGTGCTTGAAATGCGTTTGCCAGAGATGAGCAGCCGGGGGAGGGGGCGGGCCAGCGGAGGGGAGGTGTAAAGCGGCAAGCGACGCATGTTGCATGCGTAAACAGTTTGCTGTGCGCCAATGCAATTCAATAGCCCTCTTCCTGTCTGTCCTTCCCCCTGCTGCCTGCTGGCCAAGTTTAATAATCATTTTGTTGTACTGTATTTGGGGGGAGGTTAAAATTCTCTCACACTTGGCCACAACAATTTCATGGCGAATTTGCCAAGTTAGCAAATTGTGAATTTGCCAATTTTGTGCAAATTTCGCGAATTTGACATTCAAAATATAATTTGTTTTTTGCTTCGTTTTTTGCACGTTGCACACGTTTTTTATGTTTTATGAGCAACAATAATAACAATTGGCACCGCCCGGCCGCCGCCCCCTAAAGCCCGACTTGTATTGTTTGCATTACGTGGGGCGGCAGGTAGTAGTAGCTAGGGTCTGGCGGGGGGGGGGCGGGGGCTGCCGCACCGTGCGCAGCCGACACGAAGGGTGTTAAGAGTCATTGGGGTCCCCTTCCAGACACAGCGCACAATTGAATTTGAACGCGTTTGCATAAATTTACTTTTGCAATTGTTGTCGTTGTTGTTGTCGTTGTTGTTGTTGTTGTTGTTGCTGCTGCTGCTGTTGTTGATTGTTGATCGTATAAATAATTTATATTTTGGCAAAACTTTTTGCCATGCCTTGTGCCTAGCTTGCGAAAAAAAAACGAGCCATGAAGAAACAACAACTAAGAATTCTCCGGGCAAGAGTCCACGAAGAGCTGATGACCTGTGATCAGGTCGAAAGGGGTTTTCCTAATTTCTGGTAAGACAAAGAGCCGGCTTACTTTAGAAGAACTCCTGGACAGCATTTCTATTGGCAGATAGAAAAGCGATAGTTAGGCGATAACGCCCTTTGGAACTGCTATAAAGAGTCAATGTTTCTCGCGTATCGCCTGGGAGATACAAAAGTGTTTCCTGGAAGATATAAAAGTAATATTTGTAATAACTTTTTTTTTTTTGGTAGATAGAAAGATAAACTGGTTATAGAAACTTGTTTCGCTTGGTAAAGAGAGGATGTTGGGGGATCTCTGAGGATAGTTGGCCAATGTTTTACTCCAGATTACTCCCGGCCTCTTTTTTAAAAAACGACCCAATACACCCATGTTGATAAACTCCATGATTACAGGGTATATATATTTATAAATAAGGAAAATCCGAAATGAATGCATTAAAAGAATCTCAGCCCTTCCGCTTTCATTTCCATTAATTGCAATTATTATCATATATACAAGTATCCGCGCTAATCCCCCCACCCTCCGTCTGCTCCTCCACAGGGCGCACAACAATTGGCAAACGAGCTTTGCGTCCATTAACAAGTCGAATGATAACTCGCCGCAGACGAGCAAGAAGCAGAGAGACTGCGGCGAAACGGCACGCGATAGTCTGGCCTATTCGTGCCTGCTGAAGAACGAGCTCCTCGGATCGGCCATAGACGACGTGAAGACCGCCGGCGAGGAGCGCAACGAGAACTCCTATACGCCGGCGGCCAAGCGCAGCCTCTTCAAGTATCAATCACCCACCAAGCAGGTAAGCTGTCTTTTCATTTTGCTATCAGACATGGCCCCCCCAACCCCCAACGCCAACCCCAACCCCAACCCCAACCCCAACCCCTGGCTGCTTTTTGCAATTGTGAGATATGATTTGATATGTTGCTGCATTAATTGAATTTGCAGTCGGTTTTTGTGGCGCGAGTGTGTGAAATATTTAATTGAGGCGCTTCTCCTTTTGTATCTGGTATCAATGGTGCGTCTGAGTGGGCCACAAGAGTTGAATGCACTGCTCCAGCAGGTCATGGACTCGAGTACGTCTAGCTGCCGAGGTATTCTGGGAACACTAAAACGTTGCTCAAGTATCAAATATCGTCTGTCTATAAATCTTCATATATATATATGCATATGGTACATATATTTAAAGAATCTTTCTGAAGGCTATTTTAATCGGAATTTCGCGGTTTCAGTTTGATTTCTTTTTCTATTAGGGCTCATTTCAAAGAAACATATTTTATTATTAATCGATCGCACTATAGCATATATCCCCATATCAACAATGCTTCGAGAAATGAGTTTTTGTATGAAAAAGTTTTCTTCTTTTTAAACATAAATTAGAAATAGATAATTTCTCATATTAAAAAGATATTTCTAAAAGCTAGAAACAAAATTTCTTTTATCAATCCAACAATTCCCAATAAAGCGTGATTCATGCCCAATTTATTTATTAATTGTATATAGCTCGTAGTGCATTTTTCTGTTTAAAGAAGGCTCTTATATGCATAAGTATTAGACATGTTCGTAATAAATCTTAACTTTTTTGATAATAAGCAGTCAATAAAAAGTAGTTGAGACCTGTCGTTTGACTTGTCTGTTCTCTGTTAACCAACTGACGCCCAAATTGCCAGCTGTTGGAAGCGCCAAGTGTGGCTTTGAGGGGGAAAGGGGGTGGGGGAGGTAGGGGGGCTGCTACTGTCTAGCCTTTATATGGTGTACACGCGTACGTGTGGGCCAATATATTGGCCATTATTTATGGCAGCTAGATTGCGGCCGCACATAATTGAATTAAATATGATTTGTTATTTGTTATGACCAGGGCCCGAAGTAAAAAGAATGAAAAAACCTCTTGGCCAGATCTGGCTGCACCACACCCCCTCGCCCGCCTCCAACTATTCGCTTGTGGCGGGGGCTGTGCCCAACAGTTTTGTGTTAATTGTGTGGGCGTGATGTAGATGAATGGCCGCTGATTGAGGCGACAATTTCCATAGGTTTCGGACTTTTTTTTTTTTATCATTATTATATATGAATATGTTTTTTTGGCCCCCGGTTTAGAAACCGCGCACAAACGAAATCTTGAGCCCATTAATCAAAAGCCCAAATGGCCGGGCAAAATGAATATGGCCAGAATATGGCATGTTAATGGAGATACAGCTACAGCTGCTGTTGCTGCTGCCGGGCACATGCTCATAGCTCTGTGCCCCACCCCCTCCCCCCAATCGCCACAACATTCCGCTCGAGTCACGATCTCGATTGTCTGGGTTATTCATTGCGTGCGCTTATTGACTCAAGTGTCGTTTTAGACCACTGAAGTAGTTGGGCAAACGAGCCACAGACGCAATTCCTCGGCTTCGGGTTCGCAGCTCAAATCTCAGAAATTGAGGCTCTTTGTGTTCTTTGCTGCTCGGCCTTTTGTTGCCACTACCCTGTAACCATTGCGATGGGATTAACTGACTAGGGTGTTTAATCATTTTTTCATAAATCTCGATCAGCATGAAAATGGTGAATTTTGAAGATTTGTAAACCCAGGGCAGGAGACGGTACAGGGTATCTTCTATTCGGGCGCACTCGACTAGGGCACTCTTCGTGGCTCTGGCAACGTGTCAACTGTCAAAAATTAGTCAAAGCAAAAGCGGACAGCGGACATCGGACAACGGACAACGGACGGAGCAGCGGACACCGCTGGCCACTTGGAGACGTGCGGCTGTCGGCGCGGCAATTGAAGCAACATAAATCTGATAAGCGCGCAAATATGTCAGCCCACAGCTGATGATGACGCGCGCCATTGCCAAACGTGGCCCAGACCGACTAGTTGAACAGTCGGCCCGAGTTGCCGCCCCGGGGGCAGCAACGGCAGCAGCGACAAGTGGCAAGTGGCAACAGTTGAATAGGAATAGGAATAGGAATAGCAATAGAAATAGCTCAAAACTGAAAAGTCGACAAAATGTAAACGTCCAAACACTTGAGCAAATCAACTAAGAACCGGCTGTACCAACAACAAACAGACAAACAAATCAAAGTGTGTTAACCCCAAATCGAGCTGAACCGATCCGGTCCGCGGGCCTGCAGTGCGATAGAGCCAGCGGCGGGAAGGGGGAGAGAGGCAATTTTTCATAAATACCCCACACTCCACCTGCTGAAAACAGTTTTCACAGAACCGGTTGGCCGCGATGGAATCGACAGACAGCCAAAATAATGAGATAGACTATAAGATGGAGATAAATGATCAGATGGGTAAAAACAAGAAATAGTTACACAGATGTACCATAACATAGACTGATCGATAAACACACGAGCGAGCTACAATAGATATATAGTCAGATTAATATACAGTATATGAAAGTAGAAGGGTATAAAGATATGATACCAGATAGTAGCAATAGTTCTATGCCCAAAAAGTGTTAGATGCTAAATGTGTTTTTTTAATTAAATATAAATAAATTCAATTTAATTAAAAGCTCGATGGGAGAACAAGTAGCTATTTCGATAAGTAGATAAATGATAAATCAATAATGATATATAGACTCTGAGTAGAAGCGTTAAGCCGAAGCTATATGGAGAATATATAGATACAAAGATATTAACATCAGCCTGAGATTTGAACCCGGAACTCTGTAATATTTAGTAACCACATTAACCACGTCATTTTCTATAATATTTGTTAAGATGCCTAGCCAGCAACAGCTTACAATTTACGTGATAGACTTCAACACTTCTCTCTACGTTTTTTCCGGAACATATAGTCAGCTCTGTTGCATACACATAAATCTCACTTGCTGGCGCTTAATTTATTTATGATGTACTGGATTTTATGGTTTTCCTAACCTCAGCCAACACAATTTAAGTGAAAAGTCTTTGGGCCCGCCGCTGCTTACTGAGCCGTTAACAATTATGGCCCAAAAAGCCGTCGCTTAGCATTTTTTTAAAGCACCTGTTTGGCCAGCATTTCGAATGGCCATTAAGGAATTATAGAAAGACATAGGTTGGGCAAGGCCCCTCCCCCTTCCCCCCCCCCTCTATATGCCCACTTGTTGCTGTTTGTTTTATTGTTATTATTGTTATAAATTTATGCAGCAGACATATGCATTAGCATAAAATTAAGCCAGCAGCAGCAGCTTTGAAGAGCCAACTTGATCAACTTGGCCAACTTGGTTAGCTGGCTAGCTAATTTAGTGATTCAGCTGGCCAACTAAGCGCGGAAGGCGCGTCGCGACAGGTTCACACTGGAGCTGGCCACTTCTCCGACTTCTCGCCGGCCATTCGCTTTCCCATTATCGTGATCATTAACTTTTCCCACCTTTCCCCCCTGCGCGCTCCCCTTGCCTCCACGTGGCTTTGAGTCAGCTTTAAGTTGTGCTTCGTCTGGTTCATCTTCATCTGCTTACGCTTCTGCTTCGGCTTCTCCTTCTGCTTCTCCATCTCCTGCTGCTGGTTGGCTGTTTGTTTGTTTAATTTAAAAGCTGCCTGCCAAGCGCCGCCCACAAAGCACTTTAACAACAACAACAACAGCAGCAGCAGCAACAACAGCAACAAATGCCGGCCGGCATTAACATTTACCATTTGCCAATGACCATTCCATTCCGGCTTCACTTCACTTCGCCTGCCCCTTGTCTCACTTCGTTTCGTTTCATTCCATTCCATTCCACTTGATTCAACTCGATTCGCTTCGATTTGTTACGTTTTGAATCTTTGGACACATTTTGCTTGAGTCTCTTCAACTTTTGCTTTATTGGCTGCCGTCGCCATTTTGTCTTCCGCAGATCAGCAGATATTCGATTTTTATGTTCTAAAGATTGACTGTACTTTATCGCTTTAATTTGTTACCTCTTTTTTTTCGATCGGAAAACTAAGCTCCAAACGTTGACTGTACTTTCCTGGTCTAAACAGAGCGTTAACAGTGCAATGTCTAATTTTAATTTGTATATGAACTAGCTTGCGAACAGGATATCTGCTAGTCGGACCTTCTCAACTAGAGCACATTATCGATTCAGGATAATTCTCTATTCCAGTTTTTAGACTTTGTAGCATATATGATTATAGACATAATATAGGTAAGTCGTGCATATTCCGTCCAGCCGATGCGTACAGGGTATTTCGCATACTTTATTAGCGACACGAAGCCGACAAGAACAATGACAACGACTGTTGACTGATGACGAATGACGAATGACAAATTCAAATGACAACAAACAAGACTACAACATTATAACAAGAAGAAGCAGTTAGCACAGTAACAGCCAAAGGCCACGGCCAGGCCAAAAGAGAGATAGACAGATAGAGAGAGGGAGAGAGAGAGAGAGAGAGAGAGAGAGATGGAGAGTTGGAGAGAGGCAACGAGATTTAATCGAAAAAGCGTTGAACAACGTTTTTGATGTGACTTCAGCGTTGGATTTCCTCCTCTTCGGCATTTGTCAGCGTTTGCTGACGCCGTTTCACAATTGAATTTCTAATAGGCTTAGGCTGGCACACACACAACACACACACACACACACACACACCCGGCTAGGGCCAGGCACTTGGCATCGAAAAGCATTTAAATTTAATGGCAGTTGCTTGTACGCTTTATGGGCCCACAGACCAGACCAGACCAGGCCGGGCCAGACCTGCTCGGCTATTTAAACTGCTTGGCTGCCGTGTGCTCGGCATTCCCAGAAGGCAGCAAACCAACAACAACCACAGAAAACAGTCCAAACAAAGCCATTAAAGTTTACTTATTTTAAATACCCTGTTTCCAATGACAACAAGTAAAAAGCTGAGTATATTGCTGGCAAAGAAAGGCAACTCTGGCAAATGCAAAAAAAGTCGATGGGCTCCAAACCTAGAAAAGAAACTCAAGACTGCAATAAAAATTACAAAATAACTTGACAATTTAATTTTCGTGCTTAAGCATTTTAACTCGTTAAATATATTTAAATTAAAACACAAATAGAAATACATTAATGTAAAAAAAAAAAGTAAAACGATTATAAACAATGTCACTGTTGTCGAGAAAATTATTTCTCTATTATTATCTCTATTTCTCATTGTTCAAAATTAATTTGTGACAAATGAAAACAAAAGAAATTCCTAAACTTTGTCAGCTTTTGTTTAAGGTTATGCCAAATTCGCCTAAAAAGAGAATTAGGTAAATTTATATTTTTCGAACCTAATTAAAATATATGTTTCATCATCTTGCATATAATTTAAATGATCGATAACATATATTAACGATAACACTCGAATTCGAATTTAAAAAATACCTTTAGTAATGATTTTTTAGTATTATAGAAAATGCAAAAATATAGGTATAGAAATTAAGAAGACATTTTTGATGGAGCTGTGGCGAAAGGGGAATCCGACGGCCACTCCCTGCTGCGTACAGGGTATTTACCCGGCGTGCACTTTTGTCTAGAGTGCTCTTGCCTCATTTTTTTCCCGCTGGCCAATGGCCAAGTGCAAAGTGAACATTAAGGGCATATATTACACTCGCCTCCCCCTTGCCCGCAGTTCGCGACACGCAATTGGAAGCACACACAACACGCGCACACACACCACACACGCACACACATCACACACGCACACTGCTTAGCTGGTAATGTCATTAAGTTTTTTTGTTTTTTGTTTTTTTTTTTTTTTTGATTCGGTTCTTAGCTCATAGCTCTCAGTTGCCGCAGCAGCTGCCTTGCTTGCTAATTGAATTAAAATTTTAATTTGCTAAACGCATTTAAGAAGCAACCCGAAATTCCGCTAAAGCAGCGTCAAGTGGACTGACCCCTGCTCATCAGCCAAGCCCAGCCCAGCCCAGCCCAGCCCAACCAAATATGGACTTGCCAGCGCTTATCGCGAGCAAACACTTGAGAAACTGCAAGCGGTCGTCTTAGGGGGGTCTGCCTGTTCGCTGTCCGTTTGAGCGGAAGGCTAAAGGGCCCCGCCTGGGGGGTCGCGAGAACCCAACCGCTGACCGCGGAATGCAAGCAGTGACAAATTTCGGCAAACATCGAAAATTCCGAGTCGTTTTCTAAAAAAAGCACTGAGTTGCCGGGAAAATGGCGAATTAAATAACTCGAAACGAGGCGTGGGAATTTGAAAACTAGCAAAATTATAATCAAACAAAGAAAAACGCCTCTACATGAGGTAACAATCTAGTGGCGAAAGCACAGTCAAGTTAATATATAAACAATTCCAAATAAAAATCCTTATTCCTAATGATAACCTTTTGCAATGTGCCGATCCAACGAAACCTTTCGATCGGATACATCAGAGAAAAGCTTCAACATTTTATATTGCGGACACCAAGAATATTTGCATATACTTCATGGTACCAGAAATCCCTTGTTCTGCCCGTTATATAAATTATAACACTTGTACCGATTTAGAATTAGTTCAAATGTAGTTCAACTAAATGAAGTTGTTCAAATATCTATCTGTAAATATCTTAAATTTAATTTAAGTTAGAAGTACGAATTCGTCTAAATCCACTTAAAGCAGCGTTTTTCATACAATTCATTGAAAATCGTTAGATGACCAAGTTTTTACTTTACTTATTCGAATATCCCAAGCCAAACAATATGGGCAAGAACCTTAAGAATCGGTCTATATTATGTATTATCATATTGTTGACAAGAAAAACTCCCAGCTCACTTGATATATGTCTCTTTAGTGTTTTCTTTCTATAAAATAGAACCCTGCAGGATTCCTTTAGGCTTATATATATTCGTGTATTTTTGAATATATTCCGACTTGCTCCAGTTGCAAATCTCAAAATTCCGCAAGCGGATTGAATTCCTGGCCAGCAATTGGGGCACGCACAGCTCTTGGCTCTTGTCTTGGCATACAAAAGTGCCGCATTGCATAAGTTGTCCCCATCCAGCCGTTGCCCCCTCTTGCTCGGCATAGGGGGATTGGAGGGGGGGGGGGGGTCATTTACGCATACGCTTAACACACTTCTTCCGCACGCATTTTCTATGCAAACAAGCGGAAAGGCGAGAAGAGGTTTTACGCAATGCGTGCCAAATGCAGGAAGCAAACCAGAGAGGGGTCAGGGAGGGGAGGGGCTTGCCATTAGGTAGGCAGATCAAATGCGAATGCGGCGTGCGGACGCGGTCGTCGCTTTTAACACGGTGGCGTTAATTGCCGCGCCAAGTACGCGGCGAGCAAACAAATTTGGGCTCGAGATCGCGTTTTTGTTTTTGTACATTTGTTGGGCTTCTTTTTTGCTGTCGGAGATTTTCAGAGATTTGTTTTCGCAATTTGGCGCTTGGCTGCAACTGGAACATCTAATTGCCAACTGTTTATTCTAATTGGGGTCTCCGCTCTTTTGCTTTACAGGACTACAATGGGGAGTGCCCGTACTCGCTGTCGCCGGTTAGCGCCAAGAGCCAAAAGCTGTTGAGATCCCCGCGCAAAGCCACACGCAAAATATCGAGAATACCGTTCAAGGTATTGGACGCGCCGGAACTGCAGGACGACTTCTATTTGAATCTGGTCGATTGGTCCTCGCAGAATGTGCTCGCCGTCGGCCTGGGCAGCTGTGTCTATCTCTGGAGCGCCTGCACCAGTCAGGTGAGTGCATCAATGTCGGCTAACTGAAAGCTGGACCAAGCTCATTTTGGTTGTATCCTTGCAGGTTACCCGCCTGTGCGATCTCAGTCCGGACTCCAATACAGTCACATCTGTGTCGTGGAACGAGCGTGGCAATACCGTTGCCGTGGGCACGCATCACGGTTACGTGACCGTTTGGGACGTGGCAGCTAATAAGCAGGTGAGTGACGAGTGACGAGAAGCGAGTGACGAGTAACGAGAAGCGAGGATCGAGTCAAAAGCAACAATTAAGGAGTCACAACTGTCGTAAAACGAAGGAGTACCACAGTAACGAGTAGCAAATAGCGAGTAACGAGTGACGAGTAACGTGCACAATGTAATAACGAGTAGAACATTAGAAAGCGATTAATAAAAAGTGGTGTGGTGGCTAGAAAGTATCAGGCAACGAGTTTTGAGCTTGAGCTGAGTAACGAGTAGCTTGCAACGAGAGACGGGTGATTGGGCCAGCAAGAAACGATCGACCAGTAGTGAGGAGTATATGTGAGAACATCGAAAACAAGTATATAATATGTATTTAGAGTAGAGTGTAACGAGAGATTCGACGAGTATAAACTGACGAGTAGCTAATGCCGAGTTAGTGCAAAGACGTAACTGGACCCAACTAAAATTCAATTCCAATTGCAGATCAACAAGCTGAATGGGCACTCGGCGCGCGTGGGCGCATTGGCCTGGAACAGCGATATATTGTCGAGCGGCTCGCGGGACCGCTGGATCATCCAGCGGGACACGAGAACGCCGCAGCTGCAGTCGGAGCGCCGGCTGGCGGGCCATCGTCAGGAGGTGTGCGGTCTGAAATGGTCGCCGGACAATCAGTATTTGGCCAGCGGCGGCAACGATAATCGCCTGTACGTGTGGAACCAGCACTCGGTGAATCCGGTGCAGTCCTACACGGAGCACATGGCTGCGGTGAAGGCAATCGCCTGGTCGCCGCACCATCACGGCCTGCTGGCCAGCGGCGGCGGCACAGCCGATCGCTGCATACGCTTCTGGAACACGCTGACGGGCCAGCCCATGCAGTGCGTGGACACCGGGTCGCAGGTGTGCAATCTGGCCTGGTCGAAGCACTCATCGGAGCTGGTCTCCACACACGGCTACTCGCAGAACCAAATACTCGTGTGGAAATATCCGTCGCTGACGCAGGTGGCCAAGCTAACCGGCCACTCGTATCGCGTCCTCTATTTGGCGCTCAGCCCCGACGGCGAGGCGATCGTCACCGGCGCCGGCGACGAGACGCTGCGCTTCTGGAATGTGTTCAGCAAGGCGCGCAGCCAGAAGGAGAACAAGTCTGTACTGAATCTGTTCGCCAACATCAGATAGGTATGGGCATCCAACCACAACACGCTGCAGCACGGGGCACGCCCCAAGCCGAGCGTGCGTTGACTGAGCGAGGCGCCAAAGGCAACCAACCAACCAACCAACCAACCAACCAACCAACCAACCTATCAATCAATCAATCAATCAACCAATCGTCAAACTGGGGGCTACAGACGCATCCACATAAAGCACCATGTGAATGTGTGTTGATTTAACAATATTTACTAAATTTATCATAATCTTAATTATCGAAAATGTTCAATGCTTCTATATATATATCTATATATGTGTAAGTTTTGGGCCGGGGCAAATTTCTGGTAAGAACTGCGGTTCGACTTGAACAACCAAACAAATACATCAAAATTTCAGTAAGTGCAGCGTTAAATCATAAAAAAAGAAAAGCAAACAAGTTAATAACTTAGTCAAAACACCCTCATCCCTCCTCCCCTCGCCCCCGCCCCCGCCCCCTGCACACAATTTGGAGACTCCCAGGTTACATACAATAAGCCCAAAAAGAAAATATTGTATATGTTTAAGTATGTATAGTGATTATTTAGCAGCACTACCTATTCAAAAAACTTGATGTAATTGTAATTCTAATCGAAGAAACAGAACTGAAAAAAGGAAAGAAAAACAAAAAACGGTTTAAGTTAAGCCAAAATACAGAAACTTCTTATTTTTTTTTTGCTTTGTAAACTAAAACTAAACCAAAATCTTTACATATTTTGTGCTTAGCTTGTAAGATCGTAATTATTTGCAATTAAAAAAAAATTATATATTTGTTTTTTTCTAAATATACAAGCAGACAACACATGTATATTTAATAAATTTATACAATTTCAAAGAGAAAACGGCTTTTATTGCGCTTGAGTATCGATAACTGGTGCTGTCGACAAGCGGCACAAAGTCTTTAGCCTGGACACGGACCACACGCACGCTTAGGTTCCACAATGTAAGAGTCGACGGGTTGGGCACTCGGCTAAGTGCGATTGTTTTGTTTTCGCCAGTTTCATTGTCGCCGAGCTTTTGGAAGCTTTCTGGCGTGCGAATGCAATAGGCAGCGCTGCCATTTTCGATTTCGCTCGGTCGCTGCAGCTTCCGACGGACGCGACGCCCCCGCCAGCCGCGTCTGCTGCTGTGCCTGTGCCTGTGTGTGTGTGTGCCTGTGTGTGTGCGTGCGTGTGCGTGTGCGTGTCTGTGTTTGTTGCTGCCAGCGACGGTTGCTTTTCAATTTTTGTTGGCCAAGTCCAAGTTTAACAGCGCTTAGCGCGCCAGAATCAAGTTCAGTCGCGCCGCAAACGCGTTGCGGAAATGTTTTGTTGTGAGCATCGTCGGCAACAGCTCCAAAGGCAACGCACGCACGTCCTGAACGCAACGCAGCCGAAAAGAAAAACCCTAAAGCGATAAAAGACAAACTACCGAAGGAAAAAGCCAATCTAGCTGAACTCGCAGGTAAATGCAAGCGGGCGAAACGGTTAGCGCTCGACGTGCGAAGCGGTTAACGGGCTTTTCCAGCAGCCACATTTGCATCCTCGATTTTTCTGCATTTTTTTGTCTGTGCGAGTGTGTGTGCGAGTGTGTGTGCGTGTGTGTGAACCTGGCACGTGGTCCTCGCTGCTGTTGCTGCCTCCGACTGCCTTTTGAAGGTCATTACGCACCAGGACTGAAGGCCACAGCGGGCCGAGCGTGCGGGAAAGAGAGCGCCAGCGGGAGAGCGAGAGACCGAATGCCAGGAGGTGATGGCGGCAACCTTGAGCTTTCGGGCGGGGGAGTGAAAAGGTTCTCAACGAAACGAAGAGGAGCAAAAAGTGAAAGTGCTAAACGAAAATAAAGCGCAAAATCAGGTGCACAGTGGCCAGGAGCTTAAAATGTGAAACGTACAGTGGTCTCCCGACAACAAGAACAACTGGGTTCTGGGCTCTAAGGGGGGTTTGAACACATCGAACAATTATAAATACTGAAGGTGCTATAAATGCTATTTAGTTTTTTTACATCATTTTGTTTCGTACAATTATTTTTGTTTATTTTTAAAAAGCCTTCATTTCTATTTAATGGTTTAAATTGTTATAACGAAAATAACAACTTGGCTAACTGGCCAAAGGTGTGAATTTATTGTTAAGGATAAATGTGGCCTCGACAAATTCATATCCTTGACAATTGTTAAATAATTGTACCTTTTTGTTCTACCTGTAAGATATAGCAATCAGATGCTGTTAAGACTGTGTGCAAAAAGCCGGACTACAGCCAAAAAAAAAAAATAATTTTGCGGTTCAAACCAATTAACCTAGTTGTCCATGTTTTGCTTAAAAATTAATATTCAATTTTGAAAAAAAAAAAAACAATTCAATTCGATCAAAAATGAATAAATAAAATTTAAGCTATATAATTGATATACCTTGAATAGCGAATATTGTAAATTGTGGTGCGATTAGGATTCTTTAAGCAATCCAGAATATATAAAAATTAACTTAAAGCAGTTGGAGAACTTAAGACAACTGTTGAGCTTTATATTTGATATAAATATCTAGATTATAGGGTAAATAATCACATTTAAAGAGCTCAACAAATTGCCAGCTATTTGTGACTTTGGCATTATGGCCAAAATGTGGAATAGGCCAGATAGAACTATTTGCGGACTTGTCCGTGGATATGACAAAAATCAAATATTGTTTATTAAATATTAAATATTTGAATGTCCGATAAGCTTGGCCTCCAGCTGGAACTGAGCGCTCAGCTCGTCGGGCACATTTTCACACCTGTCTGTGCCACACACGCCACACACACACACACACACACACAGACAATTAATTTGGCATTTGCTTTTGAATTCTGCATGACGAGCTGCGAAATTTACTCAGCATTTAGCAGAGCGCAAGCGCTGGGGAAGGCCGCGCCCCGTCGCCGTGTTCTGTTTGGGCCCAGAGCTGGCTGGCTGTTGGTTAGTTAGTTGGCCCTTTCCGACAATTAGCAGGGCAATGAAATTGCATTTCAAATTGAAAGCTCAGGGCAACTCTGCAATTAGCGCTGCAGACGGGTGGCAACTGTGGCCGGCTCTTGTCTTGTCTTCGTTGTTGTTTTCTTTTTTATTTATTTCTTTTTTTTTTTTGGCTATGGTTATGGCCATAACGGTTAACCTTCACCTGGCAGCAGCCGCGGCGCGACTCGACACGTTCAACGACCGCCACTGTCATTGCCGCCGTCCGTCACAGAGCCGACGGTCTGTTTTGCTTTTGGAGCGTGGTAACCCCATCCTCGCCCCCCCCCTCCCCTCCCCCGTCCCCCCAGCTGCACCCCTCCAGCCCGACCCGCTGCTCTTCAACTTGACCCCATTCGCGGGCCTCAATTCTGGTTTTCTTTTCGGCTCATACCCCGCACCCGTCGACGCCTTCAAAGGGGCATATGCAACAGCCAGAGGAGGGCAACATCACGTCTATATATCAATATCTGCTTGATCGGGACAAGTGGCCAACGTCTGGCCCCAAAACCAGCAAAGCGCGAAGACGAATGCGTGTTGGCAGAGTATCGCTCAGTCGGGCACTCCCGCTTGTTTGCTTCGGTTGGGCAAGGACCCGCCCAGGCCCGGCCGCGTCACGTCGTTGGCTCTGTTGGCCTTTGGCGAGCCGATTAAGATCAGTTTTTTGAGCGACTAAAGGGGGAGGGGGGCGTGGGGGGCGTGGCAGCAATTACACGTCCAAAGTTAACAACTTGGCTTGAAAATTGAATGTTGGACAGGTCTTGAAGCTGAGCTGGCAATTAACGTGTGTAAAGGTCAGCGAAGGGGGCGGGGGGGAGTGGCACGGGCTGGGAAAAGAGGAGTGGCCGTAAAGGTGGCTGACTTAACGGCATATACGATATGAAATATCTGTCCTATATGCCGATCTCAATCGTCAAGGATATTCCATTTAAACAATTCCAATAAACAATTCCAAACTGTAGCAACAAAAAATATATTTTATATAGTATTATAAGTATTACAAATATCAGAGTTCACTTTCAGTCCGCTGCCTTAAAACTAGCCTCGATTATTTTAGAGTACTTGTCGGATCAGCTTCAATATATAGTTCAGAAGTGAAGAGCTTCTTCAGTTATCTTTTTTGTTTTTAAGGTTGTTTTTGGGTTTCGCGGCGACAACAACTGGAAACGACAATAAACAAAAACCAGTTACAGAGGCAAGTGAAGGGCTGGGGGGGGGGGGGGAGCAGGGGCAGGGGCGGGGGCGGGGGCGGGGAAGAAGAGTTCAGTTCAGTTTCCAGTTTTGGCCCAGGAGCAGCTCCGCTTGCGACTCCAGCTGTGATTGATGATCCAAGCGCCACGCCCACCGCCCAGGCGACCTTTAACAATAACCCCCCCCCCTTCACCCCTCCCCGCCACTCGATCGCCTTCTCTCCCTTTGCTCGAGCACTTAATTGCAGGCTGAACAAGTTTATTGAGGGCTAACAGTAGCGCACAGCTTGATGGGCCATAAAGCCGAGCAACAGCTTGGGGCATGAACTGCAGCTGCCCCCCAACCCCCCCCCCCACCCCCCGCCAGCCAACTGCCCACCTGAACTTAACGGCTGACGCTTCAAGCCAAAATTGTTGTGGCCAAAAGTCAGACGCATGTTTTTTATTTGATTTATTTATACCCTGTAACTATTGAAGACGGGTGGTGAGGTGCAGATATGAGAAATCAGAAAACATTAAATTAGAAAATAGAATGAAAATAGAAAATTATAAATATACTATGAATATCGATATTGAACTATATATCTCGAAGATCAATAGAGCCATTCCTTTCAAATTAAAAAAAGGAAAAAATTAAAATTCATTTAAATTGAGTAAAGAACTTTCTCAGGCTTCAGGGTATCTGCGAGTCGAGCATGCTCCGCTCCAGCACTGTTACATTTTTTAATCGGATGTTGCAAATGGAAATAGATCTTAAACAGAAGATGCCCCGAGGTGCCAGGGGGAGGGTCGGGGGGCGGGTCAGGGGTCACAATACAAATAGAGCTCTGGGCGCCGCGGTCAACGTACTTGACGCAGTCGCCGCCAAAGCCAGATGATCGTCACAAGCAGCCGATCGCCAAAGCGAGTCGAACTTTGATTTCGCTTTCGTTTTCGTTTTCGTTTGTCGACAGAGGGGGACGGAGGCGGGGGCGGGGAGGAGACCACGGCGCCGGCTCTTTGGCCAGACGCTGACGTAGATCGCCGATCGAGCGCCGTGCTGCCTATTTATGCCATGAATTTAAAAGCATTGACATTGAAAATTATGCGAACGGATGAAGGGTGCCTGCAGCCAATGGAGATCGGCAGATCGCCAAGCGGAATTTAAATAGAGCGCAAAATCGCTATTGAAATTTATTCAATATGCGCTCTGATCGCATAAACACCTACAAAACTGAAGATCAAGCTGAACTGCGAGCCGAAGATCGATGTATATATTGGACTACAGCTTGAGCTACAAATCGATCGACATTTTCGACTGAAGATCAGGCCATAAGTTAAACTGCAGATCAAGTTGTGCTGAGATTGATCCTCAGGCATACAGATCGAACTGCATATTGAGCTATAGATCGAGTTACCCACCGAACTGGAGATCGAGCTAGTGATCAAGCTGGAGATCGGTTCCAATTATTAGCCATTAATTCAGCTGCAGATCGAATTTGTAAGCAAGCGATCAATTGAGCTAAGCGCGCAGCTTGAGATCAAACAGATTCAGCCGAGGATCGAGCCATCACAGACCATAGAAAGTTCTACGAATTCGCGATTCTCGATCGAGACTGCAGTCGAGATCAGTTGGCATTTGACAACATCAACAGAACGGAATTGAAACGGTGCCCATTAAAAGCAATTTAGTTTACGCTGCGGTACAATAATATCCGCCGATCGACCGATCGAGCCGGTGATCGCGATCACCGGTTGAATTCCGTCGCGAATTAAGATTGATCGCTGCTTTGTCTGTCTACCGATCGTTTGATCGCCCACTGGATTTGGCCCCAGACACAGTTGGCGACGGCTTGTCCCGCCCCTTGGCCCCCTCGCCCACCGTTCGCCCCCATGTCAAGCTGTCGGCTCACAAATAATACACTTGGCATACCCGATAAAGAGCTCCGAAAATGTCATCATTAATTATTTGTAATAATCCGACGTGAACTGTACCAAGTTTACGCCTTGGAATTCAATGTCCCTCCCTCCGAAAGCTAAATAAACGAGAGAACTCTCGACTTCGACTGCGATCTTCGGCTCCAACAACAGCCCCACAAAAGACTTGCACTTTTCAGTGGTATTTCTGGTGTTTACCTGCTAAAAAGCGAAGAGACAAAAACAACTTATAAAAAATTGATTTGTGCTCATTCGACAAACAAACAAAAATGACAAAGTCGCACATTCAACGAAACAACTTCAAATAACTCAAACAGCGGTTCGAGTTCCATTAACATGACCGCAGCTCAAATACCCTTTATTTATTTTTCAACATTTTTTAGGATTTATATTTTTTTAATTTATATATATATATATAAGAGCCAGATAGACCAGTTATTTTTTAAATTTTTAAATATGTTAAGTTCTCAAATCCAAGGATTCCATATTTCAAATTCCAATAACATACATATATGCATTGAAAATACATTTTTTTTGTTTAATTTCCTTTTTTCCAAAAATATTTTTTCAAATTTTATAATTGCAAATTTATATTTTTTATCGACGCTGGCTGTCAAATTATTTCCATATTTCTGAATCAGTTTTCATCTTTGATGGCATTTCGAGCACGATTTGATCTAGATAAATTTGTTTTAAAATTCTAGGCATGGAAATAAACGTATATAGATAAAGTTACCAACTAGTTGTCGAATCCGAGAGACCCCGCTTAGTGCAGGGTATACGAGCTGGCGGCTTGTTCAGCATTGCGCACTGCCGCCGGTCTATTGACGTTGGCTGCCTGGCTGTGCTTGCAAAGTGGGCGTGGCCGGGCCGCGGTGACCTTGACCTTTCGCCTCAGTTGGCCAACGGGCCCGTTGGCCCGAACAAGAATTGGTAACGAACCAATGGCCAATTAAGGCAGCATCATTTGCCGCCCCCCCCCCGCACACCTGCCCCACGCCCCCAACAATCGGCCTCGCCTTAAAGCTGGCCAAAATTGTAATTAGTTTCCGTTTCGTTGTCGCTGTTGTTGCTTTTATTTTGCAAACTGTTTTGTTTTCGCCGATCGTCTTAACCTTTTCATTGTCTTTGTTGTGATTGCCGCGTTCACCAGCCGCCGTGGTTCGCCCATTTTTCGCACGCCTGCGGCCCACTGTGCCCGCTCGCGCTCTGAGGTCAGCTGCGCGCTGACCGGTCCGCTGCAACACCAACGCGGCGGGCCAAGATGCGGGTGAGCCCGCCGCCAATAATGCCCCAGTCGAGCTGCTCCAAATTCGCGGTGGGCGAGTGAAACCGTCGCAGGCGGGTGTGACCGACTGCGCCATACTCTTCGATATCGAACTTGGCTCGATCTGCCAAATTTGGCAACGCGAGCTATAAAATTATCTAATATATATTGTATATACCCCCCCAAGATATAGCGTATTCATACAATTCGTTTGAATACAATCGACTAAAAATGTGATATTGTATTTATCATTTTTGAAAAACATATTTTTTTCGAAAATGCGTAAGGGGGGAGTCCATGTTTTTTTCTCAAAAATTTCCAAAAAAATGTATTTTCAATAATGAATTTATCTGAAATGCAGAATCAATCTAGAGGACAGCCCATGAACAAAATGCCGTCAAACATGGAAATCGGTTCATTTTTGACAAAGCTATGAGCGTTTGAAATATTCAAGTTATGGATCAGAGAGCTTTACATGTCAAAATTTTTGTAAATTTTCGCACGATTTTTGACAAAAAATTAGACCCCCTCAGAATCGGGTTTAATGTCATTTTTTATACTAATTGTGACAACCGCAATCGATTAAAAATAGAAATTCCGGATTCAAAATTTAAAAAAACAAATTTTTTTTTAAATGAGTAAGGGGGGAGTACATGCTTTTTTTTTCGAAAAAAAATCAAAAAATTTTATTTTCAATAATGATTATATTTAAAATGCAGAATCAATCTAGAAGACAAACCTTGAACAAAATGCCGTCAAACATTAAAATCGGTTCAGTTTTGACGAAGTTATAGGCATTTGAAGTATGGGAGCAATGGATCAGAGAGCTTTACAGGTCAAAATTTTTGTCAATTTCGGCATGATTTTTGACCAAAAATTAGACCCCCTCAGAATTGGTTTAAACGTTGTTTTTTTATACTAGTTGTGACAATCACAATCGATTTAAAATAGAAATTCCGGATTTTAAATTTTGAAAAAAAAATTTTTCCAAAATGAGTAAGGGGGGAACTACATGCTTTTTTTTCGAAAAAAAATCAAAAAAATTGTATTTTCAATAATGATTATATTTAAAATGCACAATCAATCTAGAAGACAAACCTTGAAAAAAATGCCTTTAAACATTAAAATCGGTTTAGTTTTGACGAAGTTATGGGCATTTTGGCATGATTTTTGACCAAAATTTTGACACCCTCGGAAACGGATTTAATGTTATTTCTTATGCTAATGGTGACAACCTCAATCGATTAAAAATTGCTTTACTGTGAACGAGTATTGCGCAGTCGGGTACGCCCGACTGCAACGTTCTTACTTGTTATTTTGAAATGTGTGCAAAAATTCCATTCGAGTATTAAATGAGAAGTAAATCAGCTAGAAGATACCCTGTGCTTATCTTTGAGTGCAGCGTGCCCAAAACTAGGAATATACAAAATAGATATTTATCGATTTCCGAGAAAACCTTCCTCTTAACGTAAGGTGGCCAACTACGACATACCCTGCAAATGGCAGTTAATATTTGTGGGCTGAGGAAAGACGCAGCCCATTCCATTCCAGCCAGTCCCTGGTTTCCACCAGGGCTGCAAGCCCTTTTATGATTTCTTTTATGATTTCAAGCCCTCTCTCTACCACTCTCCCCATCTCTCTCCCTCTCTCTCCGCAGCTGTTCTCCTCGCCGTCGCCATGAAGCCGCCGTCGCCGTCGCTGCCGCTGCCGCTGCCTCTGTCGCCGTCGCTGCCCTGGCTGCTGCTGGGCCTGCTGCTCGGGCAGGCGCTGCCGCCGAGCGCCGGCTCCGCGGTGCTCATCTCGGACATGACCATGACGATGATGGTGGAGCTGTCCTCGCGGCACCCCTTCTGCCGGATGCACACGGACCGGTGAGTGCGGCCACAGAGAGATTAACCCCCGAGTGCGGCTTGGGCTTTAACCGGCGGCGCTTCTTCATCCCAGGGGCGACATCCAGCGCATGCTGCTCCAGTCGGATCCGCGCCGCATCCGCCAGGTGCCGCGCGAGTCGGTGGTGGAGCTGGAGGAGGTGTGCCGGCGCCAGGGCTCCTACGGGCACGAGTTCCGCGGCGGGCTCGGCTTCATCTACCCGGGGACGAAGTGGTGCGGGCCCGGCACCGCCGCCACCAGCTACGACGACCTGGGCCAGCACGTGCGCGAGGATCGCTGCTGTCGCGAGCACGACATGTGCCCGGACGTGCTCAACGTGGGCGACTGCCGGCGGGGCCTGTGCAACCGGGGCACCTTCACGCGGTCCCACTGCGACTGCGACGCGCGCTTCCGGCGCTGCCTGCAGGCGGCCAACACGGAGACGGCCAACACCCTGGGCGCCATCTTCTACAACGTGGTCCAGGTGACCTGCTTCCAGGAGCGCAGCCCCTGCTCGGCCCACCAGAGGTTCGACGACCACGTCTACGGGCGCGCCCACTGCCCGGCCGAGTACCGGCAGGCCGATCTCTACGTGCCCCCGCACGGCGACAATCTCATCGCCCGGATCCTCGAGCAGCCGCGCGGCCGCGCCCTGGCCGCCCCCCTGCCCCGGCGCTTCGGGGTCAAGCTGGCCAGCGTCGGCCTGGCGGCGGTCAACCTCCTCCGCGAGGTCGTCCAGCGGCCGCGCCTCCTCTGGGACAGCCTCCAGGCGCCGGTCAGCCGCGAGCTGCCGCCCGGGCCCCGGGGCTACTACTACGAGCGGCCGGGGTCGCGACCCCGCCACGCCCACGCCCACGGCTACGGCTACGGCTACGACTACGGCTGGAGCTGAGCCGGGCTGAGATTGTGGCCGCCTAGTATTAGTAGCTGTAGAGGATGAGCACGCGTCCACAGCAACTGCATGCCTCCCACCATACTCTGTTCAGCGGGCCTGAAGGGGCATATTGGCACCGTTTTTCCCTATCCCGGGGATTTGCTCACATTAATATTAATTAATTAGCAAATTAGTCCGTGAACAGAAAGTACGCTTTTTATAATCCTCATCGAATCAGTTCCGCACACAGTTTTAGAGCCACTGCCTACGGCTCACAGTTTGAGAGCCACTCACTAAAACTTATTTACTGCACTGTGAACAGAGTATTGAGCAGTCGGCTTTAGACGATTGCCAAATCCGTAGTTGTTAAGTGTTTTATTATTTGTTTATTGTTTTGATTTTTGTTTTCATTTGCAAATAAATTAAGCACAACTTTTAAAAGCCCTCCCACCTCTCGCTCCCCCCCCCCCGCCCCCCTCTCGATCGCTCAATTTCACAAGCTCTCTCTCCCACACAGAGCCGGCTACAATCAGACCGAGCAGGAGGCCATCTGCGCCCAGTGGCAGTACCAGCCCTCGGAGAAGTACGTGCCCAGCCAGCCGCGCACCTCGTAGATGTCGGCCAGACGCCAGCCTGGATATGGATATATAGTATGCACAGCTGCAATATCGAATACAAATCTACAAGCACAGCAATTAGTATTGACCACCCCCGTCATGCCAGCCACCCCACGAGCCTCAACCGAACGCTGTTAACCTGATTCTGGAACAGAAACCCGTGCCAAATTTGTGCGCAGAGCGCTGGCAAAATTGCAACATATATATATACATACATATATATATATATATCTATATTTTCATATAATATAAACATACAAGCATTAGTATATACATGTATACGTGCAATGCATTCCAAATACTATATACACATATATTTACCGAGATCTGAGTGCAAATAAAACTTCATGCAACAAAATGAGACGGCAAGAAAGAGTTTCATCTTAAGCCTAAAAGTATGCTGCGTTTATTTAAAGCTCCCCATTTCGTTTCGCATTACAATTTACGTTCCACAATTTGTCTTAGACACAGACCACTTAGCATTTACTAGCACCATTAGCCTTATCCAGTGCACATCAAACTGTCTAGCTAAAAATACAAGCGGAGTACAGTGCACATCAAACTGCCTAAACTGTTCCCATGCAAAACTGTACACAAACCATTTTGAGGTCACTTTACTGATTAAGCAAGATCGAATATTGATATCCTAATGAAACGAAAACCAATTAATGGGGGTATTTACAAAATTCTACTTTTAAAAAAATTCATTCAAATTCATCTAGAAATCACGCACACAACTTTAAGCTGAAAAACTTCCATTATAATCTGTTCCATTAATAAGTGCAAGTACAATCAAATAAAAGTTACTAAACCAATATAATTTATTTGATCCCAACATTTTATTAAATTGTTAAGAGTGACAAACAAATTAACAGCTTTTCACATTATAAACATTATTCCCTCGGGGCGGAGATTCATTATCCTCCTCAGATTAATTTGTGAATGAGTATAACTCGATCCGATCTTGAAAATCTAAGCCTTTCTGAACTCGCCTGGGAGATCAAATGCAATCAAACATTTTTGATGTCAGCATCGAACCCATTTTGGCAAAAATTGTGAAATTTGGTCAAAATTTAGAACGTGAATTTTGTAATGCCAATCGATAGTCCTGAATTATACGAGTCCAAAAATATACATCATTCAAAAATCATCTTCTATTTGCCCGAGATATGCAAGTTGATGTTTCCTAACGATCATAAGTTGCCAGTTTAAACGATTATAGCTAAGTGAAATAATGTCGGATCTTAAAATGTTATGACTTTTTTAACTCGTGTACTCTAAAATTCGATGTAAAAGTATTGCGGCCACGCAAAAAGCTACATTTCTTCAAAATCTGATTACAAAATGCATTGCTTTAGGTTTACAGTCTAAGACTAAGGCTACCAAACCAACAATCAAGAATATTCTTTTCAACAGAGTATGGCAGAGTCGGTTACATTCAACTGTTAACTGTTAACTTGGTTATTTTTGCTGTTTAGCATTTTGCATTTCTTTAATTGTTGTAATTGTAACAAATTACAAAATTTGTCAATTTATGTAAATCCTCCGCATGTGTGTGAGTGTGTTTGTGTGTGTGTGTGTGTGTGTGTGTGTGTGTGTGTGTGTGTGTGGCTCTGGCCACTTGTTGCATAGTGTTAATAGGCGACATCATAAAAATTACATGTGTATGCATACATATTTATATATATATATATATATGTATAAAAAGAAACTAAATCCTAGAACAGAACTAAAAAGGCTGCCTGAAGCGCAGCTTTTTGGCTGCTCCATGCCGCAGGAACCGGGCCAGTGTCGCGTTGGGGCCAGATTCCAGTTGGCAGCTTGTTTTTGCTATTGTTGTTCGGAGTTTGTTAGGCGCGCAGTGCGACAAACTGCTGGAACACCTCCAGGATATGCGAGTCCAGATCGGATGTGAAGAGCAGCGTCTCCAAGGTGCTGCTGTACTTCTGCACCTGTTCGTGATGCTGTGCAAAGGGAGGGGGAACAGAGTTAGCTGGGAGCGTGGCCAAAGTTATGATGTCAACGGGTTTTACCATGAGAAACACCTGCTGCAGCCGGCCAATGGTCCAGCGATACCAGTCCGTGTCCGGGTCGCGTCCATCCGTATCGGAGCGCAACAGATGCTCGGACAGTATCATAATGAAGCGCTGGAAGACAATGAGAAAGAGGCGCTTCTGATTCACATTGGCCGCCTCCAGCTTCTCCTCCATGCGCTCAACGACCTGCAAAGAGGGGGCGGTATTTAAATGGTGTTCGGATGGGGCTGCTGGGGACGTACCTCCTCGGATGGCTTATCGGTATGTGTTATGGGCTTCTTGCGCTTGTGCGGCGTATCCTCATCCGTGTCGCTGGACGATGAATCCGCCTTGGAGAGCTTATCCTTGGCATCGCTCAGCTCGGTATCTGGAATAGCAAGGAGAAGCAATTGGTCGCCGTCCTTTTGGCCGAACGCAACTCGAGGATAGCTCACTCAGTTTGATGACATGCTTGTTCATCTTCTTGATGGTCAGGTGCAGGATCTCCCAGAGATACATTTTGGTGAACTCGCCGGTCATCTCCTTGGAGAATATCCATGTGGCCACCGCCGAGCAGTCGACAATTTGCAGCTTGAGCAGTTTGTCGATCAGGACGACCATCATCTGCTGATGCGACGACCACAGATCGAAGATGTTGTGCAATATGCAGATCTGGGCCTCCTCCGTTTCGGCCAGTGCACGGAAGACCACATGGAATTTCGAGATGGCCGCGAAGCTGTGCGAAAATGATTTCGAGCCGAGATTGAGCAGCGTCTGCACGAAAACATCGATTTTGAGCGCATTGAAACTGCCATCGGACATCTCCTCACCGCTGTAACCGCTGCTGGGTATATCCTTCAGTATGTTGACCACCTCCTCCGGCGTGCACTTCTGCCGTATGGCGCCCACCAGCTGCAGGGCGACCGTCGTGCCGGCCAAATTGGCTGCACCAAAGCGAAATGAGTTACGAAATTAGTTGTCAGCCGAAACAGAATGCAATATTATTAAACGAAATGATTGGGAGCAGGCCCCCATGGGGCCAGGCAGGCTGTTTGGGGGGAGGGGGGGGGTGGGGCACTCCGGTTGACACTTTCGCTTGCGGCAGTTGCATTGCGTTGCGCTGCGCCGCCGCGTGGAACCAAGCGGCAACAGCTGCCAAAGAGACTCCCAAGCCAAGCTGCTGTCTGGTGCGTTACTAATGATGTGAGCCCCCCTCCCCCCCCCCTTCCGCCCTCCCCCAACTACCTGTCGGAGCTGCCAACAGCTATTACATGCAATTTATTGGCACTTGAGTCGATTATGTCGAATGAAATGCGTGTTGGGCTGCAGAGGCCCGGAGCCCATTAACAAATTAATGCGTCCATTTGGCAAAAGCTGGCGCCAATGCGGAACTACAGCGCGACCCAGTTGCCAGCAGAGCCAAGCAAGAGCCAAGAACCCCCATTGTCCACACAGCGCGCGGAGCGTGTCAAGATCAGCGAGCAAAGTTCACACAGAGGCTGAGCCAGAAGCTGGAAACGACAGCTCGTTAGCTGGTGAACGACTCGTGCCGACAGCCCATTCAAATAAGTGAGTGCGGGCGCCGGCCAGCGGGCGCCCGACTAGCAGCTACCCTGTACACATAGAACAGCCTGTCAGAACAGGTATCTGCTAATACCTTATTTAAATTACAGCCCAAAACAGTCTAAATTCTTTTTCCTATTTTAAAACAGTTACGCGGGTGGACATGGGTATATATGCCAAGTTTCAAGTCTCTGTCTTCTACCTAAAGTCTGCTTCATTTTAGGCAGATATATGCTCAAAGGAGCGCGTATGAATATCTTTTTTAATAAAAAACAACGTGACTTATCGATAATTGAACATCATCTTGAGTTGTTTGGGAGAAAATCAATGTTTATCTATTTTATCGAAATATTTGAAAATATATCTGGCATATATAGCTCTTATTATCGCCGAAATATGCTTAAGAAGCAGTGCTAAATATCCATATTTATCAATTGTTTAACAAATCTGAAATAAGTGCATATATATATATATATATATTTATATATAATTTTCATATAACGACTTGGCTGGCAATATAACCTCCGTATATATATATATATGCAGGGTACAATGCGCCCTCCAACTCCTCCCTGCTGGCTCACTCTTCGACTACAGGGTATGCTTCTCATTTTAGCCTTATTAGCATTTGCTTTGACTTGATGCCCAAAATATGTATATTTTCACGGATCTTTGATTTCCAGCTCAAATTGAGCGTGTCCAAGGCAGGTCGCTCAAAGATCAGGGTTCCATCAACCGCAACGTGTCCAGCTACCTCATCTCTCCGGCAAAACCGTTGGCTTGGCGATGGGTGCGTGACACGACACGCAATAGAAAAGTGTTTGATTTAAATTGGCAACGTTTACGAATGTAAAACATAAAGAGAAATACAAAAACTTATGCTCTCAAGAGCGCGAAATCTAAGGTGGGTGTATTCACTATTTTTGTGTGTGTGTGTGTGTGTTTCGAGTCTCATATTTTTACGATCAAGCTGCAAGTGTGACAGCCCTGAGAAGCAGCACAGAAGCGCTAAGCAAGGCCTCAGACTTGACTCTTGAAGGCAGCTATAAAAAAGCTTATGAGACTTTGGCTTGAAACGAGAATCTGGCCATCAATTCAAATGATCGGTAATCGAATGTTGACAAATAGATTATACTTTAAATTATCGATAGGAATAGGATAGCAGGAACTCGAACTCGATCCTGTCTCATCTTCAGTCGGAATTAGGCTGCCTTTCTCCAATTTAAGTCGTTCAAGCCGTGCCACTTTCTAGTTCCTTTTGTTTACCAACCCAAAAAAGAACCCGAGACAAGGTGAACTGAATCGCAATGAGAACGACAATCAGATGGAATCTGTTGGCGGCCAGTTCCACTATTGAACTTCAGCGAAGCGAGCAGCATATCGCACGGGGCATCTCCACTGTAGGCGTGGTGGGGCGGGGCGGGGCGCGGTGGTGCGGGCCAAGCTCAGCTCAACTGCTCCGCAAGTTTCAAAGGTTTTTATTATTATTATTTTTTTTTTTGGCAAAAAGCGTCGGCGGAGTCGTCTGGGCCTGAGAGGGGGGGAGCGTTGGCTGCTTTGGCTCGAAGCGGGTCTAAACATCCGCAAGTGTTGCATAAAAGCGCGTCAACCGCTCAACCACCACCGCTGGCACCGCCAGCACCGCTGGCAACTGCTGCTGCTGCTAGAAACGCGGCCGTCTGCCGAAGATTGCGAAACTGCCGCCGCTGGCGATGCGCCGCTTGGCTGCTCCAATGAAAGCAGCAGCAGGCAGTGGCCAGAAGAAGAAGAAGAGGTGAAGGAGGAGGCAGCAGCACCACCGAGTGGCGTCTGTCGCTGGTTTGTTATTAGCGGTGCGCACGATGCGAACGCCTTTCAGTCGAGCTCAGACGCGCGCGCGGCCCAAACGTTGCCGTCAACCAAAGATTGTGGCCCAAAGAACTGCACTTGGCTTTTAATATTTTGTTGTTGTTTTTTGTTTTTTAATGTGAAAATGTGGAAAGTGCATTGCCTAGTGTGCACACTCACGGCAATCGTAAGTGGTGCAGCCAAACCTGGCCAAAGTCGGGCTCAGCAGGGACACTATACAGATCGTATATGCGTATATGCTACAGTGAAGCCCCGTCGCACGCAACAGTGTTCGAATCTGTGTTCTTATCTCGGTTCAGTTCTGGCTCGATTTGCAACAGATTTCTTTTGTATTTAAATATGATACATATTTCAATTCGGTTTCTTGCTTTTGTTACTTCTTTTCGGCTTTTATCTAATTTTTGTTTGCAGTCCTCGCGAGTTCAGAGTTTATAATTTTATATTTGTAATCAGCTGTCATTAATTCTAAAATACTATTGGGACTGTCATCATCAAGTTTTTGAGTATTTCGATAGGAATTAATTGTTTTGTAGATTACAAAAATATTTTAATTAATAATCAAAATTTCGAATTGTTTTTAGACGGCCTTCAAGGACGACATATTTGATTTATTTATCATATAAAACGTTGCGTTTTTAACACTTGTCTTGACTTGTCTTTGATTTATGTTTAGCAGCAAGCGGCCAAGTCAGGAGTGTCCGACTGGCAGATACTCTGTACCCAGCTGTTAAGTGAATAGAATATTCATAAGCAAAACAAAAACAAACTGGAATTGAAGGAAATAGCAATCAAATGTTCAGTTGTATCTAGCTTTTATATAGCCGTTAAGTTCAGATAGACAAGACAGGAATTTAGGTATATAATAGGGCTTAGGGGTATATAGGACCTGTTTGGTTGTCCAATATCCAATATCCTGGTATTAAACATGATATTCATTTCGAACCCCCCTCAAAACATGCTGGCTACGCCACTGCAGGCGCAGCTCGCGGCGGCCATTGTGGGCGCTGGCCGGGATCTGGTGCTGACGCCCAAGCAGACGCTGCAGGCGAACGGCAAGCGCATCTACTACGAGGAGGAGCACGCGACGGGCGCGCTGCGGCCCTGGGAGCGCACCTTGAAGCACGTGACCTACGTGACGCTCTTCACGGACGCCGCCATGGATGCCGCCGCCGGCAATCTCAGGTAGGTCTGCTCCAGCGCAAACGCCGCACACTACTGACTCTAACTGATTCCGCGGCAGCCAGCTGCACGACTACCATGACTTCCTGCAGACGCCCTATCTGGCCGCCGTGGCCCAGGCGCAGCCGGGCCAAGCGCGCTTTGGCGACATCGTTGGCCTGGCCAGCGGCCGACTGGAGCAGCTGGCGTCCAACGGCAGCTATCGCTTCGTCGAGGGCGCTGCCGACGCCCAGGCCTCGGCGCCGGGCAGCCAGACGCGGGCGCTGTGGCGCGTGCAGCGCATCCGGCACCGGGATGGCCTGGACCAGAGGCTGCCCCAACGCTATCACTACGAGCTGAAGTTCAGCGTCTCGCCGCTGGCCCCCAGCATTGGCTGGCCGCCGCAGAGCTACATCCAGAAGGAGGCCGACTATCCGCAGAGCTTTGGCCGCCACGTCTACGAGGAGAAGCGCGCCCAGCGGCGCCAGGATCGCCAGCCGCAGGCGACCTTTGCGCACGGCATTTTTCAGGCACCGCCGCCGCCGCCGCCGCCGACGCCGCCGCTTCCGCCCTCCCTCAACATTGGTGAGTATCTGAAGGAGGGCGTACCCAAGGGGGCTGCGCCCAAAATCGAGCTGTTCCCGGGGCTCTTCAATCTGGGCCTGCGTCCCAACTACATACCGGCCACAACGTTCCGGCCCAGCTACCCGGTCAAGTTCGGCCCACGGCCGGAGCTGCCCCACGGCCTGGCGCCCTATCCGCTGCCCAACGAGCTGGCAGGCCCGACTCCTGGCCCGACTCCTGGTCCTGGTCCAGCTGATGCCGCTGCGCCCGTCACCCATCACTTCCATCACCACTTCTACATGACGCCCGGCGGAGGCCTCATCGATGGCGGCAACCATGCGGATCTGGCCTATCGTCCCTCCAACTACGCCCCCGAACTGACCACCCTCACGCCAAACACGGCCCCCCACCGTCCACAGCACGCCCAGCATCCACATCAAGCGCACCAGGGTCTGCACTTCCCCACGAATCGCGAGCCTAGCTCTGGCGAGTCCCTGGAAACCGGCGAGGATGAGCACCAGGATCGGGAACAGCATCCGTTCTATGCAAGTGAGTAGGGACAGGGGAAATAATATAAGCAGAATTAATGTGAACATGGAGGACACTTGCACAAATTACAAAAGACACGAGGTTAGGGAGAGGTTTACAGAACAAGCAAAAAAAAAAGACATAATAAGGAATAAATAATAAAAAAGGAAAAGGTAAATGGAGCACACAAGAAATAAAATTAAATTATAGTTAGAAACAGTGAGAGGAGTAACAAACACAAATTATAAAAAAAGGGAATAACTTATATATTAGAAATAAGGAATTGTGACCATGGAGGAGATGACAAAACAAATAATTTATAATTATTAAATATCTGATAAATGCTAAATATAAAGGCTAAATATGCTATGGAGGACTGGCACTGTTTAATGTAACCTGTTTCTTCTCATGCCATGGATACCACAACTCACGCAGACTACGGGTCACCTCCGAAGTACCAAACATCCAAGCTGCCACCGCTGCTGATCTATGCCGGCGGCGCTGCTGATGCTGGCGAGGATCAAAAGTCGTTTGTGCAGAGCGAGCCGCTGGAGGAGACCATTTATCGCTACTCGGAGCCGGATCCGCTCTATGTGCATCAGCATCCGGTGGACGTGCTGCACCTGGAGGCGCCGCAAAACTACCGAGCTGATGACCACCTGCAGCAGCAACAACACCAGGCGCAGCCGGAGCCGGAGCCGGAGCTGGGGCAGGAGGCAGAGGCAGAAGCAGAGGCAGAGGCAGAGGCAGAGGAGGAGCTGGAGCAGGAGCAGGAGCAGCAGCAACGTGGGCCCGAGCAACGACCCGCTGGCAGTCAAAAGCAGCCCCACGTGGCCAGCACAGCAGCGCCAGCGCCAGCGCCAGCCCAAGTGCCAAGCACGACCACAGCAACCACTACAACCACCAGCACAATGGCACCAGTACGAGCCACGCCCACGCCCATGAGCCGAGCGAGCTTTGTGTCCACCTCGACTAGCTTCACGCCGCTGCGCGCCTTGAGTCGCTACCGGACAACGCCGCGCATCACCGCAGGCAGATCGACAACAACAACAACAACGTCGACGGAAACGCCGCCGATAGCCAAGTGGAAGCTGCGACGCAAGGAGAACGCCACCAGCAGCCAGGACAGCAGGGCCAAGAGCAGTCATCGCCACGAGTCCAAGGTGGCCTTTGAGCCCACAACAACAGCCGCCACAACAACAACACCAACACCAACACCAACAACAACAACAACAACTACAACAACACTTGCGCCAGCCGGGAACAGCTCGACTGCGCCCATGCTGCCTGCTGGCGAAGTCATCGAGGTGCTCACCCAGAAATCGGTCAGCAAATCCGTCAGCATCAAGGTGGGCGAGAACGGCGAGGAGATACCCATTATTGTGGACGATGATGAGAACGAAGTGAAGCACAGCTAATGCTCCCAAATACAATTACCAAACCTGAGCTTAAGGCGAAGGAGTGGAAGGCAACCAAGTCGAGGAGTAAGCACTCTATAAGTCTGCAATTCCAGCTGCGCTCCTTTTTTGTACACTTATTTAAATTAAGTATTTTCTACAATTTTCAACAATCTAGAATTTAGCTCATCTTTTGAGTAAAATTTGTTATTTTCAAACAATTCAAATAAATAAACTTTGAATTATTTTTTTTAAATTTCTGCTAAGCAGGCGGTTCGAGTAATGTCTTGTAAGTTTTTTATTAATAACAAAAAAAAGTTACTAACCTATCATTCAATCAATATTAATAATATAACTAGAGCAACTATTTAAAACCAACTAAAAAACAGTGAAAGGCAAGCTTTTAACCACATTTACAGGCAGTTCTATTTAAACACAGTTGAAGTTTATTTTATAACATTTCAGTGAACTAAATTCAACAACACTTCATAAAACCTTTCAGAGAAAAGTATAATTTTGAAGTAAGTTTTCAAAAAGTTTCGAGTCTTGACAAAAAGCCCCGCTTTAGGGCAACATTGTATAAACCCTGTTTGTAGTCGGTTTAAAGAAGGGTTTGCAAACGTTAAATATATTACAGAAAGAAGGAACCCGGAACTCACCTGCTTCCTCGTTGGTGTACTTGTAGTTAGGCACAGGTGTGACCGGAATCAGTTTCGCGTACGTTGTGGGCATCATTTCAGTGATGCGCTGATGATACGACAGGCTATAATAGATTAGAGAACAAATATTTGAAATAGATGTCAAGCTTGGGGCCAATAACAATGTGATGTCCCACCGTAGGCACTTCTGGAGAACCTCCTGTATGAACTTGGGACGCGGATGCTCGGCATCGAGCAGCAGGCAGCTGTCCCATTCGTCCCAGGACCAGGTGAACTTAAAATTACTCAAATGGTAGCTGAACCAGTTGACGAAGCGATCAAAGCACGAGGTATTCATGGAGTCGATGCGCATAAACAGTATCTCGGTGGCCTGAGCCAGCACCTGGGGCAGGGTGCCCGGCTGCAGTTTGCACAGTTCAATCAGAATGGACCCATAGCAGATGTCCAGATAGCGGGGCGTCGGCATGTGAAAGAGCTCTGCAAAGATGACCTCGACAATGCAGTATTCCAATGGGATCTTGTGCTTGAACGGAAAGTTGAGCAACTGAGCGGCGCAGTCCTTGCGCTCGTGATGGTGCGTCTCGATGATGTGATGCAGGTGCTCCTCGATGAGAAAACGCTCAATCGAATGGGCACCCGGCAGATTGGGCCCGTCAGGGCAGTCGGTATAGTCGAACATGCGGTAGACGACCCACGGCATGGGATACTCAAAGGCATCGTGGTGTGGCGGCGGCGTTATCTGCGGCAGATTGTGCTGCAGTGCCTCGCACAGAATCGAGTCGAACACAAGATACGGACGCGGTATATGCTTCTCGGCCCAGTTGTCCTGGCGCAACTTGCGTATCTGCGCCCACAGGCAGTCCAGATACTCCTCCTGCGGATGTGGCGCATCCGATGACCAGACGCGCAACGCATTATGGTGCTTCTTCGAGCGCTTATTCAAATACACCTCAATGCGCAGCAGCAGCGACTCCAGCGCCGACTCCTTCTTCTCGTACAGATCGCGTCCCACCCAGGGCAGAGTCGAGAGCACCGCAAAGACGAACCAATCGCGGCGCACCTGCGGCACAGTGTCCTCATTGGACACATCGATCATTGTGTCGAGCAGCTGCAGCAGACTTGTGGCCGAGATGACGTGACAGTTGACCAGATCGGCCAGGAAGCGCAGCGAGTAGCGTGCCGCGTTCCAGCGGCACAGTTTCAGCGACTCCTTAAACGTTTTCACCATGTGATCGACAAACTCGCCACCGAATTTGTAGTTCTTGGCATTGAGCAGACCCACCAGGGTCGTGTACACTGTGCATTTCTCGGGCATACGCACCGCACAGTCGGACAGAATGCGCAAAATCTTTAGACGGAATGTGCCCAGATCGGCCTCCAGCACCGAGACAAGGCCCTCGAGATTCGATTCCACCGACGACGTACTCCGCTCGCCCACACGCAAAATCAACGACTCCAAACGGTCCTCAATCTCCTGGTTCTCCGAGACGCGACGCCGCTTGTTCCGTCGGTGGTCTGCACGAACGGAACGCCATATGTCACAATTATAACAATTACAATCGCACTTCAATCACAAATCCTACTTACCGTAGCCCTCGTCCTCGGTGTCGTGTGCGCGTCGGCGACTCATCTTTTGGAAGCACGGTCAACAAATTACAACAAAACCAAAGTAGCAGCAGAAAATTAAAAAAAAATTAGCGGCGTTTTTTTTTCGTTTAACCGGCACAAACGAAACTGTGAATTGCGGGTGCTGCGTACGCAAATTGTTGTTGCCGCTGGTACTTGTTGCGTGTCGAATTTAGGTGTGCGACGAAATTTACGTCAAATCAATCAAATTGAGGCGCAAGCGTGCGATTTTTAACGAACAAAAAAATTATTTTCGAACATGAGCTTCTGCATTTCACTGTGTCAATGCTCAATGTGACCAAAAGTTTCGGGCATAAAGAGTTTTGCAATTATTAAATACTAAATACTAGCATAGAGGTATACTTAAAAATTCCAAATAAACAGCACTGTGGTTCAGTGCTTATCGATACAGGGAATGGCCACAACGATAAATAAAATTGAAAATATTAATATATATACACCTCAAAAAAAGTGGTACTAAAATGTTGTGAATTATATTCATAAGTGGCTCCTTTTATTTTACGCTATTTATTTATATATATTAATATATTTACTTAATTTATGTTGTTTGTTCATTGTCATACGTAAATTTATATACTGTGATGTTAACAGATAAGTGTTTAAAATACGTAAAATATCTATTTACAGGTACTTTGCTAACTCTAATGAGAACAATAAATAGAACAATAAACCTTCAAAGTAGTGTTTGCATACCGTAATAGTAATTACAAATTTATTTCCATCTTGCATATGATGATATTTTCGTAAGGATTTAAATATTTCGACAGTTGATTACAGCCCTTAACCGATTTTGCTTTCACCACAGATCACAAAGTGACCAGACTTAAGGCAAGAGGAGAGCAGTGAACTCACATAAAATACTGTCGATAAGGCACGAAATCGATATTGAAATCGAAGTGAACTGCTGCCAATTGTTGAGGCTTGCCTTTGGATTTGGTTTTTTTTTTAATACAATTTTTTGCGCACGCACACGCAATAGTTGAATGAAACGCAATTGAAGTTAAAGGTGTGCTGGCGCAAATGGATCAGTTCTCGCACGACTTGACCCTCGCCCTGGAGGAGACCTCGCTCATGGACAGGGCGTGCGGCGTTGGTAGGTGGGGCTCGCGTCGAAGAACTCGATCAACGGGTAATTTGCGTAAGTATTTGAGCCAACACTCGTCCCTCTCTGCGTGCGCCCGGGCCACAGCTGACGGCAAAAATGACAAATGAGATCAAATAAAGCAGGAAACCATTTCACTCTTCCACTTGACTTCACCTGCAGCTTGTGCGCCGCAGCCAACCGAAGATTCGTCGAGCAGCCCCACAGACACATTAAATGCACACGGACACGGACACGGCCATGGCCACGGCCATCACGCGAATGCCAACGCGAATTTCGATGGCCTGGATGCGCACACACACACCATTATGCTGCCGGCCAGCGACTCGGATGAGAAGGGCGAGGCGATGCTGCCGCTGCGTCTGCCCGGGAAGACGCTCAACGCGTCCGCAGCTGTTCGCATGGGCATGGGCGCCCTCGAGTCGGACTCGTTGAACGAGACCAATTTCAGTCCAGCTCGGTGAGTGGAGACGCCCCCAAATGGCACCTGGGGTGTTGGCCTGTGCGCATTAAATATGCCTCGTTTTTGCAGGTTCTACAAACCGAATTCGCGTCGGAAACGAAAAATCAAACGTATGTCCATGGAGTTTGAGTTTAGCAAGGATAGCCATTTGGCGGTATCGCCGCACAGTTTTGTCGAGTCGCCGCTGCATCCGGGCATGCTGGGCGGCTGTGCCGGCAACACGGGCTGCAACTCCGGCACGGGCACCGTGCGCAAACGTGTGCTGAAGACGGACGGCGCGAATCGCTCGAATTTGTTCTTCTGCGGCAAACGCAAGCGCTCCAATCGCGATCGCTATCATGAGCATGAGCAGGGCGCCGGCGGGCCAGGCGCCGGCGGCTGCAGCGGCTCCAGCAAACTGCATTCCTCGAGCATGCCGCGCTACACGCACATAGAGGAATATCATCGCATGCGGCCCCGCAGCTATTCGTCCACATCGAAGCCGCACAGCGACCGCCTGCTGCCGCTTAACAAGGGGCTGCTATCCAAAATAAATCGCATTGCGCAAACCCAAACGCAATCGCAACAAACACAAAAGACTGACAACACATCCAACATGGAAGAGGGCCTGGAGCCAGAGGCAGCGGCAGCGGCAACTGCAGCGTGTCCAGACACGACCACGGCCAAGCTGCAGCTGGAGCTGGAGCTGGATGAGGGTGCGTCTGCTGGGGCTGGGGCTGGGGCTGGGGCTGCCGCGGCCACTGGTGACTTCAGCATGGAAACTCTTGTGCCTGTCAGCGACATTGAGACGCTGTTAAATACATCAGAGAAGCTGCCACAGTCACAGCTGTCCCTGGACAGCGGTGTCGCGGACTATCAAGCCCATCGCAAGGCGCATCAATGCAGTCACATCCACGGCAGCGCCTCCTCGAAGGCGCATCGCAGACGCCGCTTTTGCCAGACACCGCAGCCGCTGTACGTGCAGTCGATGGACTGCAGCGAGCTGTACGACTTCCTCAGCTCCAGTTCGCTGAGCTCATCCTCGGACAGCGAGGATAGCCATCGGCGGCACGACACGGATCGCGAGGGCGACGACGAGCTAACCGATTGGCCCGGCAACGAATTTGGCCCGGGCGGCAAATACGATCCCAAGCGCAAGTTGACCAAGAAATCGCTGCTGCCCCAAATACGCTCCGACGAAACTATTGGCGAGGACGACACGCTCATGTCCGGCACGGAGGCGACAGCGCCGACGATTATTATTGACGGCGTCGGCGGAATCTCGCAGTCGCCTCCGCTGCCGGACGCACTGCAAGATTTGTCACGCTTTCAGCCGGCCGCCAGCTCGGAACCGATTGAGATCTGTGGCGGCGGCGCCAACCGGGGTAATCGCAGCGTTGGCTTCATCGGCGTCAACATCTGCTTGGACACGGAGAGCAACATGAACGGAATGCCGCCGCTAAAGCAGATCGAGAGCGAAATGTCCGGCGAGACATCGAATCCATTCCTGTCCTCGTCGCCGCCGATGCAGATGCAGGAGGTGCGCGAGATACGCGCCGGCTGCCGTCGCATCAATGGGGACCGGCCCGGTTTCAGCATTAAACTAAGCGTCAATGAGCGCCTGGCCCGCTTCTTGCAGGATGCGCGCCAGACCCAAATCCGTCTGCCCGACATCGAGATCTACGAGCAGGACAGCCTGCTCAACCTGGCCACGCTCTATTCCCTCAGCATGGCCGTGGAGCACGGCTGCACGGTGCTAACCAAGACGAGGTGAGTGCATCCTCTCTCCATCTCCTCCTCTGACCAACAACTAAACCGCACCTCTTGCGCCAGAAATACAACACAGTCGGTGCACGTTGATCCGCAGCACGGCCTGCAGCAGCGCCAGGACCTATTTAGCGATTTCAAGCGGCGCTGCTATGGCGACAGCAGCGGAGACACCGCGCCGGCAACTGCCTCCGCGGCCGCCGACTCGAATGCTCCCGCCGGCGCCGAAGTGCTGCCGAAGAAGTAGTCTCTCAAAATTGAATTTAAACCAATCACCAGCCCGAGCAGCAGACGGCATGACTTGGCAAACGACAATTGGGAACCACTGGAAGCTCCAAACTAAGGCAACTCCAACACACAGCTTGGGCTGGGCGCCTGTGCAACGTTTTTTTATTTTGTTTTTTAGGCCTTTAAGCTTTTGAATGCGTTTTGTATAGTGTATATGTACATCGGTCTATGTATATAGCGACTATATATGTATATATATATAGGCACATATATATATATATATATATATATATATATTTTCTGGATTAGGGAACAGCTCATGCCACAATCATCACCTAACCGAAATCATTTTGTAACGCTTTCAATTCGTTTGCCCTCAGCTGACATTCAAGCAGCTGTCGAAATGGGGGCAACGCTCTGCAAAGCTGCACAGAAAGAGACAGACACACTCACACACGTGCACAGGCACACATGCCAGCACAAGCGAACAGAAAGAGAGAGCAATAGACACACAGATTGAGAAAGAGAGTGGGAATGTTTGTTGTATGTTTTCCCCGCGTATCGTGCACTTGTTCCACTGTACAAAATATTATTATTATTATTTTGATTTTAAACCTGTTCCATAAGAATTAATCCGTACTTGAATATAAGTCCATATGTGCACATAGAAAACGTGACTTTTGTATTTATTATGGGTATGCCTTAAGTACGAAATGAAAAGTGCTAAGTACAATAATTAGGGAATAGCAGACAGTATAAGATTTAGCCTATACAAATTACGAGACTAACCGATTTGTCATTAGCTTAGCACTTATTTCATCACTCTAAAAAGCTCTACTTAGCGAATTTGACCGTTAAGTCTATACAAATTTATATATTAACTCCGATTTAGTTGATAGCTTATTTCATTCGGAATAAAACTCTGCAAGGAAACTTTGACTATTCAGAAAAAACATATTACTGTCCAGTCCGGTCCGCTATTTATGATCATTTGTATTCATTATATATCAACTGTTATTTAAGCAAATCTATGTATATAGATTCTAGATTTGTTTCGACGATTCGTTTATTGCTTGATCGATCTTAAAATACTTAAAATATTTATAATTTTTTGACCAAATCCAGTCTATATACTATATTCAACGATTTGTGTTAAAACACACTTTTGTTTTTTTAACCCTATAGAAATAGTGTAATAACATTTTAGAACTGCAAATGTAGTACATTGTATATATTTGTTTTTGTGTTTTTGCAGTCAAATAAACTTATTCGAAAGATTCAAATTGTTCGCTAATTAAATTTACAAATATAATATTTATTTTTATTTTTATATTTCATTTTTATTTTTATATTGTATTCAATTTTATAGCTTGAGCTATTAGAGAGTAATTTAAAAATTATAGGAGTAATATTTATTCCTTATTATTATACTTGAAATGCATTCAATAATAATGATACTAAAAATAATTACTAAAAAATCTAAAATCAAATTAATATGATATTAACAATTATAAGAAAGTAATAATTCAAATATATAGCATAATAATTATGATAATAGTAAAAATAATTATATAAAAAAAAGTAAAAAATAACTTATAAGAAAGGGAAAGAGAAGTGTAATGATATTTAAATAGTTATAATTATAACAAGGCAAAGATAAGAATTATTATAAATATACTAATAATAGTAATAATAATACTAATGATAATTATAGCTGTGCGTATAGGATACATACAATATCTTCGATATCTGGCAATTGGCAATCGATATGGGCGCCATGATTCAAAAGTGCCCCAGCCCCACCCGCACCACGTTCGCTCTTTGGGGTCGGATCAGGCGCAGGCGCACTGGGGCACCGCCGCAGCACCTGGCTGGGGCCCGCTGGGTTGTCGCCGCGCTCGCTCGCTCGCTCGCTGGCATTGCCAAACTTTGGCAACCCTCGGCGAGCAGGCGAATTGCGTCTGTTTTTTTTTTTTTTGTATTGTCGGTCGCTTGTTCGGTTGCGCTGGCCGCTCTGTGCACTTTCCGGGGGTCAGAGGTCCACGACAGAAACGCGCTGCCCAGTTTGCGACTGCGGTGTCTCCGTGTCCGTGTCCGTCTCTGGATAAAGCTGTTGCCGGCCATCGAGCGGGGCGGCTGGGCCTGGATTGGATTGGATTGGATTGGATTGGGGGCCAGGGGGCGAGGAAACGTTTGGAAAAGCTGCGAAAACTCGAGGAAAAACAAACGCGACGCGAAGGCTGCAGAACAACAGATTTCATTGAGAAACTAACGGTAATTTGTGAGCCTATTAACTGTGTGAGTGTGCGTGTGTGTGTGTGTGTGTGTGTGCGTGCGTAACCTCCTCGCAGCTGCAACTGCTCCACGTGAGCGGGCGGCGTCCAGGCGCGCGGCGGCTGCCTTATTGATTTTTCTATGCTGCATGCAAAACACACACGAACACACACGAACACACACACACACACACACACGCGCGCGCTGTTATACTCACAGCCCGCATGTGTGTGCTTGCGTGCGTGTGTGCGTGTGTGTGCGCTAATCTCTTATCAGTGTATAGAAATTTGTGAACTTGTTTTCGTTATTTCTCTTTTCGCCTCTGCCCACATTTCTTGTTTGCCGCTCGCTCGCGTCGCAGCGCTCGCTGTAATGGAGGAGCGCGCATTGCGGCGTCTATAGGCGAGGGGCCCAGTTGCATGCGCCGGGAGCATGTGCAGCAGCGCCTGATACGAGAGCCGCAGCCCGGCCCAGTCGGAAAATGAGCGCATGCGAGGCGGCTAAGGAGGCGGCCAAGGAGGCGGTCAAGGAGGCGCCGAAGGAGCCAAAGGAGGCGCCAGAAGCCACAGCCACAGCCACAGCCACGATTGCGGAGCCGGCGTCCGAGCCGCCCAAGGCCAACGGCCATGAGCCCCAGCTGGAGCAGGCCAAGTCGCCGTCGAATGGGCCGGAGTCCGTCGCCGGGGAGTCGGCGCTGGTGTTCGCCAGCACGTGCAGCGTGCTCGAGGCGGCGGCGACGCCCTCCCTGGATGTCCTCGCCAGCTGCAAGGATGTGCTGCTGGCGCAGAAGCTCTTCGCCGGCAGCAGCGGCAGCGGCAGCGGCAGCGGCAACGCCAACGGCGGCACCAAGGAGCTGCTCAAGCTGAAGGAACCGATGCGCGTGGGCTTCTACGACATCGAGCGGACCATCGGCAAGGGCAACTTTGCGGTGGTGAAGCTGGCGCGGCACCGGATCACCAAGAACGAGGTGGCCATCAAGATCATCGACAAATCGCAGCTGGACCACACGAACCTGCAGAAGGTCTACCGCGAGGTGGAGATCATGAAGAAGCTCAAGCATCCGCACATCATCAAGCTCTACCAGGTGGGCGGTCCAGCAGCGCCAGATCGTGCCTAATCCTCCACTCTCAATTCGCAGGTGATGGAAACGAAGAACATGATTTACATTGTCTCCGAGTACGCCAGCCAGGGCGAGATCTTCGGTAAGTTGCCGGCGGACTTCGCCGCGGACGGGACGCGACACTGACGCCTCTCCCGCACTTTCAGATTATATAGCCAAGTACGGCCGGATGTCGGAGACGGCGGCGCGCTTCAAGTTCTGGCAAATCATCTCCGCCGTCGAGTACTGCCACAAGAAGGGCATCGTCCACCGCGACCTGAAGGCCGAGAATCTGCTGCTCGACTTCAGCATGAACATCAAAATCGCCGATTTTGGTTTCTCCAATCATTTCAAGCCCGGCGAGCTGCTGGCCACGTGGTGCGGCTCGCCGCCGTACGCGGCGCCCGAGGTGTTCGAGGGCAAACAGTACACCGGACCGGAGATCGACATCTGGGTAAGTGTGCCCGCCGTGCCCGGCGCCCAACTGCTCTCACCTGCCTCTCCGCATCGCCGACAGTCTCTGGGCGTCGTCCTCTACGTGCTCGTCTGCGGCGCCCTGCCGTTCGACGGGTCCACGCTGCAGAGCCTGCGGGATCGGGTGCTCTCCGGGCGCTTTCGCATTCCGTTCTTCATGAGCTCCGAGTGCGAGCATCTGATACGGCGCATGCTGGTGCTGGAGCCGACGCGCCGGTACACCATCGAGCAGATCAAGCGGCACCGCTGGATGTGCCCGGAGCTGCTGGAGCACGCGCTGATCGCCAAGTACAATCTGAATCTGGAGCGGCAGACGGTGCTGGAGCCCAGCGAGGACATACTGCGCATCATGGCCGAGTACGTCGGCATCGGGCCGGACAAGACGCGCGCCAGCCTCAAGAAGAACACCTACGACCACGTGGCGGCCATCTACCTGCTGCTCCAGGATCGCGTCTCCCACAAGAAGGACCAGGCGAAGCCCAGCGATGCCAGCGCCGGTCGCCTGCTCTACAAGAGCAGCAAGCAGGCGCTGGTGCTCGAGCAGCTGCAGCAGCATCAGCAGCAGCATCAGCAGCAGCAGCAGCAGCATCAGCAGCAGCAGCAGCAGCAGCAGCTGCATCAACAGCAAACGAAGACAATATCCACCGCGATCCTCGCCAAGGATCCGCAACACAAAAGACTTAGCCGCCATCAGACCGTGCTGATGAGCGAACGCTCCACTGCCGATCCCTACTATGCCGTCAAGCAGCAGGCCCACGGCCATGGCCACGCCCACGCCCACGCCCACAGTCACGCCCACGGCCACGCCCACGCCCATGCCCGCTACTTGAACGGCGCGGAGAGCCAGCTGCTCGGCCAGGGCATGCCCCTGTCCACCCGGTACACGCCCCTGCCGGCGGGCAGCAGCGGCGCCGTCGCCGTGCGCATCAGCCACCACAGCCTCAGCTCGCCGCGCAGCGTCGCCGCCGGGCAGCGGCCCGTCGCCATCTCGCTGAGCATCGACAACAGCTGCAGCGGACAGCCGCTCCACTCGCTGGCGAACCTGCGCTGTCGCGAGCTGCTCCTCAACGCCAGCCAGCAGCTGGCGCAGCCCCATCCCCCGCATCCCCATGCCCATCCGCAGGCGCATCAGCATCCGCATCCACATCCGCATCCGCATCCGCATCTGCCATCGCCGGCGCCCAAGCAGCTGCATCAGACCATCAGCGAGTACATCATCAAGCAGAGCACCGAGGACTGTCGCCAGCTGCTCCAGCAGGTAAATGCTCCCATTCTATCAATCATTTTGATTGATAGCCCACTTATGGACTATATGTCTGGCTGATTGACTGATTAATTGACCGACTAATTCTATTATACTTTTAAATATATATATGACTGACTGACATGGAAAACAGACTGATTGATTGATTGACCGACTAATTTTATTATATTTGTAAATATATATATGACTGACTGACATGGAAAACAGACTGATTGATTGATTGACCGACTAATTCTATTATACTTTTAAATATATATATGACTGACTGACATGGAAAACAGACTGATTGGTTGATTAACCCACTAATTCTATTATACTTTTAAATATATATATGACTGACTGACATGGAAAACAGACTGATTGATTGATTGACCGACTAATTCTATTATACTTTTAAATATATATATGTCTGACTGACTGAAGGACTTTACACATAAAACTAACTGATTGATTGATTAACTGACTATTTGTGTTAAGCGACTGATTGACTGTATGTCTGGCTGACTGACTGATTAACTGAATAATGCTATCTATCTTTTAATACATTAAATACATCTGACTGATTGATTAATTGACTGGTTCTCTCTATCTTTATATACAGCACTGACTGATTGATTAAGAACTAACTGACTAATTGATTGTTTGATTGACCAATTCTGCCTATTTTTAAATATATATCTGACTGATTGACTGGTTCTCCCTATCTTCATATAAAAAACGGACTGATTAATTGAGCAACTGTCTGATACCTTTAAAACTAACCGACTGATTGACAGATTGAATGACTGACTAATGCTGTATATCTTGAAATATGTATCTGACTGATGAACTGATTATATATGTATACAACTAATTAACTGTATGACTGGCTAATTGATTGATTGGCTAATTCTATATATTTGATTGATTATTTGACCGATTCTATGAGCATACAACTACAGTCTAATTAACTGGATCCCCTATCTCTATATATTTAAAAAAAAACTGATGATTGATTGTCTGGCTGACTTCCACCTGTCTAATAAAATTGGTCTGAAACCATTTTTAATTTGATCGCCAATTTCCTTAGCACGGCCAAAGCCGGCTAAAACTTGCTGGCTTACACATATAACTAATCTGTTGCAGTCCACGGCCATTGCCGATCCGAAGAAGGAGGAGGATCCGCAGATCCTCCAGCCGGCGGCAGCGGCAACGGAGCACCCGACTGCCGCCACGCCCACTGCCGAACACAACAAGACAATAAAGCCCATCTCCGTCTCGAATAGCTTCGACTCCACCGCCAATCTCAATCAGAGTTTCCGCTACAAGATGTCCGCCGAGGCCAACAGGCTGTTCCAGACCCTGCAGGAGAGTCCACTGCCAGTTGAGGTGCGTATATATATATATATCGATATCTCCTAGGTCTGATTAGCCAATTTGAGCACCTCCTCCATGATTATATTGTACACTTATTTATTTAAGGCCCACTTTTCACTCACAGGTTGGAATTGCCTGTCCTCCATTGTCACTTTCCTCCATGGTCACTTTTTTGATATGGAAAATATCTGACCCGTATTGACATACCATTCCAGTGTGCCCGTGGTTTTTTTCACCGCACGTCCTCCATGGTCACATTACATACAGCCAACTTTTCTCTTTTTTTGGCCCTTTTTAAGGCCTCAATTAAGTTGTCCCCGTGTTCCTACTGAAATATATCCGAGGGTATAAGCTGTAGTGGGTCCTCCATGGTCACTTTTTCCAATCATAAGCACCGCTCCACCAAGGACACTCCCATCCCAAGGTTCCACCACCCAAATGTGCCCTTAACTTGTCCGCTGGGCCCAGCACGTCCTCCATGGCCACTTGATATTGACTGTTAATCCGCGCTCTTCTTCTTCCCCGCGGCAGAAACCCAAGCGCAAGGGCGCCACCACGAACGGCAATAGCAATGGCATCTCGGAGGAAGCCGGACACGAGTCGCGGCCAAACGGAGACGGGTGAGTGAGAACGGAAAACCGGAGAAAGAGTCAGGAGCTAAGGCAGGATTTGTTTTTTGTTTTTTGTTAGCGGGGAGAAGAAGACTTTTGAGAAGAAGGTGCTGGCCCAGGGCAGCTCCAGCACCGACGAGGGCTGCGATACGGACCAGGGCAACGAGGTGGCCAAGGAGGGCTCCCAGTCGTCCACGGACCTGACCAGCGTGCAGGCGACCCGGACGCGCTCCTACGCCAGCAGCAGCAGCTCCAGCGGCGTACTCGCCGGCAGCTACTCGAAGAGCCTCAGCCAGAACCTGAGCCGCGGCTCCTCGAAGAGCAACTGCAGCGCCTACGAGAGCCTCGACTTTGTCCTGCCCGCCACCGTGCCGGATATTGCCGGCAGCCTGCCCTCCTGCATGAGCAACTCCATGCTGGCCGCCGCCGCCGCCGCGGCCTCTGCCGCCGCCGCTGCCGGCGAGCACTCCTCGGACCGTTCGCTCTACAGCAGCCACAACTCGTGCATCCACATGCCCGGCGCGCTCAGCTTGCCGACGTCGACGTCGACGCCGCCGCCGCCGCCGCTGCCGCTGCCGCTGCCGCCGCCGCCGTCGAGCGGCCAGTCGCCGGCGCCACCGGCCTTCGCGGACAAACGCTCGCCCATCCACTTCCGCGAGGGCCGACGCGCCAGCGACGGCCTGGTGGCCCAGGGCCTGCTCAGCTCCAGCTCGCTGCTGGGCGCCAGTCGCGTCTACGGCAGCTACCGCTACGAGCAGGCCAAGCGCCACGGCTGGCTGGAGATCCAGCAGCTGCAGCAGGAGGCGGCGGTCTACGCGGCCCACCACGGCCACGCCCACGGGCATGGGCACGGGCACGGGCACGGCCTGGACGAGCTCGGTCTGGCCAATTGTCAATTTCCACACGGTCAATTCTATGCGATGCCCCTCAAGCCGCACCACACGCTGCACCACCTGCAGCCGCACCACCAGCACCACCACCAGCACCACCATCAGCACCACCCACAGCAGCTGTCCTACGTGGCGCCCGCCGCGCCGCCGCCGCCGCCGCCGCCGCTGCTGCTGGACGCGGGCGGCGAGCTCTACGGCGGGCTCGGGCACGCCTGCTACCAGCCGCCGGCGCCGCCGCCGGGCGTCTATCCGCAGCCGCACCTGGGCGCCGGGCTGGCCATGTCGCCCATGCAGAAGCCGCCGCTGCAGCAGCAGCTGCTGCAGCACCGCCTGCTGCAGCAGAAGCGCCAGCTGTTCCAGAAGCAGTACGCGCTGGAGGCGCAGCTCGCCGGCCGCCAGCAGCAGGCGCAGCTGCTCTACGGCCACGGGCACGGCCACGGCCATGGGCACGGCCATGGGCACGGGCACGGGCACGGCCCGGCCGCCTCCGAGCAGCACCTGGCCGAGGAGCTCTACGAGCTGGCCATGCTCGACCGGCCGCGCAGCGGACCGCCGCGGCTGCAGCACTCGCTGACGATGCCGGGCGCGCACGCCTTCAGCCAGATGAACCTGAAGACCTCCTACATCAGCCAGCCGGCCGGCGAGAGCGCCGCCGGGCCGGGCGCGGCCTCTCCGGTCTCATCGGCGGCAGCAGCAGCAGCAGCGCCGTCGCCGTCCACGACGCCAGCCACGCCGCCGGCGACGCCAGCCCAGGCGCTGCTCAACAGTCATGGGCATGGGCACGCCCACGGCCACGGCCACGCCCACGGCGAGGCCGAGTTCCACGTGCGCGGCCAGACGACGACGCCGCCGGTGCTGAGCCTGTTCACGCCCAGCTGGCAGACGCTGGTGAAGCCGCTCAGCGAGAGTCCCATCCTGGAGATATCGGAGCATCTGGAGTCCGTTTGAGGGGGCATCGACGAATCTTTTATTACGCTCGCAATCGCAATTAACAATTACAAATTAAATATTAAAAACGTGCTCTGGTCGCGAGTGCCCGACTAGCAGATACCCTGTGCCCAGCTAGACAATAGACGTTCGTCAATATTACCGACTACCGATATATAGCTATATACATACGCTTCCTCTTCCGTTTTCTATATATTCCACATTTGCGTGCTTTGTCCGATCTATATAAAGTATATATTTACTTATATTCTACTAAAAACGATATCGACTATGAGAAAATTATAAGAATTAGCGAAACAAAATTATACAATTTTTATATAGAAATGTAATCCACATTTAAAGTCTTTAGCTCCTATAAATTCAACTCAGATCAGGATATATATATAGTACATACCCCCCTCTTAGCATTTGCCACGGGTACAGGGTATACGAATAATAATATACATTTATTCATATACATGCATACAATACTATATATATATAGTATATATATATAAAATACGATACTATTATACGATAATATATTATACACACACACACACACACACACACACACGCTTATAAGCTTATATATATACATATACATTACCGTTAGAGGAAGCGAGAAAGAGAGATCCGAAAGTTCTATTTGGCAGTTCAAATTTCGAAGCGAATATGGCGATATATATTACCAGATTTATTGGATCATTTAGTTGTGTTACTAGCCTTAAGTAGTCCAAGTTTCGTACGCAGACACACACACACACACCCACACACACACACACACACACAACAACAACACCAACACACTGGCATATACAATATGTATATTGATAATAATTATATAGTAAGCTATACCATATATTATCTGGTATCATCTGGTACTAGAAGCTAAAAAGAAAAATATTCTAAATTTGCAACCGAACGAAAAACCAGAAACGAAATTAAGAAATAACAACGTTTAACTACATATATCAATTATTCGAAGCATTTATTGATGGCATAGGATATACATTATGTACACATTCTATATATACACATATATGGTGTATATGTGTGCGTGTGTATGTATTGGTACAATAATTAGCGGCAAGCAAATAAATAAAACATCGATTGTTCTTAAACATGGAATTCAAATGTAAACCAGATATTAAAAGTCATTTGGTATAAAATGCAATACACTTTTTCGATCACATCGCTCTATTATCGATTTATCGATCATTGTTTGGCAGAGGGGGGAACTCGCTTGGAGGGGGAACATATCCACATCTGTATATATATTTATTTATTTAATGAAAGAAAGGTAAAGCTCATAAATATATATGCTGATATCTAGAATATATATATTTATCAATCCAGATACATATTTTGTATATGGTCTTTGGCATACTCAGTAGAGATATCGATGTAGGTTGCTCGCCGATATCTATATCCTTTCTTAGTACAACCACTCTATATAATCTTTTCAAATTAATAGTTACCGTTGCCCTATATATCAATATCTGTATATATACGTCATGTTATATATATATATTGAAGCTTACGGAGTTATATGGAAACGTTTATGAATATGGATATGGCAACGAATATGAATACAGATATCTGCGTGCTTTCAAGACGGTAACTATAGAATAAATATATAAATAAATATATATATATATATATATATATGTGTGTGTGAATAAGAGTGGATATACGAAAAGGTATATTGATGCCAGAGGGGTATGTATGTGGATGTGGATGTGGATATGGATAATATAGCGATCGCTTATATAAAGTGTGCTCCATATAAGTAGAATACATAACTGTTATACGGATGTGGAGGAGTACGGTCACACCTTTCTTGGTATATATATATAACCCTTAACTGCAAACATGAGATATATATTTATATAGTATGTATGTGGAGACTTCATTATAATACACAACTGTTAATCTGATACGGATGTGGATCTGTGGACAAATTTGGATATATACCCCCACCCCCCTTCCCCCCGTTGATGAACGGCCACACCTTGTGCTCGGATGGGAACAGCCACAGCTGGGACGGAACGCGACGCGGCTCGACTCTCGACGCTCGATCCGCACAGGGATCACGTTTTGAGCGCCCGATTCGACTCGAGGTGCTTCTTGAGCGCCCGCTGGTGGAGCTGCTGCTGCTCGGACTGGTGGCAGCGCAGCAGGTTCCAGTAGGCGCGTCGGTACTCGGAGCTCATCAGCACGTAGATCAGCGGATTGATGCAGGTGGTCAGGTAGATCAGCAGGTAGCCCATTATGTTGAACACGTGCACGTCGTTGGCGCTCTTCCAGATCTTGGCCACCGTTATGGGCAGATAGCAGATGACGAACCACACGAATATCACCAGTATCATCTTGAGCAGGCGCCGATCCTTGACGCTCATCCGACCCGGGTAGATCGACGACGCGTTCGAGGTGTTCCCCATGGACACGTAGTGCGATTTGCGCGGACTGAAGCGCGTGAAGGAGGTGCGCAGCGAGGTGGTGATCGGGTTCTTTCTGCCGGTCACACGGCCACCACACGAAAGAGACAGCGAGAGAGAGAGAGAGAGAGAGAGAGAGAGAGAGCGTTAGATAAGCGGCTATAAATTTCCCGTGTAAACAAATATTTGCATTGTGCCCCAAAGGGGTAGCCCATTAATTCAATACTCTTTGTTTGAGTATAACATCAAATAAATGCCAACACTTTATCTGGAAAAAGTATGACGATATGTGATCGGCGCAATTCTTTTAAATATACTGTTTAAAAACTTAAAAAGAAAGTCTGATAATTGGGAATTTTGATGTTGAGAAATTCAGGGATTTAAATTAATTAAGGTAGAAATTATCCAGTTAAAGACGATTGTCTAAGATCGGACAGATATAAACTGATGTTATCTTATTTAAATTTCTTACTCTTTCAAATAACTCTCCAATTGAAAAGTTTCAATTGGAATTCACAATTTTATTTTTGTTGTTTAACGAATTCCAACTGGGATTTGCGAGTTTGTAATTGTGACACACATTAAAGTAGCTTTTTTTCAAGTTTCAATTGAAATTTGCAATTTAGTTTTTGTTTTGCAGTAGCGCCAACTGGAATTTACAACTCGGTTGTAAAGTACATGTTAGTTTTTAAATTTGTGTTTGTTTTTCTCTTAATCCAATCGGAGCTTACAACTCGCTGTTAAAGTGCATTTCAAAAATGTTGTCATTTTGCTACCTGGTTGTAAAGTGGCTTGTAAAGCAGCTTTTAGACTTTCGACTTACGAGTTGCGGCTCTGCTCCAACAAGGCTTGCGATCGGTCGACGCCAACCTCGGCTGCTGGGGCGGATTCGGGAGGCGAGTGCTTGTTGTTGCCGAGGTCGTGATCCTGCAGGACGACGTTGGCATCGATGGGCGACTCCTGCTGGACGCTGTACGATATGGGAAAGCTCGCCGAGGAGGCGTTGTCGTCGATGTAGGCCAGGCACTCGGCGACCACGAAGGGACGCAGCGCGCCGGAGTCCTCGTCCGTGCTCGCCCTGCGCTCGTTATCCCGGCCCGCCGGCAAGTCCTTGCCCTTGGGCTGGCTCTTGTCCTTGGACTTGTCGGGCGGCTTCTGGGCCAGCGCTGGCGTTTGGATCGGCGGCGTTATGGCCACCTCGGCGCTCTTGGCGCCCGCCCGCATGGCCGCCTGGCGGACGAGCAGGAAGATCCGGGCGTAGCAGATGACAATGCAGATGCACGGCAGCATGAAGGCGGCTATGAATAGGAACTCCTTGGGCGAACGATCGTACTTGTCGTGCAGTATCGAGCAGGACCCGATGCTGGTGTCCAGCCCAAAGCGGCCCCAGACGCCGCGCCACGTCGGTATCATGATGGAGAACGTCACCAGCCACGTGCCGGCCACCATGAGCGCCAAATAGCGGCGCTGGTAAATGCTGGCGGGGAACGGGGAGAGTGAGTACACACCAAAAAAGAAAAAAAAAAAAAAGAATGAAACGGAGGATTGGCTCACTTACCGTGGATACTGTCGCGGATGGGCGATGATGATATAGCGATTGATCGTGATCAGGGAGACGGAGAGCAGGGAGACCGCCAGCAGGCCGTAGCGGAGCAGCGGGAAGAGGCGGCAGAGGAGGTCGCTGTGCGTCCAGGCGCGCTCCTTGAAGGTGGACGCGGCCAGCGGCAGGTTGAAGCAGCCGAAGAGCAGGTCCGAGCAGGACAGATTGATGATGAATATGGCCGTCGAGTTGCGCGTCTGGCGGCCCCGCGAGAGGGCCACGATGGTCAGCAGGTTGCCGGGCACGCCGACAATGATGAACACAATGCACGCGATCCAGGCGAAGGTCAGCAGCTCGTCCGAATAGCTCTCGAAGAGCTCGTTCTCCGGCGCCGCCAGCTGCTCCACGGCGCTCCTGCGCCCGCTGCCCAGCGGCTGATCCCCAGCTGGCGCCGCCGCCAGCTGGACGTGGCCCTGCGCCTGGCTGGCCAATGGGTGAATCATGCTCCCAATTAACGCGTCTCTCTGCGGGGCAGGGCTGCGTGTGTGTGGGTGCTCTCAAGGAATGCGGCGTTGGGAACTATGACGCGCTCGTTCCTGCGCCGATTTTTGTACTAAACTAAATTCTACACATCGACACTAGCCCAAATAGCGAAGCATCCAGCTAAGAAATTAACAAATACGACAACAACAACAACGGCCCCAAGTGTGCTCCACGAGCGCCGGGGCATGCACGACTACCAGATGCCCTGTGTTAGTTTATATATTGTATTCATTTTTTACCTCATATACCTTTATTGCTCCAGATCCTCAATTCAATAATTAATACCATAATAAGTAGATATAATTTAAATATTCAAATTTTTTATAAATATCTATACTTTTTTAAATATTATTTACTAATTTATGTATTATTGTATTCATTTTTTACCTCATATACCTTTTTTTGCTCCAGCTTTTCAAGATCCTCAATTCAATAATTAATACCATAATAAATATATAATATTTTATATATTCAATTTTTTATAAATATTAACACTTTTTTAAATATTATTTACTAATTTACGTATTATTGTATTCATTTTTTATATATTTTTTTTTAATATATATTTTATACTGTTTTTACTACTTTACTTCCAGAGATCGCTGGGTTTTACCAAACCAAACTTTTTTAGCTCTAGCTCGTATAGTGCCAGAGATCGCTGGTTTATAGCAGATTATCATAACAGGTATTCGGAATATTAACAAAATGGACTCTAAAAAATATATCGGATAAGTTTAGTACACAGCTGATACCCTTCGCGCTTGCAGCGCGTTTTTATGGTTACAGGGTATTTGCAGCGAAACGATACGAAACTTTTGGAAAAAGGAAAACAAGAAAACTTTTATTGTATACAACAATTGACTTCATCATCGGGTAATTTGAAATGAGCGAAGCTCTTTGTTTACATTGTTCTTATATTTTGGTCTTTTCTAAATTCTTCCTTTTGTTTTCGTTTGTTTTTTGCCTTTGGTGTTGTTTCTTTTTTTGGAATTCTCAAAAACAACACAAACCAGGGCCGCACTCGCCAGCCAAACAATCCCCAAGTTGCCTCGTACTTTGCCCGCTGCCCTGGGATTCCAGCTCTCGCGATTTCCAATCAGAATTCTTCTCCGCCTGGCTGCGGATAAAATATGATCGAGCAGCATCGAAACTACGACCAGCAGCAGGCCCCGCATCGAAAAAGAGCATAGCTTCTGTCGGTGTGTATACGCTTAAATACACACACACACAACTCTCAAATATACACTATAAATACTGCTCAAATAGTTTTCAGCTTGGGGTAGTTTGGCATTTGGCTGCTTGTAATATATATGGAGCATATATATAGAGTATATATTGTATATATAAGACAGTATGGAGGAGAGGCACCATAAATGTAAAATATTATTATCAGCGATATAGACGGAAATTGGGATACTTGATATACTCTCTTCACCTAATTTTATGTTGTTCTCGATAAGTAATTTATAGAGGGGAATACCCCATATTATACCTATTTATGCTATAACTTTTTGTTTGATATTTAAAGTGGATACTCTGCCTCCTATAAACTACTCCAACTACACTGTTTAGTATGCTACATTATCTATAAGGAATATATTTATATATGTAAAGAGTAAATATTATCTTTGCTTTTTACTAATTAAAATATACCCTTAGTTTATATATTCTCTATATACTTTTACTCCTTAAGTAAAGTATTTATATTTATTTATATATTTATACTCTATAAAACTCTTTATACTCTTCTTCTCTATACTGTCTAATACTATTATAAATAATGATCTTTTACTGATAATTACTTTTAGCCTGTTATTATAGTTAGAGTACTCATAACGAGATATGAATATAGAACAGAGTGTAAACTATTCAGTATTGAAGTAGAGTATCTGGGTACATAAAACCTAAGTATATTTATCAAATAAAGTTCACACTTTATAAATTCTTGTGTATATGGATTAGCTATTGGCTATTAAATAGAAGTTATGTACTTTATTTTTGGGAGCAGACCCTCCGCCAACCTCTGTAATTGCCCGGTCGAATTTTCCAGCTAAATGAACTCCCAAGCGACCCCTAGATTCAGTTTGCCCAAGTTCCAACGCCCCGAATTTGATGGCGTCAGAGGAGAACGATTCGATTCGATTCGATTTGGAACTGGGGCTGGGGCTGGGGCGGGGACCGGGACGGGTGCTGGGTCGCGAACGGCCTCTCGGCGTCATCTTAATTAATTAATGAAGCAAACATAAAATAGTCGCCCGGCACAGAAGCTCTCGCATCGGTCCAAAGGGGCGCCGGGTGCGGGCAAAGGGGCCGCCGGCCTCCGGGTTCATTGAGTAGAGCACGGGAAGGGAACTGTACGGGCGTAGGCCATGTGAATGAGAGTGAGAGTGAGTCTCGTGTGTGTGTGTGTGTGTGCTTATGCTCTGGCTGTGTCAAATGAAAAACTCTTTGGCAACAATTGAAAATTGACCGGCAACGCCCCGCGTATTCAAGTGTGTGAAATGTTGCCTTTAATATAGATATAGACACACACAGAGGGAGATTGTGTGTATATATGAGCCCCGATATGCGGTTGGCATCGATACCCGACTGCCCGCTAATCAGATGCACTTTCCGGGCTCTGTGGTACTCGAGGGCGATATACCCAAATAAACACACTCGGAACCATCCGATATCTATAAACGATCGTGTTCTTCGCACCATAAACAAACGCGTGCTGAGAGGCCGCTAAATTACTTTTCATTTTCTTTTCCTCTTCGATTTGTGTAAACAGTGAAGGCGATTCGAGCCCGAAAACGAAATCGAACCCGTCCCCCCGGCCCCTGTTGCAACGGCTTATCAATAGAAATTCAAGCGATGCGTGTAATTCCATGTACTTACAGTGGACACCCATACCATTGAACCCAAACGGCCACTGAGCTCAAGAAAGCAGCTGTCTCTGCGAGAGGCAAATTATAGAGTATTGAAAGCAAACTTTAAACAGATCATAGAAGGGATCATCTTTTAGAGTTATTGATTTTGAGTTGAAAAATAAACTTTTTAGACGATTTTTAATATTTTTAAAGTTAAAAAAAACTGGTTTCTAACAAAAACCGAACGTACAACATAATTCAAGCTGTTCTCAGTCACACCCATCCCTCCAAACAATTCAGGCGTTTGCAATTCAGCATAAAGGCCTGGCCATCGGGCAGAAAGAGAGTTATGCAGACAGTTCCATCTGGGTTCTCCTTATCTTCGGCTTTAATGATCTCTTGCCCAGCGTCAGTTACGTCTGGTGGACTGTATTCTTCATCTGGAGCACACGCGTTATAGCTCTCGATATATGCTTGTAGATCAGTGCTGAACAGTCCGTCATCCTCCACTCTGTCAGCGTTCTGGCCATCCAAGGATATCTCGGACCACTCAGAATCTATTGGAGTACCGTGGGATGTTTCAACATTAAGGGATTCATCTGGCCTAATATTGTCAGTATCCGAGACACGCGTGGAGTCGATCTCTATGTCAGATCTATTCAAGGAAACTTCTGATTGTGGGGTCACAATATCGGACAACCGAGAGATCGCTGGGACTTCGACGTCCGGGGTAATTGAAGATTCTACTGACCAAAGCGAAGCCTCCGATGGTGTGGCTCCACAGGTCGAGAGCCAAGTCGTCGATGTGACGTCTGGAATGCTTGAGCAATCATTGAAGTCCATTGCATCATCTAGTTGTGAAGATCCAACATCGTCATCTGCAGTATTATCGGATTCCTCTGGCCGAGTTAGATCGAGTGAAGACTTGCATGAGTAAATCGAATCGCGCGATGATGGAACATCAGAGGTCGAAAGCTGCGTCGACGAGGATTCCTTGGAATCCATTGGAACATCAGTATATGGGGTACTACTATAGCACAATTGAATAGCCGAGTGGAACTCGGCGTCAAATGTGTCTAAAGATTTTACCGACCAAGTTGAATCATCCGAGGAAAGGACTTCCGACCGATCAGTGAACGAATAAAAATCCTCGTTCAAAATGTTCAAAGGTTCGTTGGAATCCATCAAAGCATCTGGTTCTGAAGTGTCAGAAAGCAACAGCTGCGGTAATGAGTAAAATTCAACGACTTGGATATTTAAGGATTCCTCCGACCCAGTTAAAACATCTCGTCGTGGGGACCCACTAAACAAAAATTCATCAGCAATTGAAGATGTGGCGCCAAACTCGGCAGCATTAAACGAAGCGTCTGATTTTTGGGCATCTGTGATCGGCGCTGATCTATTGTCTGTAATAATAAAAGATATCTCGGACCACTCCGAGGTTGGCTCTGCACTCCGATCGGTATCTTGAGACTCAATTGAAAAGCAATCATCATCTGGTTGTGGGTCTTCAGTAAACGATGCATCAGTCTTAAAAGTTTCTTTGTCTTCAGAATCGCTGATTTGGTTTATGGAATATGTGGCATTGGTTTCTTTGGATTCCTGAATGACAAGAGATGGTTTCGAGCTGTCTAAGCTAAATACTATATCTTCTGACTGGGCTATATCCGCGGATGGGATCTTTGAGGGTTCGTAAGGTCCACTTTCAATATCAGCTTGGTTTGGCATTTCGCTGATCCATCCGTATTCGGCTTCTTCGAACTCTAAAAATTCTGTGGGAACAGCTGGGATATTAAATAAATATTCTTCTTCCTGAGGGGCTCCATTGACATCGTCGATGGAGCGAAAGCTCTCTGAAGATGTCGTGGATACGTCAAATTCTAGAATGTCAGACAACTCGGCGTAGTCTAAATCTGACTGATATTCTACATCTGATATTTCCTCGGGTTCGACTGAAGTATCTTCTCCTGGGATTCCACTGACCCATGGGCCAACCCCCTGCTCGCTTTCATCAGGCGTGATAGGGTTTTCCGCAGCAGCCGGAATCTGTATTAAGCCCTCTGAAGGCAATGTCTCACAACTTTCTTGAATGTAAGTGCTGGCTTCAGATTCAAATGATAGTTCGTCTTGCGAAGTCTCATCGGAGACTTCCCGAGAATTCGAACTGAAGTCGATCTCTGACGATAAAACAGAAAAATCCGAGATTGATATAAAATCGCTTGAATGCTCTGAAAGTTCTTCAGAGTCTGTTAAAGTGCTGTGTTGTGGAACTCCGCCAGCCCCAACAGTTTTCATATGGAGCTTAAATGCTTCTTCGATCCGAACATCAGGTCGGTAATCGGGCACCTTGTCAGACTCAGGAGCAGACTTCTCACTGGATGCCAGCAACTGGTGTCCCACAGGACTTTTGATTGCCGGAAAGCGACACATCCGCACGATCCTCGTGAATAGCCACGCGAAGAGCCGGACTGTGCCCTCGGTAAACATATACAGGGACATATCGACAACGCCGCAGGCCAGCAACAGCAAGTAAACCAACCAGAGCAACTGGCACGCCAGGAGCACGTTCGTCCAGGTGGTGTGCTTCACCTCGTCGACAATTCGCTCGTAGCGCAGGAAGACGCCCGTGGGCTCCTCGAAGAATATAATGCTCAGGCCCCTGAGCAAATTGAGCCGGAATAGCGGCCGGGCGTGCCTCTGTCGTCTGTGGTGTCGTCGCTTGCCGCCCAGATCGTGTTCTTCGTGCCAGTATCCTCGGTGCCAATTCTCCCGATGGTCGCGCTCTCTGGATCGGCTCCCGCTGCGCACGGCAAAATCTCTGACGGGCAATTCAAATGGGGCAACGTATTGTGGCCCTGGCAGATTATCGTAGGGTGCTGGCTCCATGGGCTCCGCTTCCGATTCCGTTGCCGACGGCGCGAAGATCTCCGGCAGAGCGATTCGAATGTAATGCTGAGGTCCCGTCAATCGCGGCCAGACGTGATCCAGCGGAGTGCGAAAAGTGGTCAGAAACCACATAAAGTACGTGGCCACAACAAACCAATGCATGGCGGCAAAGCAATAAAATATAATCGGCAAATTTGGGAATTTCAATCTTATTTGACAGTCAGATAACTCAGATTTAATAATAATTTCCCCATGCCGGGTTACTCGGTTTTTTATTTACTTTCCATTTGACATTTCGAATGCAGCTTTTGAAGTTCAGCAAAGGAGCTGAAATAAAAACAGGGTGGCAACGCTGCCGAAAAATACCGCAGCTTATTTTCAAAACAAGCCTTCAAAAAGTTTCGTTGCTATTTTGTTGGGCACAAATATTAACAAATGTTTGTGATTTACTTATACACCAATTCATGCGTTGTCCAATTAGCCTTTAGCCTTGCCAATTATAAATAATTCTTCTATAATTTATCATTTGTTTTCTCCGATTCTCGGATATCTCGGATATAAGTGAAGCAGATATATACATAGATTGAATCGAAGTGCCACGCCTTTATCTAGACCGGGTATTCACGAGTATATATTCCGAGTTTCAAGTCTCTAGCTACAATAACGGCACAAACCCAATATATTTCTATACTTCTATTGTCACTTCGCGAACGCGTACAAAAATACCATAATAAATTGTCAAGCGATAATTGTTTTTATATACCCTGAACCCATTCGAAAAGGGGTATATTGGTGTTGTGCAAATGTACGTAACAGGCACAAGGAGGTAGGCTCATAAAGTATATATAATCCTGGTCAGCATCAATAGCCTGTCTGTAGTTTATTTCAAATGAACGATAATCCGGCTTGTTTTCTTATTAACGATAATTATTGATTGTTTTCATTTGTGATTGTAAAAATGTATTTAACTGGATACTTATGTATGCTTTTATGTAAGATTAAATCAGTCTTAGAGCTGAGCTAGATAATCTGCAGTATATTTTATATACTTACATACATGTATGTTTATGTGAACCTAAGTATGTGTGCATTTATGTATAATTGAGTAATGTGTTTTAGTCAGCAATAGCTGCATTCGTCGTGCGTGTCGCCTATCTAATAAAAGAACGCAAGCAAACACACACACGCACACGCACACATACGTACGTACAGTATCTAACGCGATCGGCAATCGCGTATGTCCCCACTGCCCGCAGCAGTGCTGTCGAACAAATATGCAAGTACAATAACAATAACAGCAGCAATTGCGAGAGAGCGGCAGAGCGAGAGTGAGCGATACAATGCTCGATTCAGTTCTCTCATGCCATGCGTGAGCAGGCGTTTCCATGTGTGTGTGCGCTTGCAGAGCGAAATTGTCAACCAGCGGCGAATATCAATTGACAGCGACGGCGACTGAGCGGTCGGGCAGCGCTCCATAGGCGACCACTCGATAATGTGCAGCCGTTGTGAACAAACGCGGAAAAGGCGCGTGCAGGCGAACGCAATATAGCCGTTACAGTTAGTTGGCTTTCGTACGTTTTGTTTTGATCGCGCTCTTCCCGCGAAGATTTTCTGTGTGGTTTCTTATTTTTGTTGTATTTTTTTTTGTTGCTGTTGTTGTTGATAACGTGACAAATGCGCGCATGCAACAGTTTTCTACCTGCTCGCTCACAATCAACGCATATCCGAAAGTCTGCAAAATGCTCGAATCCCAAATGTATTAGTCATGATCGTGAGCGCTCGTTGCGGCATTTCTTGAATCATCCAACTGGCAGCACCCCCAACCCGGCGCCCCCGAATAGCCCAGCAGCAGCGGCAGAGAGCGCAAATCCGTCAACTGTGTTTACATTGCTCAGTTCAGCATTTAGTTCACCTGAGCTGAGTTCAGTTCAGTTCAGTTCATTTCGGTTATTACTCATAAGCACCTGAACGCGCTTGGGGCTCGTCGCGGCTCTGAGTCTGGCCAACAGTTTGCGTTGGAGGCTTAAGCGTGAGTCGCTTTCTGATCGAAAACGCATCTGTCAAATGTATATTTTCCCAATACTCAGCTGCGATTACGTGAACGCTGCACAAGCTAAATAAACAAAACTAATAACAACAATAACAACAAACAGTTGCCTGATAAGCCCACAGCGTCGAGCTATTCGTGATTTGTGATTTCTGAGTATTGCCAGTGCGAGTGCTTTTACCGATCGCCGGTCAGTGTGCGCGGCAATCGGATCGTGAATGTCCACACAGCTGTGACAAATTGTCTACTCGGTTAGCCCGTAACTAATACCAATCGCATGTGCCACACCAGTTAACCAGGTACGTTCTAGACGGCGATAAGATAAGCCACACGCAAATATATATAATATACATGTATATACGAAAGAAACAATTCACCTAGAACTGGCCTCAGCGCTAAACGATCGTTGAATGTTACACCTTGCGTATACGCAACTTCAATTTAAATGATCTAACGAACGCTATTGGCTGAGATCGAAAGCAAATCAATGCTCAACGTTCAGTAGCGTCTATTGTTAGACATTGCGTATACGTAATTAGGGGATGACTCTCAACGATCTCAAGTAACAGATTCTAAGCTCACTTATTTTATATATATATGTATATGTAGCTTAATTTAGTCATTTACGATTTATTTCACAGTTTTACGTCTTTAATCAATTTACGATCAACCGATCAGTTCTTAGTTATTATGAATATACAATATTTGAGCTTATATTCTAGCGAATTAACAGTTTATTAAATCCTGTGATAAATGATCCACCAAACCATATATAGCTGAAACTAAAACCCATTAATTTTCGTCCAACAAAATTCTTAACTATATAATTTAACACTTTATGCGATCTACCAAAGATCAAAGATCTTTAAAGTCTATCATAAATGATCGTCAGTTCTCAGAGATGCGTTTTTAAGCGATTTGAGTAGCATATTAAAAAGTAAAAATTTAAAAAAAATTATAATAATTTTGAATAAATCTTCAAGATACTCACATATTAAAAACCTCATAAGAATGATTAACAGCAGTTATAAATAATTAAAAATGTTTCAAAACATTCAATTGACGAACACAATAAAATATACTACAATTTGAATGCATTCTTAAAGAATGCTATTTAGGATAATAAAACAAATTGCAAATGTTTATTGAATCAGTTTAATATTTTTCTGTAATCTTTATAAATGAGTCAGAGGTACTATATGTATATGTATATAAAAGTATTGAAATCAGAACTTATGATATAATAAAGTTCCAGTGACATTCTATAGTATAACTGGGATTTCACTTCTCAGAAGCAAGGAAATATGACTAGGTTCCCATATGACCGTAAGCTTTTGAGACATGGTCAACTCGTTTTGAAGCTGACATTCAAGAAGAACAATAAACTACGTTTGTTTACCCGTAAACAAGAAATGCTCGAAGAAATGCGATAATATTTCAGCATTGTTTAATACATTTCCTTTTCTTGTTTTAATAGTATCGTATATCTATCCTTTATATTCACACTTCCCTCTATCCCAAATGCTTTTCTATAGCTTGTGTAATGCTAAATTTTAACTGGTATGCTTCTTAGCTATTTTTTAATATACACTTTGCATGTTGCAAAATTAGGCCAACCAAAAAGCTTTATATTGGAAATGCGCATTTGTAAATGAAGTATAATTTATTCTTTGTTTTGTAATCGATCCTTAATCTTGTATAAATAAGTGCAGAATTTTTGAATTACGTATAATGCAATTTAATATTATATTTTCTGTATTAAGTACTGTAAGACAACTATTCAGAAATTTTAGAATAATTAAGTTAAGAAATTGTTCACCTTAGCCAAACTTTGATAACCCTTGAGCACACAATTCGTTATTGTTTCTCTCAGTTTACAGGGTATAGCTGGTGTCTTTCTAACATTTAACTGGGCATCAGCTTCTGCGAAATAATCAAAAAATATGATGTGTTCCGGCATTTTAGTACACATTTGCGACATCGCACTGTCTCCTATACATATGTACATATATGTATGTTGATATTGCTGACTCGTAGCACACTCAATTAATTAAGGTTTGGCGTTGATCTTTGCACCCGCAGCTAAAGAGATCTTCCATGCACGATGTTTGTTTTGGCGCTGGGTGCGTTCAGTGTGTTTGTGACCTCTTTAAATTATTTAATTGACACTAATTTATTGTAGTCCGAAGGGAACAGCGAGCGTAAGAACAAAAGTCGCGATCGCCCGGTGCCCAGCCCCCATCTGAGAGGGGGGAGGGAGGGGGGGGGGTGCCACAACCCGGTACCGCCCCGGGCTGCATTCAACTTGAGCTGCCAGTTGACAGTTTCCAGTTGCCAGTTGGCAGTGGTCGGTTGTCGTTCGCTCGGGTGTGTGTGTATGTGTGTGTGAGGGAGTGTGCTTCTCCACACTCGAATTCAAAGAACTTCCTGCTCAAATCCGGAACAAACTTTGTCAAACTCCAGCCAAGGTGGAAATATATTAACTAAAAAACAAACAAATATTTATTTCAAAAACTTTTTTGTTTTTTTTTTTAGTCTTAATATCAGACTTAAAGAAAGTATCTTAGAAATTCATCTTGTGCATTTTACACTTTGAGCCTTAATCAAATACAAAAGTTGTCAAGGAAAATGAGTTTTATAATATCAAAATTTTCTAATACATTTTGAAAGTTTTGAAAGAAATTTTAAAAGTAACTTAATTCTATTCTTCCTAATTTTTGTTGCACGATGAATTACGATGAATTATTGAAATTTCAAAAAGTTAATATTTTAATAAGAAACAAACATTTATTCTTCTTCGGCTATGCTTGAATAAAGAGAGAAAATCATGAATATTGTGCTTAATTCATCAAATTGCTCTTAAATTTGAGTTTATATCAATAAAAAGCCTTTTTTATAATCCCAAAATTCACAAAAAATTTAAGAAAGTACGTGTTTTTTTAATCAAGTATTTGAAATTCTGAAGTAAGCTTTTATTTTAAGTATTATTTATGCAACATTAAGGATCGAATATGAAACCAGCAATGATTCAAAATGAATTTTAGAATATTCAAAAAGGAATTGCAGTTCAAACTTTATATCAAAAATGTTTTTAACACTCTTAGCAGTTTGTAAATATAAGATTTAACTGCAGTACTTAATTCAATACACATTTTACTTGCATCTAAGTGTTTTGTACTTAATTCAAGGAGTAAAGCTAGATTATAAAATCAACAATTGACAATTGACTTGAGCATATATAAGAAGTGTTGTTGAATATTGAAAACAAAACCTTGCGATTTCTATAGCACTTGTATAGAGGGTCTAGTTGAATCTCTTAGGTAGGCTTGCGATCTGATCACCGAAAAGCTTTTCACCCAGCGATTGCTGCCGTTGCCTGTGCCTGCCTCAATCTAAAAACTCATGTGGCTCGCTCTCTCTTCTCGCTCTCTCTGCTCACTCTCCGTATCTGGCGCACTCTCTTATCTTGCAGCATGAGTGATGACACAACTCCGGGTCTGGCCTATGGCGATGATATGATGCTGTCTGTGGCACCAACGGGCCGAGCGGACGATGCTGTGGACGAAAGCGGGTAGGTTGCCCTCGACCCTATCAGCGCCAGCTGCTGGTTAATTATAGCGCAGTGTGAAAGGTCCGATAACCGATCGTTAATATTACGCGGTCCATTTCAGGCGCCAAACAACGTTCTCAGAACTAAAAAAAAAAAAAAAAACAGATTGTGTCAAACAAACGAACGTTCAGAGCCGAAGATCGGCGCTGATCGCGACTGATCGTGCGAGTGTGCGTGTGTGTGTGTGTGTGTGTGTGTGTGTGTGTGTGGCGCTTCTTAGCCAGCGGAAGCCACTGCAGATATCTTATCCCCAAGTGCCAAAGATCGACCTGATCACATCGAGGATCAGCGCCTGGCAAATCAACTGAACCACATTTACAAGATCAATCTCTTAACCGTTAATATGTGTTCTCTCTGCTCTATCTTCTCTCGTTTGCAGTTTCTCGCAGTCGCTGTTGATCTTTGCGGCGGTCATGACCTTTCTGATCATGTTCGTTGGCATCTTGGGCAATTTTCTAACGGTTGTCGCGCTGCTCAAGTGCCCCAAGGTGCGCAATGTGGCCGCCGCCTTTATCATCAGGTAGGTGCACACATCTATATTATAAGTAAAACAATTTTGATTTATAATTAAAAAGCCATTAGATGTACATAAACTAAACACAAGTAAGAATTTTGCAGTCGGGCGTAGCCGACTGCGTAATACTCGTTCACAGTACACAGTAGTTATTACAGTTATTGTGGAACAATATAATATTCTTATCTATCGTGGGGGCGAGGGTGGGCGTGCCAAATAAGAAGGGGGAGTAACGAATTTTTTAGGAAAAGAATACAAAAAAATTTATTTTCAAAAACGAATTAAACTTAAATGGAGAATTAATCTAGATGTCAAGCCACGATAAAAATTGTAAACATCATGAAAATCGGGTGAGTTTTGACAAAGTTATGGGACTTTGAAATCCAGCAAGTATGGATTTGGGAACTTTACTTGTCACAATTTTCGTAAATTTTGGCGTGATTTTTGACAGAAAAATCGACCCCCCCAGAATCACTTTTAAAGTTGCGTTTTATACTAATTTAGGTACCCGCAATCGATTAAAAATAAAAATTCGCGATTATGAGTTAAAAAAAAAATAAAAATTTTAAAATAAGTAAGGGGGGAGTAAAGGATTTTTTTCGGAAAAAATTCAAAAAAAATTTATTTTGAAAAACGCATTAAACTTAAATGAAGAATTGTCATAGATATCAAGCCATGATGAAAATGGTAAACATCATGAGTATCGGTTAAGTTTTGACAAAGTTATGGGACTTTGAAATCTGGCAAGTATGGATTTGGGGACCTTACTTGTCTAAGCCGAGGTATCTAGCATTAAAACTGAGATATACTCAGTATAATGAAAATTCCGGTCTTGCGTTAATGCCAGCTAATGCCCTGTAATCTTCTTTGCAGTCTCTGCATAGCCGACCTGCTGTTCTGCGCGCTGGTGCTGCCCTTCCAGGGCCTGCGCTTCGTGCAGGGCACGTGGCGGCACGGCCCGGTGCTCTGTCGCCTGATCCCGTTCATCCAGTACGGCAATATCGGCGTCTCGCTGCTCTGCATCGCGATGATCACGATCAACCGGTACGTGATGATCACCCACCACGGCTGCTACGCGCGCATCTACAAGCGCCACTGGATCGCGGTCATGATCGCCGCCTGCTGGCTGGTCTCCTACGGGATGCAGCTGCCGACGCTGCTCGGCGCCTGGGGCCAGTTCGGGTACGATGCCCGGCTCCAGACGTGCTCGATAATGAGCGACGTCCACGGGCACAGCAGCAAGACGACGCTGTTCATCACGGCGTTCGTGATACCCTGCCTGGTGATCATCGCCTGCTATGCGAAGATCTTCTGGGTGGTGCACAAGTCCGAGCAGCGGCTCAAGCGGCACGCGATCAAACAGAACTCGATACCGAACAACTTGCGGGCGGTGGCCACGGCCACGGCCACGGCCACGCCCACGGCCCCGAATGCTGAGCCCGCGGCTAGCCGTGTGTCCACCGACAGCAGCAGCTACTCGACGGATGTGCCCGGTGCCGTCGGGGGCAAGCAGCCGCCGTCGCAGGTGAAGGACCAGCGCGAGGTGCGCGCCAAGCGCAACGAGTGGCGCATCACCAAAATGGTCCTGGCCATATTCCTCTCGTTCGTCATCTGCTATCTGCCGATCACGATCGTCAAGGTGGCCGACAAGGACGTGGAGCACCCGAGCCTGCACATCTTCAGCTACATCATGCTCTATCTGTCCGCCTGCATCAATCCGATCATCTACGTGATCATGAACAAGCAGTACCGCAAGGCCTACAAGACGGTCGTCCTCTGCCAGCCGGCCCGCCTCCTGCTCCCGTTCGTGAAGACGAACGGGGCGAGCAGTGCGGCAGGTATGTACCCAGATCCGGCTCCGGGTGGCGCATGCGAACCACATCGACTAAGTCACGGTCACCATTCGTTTCAGAGAAATGGAAAGATACCGGATTGAGCAACAACCACAGCCGCACGCTCGTCTCCCAGATGTCCGCCGGCGCAGCAGCGGCTGCAGCGGCAGCGGCGTCGGCGGTGTCGGCGCCGTCGGCAACGGCAACGTCGACGTCGACGTCGACGTCAACGTCAACAGCGGCGCCAGCATCCGACTCCAAGTCGGCCCAGTCACTGGAGCTGATGTCGCGGGGTCCAGATCTGATCAGCCGCTCGAATCTACCGCCCTTGGCTACGCCCCCGCCCCCGCCATCGGTGCAGGTGGCAACGCCGCAAGCGAGCCCGGCCAGCATCAACAGCAGCAGCAGCAGCAGCCGCCTGCCGCCCAAGAAGAGCAATCACTCCTACATCAACAGCGGCTTCAACAGCAGCGGGAACAGCCTGGCCAGCGGCGTTTACCGGCCCGGAGCTGGCTCGCTGGGATTGAGCGGCACGGCGCCGCTGCGCCGCATCACCATGGTGGGGGACGACATCATTCTGGAGGAGGAGGAGCTGCCGGCCAGTCCGCCCGCTCCGATGGCGCTGCTGTCGATGCCGCCGCCCGTCAGCAAAGTAACCAAATCGCCCATCTACATGAACGTCAACAGCCCGAAGAGAAACCTATCTTATAGCGAGAAGGCGCCAGTCAAGGATGCACTGCAGCAGCTTGCCCCTGTCCCTGATCCTGTCCCGGCCCAGGATCAGCCCGACGCAAATAGCAAAGTGCCAACAAAGCTTCCAAATCCAAAAGACTAACGAAATGCTTTAATTCCAAATATCGTAACTGTTACATTCCCCCTCCACTACAAATGTTAAACAGCGTTTACCGCTAATATCGTATATCGTACACTCAATATCGCTTGCGGTATCTACATACAAATAGGTATCGCAAACGACCTTTAAGTTTAACCAATAATATCGCTTACGATATGTACATATTGATTTTCATTGGTATATCCGTTACGACATTGACGAATATATTTATTTATTGCAAATATATGTGCTATTGTTTATCGTAACCAATATACCATTACCGATAAATAAACGTATATGTATATATAAATAAACCGTAGGTGATTTGTAGTGAACTCAATATCCTTTATGATATTAATATCTGTATAAGTATTTATCGTAAGCGATATGCCATTCACGATAAATGAGAAAAGTATATGTTGTTGATATTGATATATACATCGTGTCTTTTATATATCGTAAACTCAATATCGTTTACAATTTATGCTTACATATCGTTATCGGCATATCGTTCACGACACAGCCATATACATATATATTTATCATAAAGAATTTACGTGCACTCAATATCGTTTACAATTTATACATATATATTTAATTATCGTAAATTGTAGATCGCTTCGATATGTACATCTATAATAATCGTTATTGATTTATATCGTAATCGTAACCTACTTTTAGATATTTATCGTTGCCCAAATTTAGTATTAACCAATCTATCTTTAAGCTCCGAGTCCAAACTGTAAATACAGCATTATCAATGCTATGTGCGTATGTTATTTATAGATCAGGTCCGTCTATCCGTTAGTTTTAAATAGCCAAGGCTCAAGATCTAAAAAACAATTTATTGTTCTCGGTTTGAACCTGTGCCTCACTTTTAGGTTAGTTTTTTCCGTCTGATTTTTAGTTTGAAGTATTTTCCCGATTTTGTACCTTGAATCGAACCCTTTTTTCTGACTAAATATGGTTCGGTTTAGGTTGAGGTTCTGCCAACTGCTGCAGTTCAAGGTCAATCGCATTTGATTACAAACTCGAACTGGTTCGATTCATATGTTAATATTCTGTTTACATTTCATTCGCATTAACATGCTTGAGCACTGTTAAGAGCGCATGTTAAGTGCATGTTACGATCCTATCTTACAGTCTTGGCCGAGGGGCATTTAATTGTCGATCGCTTTCGACTTTAGCGTATTTAATACTTCTATGTAAATTATGTTTTTTTTTTTTTGTTTGTTGTAACAATCATGTGTAGTTTTGGTTGTTGGGGTTCTATCCCGGAACTTGGCCATATTTCACAGCCAGATTGTTATACCATAAGCTAAGCCATAAAACATTCCACACATGCATTTATATGCTATATTTGTAGAACTACTTATATACACATACACATATATGTTTGTACCTATTACACTAGATCGCACGCACTATATTATATATGCATAGCAACAACAGAGGGCTGCACTTTAAGCAATCGAATATACAATAATACTTATACACAACACATTTGTAAGCGTTCAGTAAATCTCATCAAAACTACTCCGTAGTTTACAGTTTATATAGCATAATCAGGAGCACAAAACACCACTGAGTAATTAGTATGAAGAGGCTGCTTCTGATCCGTGCTTTTATTACAGCTATTTACTTTAGGCTAAAGACTTAAGGACGGCCTGCAAACACAATCCAAACACAGGCAAATTTACCTTAGGATGTAACATCAAAATTTTGAAAAACTAAATATTTTAAGCAAATAAGCTCATGATCCAAATTTCAGCACTTTATTCCTCTTACTTAAGGTTATTAGTCAGTGGCAATGTGCTCCTGATTTGAGCGAGAGCGAAGCAATATTTTTGTCACTATGTAGTTACGGCTGTATTGTTCTAATCAATCTATAAATATTGAAGTACGTATGAGGCGTGTTCTAATCTTGCGCCGGCTTATCGCAGAACGGGAGGCGGAGAAAGATTGAGAGACGCCCGGTCGGTCGAGCAGGCAAAAGTCATATGTTCACTAATCGAAACTAGTGTCAAATCTACACTTCTACATATATTCTGAAATAGTCCATGTCTATAACTGTGTATGCCCATATATATTTATTTTTAGTTTTGTCCACTTTATCTAAGTTTTGACTATTTTCTATATGGGAGCTGGCTACAAGGTATCTTCTAGTCGGGCACGCACTACGCGAACAAGTTCTAATTTGTTTTGGGTTGTTGTCAATTTCTGTGCATTTCACCGCCCAAATCTCGTGCCGGTTGTGGGCAGAGCGTGGACCACCTAGATTGTGCTATCAGTTGGCCTGATTTTTCGCCCAAAATATTCGCTCTTTGCCCACAACTGTTTTGTGTAGATATCCATGTCGTTTCGTATATATAATAAAGATTTGCCGAATGCGCTCGCAGCGGGTTACGAATTGCAGCTGATAAGTGAACTGCAACGGGCTAAAAATCCGACCGCTTTGCGGCATTAGATCATTACGAGAATGAGCTTCAATCAAAACACCAGCAGCAGCAGCAGCAGCAGTGGCAGCAGTGGCAGTGGGAGCAGCAGCAACAGGAGCACCAGCAACAGCAGCCACGTGAGCTGCTCCATTTGCTCGGAGAGATACGGGGCGGCGGATAAGATCTATGCGGGCACCTGCGGTCATGTGTTCCACTGGCAGTGCCTGCAGCGCTGGTGGGAGGAGTAAGTGCATCCACAAGGGCAGCTGGAAACATTCACTAACCAATTGAATTGGGCAGATCGAACAATTGTCCGATTTGTCGCAGCAGCGGCGAGGACTTTTTTCAGCTCTATTTGACCTTTGAGGAATTGGAGCAGACTCAAAGTCCATCGCAGTCACGTAGCCAGGATTATGGAGACACCAGCACTCTATCTGGCCCAATGAACGAGTACGAAAATCTACTTTATGAATCAGCTCTGTACCGCGACGAGATCGAATATTTGAACAAACGCATCGCGCATTTAACGATTAAAGTCAAGCCATTTGACAATGATTCATCTGACTCCGATTAAAGTGATAAAAATCCATATATGTATAAGCACGAAGGAATACGATTTTCAAAAAACCCCTGAATTCCATGCCAGCATTGCATTTTAGCAGTTCTGCCGATAATTGCTTATCGATAGTTTAGAAATGAAACAATCGTATTTTTTGTTGCGTGCAGAATTAGTACTTTTTGGTATTTTTAAGTATTTTGTACGCAGTGTGTTTGAATTGAAAGGCAGATCAGTTCGGTAAAAATAATTACAATTAAACGCAGCCATCAATTGTTTGCTATCAATTTGTCAATTTATATGTGTGTGCATGTGCGTGTGAGCGACAATATAGTGCGTAAACTGCTAAAAACAGTCCAAGCGTCGAACTACGTGAAATCAAACAAGTGCGCATGCAAGTAAGTTGCACTGTGCATTCAACTACAACAAATACTAGCAACATTAAATTATATTATTAATTCAACATTTTTATTTTGAATTTGGTTGATGTTGGCATTGTTAAATTGGTGCTGCAGACGCGTTAGCGGGATTTACTGTTTGTTGTTGTTAATGTTAGCTGCCTTGCCGATTATTGGGGCCGAGGCCGGAGCCGGGGAATTGGCGCTTTGTCCATATGTGCGCATGTATATGTGTGTTTGTTTGCTTGTTCGTATAGATATATGTGTGTGTGTGTTTTTGCATATGCCGTACATAAATGCAAGGAGGGTCGCTGATGTCTGTGTGCGTGTGTGTGTTTGCGTCGTCTGGCTCGCTGCGATTGTATGCGTGAGTTTGCGTTTGCAAGTACAACAATAATTGTATTGCGACAGACACAGAGTTGCTCTGTGTGCTTGTGGTGAGAACTCTTTTGTATTTAATGGTGGTGGCTTGCTCTGCACAGGGTTGTTGCACTGCCGAAACTGCAGAGCATGCATATTTAATTCGCATTTGCTAAACGAAACGCTGCCAAAGCAAAATAATAGCCTTTGTTAGCTGTCGGTAGTACCGACACTCGGTACGTGTGTTTGTTTGTGTTCGACTGTCTGCGCGCCGCCACAATTCACAAACGCTGGCCAACACTGGCTGCCTGCTGGTGAATTGAAGTTGATGTGGTGAATTTTGCCTTTGTTGAGAAAAAAATGTCGACGCGAAAAGTATTTAATCATTAGTCAAAAAAAATAAACGTATCTGAACGAATTCTTGTTTTCGACTAAGAATCCCCAATAAGAACAACGACTAAAGCGCAACAACTGGAAAAAGTTGCAAAAGCAAGGCAAAGTTATGTAAATGCTAAAAAAAAGCTGCAATTTATGCACAATTCAAGTTTGCCAGATTCCGCGACTCAGACACGGTGGCGTTCCTGTCGACCACAAAGTGAAACTGCTGTGGGGAAAGTCGAGTGCATACGCACACACAGACACGCGCACAGCGACGCCAACAAGAAGAAGAAGCAGAAATAGCAATAATAACAACAAGGATCAGCCAAATGGACAATTGCGATCAGGACGCTGGCTTTCGGCTGGGGTCCATCAAGGAGGAGGTCAAGCCGGACATATCGCAGCTAAACGACAGCAACAACAGCAGCTTCTCGCCGAAGGCGGAGAGTCCGGTGCCCTTTCTGCAGGCCATGAACATGGTCAACGTGCTGCCCGGCAACAACAACAATCAAAATCAGCAATTGGCGCAGGCGCCCTCCGCCCAGCAGCAGCAGCAACAGCAGCAGCAACAACAACAATATCCGCCAAATCATCCGCTCAGCGGCTCGAAGCACTTGTGCTCGATCTGTGGGGACCGGGCCAGCGGCAAGCACTATGGCGTCTACAGCTGCGAGGGTTGCAAGGGCTTCTTCAAGCGCACCGTGCGCAAGGATCTCACATATGCGTGCCGCGAGAATCGCAACTGCATCATTGACAAGCGCCAGCGCAACCGCTGTCAATACTGCCGCTATCAGAAGTGCCTCTCGTGCGGCATGAAGCGCGAGGCCGTGCAGGAGGAGCGACAGCGCGGCGCACGCACCTCAACTGGACGCCTGGGTGCGGCTGGCGGCGGTGCATCAGGTGGTGGTGGCAACGGTGGCGGCGGCGGCAACGGCGGTGGTGCTGGTTCCGGCGGCATTGGCGGTGGCGGTGGCGGCGGCGGCGGCATTGGCGCCAATAGCGCCTCCGATGATTTTATGGCCAACAGCGTGTCCCGCGACTTTACCATCGAGCGCCTGCTGACCGCCGAGCAGCTGGCGGAGACGCAGTGCGGCGATGGTGCGCTGCCGTTCCTCCGGGTGGGGCCCAACTCGAATGTCCAGCCGGATTATAAAGGCGCCGTATCGGCGCTCTGTCAGACGGTTAACAAACAGCTCTTTCAGATGGTCGAATATGCCCGCCTGATGCCGCACTTTGCCCAGCTGCCGCTGGACGATCAGGTGATATTGCTGCGGGCCGCCTGGAACGAGCTGCTCATTGCGAACGTGGCCTGGTGCAGCATTGAATCGCTGGACGATGCGCTCACCGGGATCGGGCACGATGGCGCCTTCGATCGTCGATCGCCGGTGCTGCAGCCGCAGCAGCTGTTCCTCAGCCAGAACTTCTCGTATCATCGGAACAGCGCCATCAAGGCGGGCGTGCATGCGATCTTCGATCGCATCCTCTCCGAGCTGAGCGTGAAGATGAAGCGGCTCAATCTGGATCGCCGGGAGCTGTCCTGCCTGAAGGCGATCATACTGTACAATCCGGATATCCGCGGCATCAAGAATCGTGCCGACATCGAGCTGTGCCGCGAGAAGGTCTACGCCTGCCTGGACGAGCACTGCCGCACCGAGCATCCCGGCGACGATGGCCGCTTCGCCCAGCTGCTACTCCGTTTGCCCGCACTGCGCTCGATCAGTCTCAAGTGTCTGGATCACCTGTTCTTCTTTCGCATCATCAGCGAAAAGCCGCTGGATGAGATATTCATCGAGCAGCTGGAGGCGCAGCCGCCGCCGGGTCTGGCGCAGCAGCCGGAATGAATGTCCAACGGATTGGCTGAACGGATCGCAGCGCTATCGACCTATCGACCTGTTATCGATCGAATGTGTCGATTTCATGCAACTGTTGATTGTGAGTGTGTGCGTGTGCGAGTGCGTGTGTATTATTGTGAGCGAGAATGTGCTGATTGCAGCTGTTGCATGTTATCGATCAAAAGGATCGATGTGGCGCTCCTTCGATTAACGGTTGTATCGAAATCGATTGATTGTTTCAATGTGATTGAGTTTGTTTGCATTTCTCTGCATAGCCCCCCTTCCCCGACCCCATGAGATCTTTTTTTAATTTGTAACATGGATAATTAATATGATATATAATACTACTTGATAAAAATGTAGTGATTTATTTTTTTTTTTGTAATTGTAATTTTTTTGCAAACTAGAAAAATGTTTTCCTTAAGATATCGATGCCGCCTCCCTCTGCCCCCTGTTCTGCGTTTATTGCTGTGTAAACGTTAAAAAGAAAAAGAAAACAAATAATAATAAAATACAAAATAAAACACAACATAGTTATATGTATGCGGCGTTGGCTGACATACATACATATGTATATATATCTATAACAAAATATATATATATATATAATATAATATATAAACATATTGTAATTATTTCTTAAAATAATTGTACCCAAAAGTTATAAAATACATGCGAATTAATATATATACATGTACATACATCTATATATGTGTATATCTAGATATGCTCTATATTTCACTCTGTGCATATGTGTGTGTATCTCTATATATACACATATATGTATGGGCATTATAGAGCGTGCGAAAGTGTTTTCTTTTACCTTGAAAAACTGAATGGAACTGCGCGCGCTCATTGTCACTTGCAGCCAAACACATGTACAGTGAACGCCCATTAAGTGCAACCGCCCGATTATTGCAATTGTTTGGAAGCCTTTCGGAATTATCTTGGCCGCATTGAACGAATGTTTTCACGAGGTTTTTCTTTTGACTTTTCGAATTTCATCAAAACTGAATCGTATTTTTGCTCTTGATTTGTCCTTGATTTGATGCCATATTTAAAATGGTTTTTATGAAAGAGGGGCGAATATTTTCGACACATGCCAAAATTTACGTCTTACCTAACTAGTCAACACTGTATTTTATAGCCGCCATGGGGACCATCGATTTAATATGGAATGTTTTCTTTTTTTATAGCGCCTATTTATTTTTCAATATATCGTTTTCAGCGTTTTAATAGTATCATAGGAATTATCAGCCCAGATTTAAGTTACAGGTTCAACTATGTTATATGGGCATGATCAATATATATAAAACATTTATAAAATATCTTCCCTTCTTGATTCAAAATTGCGTTAATTTAAAGGAATCCAAATTTTATATATTATTTTAAGTGAAATTGTTAAAAAAAAGAGATCTTATATCGAAACAGGCTATTCCCATTTTTTTTTTGGTAATGTTAATGGAATATAATATAATATAATTACTCCTTGTGTTAATGGAATATTTCGTTTTTGAATTTACTAGATAAACCCTTGTAATAAACCCAAGAATACTATTTTGTCTTGATTTTTCTTTCTTAGCTTCAAACTTTGCATATTTTCAGCTCAAACAAAATTCCAAAATATTCTAATTTAATCCAATTTTAATTCAAAAATTTGTTGGAATGCAGTTTCCTTGGCAATTCAAATTGTATACAATTTGTAAAAGCAATTATATTATAAAAATCAAAAATCAAAAATTTGAATTTGAATTTTATTTAAAAATTGAAGAAAAATATGTAAATATAATATTTCTGCCAATTTAATTTGCACGGTCTTCATAAATTTGAGTGCTTACAATAGGTGATTTGAACGGAACTGGGAGCTGGTAGAACAGCTTCTGCTTCTTCCTTGATCGCTGCTTCTTCTGCTGGCTTTCTTGACTACGTATTTCTGTCGTCCGTCCGAGCGTCCGTCTGTATGTAGGTCTGTGGCGGGCATTTCTTTCAATTTTTATTAAATTTATGTATGTTTTGCGTTAAAATACATATTTTCAGAAATATGGTATTAACGCACAAAGAAGCGTCTAAAAATAGACATTGTTTTCGAAAAAAGAACAAAAATTGCCGCTGACGACGCACATTGTGGGCCAAAAATAAATGAATACTCGTTGGGCCGTGGAGCGGTTTGGGGGGACGGGGTGAGGTTAGGTTAGGGTGGAGTGGGTGTATTGCGACCACGTAATACTCTGCCCCTGATGTTGCCTCTGCTGTTCTGCGTGAACCATTCCGCATATCTGTCTGGAGGCTGAAGGCGTCATTTCGAAGAGAGTGCGAGAAAGAGCGCAAAAGAGAGCGAGAGCTTTTGCTGCGCTCAGCTTAAGAATCCTTGCAAGAGGTTTCTGCTCTACGGCAAAATCTCACAAGCATAAAGATGTTTGTGTGTGTGCGTGCTATAAAATATTTAATAAGCCTCATAAATAATATGTCTATATGCAGAAAAATATATATTTTATATATGCATATAGATATTTATATAAATATATATTTATACACACATGTTCAATATGCGGCACTCAGAGTAGTTTTTGCACGGAAAACCCAAGTGGCATGCCAATAAAAATCATGTGTGCCCTGCCCCCCTCCCCCGCCGGCCGCAGTCTGTCTGTGTGTGTGTGTATTGGAAAAGAGTTTTCGAAGCGAAATTAACAATTTGCTATTTTTGTAGCCATGCGGGGGCGGTATGATGCGACAGTCCGACCCCGAAATGACAGACAGACAGACGGACGGACGGACCTGAACTGACAGACACGCATTGACCATCAGACAGCAGCAGCAGCAACAGTTGCGCAGCAGCAGCAAACAACAAGTTGTTGCTTTCAAACAGGGTGATTCGTTGCTGCTCTTTCAGATTCTGGTCGGGCTGTGTGTGTGTGCGTGTGTCTGTGTGTGTGTTTGCCGTTGCGTTTTGTTGTTGCATTTCCAAAAGCTAACGGCATTTGATCTAACAGCTTCTACCTGTTGTTGTGTACTCTTGCATTCGTATGCATATCGATAATTATCGAGCCTCGTTGAGAGCTGGCTCGGTCGTTCGCTCGCCATGCCAGACACACGCACACACATAAACAAAAGCTAACTCGCCGCACTCACACAAACACACACACACACACACACATGTATACAGCATCACTCAGCGACAACAACAACAAATGCCTGTTGGTCGATTTGGTACTTTCTTCTTTGCTTTGCCTTTGCCTTGCTTTACTTCGACTGCTGCCACCCACTCCCACTGTGTGCATATGTACTTCAGTGTGTGCGTGTCTGTGTTCGTTCGTGTGCGGCGCACGCTCGTTTTGGGATCGTCGTGTGTGTGACGACGAGAGGCGATCGCCGTCGTGCATTTGTTGTTGTTGTTGTTGTTGTTGTTGCTGCCGCTGCACAGTTTTCTTCGACTGCTGCTGCTGCTGCTGCTGCTGCTGCTGCTGCTGCCACTTCTGGGTCGTCGCATACGTACGATATTCAGTTTTTGCTGGCGCGACATCAGTTTTGAGTTGGCTATCAACGCGAGCGGGTCTTTCTCTTTGCAAGCGACAAACGTAGATATTTCCACCAATTGTATATTCACATATTGTTTTGTTGTTTTTGTTGTTGTTGTTGGTTCAATACAAATCAATTTATTTTTTTCAAATTTTTTTTTTATTATTATTTTTATATATTTTGGTATACAACACACTCGAAAAAAGAAAAAAAAAACACTAAAAAAAAATAAAATTTTTTTAAGTTGAGACTCGTTGAGATATTAAAAAAAAAAACAAATACATAGGTATATATATATATATAAACATATATATATATAGCTAAAAAAAAAAAAAATAAAAATAAGCCTTTTCAACGTACGAATTACGAATGTGTTGTATGTGTGTGTGTGCGTGAGTTTGGTATATATACATATATAAATATATGTATTTATATATGTATACATACTGAACAGATATAATATATATGTGAGTATGTATATATTTGCTAAGAAAAAGAAAAAAGAACTGCTTAGATATCTGTGTTAAATACTTTTCGAAACGGAACGTACCCAATTATATATCATATACACCCCATTTACATACATATATATGTATGTACACATATATATATCTAAATATATATATATACATATATATATATATATTCGAATCTCAATCCGAATCAAAGTCTGCAAGCATATACACATACGTGCGTTATGTATGTGCGAGAATTTTTTTTCAAAATTATTTCAAATATGTACTACATCCACAATCCAATCCGCCCGAAATCGCCCCGTTTCGCACCCCGGCCCCGCCCTCTGTACCACCTCTGTTGGGGAAAAAAAAGAAAAGAAGAAAACGTACCGTTCTAAACGTACGGCACATGCGTTGACGTTGACGCCGAAAATAAAATTTGAAAAACATACTATTTTTAAAACGATACCAATACGAAACGGAACGAGATGAAACGAAATGAAACGGGCGAACAAGCAAAAGCGAATGTGAACAAAATAATTAAGTAGCAAATTATCGTGTTATACAACGGTTTTTTTTTCAACTTTTTTTTTCTGAATTAAATTTTTTTTGAAAACGTATATGCTCGTCTCCCAGACAATTTTCTTTTGAACAAACATATGTGTATATATATTTCTGCTTCATCGAATTCGAGTTCGAAAATGCATTGAAAAGCTCTAATTGTAACGGTATTCCTGGCAGCCACCTGTGGTGCGTGCCGTTGTACGTGAATGTTCCGTTTCTGGCGCTGCTTCTTCAACGTTTTTGTACATTTCCGTTTCCGTTGAACCACCTTCAATTTGTCTATCTATCTATCTATCTATCTTTGGCTCTTTTGCTCAAGCATCTCTCTTTCACTCTCATTCTCTCTCTTGCATATTGCAGATTAAATTTTAAGGATCATCTGCGAACGAGCTCTCTAGACATCTATCTATATATATTTAAATATATATCTTTTGTTGTTGTCTTTTATTTGAATGTCAAACTGAAAAGCGAAACGAGAGCACAACAAATTAGTTTTGTTTAGCCTACAAATATATACTATATATACCATATAGGCCGACTTCATCCACCCACCTTTGATTGCGATCACGACTTTATCTCTCTGAAACCGCAACGAGCCCAAATCGAGTTCCGAAAAGTTATCGAAAACTAAAGAAAGAAAATAAACTAAAGCTCTCACACACACACACACACCCACAACCAACAACTGCAACAGTTAAAAAAAAAAGAAAGAAACTAATAATAATATAAAAGTTAACCAAACGAAGTAATTAAACAAAAGTGCAACCTCCTCCTCCCCCAAAACACAACCCAATCGACAGCAGCAACAGCAACTGCACCACCAGCAACTGCACCTAACGAAACAGCCACAAAATGATGATGGAGAACGGTATCTCCATGGAGTACGGCGATGGCTACATGGAGCAGGAGGAAGAATGGGAGCGCGAGGGATTGCTCGATCCGGCGTGGGAGAAGCAACAGAAGAAGGTGAGTGCCAAATACGAAAAATACTGGATTAATGATTAGTTGCCCAACTTCGCTTATCGAAGTTATCGTTATCGAGCTGCCAGACTTTCGATTGTTCAATCTTAACTGGAATACCCAAGATTGAAGTAGATTTTAGGAAGTAAAAGTGTACTTTTGTAAATTGGAATTGGAATTCTTGAAATATTTTAAACATTTTATAAGAGTAAAAAACATTTAGGAAACTTCGCAGTACCAGTTATCGTTCCAGCTGTCAGGCCTAAGTTGTTATCGATTGTAGAGTGAAAACTTTATCTTTAACGTTAAACTATCAGACTTTACGAAATGATTAGTTAAAAGTTTGTCAACATTTCTACTTAAAAAAAGAAGTAACTTTAAACTGACAGATTTAGACAGGCTTAATTTGGATAAAAACAAAACCCTTTTAGGGGTTAGTAGGAATTAAAAATTGCTTGCTTTGGATTCTCTTTGTTTGAGGAACAAATACAGTTGGTGCTACCAGACCCAATATTAGTTATTGTTGAGAGTAAGATGTAACCTAAAATAAAAATCGGCGCCTTATCTATCTAGCAATGTTCTTCAGAGATGTCAGATTGCGGTGACAATACCAATTAGGCCCTCAAATTGTTTCTTACTGTGGATCTTGTGATTAAAAAGATGTTGAAATGATCTTTAATTGATAAAGGAATGCATATTTTTTCAGAAATATTTCTCGATTAGACTTGATGTAGTGGGATCGTGCGTGTTGCCAGATTTGTGGCAGCTATCGATTATAGAGCATAGCGCAGTCGGTTGAAGACGAATACGCATATCAAATACATAATATATATTTATACAAATATATGCATGTGTCTAGTTTATAGCTATAGCTGACATATAGGCATATCTATATATATATATATAAATACAAATATGTGTATATATGCATATATATATGTTTGTATGTATATTTTTTCGATTATGTTTCAATATTTGTGCGCGGCAGGCGAAAAGCTCAGCGCGCGTTTTAAAAATAGATTCGTTTCATGGTTCTTTTGCTCGAAATGTTTGAAATATGTTGTACAAAAATAAAGTGTTGTTGCTGTTGTTGTTGTTGTTGGGCATGTGAAAACATTTAGTGCCACAATCATTTATCACTGGAAAACCCAATTGCCAACTTCTCAAACGTTTCTCAGGCGCAGAGTCTATCTATCGATAACTGCAGAAACCACCCATAGCGACGCTGCCCCTCCCCCGCCCCGCCCCCTCTCTCTTACTTGCTTTACAAACGGCTGAAGGTTAAAGACAATGTTCCATTCAATTATGTTGCGCGCGCTTCTAACTGCCTGTTGCCCCACACACCCTCGCCCTCTCTCTCTCTCTCTCTCGCTCGCTCGCTCGCTCTGGCTCTTTATTTGTTTGCTTGTTCTGTTTTCAGCGGAAGCGGCTGCCGTTACCTGACAACAACAGCAAGAAGAGCAATAGCAATAACAACATGTTGCCACTGTCTAAATAGTTGCTCAATTGATAGTTTGCCAGATCGTTCAGATGTGGCTCAATGGCGCCGACAGCTTCCCAGCTGGAATTTGAAGTGTTGCCACACTGCCTTGATAAGCCCATGCAATCAGTGGCATGCCCCCGCAACACAAAGTCAGCTTCCCCCCCCCCCACCCACTACGCCCACACCTTGCAATCGGTTAACAATGTGTAGGCAAAAATTCAATTGCCAAATTGGCAACTGTTTTAGTGTATTTCTTTTTTGTTGGCCGCAAATGAAGCGCAGCTAAAGTTAAAAAATGATTCAACAATTGTTGTTGTTGTACAGCTTGTTGTTATTATTTGTAACAACAAAAAGCGAACACAACTATGCAGCTATTTATATACATAATTCTAAAAATTGTCTCCGAAGAAATTTAAAAAAAAAAAATAAATAAAATAAATATATATGAAGAAAATTTAGTGCAAGGTTGCGGTTTTGACACGCCGCTTCATGGGATGCTTGCGGGTGGGCGGGGGTACGGGGATCAGGGGATCGCTGCCAGCAATTTACAATTATAAATAGCCAGCAATATGCTGAAGAACTGCAATTTCCACACACACACACACACACACACACACACGCACGCAGAGGGAGAGAGATGCAGCGCAATGACAAATTAGACGAAACATTGGAATATGGCACAAAAAAACAGAAACATATTTGCTGCAGGAGGTTGCCACTTGATTTAATTCATTTTGATGATTGAGCTTGACACACACACACATACACATACTCACAGGGTGGCAGCACTACTATACTACTATACATTCGATCTATATATAAATTTCGTAATCGTAAATTACCGCACAACAGAATTGTGTCTCGTCATTTTGAAAGACGCACCAGTTGAAAAATAATGAAAGCAAAAAATGTTGTTGTTGTTTCTGTGTTTACATTGGCCAAAATGGCAGATGACTGTGTGAACAAGCCAAAAGGGTTGCGGTAGGGGGTGGGCGCGGGGGCCTACTGTTTGCGATCTGTGGGCAGGTGGGCGTAGGCTGTTTATTGTTGACGAATCTTGCGCTTGCTCTCACTCTCGCTCTCTCCACACACACACACAGCTGTCTTTCGGCGCATGTGTGTGTGTGTATGATTCAACTGCCTATGCGTCATCAACAGTGCAGCGCACAAACACTCACACACACACACAAACGTACACGCCTCAGGTGTTAGACAATTGCCAGCTGGCAGGATTGCCATAGACAATGACTAAACTAAAAAAAAAAAAAAAAAAAACAATACCAGTGTTTGACAATTGCGACACATTTTGACAGCCACTTATCGATATACGCACCAATGATGTGCTAGCATAAGCATATTTAAAGGCATATCGATTTTTGCAACTAATTTTTGCCAAAAAATAAAAAGGCTTGCTCTTCACCCCATTACGCGCTGTCTGCTTTGGTTTGTTTGTTTTTTTTTTTTTGGTTTTTTTTTTGTGTATGTGCGAATGAGTCCATGCTATGAGGCCGCTCAAATTACATTCAGCTAAAAATGGTGTGTGCGAGTGAGCGAGTGCGCATCGCATAGAGCTTTTTTGTGTTCAAGAAAAAAAAAACAAAAAGCTCCCGGCGTTTGTCTTTTGGCGCGTGCGCATTTTGTTGTTTGGTCAATCGCCAAAGAGGAGCCAATCGGCGCAGGCAACAGGCTGCTGCTGCTACTCTGCCCGATAACGGTAATCCGTGCGCTGAGCTCAGCTTTGACTATTAAAAAAAAAAAAAAAGTAGCAGCAAAACAAACGGGTTGACGGCGGAATGCGGCAGGCACTTAGCTAGTCGGCGCTGCACACACACACACACACACACATACACAGAGGCATAGCCAAGTAGCGGTAAGCGCCAACGACTCGTTTGGCGACGCACTGACATTGCAGCTTACCGATAACCCCCCTCGCCCACCTCTCACTGTGTGTGTGTGTGTGTGTGTTGCTCTCTTTCCTGCTGCGCCGCTGGCCTAGTTGAACGTGTTATTGTTTGTGTGGGTAATGTAATGCAGAGGTAATCTGTCCCCAGCGCCCGTTTTGATCATCACACACACACACACACACACACACGCGCGGAGAGAGAGAGAGGAAGACGGCCTAACAGCGATTTGCATTAACAGTTGCATTTCTTGTTCTTCGGCTGCTGCCCGGTTTTCCGTTTGCTGCTCTTCTAAGCTCGTCTTACAGCAGCAGCCATAACAGCATCCGACAATCCACAAAGCGAGCTGCATGGCAACTGTCCCATTGTCTCATGCACGCACGTAACTGTAAGCAGCTAAATGGCCAATAAAGCAGCCGGCTCTGTTCCCATTCTTATTTTGCTTTATATACATACATACATGCATCTATATATATTTTTCTTTTTTTTTTCTCTCTAATTCTTTCTCTACACTTTTCTATAACATTTGGGTGTTTTATTTTTCCCAGCGCTGTTGTCCCTACGATATGCGTAGCGGTTGTCCATTGTTATGCATATCGTTATCGGTTGCATATCGACTGCATAATAGTGTGTAAGTGTGTGTGAGAGTGTTTGCGCTTTCCTTTTCACTGTTGGATCATTGATCGAAATCCATGTGAATGGCCAAGCACAAACATTTGCATGCACACACACACACACTCACACATGTGTACGTTAAATGTGTGTGTGTGTGCATGTTCGACTATTAACAGCTGCATTTTTTAGTGGGCGTGTGGGCGTGCCATTGTATGCCGTAATGCCATACTTGTCTGCGCGAGCTTTTTGCCCAGCAACAACAAAAACAACAACAACAACAGCTACAATGGGCATTAAAGCTGTAAATTTACAAGCATCAACCGTCGCGACGTCGACAGCGATTCCAAAATAATGAAGTGTGTGCAAAAAACAAAAAAAAAAAGAACAAACAAAACTGGTTTATATATGTATGCATATTTGTACATACAAACAGACATCTATACATTGTCTTTTCTTGTTTTCTCTTTGTTCTTGCTGTCTGTCCCCATTCGGTGAAAAATAACTGCAACTGTCAGCCGCTGTCGCAGTCGCAGTCGCCGCTGCATTCGCCGCAGTCGCGTCACAGCTGCGCAGCCTTGCCAGACCGGCCCAAATCATTGCTGCTGCTGTGTGGCCTAATGTAGGGAAATTTAGAGAAATTAATTATCCTGCAAGTCGCGTAGGTTAAAAAAATCAAAACTAATTACCGCAAGGAAAACTCCTTTTGATCTTAATTAAACTTACTTCTAAATTGGGTTGCTGATAGGTTTTTATATATATGAGATATATGAGATTAATAAAGAATGTTCTAAAATTAAAAAGCATATTTCGACCTTCAAAATACTATTTACTTTATAGGTCACAATTGAAGTACGCGAAAATGACTTCATAGTTTAGGTTTTTCTTTAGTTTCCAATAACGTTATAAAATGCTTTTCCCTTGGATTTCCAAATAGTTATAATTAAATTTTACATCAAACATTTAATTTTTTATATTAAATATTAATCTCTTTTGTGGAATCTGGGATTCAGGCTCTTCCTATGCGTTTATAACTTTTCGAACTCTTGACAAAACAAGCAAAACCATATAAATATTAAAATTAATAATTAATTGTATTTAAATTTAATTTCTGTTATGGCTTCTTTCAAACTTTGCAAACTGTAAAACTTAAGTACAATTGCAAATAGGATTGCTTCAGTTTTAGAAGTTATTCTTAATGCCCACAAATTCCAATTTGTGAAAATATGAAAAACTAATTTTCAAGTTTTCAATTATTTTTGGACCACAAGCTTTTTTTTTTATATTTGCATACATTGATCCCATTTAAAATGTCTATGAAAAGTTACTCTAAAACAGTTTCTAATGCAGGCAAAAGTCTAAGGTCCAAAAATGTTTAGTTGTAGAAAAATTTTTAACCTTTTTCTTAGAATTACTTACGATTCTATATTGAACGAAATATGCGTTAATTCTCATTCTAATTAAATTGTCTTCCCTGCTCCCTCAAATTTGGAATAGACATTTACCGCGTGGTGTAACAGTCATTTGCGTAAAGCTGGCACCGCCATCGACAACATCGAGGAGGACTTCCGCAATGGCCTCAAGCTGATGCTGCTGCTGGAGGTGATCTCCGGCGAGACGCTGCCCAAGCCCGATCGCGGCAAGATGCGTTTCCACAAAATTGCCAATGTGAACAAGGCGCTGGACTTCATTGCATCGAAGGGTGTGCACCTGGTATCGATTGGTGCCGAGGAGATCGTCGATGGCAATCTCAAAATGACGCTCGGCATGATCTGGACGATCATTCTGCGCTTCGCCATTCAGGACATTTCCGTTGAGGAGATGACCGCCAAGGAGGGTCTGCTTCTGTGGTGCCAGCGCAAGACGGCGCCCTACAAGAACGTCAACGTACAGAACTTCCATCTGTCCTTCAAGGTAAATAGCCAGCCCTTTGGCCCGTTGAGGCACTCCTCTCATTCCTTCCACCTGCCATCTTCTTCTCCAGGACGGTCTGGCCTTCTGTGCGCTCATCCATCGTCATCGCCCAGATCTGATTGACTACGCCAAGCTATCCAAAGACAATCCGTTGGAGAATCTGAACACTGCCTTCGATGTTGCTGAGAAATATCTAGATATTCCAAGGATGTTGGATCCAGATGGTACGTGATGCACGCTCCATAACTAATTAGCTACTCTTAAAGATAGTTTAGTTCTAGTGTTAAATGAAGTTAAGCTTAGGGCTCTTTAGATCAATTAATGCTCATATATATACAAATTCTCTTCTCGACAATATCAAAACACAAAAAACAACAACAACCCCGACAACAGATTTAATCAACACTCCGAAACCGGATGAACGTGCCATCATGACGTACGTCTCCTGCTACTATCACGCCTTCCAGGGAGCCCAACAGGTTGGAAATGTGACGCATGTACCCGAACCCACAAGACAATACACCTACGTCCCGAATAATTACAATGTGACTAAACTTCACATCTCGATACACTTAAATATGATATATCTATTCCATTTCTCGTTCTATATACATACATATATATATATATATGGAAATATATATATATTGCAGTTTGTTTTTTGGAAAACAACATATTTGTGCTCAAATGCCAAACCCAAAAAGCTCACAAGCTGCTCTTTTGATATTACTCGTTGAACGTTATTTGCAGCTTTGCTAAACAAAAAAAACGAAAAGCAAATGGGAAAAATGACAACTGTGTGGTATATTATTATATATACATGTGATACAGTTTGTTTTTTCCAAAACCAAACAAAACTGCTCGAGCTGCCTTAAAGCAATGTCATTCACTAACAAACTCCACACTAATACGAGAGTTGCGCATTGGTATTGGTGAGCTTTCGATGGCTTCAACAGCATTCACAGCTGTTGAGCTAATGCGTGTTTGCTGTCTGTGTGTGAAAGCTCTGCCTCACTCCCTCTCGCGCGCCCTCTCTCTCTCTCTCCTCTCTCAATCATACGCTCTTGCGCTGCATGTTGCATTTAATACGAATGCCAATTCGACTTTATTGACTGTGTTATCTACCATTTTATATTGTACCGTATCATATATTTTATTATATTATTGTTATGTTATGTATTACCCAAGTGTTGCAAAAGAGGTGTATGCACATTATATAGAAATGTATTTATATGTGCCTACTTCTAGTTTGTAGCACAATGAACTCAAACCACGCTCGGAGAACTGAGCGTTGCTTGAGTTCGTTTGCGCCGCGCCTCGGCCCCCCCCCCTGGAACCACGCCCATGTGCTCTAATCTCTAGGCATGCCTTAAGTTATGAATGTTAAGCTACTAACGCGCTCAATATGCGATATTATTTACCTGGCAATATTCCAGCAACTATCCAGAGTCAAATTTAATATGCGGCTACAGTGAAAACTTTTGAGGTCGAAAACAATTTTTGAATAATTCTCGTTTTCCTTAGGCAAAAATTTCAATTAACATCTTTTATAATGTATATAGATTAGTTCTCTTATTTATATTCTAAATATACTTTAAATTCGATTCATAACCTTAGGCGCAGAGTCGACTTATTGATTTATATATAAATCAAGTTTCTATAAATAGGTTTATGCCATGAAATTCAGAAATGTATATTTATGACAGTGGAAAAGCTCTAGATTTTAGCTTTTACCTAGTTCGATTTCAGCTTCTCTATATACACAATTGATAAGTTGACAAATTGAGACAATTGACGAAACCAAGATCAAATATCGATTTCGTAATTTTTACCATTCCAATCGAAAACTATTGACTTAAAAATAAAACATAATAAGAATCGTGAAGTTCATGGCATAAATCTTGCATGCAAATGCCAATATATTAAGGCAAATAGTTCGTTAGGAAGAGTTTTCACTGTGCTCGCATGAGACTTAATAATCTATGCATATATGTATATATGTGTATATATAAATCGGTCTCGTATATTGAGTGTTAATTGCTAATATTTGATATGCCTGCCGAAAAGACTAACCGACAAATAATTCATTTGTATGTTTTGTTGCTTTTTCTCTCTCTCTTTCTCTCTCTCTCTCTTCTACTTCTCGCGATTGCGAATGCGCTCATCAACAACGCCATTAACAACAACAACAAAAATTCTGCTACCGCTCGCTATTCGCTACAACAACGACAACTACAACAAATATCCCAAAATAAATCTAAACAAAATCGATAACGATAATGTTACAACAACAACAACAACAACAACACCACCACGATCACCAACCACCAACACCACCAACCACCGATCATACAGATTTGCAGAATACTGCACTGCCCGATGAAAGAGCGGTCATGACCTACGTCTCCTCGTATTATCACTGTTTCAGTGGCGCTCAAAAGGTCTGTTATACACACACACACACACACACACACACACAAACCCCTCGCACACACACACACACACTTTTACCATAACCCTTGGGAGATGTCATTTTGTCAGCAGAATTCGAGAAACTTCATTCAATTTTATTGTGTTCCATTCCATCTGTTTCATTCAATTCCGTTCCATTTTCACGTTCTCTTCTGAAGCAATCTTTCGATAGCTTTTTATTAGCCCTTATTAGTGTCCGATAAATCGATAAATCGATTGCCAATCTCCAATTAATTTTATTTACAATTTCTCAGAGCTTTTGAAAGCGTTTTTATAAGCATTAAACATTTTTAAATATTTCATTAAAGCTATTTTTCCTTTGTACAGGAACTTAAGAGTTCAAAGTCTCTTCTATTCACATATCGATCATTTTCCACGCTTTGTTTCGATTACATTTCATTCCATGCCATTTCGCTTTCTTTGAACTTTGCCTAGGAGGAGAGCTTTCAAAGGCTTTCGATCACTTTCTAAGCTTTTAACAGTTACTTTTTAAACACGGCCCTCATTTCGATTAATCGATAAATCGATGCAGATGACATCAGAACATGCTCCATGCCATTTCATTCCATTTAAACACTGTCCGGCGCACACACACACACACACACTATCTGTTGCATCCGGAGAATGCCGGAAGTGGAATTGGGGACACCGAAAGACAACCAAAAATTCACATCCCAATCCCTGAGAGCTTGGAACGCTGCTTGCTGCCTGCTTTGAATGGGCTTTGAAACTAACGCGATTTGTCGATCCAATTGGACTTTGCTTACCTCGTTTGCGCCGTTATTTGTCTTGCTCGTTCGTTCGTTCGTTCGTTCGCTCGCTCGTCTTGTTTTGCTTTCGAAATTCTGAGTTGGTTTTTGTGATCTACACTCAGAGCAGTTGGCTGGCGAGTCAAATTTTTAACTAACGAACCTTTTTTATTCCCCAACTTCACGATCGGCAGGCGGAAACGGCGGCAAACCGTATTTGCAAGGTGCTCAAGGTCAACCAGGAGAATGAGCGCCTCATGGAGGAGTACGAGCGTCTGGCCAGCGATGTAAGTATACAAGAGTTCAGCGAATAAATCCTTCGGCAAGGCTCGATTGTTCATTCGCTACAGCGATAACTCGCTACAAAGATTAGAGCGAGTAATCGTTTACTCGCTTCAGCAAGCATGAATATAACGATTACTCGTTCTAACTTTCACTCGCTATAACAATTACTCGTTTAAAAAATCTACTCGTAACGATTACTCGCTAAAGAAATCACTCTCTATAGCGATTTTTTGTTGTATCAGGCATTCGTCATAACGATTACTAGTTTAAACTCGCTACAACGAATACTCATTCGAACGAGGTCTAACAATTACTTGTTTTAACGTTCACTCGCTATAACGAATATTCGTTCTACTCGCGATATTACTCCCTGAAGAGATCACTCTCTATAGCGATTGTTCGTTGCAACAGGCACTCGTCATAACGAATACTCGTTCCAACAATCACTCGCTGTAACGATTACTCTTTCGAAAGTTCGCTCGCTATGACGATTACCCACTATAACGATTACTCGCTAAAGAGGTACTCGTTCCGACGATCACTCGCTATATCGTTCATTCAACAATTGTCCGTCTAATCACTCGTTACTTGAATTTGAATTCGCCCGCGCAGCTGCTGGAGTGGATTCGCCGCACGATGCCATGGCTGAACTCGCGCCAGGCGGACAACTCGCTGGCTGGAGTACAGAAGAAGCTCGAGGAGTACCGCACGTACCGTCGCAAGCACAAGCCGCCACGTGTTGAGCAGAAGGCAAAACTCGAAACTAACTTTAACACGCTGCAGACGAAGCTGCGCCTGTCCAACCGTCCAGCCTACTTGCCCACCGAGGGCAAGACCGTCTCCGACATCTCAAATGCCTGGAAGGGCCTGGAGCTCGCCGAGAAGGCGTTCGAGGAGTGGCTGCTGGCTGAGACCATGCGCCTGGAGCGCCTCGAACATTTGGCCCAGAAGTTCAAGCACAAGGTGAGTCCATCCTACAATATAAATGAACGTGTTCGATTGATCCCTGACCTTATGCGCCCTGCAGGCCGATGCTCACGAGGACTGGACACGTGGCAAGGAGGAGATGCTGCAGTCCCAGGACTTCCGTCAATGCAAGCTCAACGAGCTGAAGGCCCTCAAGAAGAAGCACGAGGCCTTCGAGTCCGATCTGGCCGCTCATCAGGATCGCGTCGAACAAATTGCCGCCATTGCCCAGGAGCTGAAGTAAGTCGAGCTGCCCGCCCCCACCCTCCTCCTCCTCCTCCTCCTCCTCTGTTCCTTCCATCCCACCCCGCTTATCTGATTCTCAATTGTATACTCAATTATTATCTCAATGCTAACCGCTGGGCAACAACGCAAAGTGTGAGGTTAGATCGATTGATCAACTTTTAACTAAGATCTCTCAGATAACTCATATTCACCACGAATCCTCATTTCGTAATCACGCTCGATCATCGGCGATCACAGAAGCTTTGTGGGGTCAACTTATGATAGGTTATCGTTTTATGGTACTTCTTTTCCCTGTCGCTCATGATCATCACTGATCAGTAATTTAATTTTAGCGATGATCATTGGAAATGACTGCAGCCTTGTCAGCTCTCAAAACTTTCTTTATAGATGATCATATGATCTGATCATTTTATTGGACACAATAATATTATCGATTTGTTCGAAAGTTCTGAAATTAAAGTTTTATATTTCCATTATTATTTTAATTTAAATTTGATGCAGTCAACGATCTTTATGATTTATATAGCTAAATTAAGATCGGTTAGAGGATCAGTGAAGGGTTAAGATCATCATCAGTAGACCATAACTCGATTCATCCATCATCGGAAGGAGGATCTCTAGAGATTTGAAACTATAGCGCCTGTTCTTGATCTTGCAGCACTCTGGAGTACCACGATTGCGTGTCGGTGAACGCGCGCTGCCAGCGCATCTGCGACCAGTGGGACCGCCTGGGCGCGCTGACCCAGCGTCGTCGCACCGCACTGGACGAGGCGGAGCGCATTCTGGAGAAGATCGACATCTTGCATTTGGAGTTCGCGAAGCGGGCGGCGCCGTTCAACAACTGGCTGGACGGCACTCGCGAGGATCTGGTGGACATGTTCATAGTGCACACCATGGAGGAGATACAGGGCCTGATCCAGGCGCACGATCAGTTCAAGGCGACGCTCGGCGAGGCCGACAAGGAGTTCAATCTGATCGTGAACCTGGTGCGCGAGGTCGAGTCGATCGTCAAGCAGCACCAGATACCCGGCGGCCTAGAGAACCCCTACACCACGCTGACCGCCCACGACATGACACGCAAGTGGAGCGACGTCCGCCAGCTGGTGCCGCAGCGCGACCAGACGCTGGCCAACGAGCTGCGCAAGCAGCAGAACAACGAGATGCTGCGCCGCCAGTTCGCCGAGAAGGCGAACATTGTCGGTCCCTGGATCGAGAAACAGATGGACGCCGTGACGGCGATAGGCATGGGCCTGCAGGGCTCGCTGGAGGATCAGCTGCACCGCCTCAAGGAGTACGAGCAGGCGGTCTACGCGTACAAGCCGAACATCGAGGAGCTCGAGAAGATCCACCAGGCCGTCCAGGAGTCGATGATCTTCGAGAACCGGTACACGAACTACACGATGGAAACGCTGCGCGTCGGCTGGGAGCAGCTGCTCACCTCGATCAATCGCAACATTAACGAGGTCGAGAACCAAATACTGACACGCGACTCCAAGGGCATCAGCCAGGAGCAGCTGAACGAGTTCCGTTCCAGCTTCAATCACTTCGACAAGAATCGCACCGGCCGCCTAACGCCCGAGGAGTTCAAGTCGTGCCTCGTCTCGCTGGGCTACTCGATCGGCAAGGATCGCCAGGGCGACATGGACTTCCAGCGCATTCTCGCCGTCGTCGATCCCAACAACACCGGCTATGTGCACTTTGACGCCTTCCTCGACTTCATGACCCGCGAGAGCACCGACACCGACACCGCCGAACAAGTCATCGATTCCTTCAGAATCCTGGCAGCCGACAAGGTAAGCTCAACGCGGAGTCTCCTCCCTGTCTCTCTGTCTGTCTGTCTGTCCTGGCTCAGGTCCGCTTGACAAACCTATTCGGGCAACTCCCAATTGCAATTGGTGCACTTCAAATTCAAATCCCGTTCTTAAGGCAGAACCTTCTAGCCTATATAAATAAAAAAAAATATAAATTCTCTTCTCTTGTCACATACTTTTATACTCGTTTACGAAGTGAAGAGAGTATATTTGGGTTTCTTTGTATTTATATTATATTTCTGGCCTAAATTTGCAGCCATAGTTTACTCTCCAGGGAAACGTAGAATTCACCTTCTTATAATCTCTGCTTTAATTATCACAATTGCTAACTTCTCCCCCCCTCCGATCTCTTCCAGCCATACATCTTGCCCGACGAGCTGCGCCGCGAGTTGCCGCCAGACCAGGCCGAGTACTGCATTCAGCGCATGCCGCCGTATAAGGGACCCAACGGAGTGCCCGGCGCCCTGGACTACATGTCGTTCAGCACAGCTCTCTATGGCGAGACCGATTTGTAAATCGATCAGCGACGATCACAGCCACTCTACACACACACACACACACACACACACACACACACACACACCTCACAGACACACACACACACACAACTCACTCACACAGAGAGCTCGTCCCTATGTGCAGCGGGCGCCATTTAGCCCCGGAATCATATAATAATTGATAAACTTTAATAATAATAATATAAATAAACATAGTTTTATTATTATGCTACACTCGTAAAGCTAAACAAAAGATTCAAGAAGAAAGAAACAAAAGAAAAAATTTTAATTTTTTTGCAAATTTATATATATATATTTATATATATATATATACACTCAATGTATATCATACATACATACATTACATACATCTTCTTCAAGCCGATTGTAAAACAGCTAATGAAAACAAGAAACAAAACAAATGCATATCGAATATCCCAAAAAGAAAACCACAAACAACAAAAACAAACGTCTAAAAACATTATTTTTTGAAATTTATGTTAATAAAACAAACAACAACAACAACAAAAAAACACAAAAACAAACAATTCTATACAACAAGAACACAATAACGACGACGACAACAACAAACAGCAAAAAACAAATCGAAAGCAAAGTTTGTAGAGCAAATTTGAACATCATTTTTAGAGGAGGCACAATCGAACAGAGAGAGATAGATAGCTAGTGCGTTACGGTTAAGCGAGAGCGAGAGCGAGAGAGAGAGATAAACACGTCAAACAACCTAAAAGTGGATAAATGAAAGAGAGAGCCAACACGAAAAGAAAGAGAGGATATAATACTGGAGTACAGGCAGAGCTGGCATAATATATAAAGCAATAAAAGAAAAACACAAAAGAAAGCAGCCAATACAATAAACTATTTATATATATATATAATTTATATATATAGCTATTTATTCATACAAAACTACTCGTATATATATTATTCATATATTCATACTTATTTATTTTATTTATTTCATATTTCAGCATCCAAGAAACCTTTCAAATTTAACATTAAACAAAAAAGAAATCCTAAAGGTTTTACTAATACACACACACACACACACACACACACAATATTACAAATACATATACGAGAAAGTGAAATAAAACGATTATTTGGTGTTATTGTGTTTTAATATACAACGCCAATTTCACTTGGAAAACTGATTTTAAACAATTTATCCAAAGAATCTAAATCAAATGCATAGGTAATTTTGGACAACCCTAGGCAGCTGCTGGACAACCCTACGAATTTAAGTATAGAGATTTTTGCAGAGTTTTTTCAGCTGTCCTTTATGCCTGTAGCAACATTCGCGTTTATGATTCAACTAGTTTAAGCCAGGCCAAATTGGTTTCGTGGCCAACCTTGCCAACGCTTTGATCGCCTGAATATGCCCTGCTCAGTGGCCTTAAGACTGATCACCAAGTCTACATAGGAGAAAGAATGATATCTGCTTAAGGATAACTCTTAGGCTGTGGGATTTATTTATTATTTTCCACATCAAAGAACCTAGAAAAAAAAAATACTTCTTTAATTTTGTGTCTTCTCAGATTGTAGAAGTCTTGCAAGGTAAGTGTGCATTTATTTAAACAATATTTACAAACAATTGGTAAGTTTCAGTAATTTTCTAGATTACTCCACGAATTTTAACTATGTATATGTATATAAACAAGCTTTAAAGATGTAATAAAACAAATTTAAAAGTTAATTTTTATTACTTGAGTAATTTTTTATAAAGGCGGCTGCGAGATTTTCTTAAAAATCCCAGCTAAAATACCAGGCGAACAGAATCGATTGGAAGTCGACAAAAATTACGCAATTCTACTGCATACTTTTAAGGACGGCTACAGCAATTAATGCAATTCCCCAAAATCACGGACACAAAGAGGAGTGGCCATATTCCTGCCAATTTGCAAGGATTCGGCGCTTTAGGTTTACCAGGACTTGGTATGACTATCAAGGATATGACTATATATCGGCCATATGACGTCCGATCTTAGAAAGAGACACCTCTTTCGGGTCGTATTAGCATCTAGAATCAATCACCAATTTTTGAATTTAGAATCAATCCAATTTTGGCAAAAATTGCGCTGCCATTTGCCATTTTGTCAAATTGGCCAAAAACTATAATTGGGAATTGTAAATGATAATCGGTATATCGATCTAAAATAAGACTGTATAAAGGCAGAAAGTTAATGAAATAAAACCAAGCTTTGCGTTATAGTATTACTTATCATATGGGATTTATTTTGAAATTGTTCTCTTTCGGTAACAAAAGACTGGAGATCGCAGCTAGTTCGGATCTTGGCTTATGTCTAGATAACTGAAACTAACGCATAAATAAGTGTAAGTATAAGTGGTATACAAGTTTAGTTAAATTAAGTGCATAATACAATTCGAACACACACACACATGCACACACACACTCGCTCACACACACACGGATTCGTACAAAACCAGTAAAGCAAACTCGTGAAGGCAAATGCGCACAAGTTTTGGTCCGTTTTCGGGTTCGTAGGACCCATATGCCATTTCGATACAGATACGCGCAACAATTGGAAAAGTTCATATGTAATGTGTGTATATTATATATATAGCTCTATAAATAAATATGCATTTACTCTCTTCTATTTTATTTTGTTTTTTTTTTTTTTAGGCAAAACGACAACCGAAATATACTCAACAATCATAATTTGATTTTTGTCTCTGGTTTTTTGTTTGTTTTGGTTTTGTTTTTATAAATACATTTTCAATGTTTTCAACAACAACAATTGAATTTCTATGTATATAAATATAACTATGCTTAACGAGCTAATTCACAATTATATCTCTGTTTAAAATATATTCATATATATATATATATATAATGTATATATATGTATATAAATATATAATCAATATATCATTTATTTGTTTTGTTTTTCGAAAGCTTTCAATTTGAGTGTCATTTAGTTTTTATCCTTTGTTAACTAATTGATTTGATCGTTTTGTTGCCCTATCGATAATCGATAACGATAACAAAAGCCTAGAACTAGAGCGAAACGCACTGAATATACATGGAACGAAATGGGAACGAAACATGAAACTGATGTGTACTGAGAATTGAAATTATATATTTTGTATTTTTATTTTTGTTTGTATTTATTGATTATTTTGTTGTGTTTGTGTTTTCTTGTTTATGTTTATGTCTGTGTATAAATATTTACAAATAATAATTGAAATGAAGCATAAGTTAGTTATATATATATTAATATATATATATATATATATATATGTGTGTGTATGTATATATAATTGAAAAATAATTCCTATAATGAAGTTTAGGTATTTCTTTTAAACTGATTTCTCTTATGTTTCTTTTCGATTATAGTCGCTGTGTAAATGTTAAATTAATAATTATAAAAAAAAATACTTATGAACGAAAAGTAACTATATCTAACTGATTTTTATAGGGTATGTATTCGTGTGTGTGGGTGTGTGTGTGTGTTTGTGTGTAAATGAAAAAACAATCTGTGTTAGACAGACAGCATGCACAAACTAAAGCGGTGCCGGGGCATTCATGCTTGGCCCCCAGATATCAAAGTTATGCCCCCACCCCCTCCCCCTCCCGGCCACACAGCAACTGTGTTTGTGTCTAAGGGGTATATCGAAACATATATTCATTAAAGAACACTTCTTGTTTTTGGCAGCCTTTAGTTTGTGCAACTAACCCCCCCCCCCCCCACAGGCCAAAACCTTGCTGACTCTCGCTCTGTCTGGCAACATATATATATATATATATAAATATTTAAATATATATATATATAGGGTATTCTATAACGTATGCATGTATGCTAACCACTAGCAATTTGGTATCTATAATACACGAATGCTCAGTTTTCTGCTTTCTCCTCGAAATCTTTTTTCTTTTTATGTGTTTTAAAATCTAATAAAACTTATGTTATATATATATATATATATATATATATATACATATGTGGGGGATATATATGTATATATATATATATATATACATACAATATTCATGTGTATGGTATATCTTCTGTTCTGTTTTATCGTGTAACGATGTTAACTTTAAAGGCGTACTTAACAAAAAGAAAAAAATTTAAAAAGACCATGAATAAAAACACACTTCCCTCTAACGTAATACTAAATACTAAGTATATATATATATATATATACTTAACCTATACATATATATATATATATATATATCTGTTTATATATATATACATAGACTATAAAACGCATAGCTCTAAGTCTAATGCAGCAGCAAATTGTTATTTTTTGTTCTTCCTCCTCGATGCTGCTCTTCTTAAATGTTTTACCTTTCCTTCGCTCATTCTCTCTTTCCTTCCCTTTTGCATCTATTTTGTATAGTTTTCAACTCTAGCTGTATATATATGTTTATATATATATATATATATATATTAATGGTATACTATGCGTACATCTAGGATTCTATATTTAAGTTTTTGTATGTTCTCTTTTCTTCATATTCGTGTTTTCTCTGCTTTGCTTCGGCTTCGGCTTCCGCTTTTGTAATTGTTGTTTACTTGATTTTGATTATGATCCTGATCCTGTGGAATATATAGGTCTTTGTCATTATATAATCATAACCAAAAACACCCTGACTTTGATCTCTGATCCAATCTTGCTTCCCCTCCGATAACTATTCCCACTTCTCGACTCGTTCCTATATTCTTATATATATCTTTTGAAATGCATATGCTGCTGCTTCTCTCCTCTCTGCTTCTCCTTGTTCCTCCGATCCTTATGCTTATTAGTTTCCGTTTGATTCGCTTTCTCCTCACTGGCAGGATTGAGTGCTATATCCGTACGTTCAGGCTCCAGACCAATCATCATTCCTTGTGCCCGCGTCCACCGCCGCCGCCGCTATCAGGAGCGCCTCCTCCACCTGCTCCTCCTCCCGCTCCGCCCATGTGCTGCGGTATCACCGTCAGGCTCTTGGGTATCTTGGACATGATCACGTTCTCGATGAGCTTCTGCTGCTGCTGCTGTTGCTGCTGCTGCTTCAGCGTGTACGTGATCCCGCCCAGTCCGCCCGCACTCGTCGCCGTCGCCGTCGCCGGCTTCGCCGTCAGGTGCGGCAGCTTGCCGGCGGCCGCTGCTGCGGCCCCGTTCAACAGATACTGGTTGGCCTCGGGGAAGTTCTTCCACAGCCAGCAGCTGCTGTTGTCCAGCCCGATGCTGCTGTTGCCCGCCGCTGCCGCGGCCAGCGCATTGCTCAGCAGCGGCTGGTAGCTCGCCGGCCCCGACCCCGACCCGGACCCGGACCCGGACCCGCTGCCCCCGCCGGCGGCGCCACTCTGTGGATTGCTCAGCGGCGGCATCGGCTTGGGCGCGAGACGCGCCAGGCGCAGGGCGCTGCCGCCCGCCTGCAGCTGCTGATGCTTGTGTTGCTGCTGCTGCTGTTGTTGCTGCTGCTGCTGCTGGAGCTGCTGCAGCTGCTGGCGCACGGTTTGCTGCGTTGCAGCCATTTTGGACATGGCTGCAAAGGACTGCGATTGCTGCAGATGCTGCTGCTGCTGCTGCTGTTGTTGTTGCTGCTGTTGCTGCTGCGACTGCTGCTGCGACTGCTGCTGCTGGGCCGTCTTCGGCTTGGCATTGGCCTTGAGCGCCTGGTCGCGCATCAGCTTCTCGTGCCGCAGTATGCACATCCGGTTGTAGTCGATGATGGAGATGAGGTATGGCTTGCCGCCGGAGTGCACCGGCACCTGGGCGGGCAGCCGGCGTCCGTCGGCCGTTTGGTAGAGCGTCGGCGACTTGGCCTGCGTCTTGTGCTGCTTGAGCGGTATCAGCGTCGGCTTCCAGCTCTTGCTCTCGTGCCGCTCCTGCGGCGTCAGCGTGTGCGGCAGCATGATCACCGTGGACGCACCGCCGCCCGCTCCTCCGCCGGCAGCGGCGCCGGAGCCGGAGCCGGCGGCGCGCGGCAGCTGCAAGCGTTTGCCCGCCAGCGCCGGCAGCATGGCCGCCGCAGCTGCCGCCGCGGAGGCCGCCACCGAGGCGGAGGACGCCGCAGCGGAGGCGGCGCCACTCGTGCGCCGGCGCTGCAGACTAATCAGCTCCGGCGGCGAGCTGAGCAGCTGCGCCACATTCGGCGGCGGCGCCTTCGCCGGCTGCTGCACGAGTGTGGGCGTGGCGCTGACCAGAAGCGGCTTCGCCTTGGGCAGCTGCTGCTGCTGCTGCTGCTGCTGCATCTGCTGCTGCTGCGGCTTTTCGTTGGCGGGCTTGTGGTTGGACTGCTGCTGCTGCTGCGAATGTTGCTGCTGACTGGCGGCCAGCGGCACAATCTCGACGGCCTTGTTGATGCCCAGCAGATTGGTCTTCAGTATGCTCCGGCTGTTGGCTGCACTGGTGGGCACCAGCGGCGGCGCGTCCTTCGACTGCAGCGTCTTCGTGGGCGACTCCTCGGCTGGCGGCGCTGCTGCTCCGGCTGCAGCTGCAGCTGCTCCAGTTGTCGCTTTGCCGGCGGCGCTGTCTTTGGGTCGCGCTATGATGGTCACCGCATTGGAGCTGAGCTGCTTGGTCAGCTTGTCCACGGAGACGTTGACGTTGTGCAGGCGCGGCAGCAATCCGAACGCCGGCGCGTAGTCGGCGGCATCCTCCTTGTCGGCATCCGCGTCCGCCTCCTCGTCCACGTCGTCCTCGTCGTCGTCGTCATCGTTGAGCTCCACCAGCGGTATGACCGGCTCCGGCTGCTCCGCGCCGCCCTGGGGCGTGGTCAGGACGCTGGCGAGCATGCTGGCGCCGCTGCTGCTGCCGCTGGCGTTCGGCGAACAGGAGCTGGCTTTGGCTGGCGGGTTGGCAGCGTTCGGTGAGGCGGAGGCGGAGGCGGAGGCAGAGGCAGAGGCGGACCCAGAGGCGGAAGCGGAGCCAGAGCCGTCGGCAGCGTTCGCCTTGGCATTGCCCTGGAGGCCACCGCAATGGCCATGATCGTAGGAATTGAGGCGCTGGCGCACGGTCTGCGTGTAGACGCTCGCATTGGAGGAGGCGTGGGCGGCCAGCACGAGGTCCCCGTTGCGATAATACTTCTCCAGCAGTATGAGGTGGCGCAGAAAGGAGCTCTGGTTGCCGTACGGCTTTTGGAGCTCCTCCCAGAGTCGGCGCGTCGGCTCATCGTACTGCAGGAACGTTTGGACGCGCGTCCAGCCCTCGGGCGTCCGCTGGCTGCTGCTGCACCCGAACGGCACCTTGAACTGCACGCCCAGATCCTCCTCGCCGTGGAACAGTTCGCGCATCGAGATGTTCGGATTGCCGCGCAGCACATTCGAGATGTCGGCGCCGCACTTGCCCTTGGCACTGGCGCTGGCGCTGCCACTGGCACTGGCATTAGCATTAGCATTAGCATTAGCATTAGCACTGGCATTAGCATTGGCATTGGCATTGGCATTGGCATTAACGTTGGCATTAGCATTGGACGCCGCCTCGCCGGCCAGGTTCTGCTGCAGAATGGCCTGCAGCTTGGACATCTGTTTGCTGGCGCTGGCCGCATGGCCGCTGGGCGTCGTTGAGGAGCTGCTCGAGTTCGAGTCCGTGGGCCCATCGTAGTCGACCACCATGGGCAGCTCGCTGGAGGCATCATCACAGGCGACGGCGCCGCCGGCGGCGGCGGCGACGGCGACGGCAGCGGCAGACGAAGCAGCGCCAGCGCTAGTTGAGGCACTGCAGCCCGCCGTGCCGGCGTCCTCCTCATCCGCCTCGGAGGCCTCGTTGCTGCCATCCTGCAGATTGTGCACCTTGAGCAGCCTGTAAGAGTCGGGGGAGGGGTTAAGCAGCGGTTTAGTGGCACTGGGATTTGCCGGCGCTCACCTCTTGCGATAGTTCTTGACGAACTCGGCCTTCTGGGACTTGGTGCTGTCCGGCGGCTTCATCAGCAGATTGGCGAAATAGCGACAGAGCTTGCAGACGGCGGTGCCGACGCCCAGCTGCACGGGTATGCCCATCTCGGCGAGCGCCTTCTCCAGGCGATCAGTGTCCTGCTGGGAAGGGATCGGGCATTAGTTGAAGGAGCCGCGAGTGCCATCAATGCGCGAGCTTACCGAGGTAATGTGGTACATGTGATTCTTGCCGAGGCGACGCTTGCAGAGCACACAGCCGGAGGATTGGATGACCGTATTGTAGTGGGGCTCGCAGAGCCAGACGCTCGACGTGCCCGCCGGTATCTCAAAGCTGAGCAGGCACTTCTTGACGCTCTTCCGGACGCACTTGCGCCGCAGCGAATGTCCGGCCGCGTCGGCGCAATCCTTGACGGCGCAGACGCGCTGTGCCGCCGACCCGGACGCGGCGCCCGACGAGGTCGTCGCGAACTCCGCATCGTTGCCAGCCTCGCCGGCGAAGTGTTTGTCCAGGCTGTTGCCGTTATTGCCGCCGGCGCCGTTGTTGCCCGTCTCGAGGTGGCCGGGCGCCGAGAGGCGCTTCTTGTAGGAGGGCGCGTTGGCGCGCCGGTCCACGTGACGGAAGCACGCGTCGCACAGGCAGTTGTCCACCGTCAGCTTCTCCTCATCTGCAAGATCAGCAGTTGCTTAAGCACATCACATCTACATATATATATTTCAAGTTGAGCGCTGCGGACATACTTGCGAGTATCTTCTGCTGACGCTCCACGGACTTGATCTGGCCGACGTGACAGGGCGTGTCGTAGAGCCCGAACTTGCCGCTGCAATAGTAGCACTGATCCTCGCAGAGCCGTCCCGGATGGAACTTGAACGAGGACGCCTTCTCCGGTATCAGAATCTTCTCCTTCTCGTCCTTCTTCACCATCTGATAGAAGCCGTGCTCCATTTGCCCGCCATGGCCCTCCGAGTGCGATGAATCTGCGATGCGGATCGAAGAGATATATCGAAATCAGTATACAAGTACAACCGACGTGGGCGTTGAGGCGTGGCATGCGTGCAAGTTAAAGAAATAAGCAACAAACAAGTGGCTGTTCACTTGGCTCGCTAAATTCTCCTCGCTTGTTCTGACTAACCGACGTTTGAATACCCTTGCCTACTTATTTGCCACTCGTGAAGGAAAAAAAAAATGAAACAGGGTATAAGCCAGTTGTGCACATCTATTGCATAGGCAAAAGAGGGTAAATCCTTTACATTAAGTATTCATATTATTGGCTAGCAGCAATCTAAGACTCTTTCTAAAATTTACAAAAATAACAAAAAAGGAAGAACATGGCAGTCGGGTGTAACCGGCCTCGCAATACTCGTGCACAGTGTAATAACAGCCTAAAAAAAAATCGAAAACTATCTTATTTATTTATGCAAATGAACTTGTAATCAGTAATCTGTCTGGCAAATTTGGTGTACCCAGCTTTGAAACTAAGGGAGATAAATATATTAAACTGAAGACGAACTCTTCACTTCGTGGAGGCTATAGCTTCTATAGGAATGATCGGACTGACTTGTTAATCATTTAGTAGAGTAAAGCCACGTTGAAATCAACTCTGCAAAACAGTTTTGAAACGAACGAGTTCGTAACCCGATATTAATAATATATACATATATATATTATATATACTCTCATATATATTTATCAAACTGTAGTCGTGTCTATATATCTGAGCTCTGTGTGTGTTGGGGGCTCAAACAAAAGCGAACGAAACATAAACCAAAACAAAATCAACATCAAACATGGAACCCCGGCACCGACCCAGGCAATTTCTGGAGGACGCGTGATTATGTTGTTGTTGCTGTTGTTGTTTTGCAGTTTGTTGCTGTTGTTGCTGTTGCTGCTGCTGCTTGTGATTGTTATTGTTGCTGTTGTTGTTAGTGGAGCTTAAACGGTTAGTTGTCTTGCGGCCCGCGTTACCCGTGGAGTTCAGATTGTTTCGATTGCTCGCACCTTCGTTCTGCAAATGGAGAGAGAGAGAGAGAGAGAGAGAGAAGATCGGGATTAGCAATCGCCAGCTGCGCCTGCGCCCAGTTGCTCCCAGCCTCACCTCATTCTGTATGGTGTAGTAGGAGTCCTCGGCATGGGCGCCATGCTGATCGGCGGCCCGATCCGCGGCGCCATGGCCACGTGCGCGTCCCTTCTGGAATGTCATCTTCAGCGACTGGCGACGCACGCCGTGCGCCGAGCTGTTCCCATGGGCGCCGATGCCGCCGCCCTTGCGTGTGGCGCTGCCCAGGCCGCCGCCGCCGGCTGAGCCCGAGCCCGAGCCGGAGCCGGAGCCCGAGCCGGAGCCCGAGCCCGAGCCAGAACCGATGCCGGATGTCACTTGGCCGGCGCCGTGTATGACTGTGCCGGTGGGCAGACCAGTGGCGCCGCCGGCGCCGCCATTGCTGCTGCGATTCAGCTTGATGACCGTCTTCAGCGTGCCGCTGGACTCGATGTGCGCGGCGCTGCCCCCCTTGGCCGCCGACCGCTTCCCGCCGGGCTGCTGTTGCTGCTGCTGGTGGTGGACGACGCGCGCGTGCGTGTGTATGTACTCCTGGCGCAGCTGCTCGGCGGCCTGGTGCGTCAGCAGGCCGAGATGCTGCAGGTGGCGCTCCTTCTCGCGACGCAGCTCCTCGTCGCCGTCGGCCAGCTTCAGCTGCAGCTTGCCGCCGTTGGCCTCGGCCTTGGGCGGCACGCACGGCGTCTGCTCGGCGGCGGCGGCGGCGGCGGCTAGCGGCTTCTCCTCCTCCTCGTGCTCGGTCAGTTCCAGCTCCAGCTCCAGCTTGGCAGCGACGCCCGCCTCGGTCTTCAGCGACAGCTCCAGGTCCATGGCGGCGTCCGGACTGCCGGCCGCGCCAGCGATGGCATCCGCGACGCTGGCGTCGACGGCCGCCGTGGAGACATTCTCCTTGTTCTCCTCGGGATATTCGGCGCAGTCTTCGCTCAGGATTTGCATTTCGGCGTCAGCGTCGGCGACGGCGTTCGCCTCGGCCTCCTGCTCCTCGGTCAACGGCTCCACCTCCAAGGCGAGCACCATTTCGGCGGGCAGCTTCTTCGCGGCCGCCTGCAGCTCGGCCGTATCACATTCGCCGGTCGTTGTCGCCGGCTCCAGATTGTGCTTGCTGGCGCTTAGCGCATTGCCGCTGGCGTCCACCACGCCCTCCTTGGCCAGCTGCTCCATAATCTCGCTCTCGAAGTCATCGTACTCGTCCGTTTTGCCCGGCAGCTCCTCGGCCTCCGTCTCCGTCTCGGGCTCTGGCTCCGGCTCGGGCTCGCCCTCGGCCTCGCCATTAAGCTCGCCCGGCGAGCCAACAGCTTCAGCTGCGTCCGTTGGCTTCTGTGAGGAGTCCAGTTCGGTCTCGTTGCCACTTTCATCCAAGCGCAGCTCATCCATGCTCGCCTCGCACGAATTGTTCTGTTTGCCCTCCAGCTCCGACTTCGCTACCATCTCCGTCTCTGGGTCCATGTCCGCATCCGCTTCCAGGTCAATCTCCAGCCTATCTGCTCGATCTGTCTCCTCGTCCTCGTCCTCCTCCTCGTCAGCGGCGACCGCGACGGCGACGGCGACAGCGGCGTCTCCCGTCTGCGTCTCGCTTGCAATTTGCACAATCTCGCCCAGCTCGGGGTCCTTCTCGATGCCGAGATTGTTGGCCAGGAACTCGGGCTTCTTGTAGAACTGCTTAACGCTGCTCGCGCTGACGCCCTCGCTCACCAGCTCCGGGCTCAGCGAGGGCGCTTTGCCGGCCTCCGTCGATTCGGTTTCGACTTCGGCTTCGGCCTCAGTCTCCGCCGCATGCTGCAGTGCGTCCGCATCCGCGTCCGCCACGGGTGTCTTCACTGTAGCTGCGTCCGTTTCCGTGTCCACGGTCAGCGGCTCAATGCCATTGGCGGCCGCGCCGGATGCCTGCTCAGCGATCCCCGACTCCGGCACGGACACCGACACCGATTCCGGTTCTGTGGTCTTGGCAACGGCATCGAGACTCTCCTCAAAGTCGAGCGTCAGTTTCTCCTGCTTGATCTCTGCGGCGGCCAGCAGCAGATCGTCCATGGAGGTGGAGGTCAGACTGTCCTTGGAGTCCTCGTCCCCGGCAGCGCCGCCCGCCGAGCTGGCGGCCAGCGAGCTGGAGCTGGCAGATGCCGCCTTCGCGGCGAGCAGGCTGCGATTCGTGGAGCCCACGCGTCGCCGCTTGGGCGGCGTCGGCTCCGCGTGCGTCGGCGTCGCCAGCAGACCCGGCGAGCCCGCCTTGCTGTGCCGTGTGGCACGCGTGCTGGCGGCGGCTGTGGCGGGCGTCAGCTTCGTCTGCGGCCTGCCGCGGCCGCGTCGGTTGGCTGATTGCGGCGTGGGCGTGGGTGTGGGCGTGGGCGTGGGCGTCGTCGTTGGCGTACCCGCTGGCTGCTCCTCGCTGTCCGGCGGCTCCAGCTTAATGCTCAGCGCGGCCGACTTGAGCTCGTCGGCGGGCGCCAGCAGGACCTCGTGCTCGTCATCCTCATCCTTGGCCTCGACCTTGGCGTACTTGAGGCTCAGCTCGGTGTCGTCGTCGGAGCGCTTGCGCTTCAGCAGCTGCAGCTGCTCCTTGGGCTCCGGCGGCGCTGGCTTTTTCCGGCGTCCGCGCGCCGGCAGCTGCGGCTCGTTGTTGACCGTCGACGACTGGCGGCGGTTGCGGGTGACGCGCGTGTTGTTGTTGTTGTTGTTGTTGGCCAGAGCCAGCTCCTGGGCGTGCGCTTTCCGTGTGACGCGATTGCAGGTGCTGGTTGCTTGTGTTGTTGTTGTTGTTGTTGTTGTGGGCGTGGGCGTGGGCGTTGTTTCCTTCTCCTTGGAGTCCTTCTCCTTGTCGCCAGACTTGGCATTGTCTTTTATGTCTTTCGCTTCCTTCGGCTCCTTCAGCTCCCTAGCTGTCTCCGGCTCAGCGGCGCCATCGAGCTCCATGGCATCGCTGGACTCCTCCTTGAGCAGCAGCTCCTCGGCTGGCTTGGCGGCGGCTGCTTCTTTGGCTTCTTTTAGCTCCTTGATCGACTTGCGGGCACGTATCAGCGGCACAATGCCGCTCTGCCTCTCCGCGGAGCTCTTTCTTTGGCTGCTGCCACTGGGCAGCTCCTCGTTGTCGCTGCCAGGCGTCGCCGTCGCCGTCGCCGCCGCCGCTTCGAGTGCGTCGCGTGCCTCGCGCTTGGTCGTCGGCGACCAGCGGAGCAGCAGCTGCGGCGACGAGTGGCGCGTCACGCGCACATTCTTGGCGGCCAGTGCCTCGGAGCACGAGCGGCGCGGCGTGCCGCATTCGGTAATCAGGGGCGAGGGATCACCGTGTCGTTCGTCTGTGTCTGGCTCTTCGTTCTTGTCCGTTTGATTTTCGGGCTCGTCAGCCAAGGCAGCTCCATCCGCTGCGTCACCAGCTGGCGCTGCTGTTGCTGCTCCTGCTCCTGCTGCTGCTGCTGGTGCTGCATCCTCGCCCTGGGCCGTTTCCAGCTCCAGTGTGGGCGATGCATTGTTGTTGTCAGGCTTGGCACTTGTCACCGCTCCTGAGCCTGCTCCTGCCACAGCCGCTGGCTTGCGCGCCGACATCCTCGAGCCGTCACTGGACGATGCTGGTGACGCTGCTGTCGACGATGCCGACGCTCCTATTTTGACGCTTGCGCTTCGACGGTCGCCAGCTGCTCCACCAGCTCCAGCTCCAGCTGCAGCCCCTGCTCGCGGTCAGCCTGAATCTCGCAAATCTCTAGCTGCACTTTTACAAACTTCAAGGCGTTGTAGTTTGGTCCCATTTGTTGACTACCTGCAATTACAGGAAGATTCCAAAAATTCAATTATGTACTGGATTTGTGCCCATTTAACCTACTGTTAAACCAGTTGTTAATACAAAATTCGAGGAACAAGCTTGGATATAAATCGGATTCTGAGACTGGCCCTAATCGTAAAAGCAGACTCGAAAGAAATGTCTACATTCATATTCCACAAAGGATAAATCTGAGATCTCGGCATCAGCTCAGGAAATTAAGATTAACCGGAAAGGACTTCATATTTAATAAAAATTTTAATATATCATCAAAAAACCAAGAACAAAAAACCACACAACAAAATACTATCTAAATATTCAAGATATAATATAATATAATAAAATGTATGACAATAATAAAAATATAATCATTTTTTAATAATAACGATATTAATAATAGTTTTTAGCTGATTTATAATTACTTATATTAATTTAAATTCTCAATACATTGGACTTAAGTTTGCTCACTTATTTTTGTAAGTAATCTGTAACAAATGAAGTTTTCATTAAACAAATAGTAAACTTTCGAAAAAAGCCCAAAATAATAATTAATTAATTAATAATAAATTAAAATCATTAAATGTGTAGATTTATCATTAAATTAATAAATTAATTCATTCGAACTTCACTCAAATCATGATTGGTTTCGAATTGCGAGTATCCACTGTATTATCCAATCTGGTAATTTATAGAACAATGAAAAGGTTTTAAGCCAGGACTCAATAAGAAAGAGCATTAAAAGCCAATATAATTTCAAAGCTATATTTATTTATGAAGCATTCAATTAGCTGGAAAACCTTTTTAAAATAACATAAATTAAAATTGCAGATTAGAACATAAAAAACACAACTTAATATTTTAAATAAATACACGAAATAAACACAAACGTATAAAAGTAGCTTTTTATTTAGGGGCCCCGTAGGTCTGCCCAGGTGTGTACTCTAAACAGATTTGGAATTAAAAATATTACGCATACGCCGTGTTGTGTCCAATTCGCTGGGATCTGACGCAGAAACTAGAAAACACACGGCAACAGGAAGCAGGAAAGGAAAGCGTAGAAATCAGTATTAGAATTGCAGAATAAACACACACACAATCGCTGTCCCATTGTGACTGTCTTTAACACCCCGTTAACGCTCGCTACCCCCCTCCCCTCCCCTCCCCGCCACGCTCAAAGGTAGCCAAAAAGCAAAACGAGTTTGGAAGCAACTACAGCAGCAGTGGCAGCTGGGGCCGCCTGAAGAAACTAACATTACGAGCTACTGAGAGAGAGCAGCGAATAACGCCATTCAAATTGTGAGCGCAGCAAATTCATAGACAGCGAATGTGGAGCGTCGCTGCTAAAGCCAATTGCGGCGGCGAAAGAGCACATTGCAAATATTTACAGCAAAAAAAATAAATAAATAAATAAATCAAAAGATACAATTTAATCATTAGCAGTCAGCCTGCTGATCCTGTCACTTTATTGTGCGCAGCAAACGCAGCGACGTCGCGACGACGCGCGTGCGAGATGACAGGCGCCATTTTATTGCGCTGCCTGTCAATCCAGAGCGCAAAGCGAAAGAGAACAACTGAATTGGTTGTAAAGTTGTTGTTGGCAATATGCATATGCAGCAGTTGGCGCAATCTCTTTCATTTGCACGAAAAACACGACCTTCGCCTGGTCTGTGCAATTCTTGGGTTGCAATTGCAGAAGTAGAAGCAAAAGCAAAAGCAAAAGCAAAAGCAAAGGCAAAAGCAGCAGCAGCAGCAGCAGCGCAGGAGAAAATCGGCCTCCATTTCCCACTTCCACTTACACAAGCACAGAGCACAAAACGGATTTAATGACACTGACACACACGCACACAGGCGTATGCCGCTCACAATCGCACGCACACTAGCGCAAACACTGCGCTCTTCACCGTCAAATGAGAAGCCGAAGCCGCCACCACCCTCTGCAATGAAGGCGGTGGAAGTAGAAACACAAATGACAGCGACAACAAACAACGAATAAAGGAAGCAAAAGCGAATCGCAAATAATAAAATCAAAATGAAGTATACATATATTAATGCACAAAACACACACAATAATATTGCATCGACACACAAACACACTTATACAACTGCATTAAAGGCTCTGCAGTGAGTATGCAAAAAAAAAAAAAAATGAATTAACTTTAAAGAAATTAACCAAAATGCAGTTGTAAACACTTACAAGCACACGCGCACATAGCAGCCGCAGGCCCGTGGCTTTGGCATTTTCTCACTTGGTTCCTTTGCTTTCGTTTTGTTTTTTGTTTGCTAAATTTACGACACTTACTTTCTATGACGTTCAAATAAAACAACACCCGTTGACTTTTGTTTAAAATGTTGCTCCGTTTGATCAAATCTGGCTTCTACTTGTGTGTGCTGCACAGCGTTGCCGCACGCAGGGATGTAGGGGTAAAAATATCGATAGCACGGAGAGTACGTGCATAACAGCATCGATACCCAACAGTTGTTTCTATCGATGTTTAATGTCTGCGGTAATTGCCACAATTTGCAAATATTAAATCGAATCCGAATGGATCGCTAAGAACCAAGCTAGAACAAATTGAACGAAACGCTAAGCGTATTATTAGATTTATGTTCATCAGACAACTTTAGAATTGTTGGCCAAGTTTTCGTAAACACTGCACGTGTGCCGTTAGCCGATTGGACAAAACTGGATCGCCGAGAGATCAAGTGTGCTACGGCCGGGGGGTGTTTGCCGCAAAATTTAAAAAAATAATTATATTCAATCCGGCGGCAATAAACCGACAAATGGTTATATAAAGGTATATAATAAATGAATAAGTTTGTATATTATTAATATTTAGACTATGATCAAGCAACAAAACAGTCTGACTTAATTCATATTTCAAAAGAAACAAAATATAAGCAACAATTTGCAAAAATTCACAATTATGATGACAAATTTGAAATGCAGGATTTGCCAATTTCCACAATCACACTTGGTCACACTGACAGCACATATTTAGCGCCTTATTTAGCACTTTAAATCTGAATACAAGCGTCGCGGTAATTACAACCGCAATGGACCATGTGCGTACAAAGCCCGAACTAAATTCATAATAAAAATCTTCAGCTTAGAATCAAGAAGGCAATTCCATTGTAAGGACAAGCCTGCAAACTGTGTGTCAGTAGGTGGATCAAAAACGCCAGCAGGTGGCCGGGTTGAGCGCTGTAGTTGAAGCGGACACACATCAGATTCACCTGCCGCGAGTGGCACAGATGAACGAGCAACATTTGTGGAGGGTGCATCATTTTACAAAAAAAAAAAAAAAGAGTAGATTTGATGTTGATAAATTAATTGGCTGATTTAATTTAATTTTGCGTTTTGTTTTTGTTGCGTGTTTTGACAATGTTTTTGTTTGCAGCAATTTGTAATATTTTTGAATTTTCTTTTTAATTATGCATGGGAGCATTTTTGTTTGCGAATGATTTGCCATATACGCGCATACATACATAGATATGAATGTATATGCATGTGTGTATGTACATAAACAGCTCTCGCACACACACAGTCACACACGCGCAGCACAACACAAACATACACGCACACACACACCACTGGCACACAACAGGGCACATAGCCACAACGACGATACTTACTTAATTCTCTTTTTTTCAGAGTCGCCTTCGCATCATTTGCGAATTTTCCGCATTTATTGTTATTCAATTGTGTACCGAAATCAATTCGAATTCGAATCAGAATTCTAAGTCAGTGGAAACGCGCTCAGTTTCATATACAAATGTACAAAAAAACTGCACAAGCCAAAGCAGAGAAAAACAAAAAAAAAATAATAATAATAAAATAAAATGCAGAACCCGAACCGACAGAGTTGTGAACGCAAACACGGTACGAAGTGAAATAACAAGGCAAAATGGCAGCGCACAACATGCCAAAGAGAGCGAGAGCGACCAAGAGAAAAAGAGAGCGTCACAGCGGCGAAATATGTATTCGCCGCCGACTCTGACTCGACCACATGTAAGTGCCATCTCCGCGACACGTTATGTACCCCTACACACTAGCCCGGACTTGAAGAATAAAAGCACTGCAAAAAAAGGACACAACAAACAGCAAACGCAAAAACACTTATTGAATAACTCACAATCCTTGCAATTGCTACTTGAACTCTTTATATTTTGGATACATATTTACCAGAGGTTAGTCATTACTAATAGCTGAATGTTGCTGTAATCAACGCAGTTCTTATGCTTACACAAAACAAAAACACATACGTATATATATATATATATATAAAATTGTATAAACATGGCGACTTACTTCATTTAAGTAGATCAGTGGCTGGAGTGTAGGGTATGTACAAGTCGACCATTAGGCCGGCGAATTGACAACGCTTACTTGTTTTGTTCTCTGGCCGCGTTGCTGGTTTTCGCCTGGCACACGACATCTACGCCAGGACGACAGCTAAGAGTAAATGCTTCGTTTTCGAATGGGGGTAGCAATAAAACTAAAACTAAAACTAAAACTAAAGACTTTCAAGCAGCTTGCGAAACACACAATATTTTGTACTTTGATTCGCCTGATGTGGCTGCTGATTTTTCGCTGTGCTTTTTCGTATGCAAATTCATTTATTCATATCGCTTTTGTCGCTGATTTTCTTCAACAGTTGCTGTCGCCGCAGCCGCCGCTGCAGCGTCTGTCACTCTTCTTCTCTCTCTTTCGATGCATTGGTTTTTATCGGAAATGAAAGAGGAAATGCATTTATTTTCAAACATGGCGAAAATGCCAAAAGTCCCGAACTAGCGTATTAAATACTTATTTGCACAATGAAAACAATTTACAATTGCAATTCAAAGTTTTCTAAGTTCCGTTAACGTTTCGGGCGTTGGGATTGGTAAACGAAAGCCCGACGGCAGAGTTGCCCTCTCGTTTTTTTTTTTTCGTTTATATTTATTTACATATACATATTGCTTTTTGTTTGTTATTGTTGCACGTTCAAGCTGACAAAGCTTAATGAAGTGGAGAATCCTGCAAGTGTCAGGCGCAGTCCTGTTTTCATTTTCATGTCGACACATACACCTACACCCCTGCGTGTGTGTGTATGTGGGTTAAAGGCTAACTTAATTGCCCAGCAAATGCCACAATGTGCTAGTCGGCCACACGCAAAGGGCGGGGGGAAAATCAATAGACCAGTATATGTATGTACATATGTACATACATACTATATCTAGGCGCCTCGTTAACAATGTTTTTTGTTGTTCACAATACATATGTATGTATTTCGTGCATACACAATGCAAAATTAAACGTGCCTTACTCTATGCTTTTCCAACTGGGTCAAGGTCAAAAGGATAAAGCAATCTAGGACATTGCATTCTTCCATATTCCACGCTAGCCTACTTTTTTGATACAACTGTTGCGTACGTTCCCAGTCTGCCCTTAAAGGCTCCAAAAAGTCAAGGACATTTGTAGCACAGCGGGATTAAGCTTAGTAGAGCTTTTTACAAATATAAATAATTTTACTATACTACTATACTATACTATACTATATTTAATCTATTTAAGCAGTAAGCATTAGGTGACCTATATAAAGACTTTAGCATCCTGTTGGAAATTCATTAACTTGGACTCCTTTATAAGACACAAAATAATACGGTTATGTAAATTAAAAACCTAAAACAATGGCTGCTAACATATCGATAAATTGCTGCACTTATACGTCATGTTTGCTTGTGTGCACATGACACACACACAGTCATGCAGTCGCACAAAAGTATGTATGTGTATGGGTGGAAAAAGTCGCCTTTTAATTTCTTTCTGCAGGCTTTCAAAGCACGCCCACTCGATTAATTTCACCTTTGTATGTTCGTGCATGCATACCCACATACATAGACAAGTACGTATGCAAGTACATACACATACGTATGCCATGTAGAAACTTTGTGCGCTCTGGCAGCCACATTTATGTATGTATGTACAAACAGACATACACAGACATTGCGTATGCTTGTGTACAGACATACATACGTATGTAAGCGCTGAAGGCAACACAAATTGGAAAACGCAATGGCCGACAAACGCCACGCAGCTATCAGCCATGAATCTCAAGGTGAAGCAGAAGCGACGATATACGAATATCAATGTGCAGGCATAATGCACAACAATAAACGGATGAAAAATGAAAAGAAAACTTCCGGCAAAGCTAAAGCTCAACGCGAAATGGTGAAAAACATATGCACACACGCACACACACACAGTATTCGCCCAGACTAAGAGAAACCAAACCCATATTCATGCATGTACATATTTGAAAACCCACGTGAATCAGAGAGCGAGAATCATTAAGAACAAAAAAAGAGACAGAGAGCGGAGCGAACCCGATGTGATCGCGATTGCGAGATGTTTGCGGCGAATTCGGAGAGTTTTCGTTAGCATTGTTGTTGCTGTTCATTTTCTTCAGTTTCGCCATGAGAAAAGCCTTTGTATTTTATACGTGCACACACCCATACACACACATATCACATTCATATCTGCACAACAAATACGTATGCATGTATGAGTGTACACATGTGTATGTATATAAGCATGTCTACGAACTGCTTTCGGCTGACGTGCTGTTTATTGCTCCGTTTCTCTCTTCGTCTGTTCGTCCGACATGCCAGCGTCATTTGTACGCCATATTGGATTGAATCAGAGCGCCATTGACGATTTTCAATTGCTTTTTTATGACCCTTAGAGGTAGTTTTGCGTGCACTGCTTACTGTAATTCAATAGTTCAGCATACCAACTGTATGTTTTAAGGCAGAAATGATGCATTAAGAATGGTTTTGTATGCAAAAACTGGCATGAAAATGTTGTCATTTAACAATGTTAGTTTGCACAGTCGAGCGTTGCCAGACGGTTAAATGGCAGCACTATCAGCTGTTACTTAACACAGTATTGGCAGCTCTGTGCAGGAACAGGGCTGGCTCAACGCCGGCAAATGAGAAATATTAGAAACAAATAAATAAAATTAATAAATATGTTTTACAAAGGGCTTTCTTTGCTGTTTGTTATTATTTGTGGCTGCGCCGCTGACCATGTAAGTACAGAGCGTGAACGGAGAGAGAAGTGGATACAGAAAATCGTAAATAAATCATTGTTGCTGCTGCCTTTCAGAAGAATTCAGTTCTGCCAGAGGCTTATGTGGACGCCGCCCAGCGCTCAACACATACGAACAACTGGGCGGTGCTGGTGGATGCATCGCGTTTCTGGTTCAACTATCGCCATGTGGCCAACGTTCTGTCCATTTACCGCTCCGTCAAGCGCCTTGGCATACCCGACTCCCAAATCATTTTGATGATTGCCGATGATATGGCCTGCAATGCGCGCAATCCCCGTCCCGGCCAGGTGTACAACAATGCCAATCAGCACATCAACGTGTATGGCGACGATGTTGAGGTCGATTATCGCGGATACGAGGTTACCGTGGAGAACTTTGTGCGTCTGCTAACGGGCCGCACACAAAACGGCACTGCTCGCTCCAAGAAGCTGCTCTCCGACGCGGGCAGCAATGTGCTCATCTATCTAACCGGCCACGGCGGCGACGGTTTCCTCAAGTTCCAAGACTCCGAGGAGATAACCAGCCAGGAGCTGGCCGATGGCATACAGCAAATGTGGGAAAAGAAACGGTTCGTTAACTGACAATAATCCGATTCAAACCTTATTGTTCTGCGTTGAGCGTATTGCATTCACCTGCTGCTCTTTGTTGATTTCAGTTACAACGAGTTGTTCTTCATGGTGGACACCTGCCAGGCGGCGTCCCTCTACGAAAAGTTCACATCGCCCAATGTCCTGGCTGTAGCCAGTAGCCTGGTTGGCGAGGACTCTCTATCGGTGAGTGCTATGCATGCTTTCTGGATACATATTGAGCTTAACGATTTCATCTGCTTCCGCCTTGCAGCATCACGTGGATCCCTCGATTGGAGTTTACATGATCGATCGCTACACCTACTATGCGCTGGAGTTTCTGGAGAAGGTGCAGCCGTTTAGCAAGCGCACAATTGGCGAATTCGTAAGCAGCCAGCTCTCTACTGCCTTCTTAGAGTGTGTTTTATCTCGAAATGTTTGCCATTTACAGCTGCAGGTGTGCCCGAAGCGTGTCTGCATCTCGACTGTGGGCGTGCGCAAGGATTTATATAGACGCGATCCGCACAAGGTGCCTATCACCGACTTTTTTGGCGCTATACGACCCACGCACGTCTCCACGGACCGCATCAATGTAACGCTGGCCAACGAGGAGTATGTTTATTTAAACCATTGTTGCTTCTTTAAGTGACTTTATTAAATACTTTTGTCTTTTGCAGAGACTTTGTCAACGAGGTGGCCCATGTCAGACCAAAGAAACAGTTCAAGATCATTATGCAGCCGCAGTTTACGGCTGATATCCTTAAGTGAATACATTCCCCGGGCAAAAGTTAGCTTGGGTAAGCTCTGGACGGCGGTAGCAACAAATTAAATGAGTTCAAAATGTTGTACACATTTCATGTGATAATATTAACTTTATTCGTAAATACATTTCATTTCATTAATTTATATTTTTATTATTATTATTATTATTAATACAATGTGTAATTTATTAAATTTATATATATGTGTGTGTGTATGTATGTGTGTGTTTGTTCGTGTGTGTTTGTGAACTCGAATCGTGCTTTAAAATTCTCAATTATGGGCTTAGTTCGTGTCATCAGTTTTCTTAATTGTTTTTATATTTTATCTGTTTTTATATTTTGCTAACACTTCATTTTGGTTTTTAATTCCCATTATCATTGTAATTACATCAATGTTAAATTATATATTTTCTTTTCCTTTTGTGGTTGTTTCACTAATAAACGCTTAATAATCCATCCAGTAACATTTATATCAAATCCCAAATTAAACAAAAACCATATATATATATATTTATATATATAGACTAAGTGTGTGTGTGAGTGTGTGTGTGGGTGTGTTGTACATACTTATATAAAAGGTATGAGCCAGTCCTCATTCTTGGACAAACTCGTACAGCAAATAGAATCCATGCGAATTCCTCAAAAAAAAACACTTTATTTTATATAATTTCTATTATTAATTTCGGGTTTTCTGTTTCATATTTTTTTTCAATTTTTTTTACTTCCTTGGGTATACACAAAAAATGTTTTCTTAGAAGAGTAACAATGGCATTTTGTTGCCCGAAGAACGCACAGGACGACGTTTACTCTTTTGATTTTTTTTTTTGTAATGTATGGAAGGATCTACAATGTTTTTTGAATTATTTTTTTTTTCACTTGCTTTCTTTTTTATGTATTCGAAATCAAGTTGAGAAATGCCAGATAATATCGACTATACATATATAATTTTATGTGTTTCATTAGCTTTTTATTGCATCAGTCCCATTTGTTTTGAGTTTTACGTTTATCGTTTATCGTTATCGATTATGTTTTAAGGGGTTTTGTTTTGTTCTCAAGATCGAGTTAAGCACCATAAAAAGTTGTTACTCCCCTCCAGCTGGCAAACACATAACACACGCTCCGTACTCGATTTCCTTACTATATGCAAGCGGCATCTGGTTTTCATTAATTTAATTTTTATTTGTATTTACTTTCTGTTTCATTTTTTTTTTTTTTGAGCATTTTCCATATCGAATATCCTATATATCATGCTTAGCGAGTGCTGCCTGTGGTCGGAGTGAGTACTACTTAGGATCATCTACGTTTTTGTTGTTGTTGTTGTTTCTTGGGTAATGTGTGTCTATGTGGTTATGGAATGGATTTATCTCTTGTAAATGGTGTTATTAAAAATTAGCTAACTAATCGATAGATGCCAGGGGAAATGGAAAGGGCTTGCGTTTCTTTTTTCCTCTTGTTATCCGTTTTCTCTTAATGTGTGTGTGTTTTTTTTTGTGGGTACAGGCTTAACAATATATATCTAATGCATATATGCTTCATACTCGTTACTCGCTACGTTTGACTCGTTATTTACAAAGATTTAAGAGCGAACCGAAGAACTATGCTCGTTAGTCTAAAAAATGGCCTGGCTTAATGGGAGGTTTTGTTTTCTGTGGGTAGCCTAAGTTTTGGGTGCTGCTTGGGTGCCATTGTCTGTGCAACTCTTCTCGTATCTTGCATAGGGTTCTTTATATTGTATATATATTTTATATATATATATCTGTTTAACTGGGCCACTAAGCTATTTTCAGAGAGGGGCTCGGGCATTTCTAGCTCAAATGCAATGCAATACAGTTACAATTTAATGTCTAACACTTATTTGATAACACGCAGTGCAAAAATATGGTATCATCATCATCATCATCATCATCTTATCATCATCATTGTGTTTGCTTTCTCTTCTACTTCTTTTTTTTTTTGCTTTTTCTTCTTTATATATAAGTGTTTTTTTTCTTAGATGCACGTCTCAGTTCATGCTTTACAAAAGTTTTCTATACTCCTATCATTTTATAATTTTTTTTTTTTTTGTATTCGTATTCATTATTCATATTTGTATCCAAATACTTGTTTTTATGCAGTTAATACATACAATACACATACATATACTTATATGTACTCCTATGTATTTGCTGCTGCGTACTATATATTTATTTTACTTTTTTCTGTAAAAAACAAAAAAAGAAGAAAACTTTCTCTACTAAAAAAAGTTTCTTTTTTGAAAACAACTCTTGAAGGCAATTTGATGTCAGACTCTTGCTTTAAACGTAATTTTTTTTCGCATTTTCTTAGCTACATTACGCATTTTCTTTACCTTTGATTTTGTTTGTATGTGTGTGTGTGTGTGTGTCATTGTGTGTATGTGTGTTTTACGTGTGCGAGCGAGAGAGCGAATGTTTTGTTTGTGGCGGGGCGCTAGGAAATGGAAACTCTTCTTTGAGTTGGGGCCTGGGAAAAGCAAGGTCTTTTGTTTCCTATCTATTGTTCTAAATTGTTCTCTACTTTCTTTTTATTTTTACAGATTCTATGCTGCTCAGTTGATGGTTTAAAATTTAATTAACAAAGCTTTTGTAAATAATATATATATTAAAATAAATAAATTGGATCTTTAGGAGGTCAAATAAAGTATTTCTACCAAATATACATTTATAATCTTGTGGGTAAGGAAGATCTGACATTACGGTTATACAAAATTTAATTTCAATTATTCAAGGCCCTCTGAAATATTTTGTTTTGGAAAATTTTAACTTTACTTTATCGGGGATTGTTGATATTTATTTTTAATTTTTTTAAATACGAACTGAGTTATATCAGGAAAATGTGCTTATTCTGGAGAAAATCTAGATTTTTTCTTTAACTTTTTAATTCCGAAAAAGTATATATGCTTATCCTGGAGCCAATCCTTCATGTTTAACATTTCGCCGCAGTAGATCAATTTGTGTAAGAAAACTTCATGTGGAGTTTTTAAAGTGTTCAGCGTAGCTTTTCTCAGCCTTCTTAAAAGGGTTTCCATTTTAAATATATTTGTAAGCGAAGTTTTCAGGGCTATCGATTGGTAGTTAAGCCTATCCTGTAGTTAGCTTCCTTCATATTCTTTTACATATGTATGTTATTTGTTAGACCTAGAGTCAAATCTTATCGGGCCCCTAAAAGTATGCAACATTTTAGGCAAATTGTCAAACTTAAACTTTGCAAGGACGACTGAAAATTATCCCCTACTTACAACCAATTGTAAATGCTGGAAAGAAGAGGAGTCTGGACTTGTAAAGCTGTTGAGGGTTTTTCGTTGGGAGTTTGGCAACAAAATACAAAAACTTAAAAGAAACAAAATGAAAATTATTTAAGAATTACATTTATTAAAAATGTTGTTAAAAAAATGTATACAGACAGCAAAAAAATCAACAAAATTAATACATTTACAATAAACGGTAGTGCGACATCGATATCGATAACAAGCGGCATCGATAGCAGCCCAATTCTAGGCAGTTTTTTTGTTTGTTTGTTTCTTTTTTTAATTCTTTTTTGGGTTACGACGACGACGCGATCGCGAGCCATATATATATGTATAAAAAAATCATAGTATATATATGCACATATATATTTATGTATATATATATATATATATATATATATATATATATTTAGTTATTTGTATGTACTATGCGATAATTATGTTTAGTATACATATGTATATATAGGTATATACATACATAATAATAATTAATAAAAAAAAATAATAAATGAATAATTAGAATTAGTTTCTTTTTTAAGTGTACAATACATACATACAAACATACAAATAAAAAAAAAACAGTTGTATAACTTTGTATGCACACATATTATGTTTGTTTCTTTTAATATTATATAAGATTAGCTTATGCTTAAATGTATGGGTGTGCGTGTGTGTGTGTGTGTGGGGTCTCTGTATGTGTGTGTGAGGGTGTGTGCGAGTTTATGGTTTTCATTTTAGGCTGTAAACAGAGACGCTCGCCTTATGCTTATACATATAGTATGCATGTGTGTTGAGGGGTGTGTGTGTGTGTGTGTGAGTGTGTGTGTATGTGTATAGTTAATTAAACTAACATTACATAATATGCCATTGTAATAATTTAAAGTAGAAGTTTGCTCTTGATTTTGCTGTATTATCGCTCATCGATAAACGTAGCGAAGCGCGATCCCGCCCCCGCCTCCGCCTTCGCCCCATCCCCCATCCTACACCCCGCAAACATCGCACCCGCGCACTCTACCAGCCCATTACACGCAGCCTATGTGTGTGTGTTTGTGTGTGTGTGTGAATTTCTCTACAAAAAGTACTTAAAAACGAACGACAGTAAAAACTAGCTAAATACGACTATAATTTCTATGCATATATGTATATATATAATAGATGTATGCATATATATACATATATTTATATATATGTATATATATATATTTATAAATATATATATATACACACCCCTTATGTGGTTGCTTTTCTTTGCCTTGCGTTATATATGTATATCTATTCAGATCTGTATATATATATATATATACATATATATATATATATATGTATATATATGTTGTGTATTAATATATATAATTCTTGTATATATACCTTTATATATAAAAAAAAACAATGCATTCTTATAGCTGTCTATATGAGTGTGTATGTGTGTGTGTGTGTAGGTATGGGTGTGTGTGGCTATACTCAACTACAACTCATTATTAGCTCAATCTTAACCAATCTTAAATCAACTTTTTATGGATACATGTTAACACTTAACTTAAGTTTTTCTTTACTTTTTTTTTGTATTTTGCAATTTTTTTGCTCTTTAAAATTTTGCACAAAAAAAAAAGACAGTAGATATATATAATAGATGTGTGTGTGTGTGTGTGTATTAAAATAATGTATGTATATAGTAAAAGCATAATTTAATTAGTTTAAAAAGTCGGCACACACACACATTCGTAATGCCGTAGAAACCACAGAATCCAGTTCTCAAAACCGAATCAAGAAAAAAAGAGAAGAAAATCAAACCAAACCATCGCGTTCCATTCCATTTCGTTTCAGTACAGTTTTTTTTTCTTGTTTTGTTTTGTTTTTGCTCCATTCCACTACATTTCGTTCCGTTTCGTGTCTGCAGTCTTGTGTGTTCAGTGCGTTCGTCTTGGGGTATATGGACTTTTGGACTTAATTGGTTTCAATTGCGTTTTGGGGTTCTATACGAAGTTCTACTGTACAGGGTGTGCTTTGCTAGGTTGCGTTTGATTCAGCTTAGGAAAACACACCCATTCGTAAGCGAGGCAAACTAAAAAAAAACATTCCATTTTCATTTTGTTTCAGTCCATTGTGTTCCATTCCATTTCGTTCCAGTTGTATTTGCAGTCTTATGTTCTGTGTGTACGTTTCGGTTGTTGGGTCAGCGCATTCAAGGACATACTGTCTCGTTTCATTCCATGTCATTCCATTCCGTTAGATGTTTATTTCCTTGCGTTACATTTCGTCTGCAGTCTTTTGTTCGGTATATATGTACGTATAGCTTTATGGTTTGGGGTCATTTGTTGGGTCATTCTATTGTGTTCCATTTTGATTTCGTTTCATGCCATTCCGTTCCATTTTGTATGCAGTCTTGGGTTTAGTTGTGTTATGTTGGGGCGGGTTTGTGTTTTTATATTTTTTGTCTATTATTTTGATTTATTTTATTTTTTTTTTTTTGGCATTCCACTTTGCTAGATATCATGCTGTTCCATTCCATTTCATTTCGCTTTTTCTGTCCGCAGTCTTGTGTTATTGTGTCTACGTTTTGGATTTGTTTTCGGGGCACTTGGATTGGTTGTTCGCTTGGTTCAGTGTACGGAAATTCTAGTACAGGGTTGTGCTTTTCTTTTGCTTTCGTTTTTCTTTTTTCGTTTTTTTTGTTTTTGTGTTTTGTAGGTTAGGTTAGGTTTTGGCTTATAAAGAACTCCAACAATTAGGGCGAAAACTAAAATACGTGAAAATACAATATGCTCTACATTATGTATGTAGTAATAATAATAATAATAATAATGATAATAATAATAATAATTGATAATTGGTAATCGGTAATTGGTAATCGGCAATCGGCTGTCGATAACCGATAATAAAAAACATGCTTTAAGTGTACGATTCTAAAATAATTCAGTCATCAGGTAACATTGTTTTGAACACAACTACAGTAACAGAAGCTGAGGTCACGGGCGTGCGCGTAGGCGGGCGCATGGGCGTGGCAGCGGCGGCGGCATTATAATTATGTATATTGTTATTCGTATAATTATTATTATTAATAATATTATTGTT